>OY759191.1:11385387-12027537 GCA_963662085.1 Eupithecia inturbata
AAAGTTATAATTATGAATGTGTAAAAGATAGCGGGAACAAAGAAGAAGAGAAGAAGAAGAAGAAAATTGACTGGGGAATAATATTTGAGAAGATAAAGAACATTGTGTTTTCCGAAGAGCCACTCGAAGTAAAAGTGATAAATGTGTCGAAAATTGTGTTTGAAGAGCTAAAGTCATTTGTTTTAAGTATGTTTGCTGAAGGTGAGTTATTCAAAAGAATGTTTCGGCATTCTTTTGAATGTTCACAGCAGAGGGCACTAACAAGAAACCCGCTATCAATATATTTCAGTGGAACTGTCAAAGTTTGAGGCCCAAAGTAAGTAGTTTTGAAGCCTTGTTACTGCAAGAAAAGATTCACGTAGCTATTTTGAGTGAGACCTGGTTTGATATGGACACAGTTATAAATATTAACGGGTATAACATCTATAGGAAGGACAGAAATGACTCTTACGGAGGAGTTGCTATTTTAGTGCACAAATCTCTGCAGTCTTATTGTTGTCCTATTATTGTAACGAACCCAGGTATAGAAGTTGTTTATATTAAAATATTATATTGTAGTAGTTTAGAAAATATTTTATCAATATTGTCCGTCGTCTGTAAATACGCGGCAAGCTGATTGGGATACTCTTTTTTCGATTGCTTCTGGAAAGAGTCTGTTTGCAGGTGATTTCAACGGTCACCACACCAATTGGTCGTACAAGATAGATCAGAGAGGCACTCAGCTGTTAGACTCATCCTTAGATAATAACTTGATATCACTTAATAATGGAGAAGCAACGAGGATAAAATTAGTAAACGGAAATTTACAAAAATCATCACCATATATCACCTTTGTTTCTGCTGATGTAGCGATAAAGTTCGGCTGGCAAGTTTTGAATGAGAATTTAGGAAGTGACCATTTAATACTAAAATGTACTTTGGACGTTCAAGATAGATACGAAGGTATTAAAAAACGTAACTTTAAGAAAGCGGACTGGGAAAAGTATAGTAAAGACTTATTAGAGCTATTTTCTGAATGCACTTATTGTCCTAGTTCAATACAAGAAAGATACAATGGTTTTATAGAAAAAATTACGATTTCTGCCGATAATAATATTCCCTCATTAAAATTATGCAATAAGCCGTCATCAAAATTTAAACCTAAAGAATATTGGACCCCCTTGTTATCAAAATTAGTAGGCGAACGTAGATTAGCGTTAACTACATTTAGGAGAAACCCTACTCCGGATAATTATAAAAAACTTGAAGAAAAAATTACACAAGCTACTAAAATGATCAAAGAAGCTAAATCAAAGGGTTGGAGAAAATTTTGTAATGAAATTAATGAAAGTACATCAGTCTCGGTTATGTGGCGTAAAATGCGTTGGTTTAAAGGTTATGGGCAGTCAACATTTTCGAATTCAGATACTAAATTAAAACAACTATTGCACTCATTAACTCCTGACTCGGTTCAAAATCAACAACCAAAAATTACGTCAAGAAATAATTTATTAGAATTACCTATTACTATTCAAGAACTATTACATTGTTTAAAAAGAAAAGATACGGCTCCGGGTAGCGATGAGATTACGTATTCCATGATTTATCACTTGCCCTTTGTTGGTAAGCAAATATTACTTCAGATTTATAACGATATCTATACCTCTGGCTATGTACCTACGCAGTGGCGCACTATACTCGTTATACCGATACCTAAAGTTTCTGTCGATGCTAGTTCTGAACAAAAGTTAAGGCCTATATCACTTATTTCCTGTTTGTGTAAAATACTTCACACTATTATTGTTAGGAGACTTGAATGGTACATTGAGAAGAATGGAATTCTTTCGAACAACACTTCGGGTTTTAGAAGAGGTCAATCGTGCCTTGACTGTTTGGCTAGGTTAACCACATATATAAAGGCAGGTTTTACTGATAATACTCCCACAGTAGCTTGTTTTCTCGATATAGAAAATGCCTATAATAATGTTTTGGTTGAAAAGATAGTAGGCACACTCGACGAAATTAATGTTGGTATTAAAATGTGTAGGTATATTTGGTCATTTTTGAGTGAAAGATGTTTGTTAATTCGAGCTAATGACAAAAGCTATTTTTCAAGATGGACAACAAAAGGTTTAGCTCAAGGTGACCCGATGTCTGCATTGTTATTCAACCTAACAACTTATAAAATTTGTAGCCAGCTAGAGCAAATGATAAGAGTGTCCCAATATGCTGACGATTTCGTCTTTTATTTGCGTAACAACAATTTAAAAATCTGCGAAGAGGCAATACAACATTCATTAAATATAATGGTTACAAATTTAAGAGAAATAGGTCTTGAATTGTCTAGCAGTAAATCAATGGTGTGTATGTTTAGCAGGGGACGAAGAAGAAATATAATTAATTTAAGAGTTAATGATTTGTTATTGGATCAAGTAGAAAGCGTTCGATACTTAGGAATGTGGTTAGATAGGTCTATGTTGTGGAATAGACATATTAAGGAAACCACCGAAAAAACATCTAAATACCTCAACTTGCTAAAAGTCCTTGCTGGATCTGGTTGGGGAGTACATCCTAAATACCTACGCACTTTGTTTATTTCACTGATAAGGAGTAGAATCGACTTCGGTTGTTTTCTGTACGAAACTAGCGCAAAGGTACATCTATATAAATTAGAAAAAGTGCAAAATCAGGCATTAAAAATTATCGGTGGTTTCATTAAAAGTACACCCATACATGTTATGGAATGTGAAACGTACCTACAGCCATTACAGATTAGACGATTATATTTACCTTATAAATTTTGTGTTAAAAGTATGTCGTGGGAAAACAGCATAACAATACAGCTCCTTGATGAACTTTACTCTTTGAGAAATAACAATTATTGGCAATCTAAAAAGACACCGTTACTGGTTTCAGTTTATGATAGATGTAGACATTTTGATATTTATGCTTCAAATAAATTGGATATGTATTCATTAGATATTAGGTCCTTACATATGAAATTGGCGTTTTTCGTACTGGCCACTTTAATCACAAATTTCTCCTCTTTGGTAAGGAATTCCAAATTCAAATTTGTACAGCTATAGACTCATGTATTTGTGCTTCGATGATCGTCATTCATTTGTTTTTTTCTTCTGTTTTTTTCTGTTTGCGTCACTCATTTTACAAAATGGAAAACTTAAAATATCGCATTATTTACGAGTACGAGTTCCGCCGTGGCACTAGTGCTGCGGAAACAACTCGAAGGGTGATGTGTATGGCGGTCGTGTTGCAAAAGAAAACACAGTTCGTTTTTGGTTCCAACGTTTTGGTTCTGGAAATTTTGACCTGCAGAACAAGCCCCGTGGACGGCCTGAGACTCAAGTTGATAATGAAGAGTTGAAGGCTATTGTGGAAGCGGATCCATCGCAAACCACGTCCGAGTTAGCTGCAGGCTGCGATGTTAGTGATAAAACTGTTTTAATTCACTTGAAGCAAATTGGGAAGATTAAAAAGCTTGAAAGGTGGGTACCTCACGAATTGACTGAAGCAAACCGGCAAACGCGCGTCGACTGCTGCGTTACATTACTAAACCGGCACAATAATGAAGGTATTTTAAACCGAATCATTACCTGTGATGAAAAATGGGTTCTTTACGATAATCGGAAGCGCTCAGCGCAATGGTTGGATCCTGCCCAGCCAGCCAAATCCTGCCCCAAGCGAAAATTAACCCCAAAAAAGTTACTTGTAAGCGTTTGGTGGACTAGTGCCGGTATTGTTCATTACAGTTTTCTCAAATCTGGCCAGACTATTACGGCTGATGTCTATTGTCAGCAATTGCAAACCATGATGGAAAAGCTAGCGGCTAAACAACCTAGGCTGGTCAATCGCTCCACGCCACTGCTGCTTCACGACAACGCTAGACCACACACTGCGCAACAGGCGGCTACTAAATTAGAAGAGCTTCAATTGGAAAGTTTAAGACATCCTCCGTACTCCCCGGACCTTGCTCCAACAGATTACCATTTTTTTCGAAATTTGGATAACTTCTTGCAAGGGAAAAAATTCAACTCCGATGGGGCAGTCCAAATCGCCTTCAAAGATTTTATTGATTCCCGTCCGACTGGTTTTTTTAGTAAAGGGATCAATGAACTACCTATAAGATGGCAAAAGTGCATAGAAAATAATGGTTCATACTTTGATTAATTAAATATATTATATTAAAAAAAATTCGACATTTTGTTCCTCCCATACAAAACGCCAATTTCATATGTAAGGACCTAATATTTGGGTTACGTATGTTTATACTGAGGGGGTTATTAATTGCTATCTAGATAGTGTAAAAGGATCTAAAAGAAGTCATGAAATTACTGGATTAAAATACGATATAATTAAAGAATTAAATGATAAATATTACGGAAGACATATATTTTATACTGACGGATCAAAGAGTGAAGTGGACCAGGGAGCTGCTTACTATGACATGACTTATTCTAGAAATGGTGTTTTTAAAATTGATTCTGTTGTCTCGATTATGACTCTGGAACTCATTGCAATTTCAGAAGCTTTAAGTTCTGTAAATGAAACAAATAATAGGGGAATAGTTGTTTTGACAGACAGCAGGAGTGCATTGCAACATTTAGCTCGATGCGCCTCTGGTTTCAGAGGTGTTTCGGTAGCTTATGGTATTTTGAATAGCATTCATAATCTTGCACTCAGGGGGATAAGTTTGAAGTTGCAATGGATTCCGTCACATATAGGCTTGAGCGGTAACGAGGAGGCTGACAAATTAGCGAACTTAAGTAGAACACAGGGAAACCCAATTAATTTAAAACCAATCTTTACTGATAAAGTTTTTTCATGTAAAAAAATATGTTTTGATGTGTACAAGGAATATTTTGATGAGCGAAGTAAAGAAAAAGGTATATGGTATAAAACAATACAGTGTCAGCCACCTTGTATACCGTGGTTTGTTAGAGGTAAGATAAGTAGATCTGTTATTGTTATCGCTCATAGGCTACGATCTGGTCATTATCCATCAAGGAAATTCGGGTTCCTTATGAAAAAAACAGACTCTCCAAACTGTGAAGTTTGTGAAGTCCTAGATGATGTGCACCACATCTTGATGGACTGCACCAAGTTCAAAGATCAAAGGGAGGCACTGATGACTGAACTTAATTTAAATAGATTAGATTTAGGAACATTTATTAACATTTTAGCAGAAGCAAATTCAATAGCGGCCATTTCATTGTTTAAAATCTTTATGCATCAGTGACTTCCTTTGTATATAGCTACCTACAAATTTACTATTAGGTTTGATTTTGTTGTTTGTTTTTTTTTTTTGTTTGTTATTGTTAAGTTTAGGTTATGATAGGACTGACATACTTTACATAGTAAAAGTCCTTAACAATAAATTAGATTTAAAAAAAAAAGGACTAGATTAACAACTAGACCTGTTAGGTTCGCCCCATAACTTATTCACGACTAAAATGCGGACTATGAAGGATCTCTTATCCCTTATTTTGACAAAATAATTAAATAAAAAATGCGGCCGAAGGTGCAGGTAACAGCTCGGCTACAAACCTCACTACAAAGTAATAGACCTGTATCTATACGAAACATTATTCAAAATCAAAACGGTACCAGTTTTTCAAAAGGTATACTTAAACAGTCCCAGTTTTGCATTACCTACCTATCCAAAAAGTATTTTAGCGTTCAAAAATCAAAACTTCAAGATTTTACTGTTGCTCCTACCTAGGTACCTACTATATTTGAACGAATCCCCTTCAACGTTTGGGGATGTTAAAGCACCATATTTCAAGTCTTGAGACTCACTTGCTTTCTAAGTCTATCGGACAAAGTCGAGAGTACTCCTCGAGTACTCTCTGGTACTTCGCTGGGCTTTAGAGATTACGGTGATCGTAATTTTTAGCGTTAAATTTCATGTTCTGGAAGCTTATGAGTAGGTAAATAAATCTTCGATCAGGTATCCGCCGCCTGGGGGGCCCGCGGATACCTTGATCGATCAAAAAAATATAAGCATAAAACGCTAAACTTGCTAAAAGCTGTAAAATTAATCATTCAACGAAAGGATACACAGAAAATAACCAGAACAATGTAGTATACATAGTACCCTCGATACGTTACGTGTATTTAAGGAAAACTTCAGGCCGATCCGTTCAGTATTGTTTTGGTATGTGTTATTCCAGGTCTAGACCTATCTAGACCTGAATAACACATACCTAGGCTACTTGTTATCCTATAAATCAGTTCCAGTTTTAATAACATGTTACTTTCCGAGCCACGCAGAAATATACATAGATATTGCGTGTGAGTTTCCATCCGATTTCATACACCGAATTCAGAATGTAAAATTAATATCATCGGCAATAAGTGACTTACCTAGATTTCCCTGAGCCGAAAAAAAATCTCCTTACTCACTGACTTCTTTTTTTCGAAATAAGTCTAATTATTTATCATCCTCTTTGGACCTCATTAATCTATCAATCAGCTGACTGAAACATTAACGTCCGTCAACTAACGGGCGCTATTTCAAAGAACTTCACCTAAGCAGGTTCTCGAGTCGCGAGGTGCTCGAGCCGACATGACTCCGACATCTGATCATAAGATAGTGCATGCTCCCATTTCAGGGACCCTTGAAGGCTTGAAGCTTGCGGTGGAAACCAAAGATTGAAGCTTGACGGCATAAAGACTTTTAAAGAATTTTGTGTGTTTTGATACCTACACAGGGCCCTAGAATTGTAGATAGGAAGATTATTGGCTATTTAATTGTGTTATTCTGTACTGTTTTTAATTGGAACTCTCAACTTCACGATACCTAACTCTAAAATTACCTAAAATGCTACCGCCTAGAATATATTTTTCCATAGCCAAACAAAAACCTAAAAAACTTCAATATTTTCCACACATTTTCTTCAACAAACAAGCAAGTCTCAGCCGAGATTGGTCATTCCCCGATGCGGGGTCACGAACGCGCCTGACTCCGCACTCATCACCCCCTGCAACCCCTTTGGGGGTCGGGGGTCGGGGTGGGGTGCGACCCACTTGAGAGGTTCAGACTAATGAACGCGCGAAGGTGGTAAATGCGGTGAAGAGTTAGCAATAACGCTGTTTTGTAAGTTGGAACAACTATGAAACAACTTTTGATGCGTTTGAACTTTGCTGACTGTATGTTACTACCTGTTATTATAGTTTTGTTAGAAAGAGCTTCTTTCTGTGATCTTTTTTATAAGTACTTTATAGACGACTAGCAACGCCCCGCACTGTTACCCGCTTTGATTAAGATAGTATTTAATCTATCTGATCATACCACGAGAACAATAAACTTTTCCGGTTTTATTTATTTACTAGCTGCAGCCCGCGGCTTCGCGCGCTTTTTTTTTGGAATAAAAAGTAGTCTATGTCGGGCCCCGGGATACCATCTACCTCGCTGCCAAATTTCACCGAGATCCGTTTAGCCGTTTTTGATTTATAAATAGTGTAACTAACACGACTTTCTTTTATATATATAGATTAGTTCACAAAACAGAGTAAAATCATAATAAAATACGGTAGGTACATTAGAGGTATAGTTACGAACTAAATTTTACCCAAATATGCAAACATAACAAGTGATGAAAAAATGTTGCAAGCTAAATATAAAATGTACCACAAAACCCGAGATTTTTACTTTTTACAATACATTTATTTCTAAACATGTACATCTATAATAACGGGGCACACCCAATGCAATAAAGTAGCTTATAATAATCGTAGCCTTCCACAGTTAATATTAACATTAGAAAATTTTAAAACACAAACAAGTTAGCTAACAAAACAAAATGTCAAAAATAAATATGTACAATAATATGTCATAAATGTTTCAGATAGGTCAAAGTACAAACTTATAAACTACAATATCAAAATAACAATAATAATAATAATACTACAGTTAGCGTTACTGTATCTTTTATTTAGCACATAGATTACAATAACAGAATAAAACAATTACAACTAGTATATACACTTAATATCTATTTCTTAAAAATCTAAGCCGTCACCAGAAGGCAGAGTGCCCAGAATGCTGGCAGCATTGCCACGTTGAATGGCAATGCTAATTCGTTGACCGAAATAGAAGCCAGCATTCCGATCACCTGTGGACTCTATAAGAAGTTTGGTAAGATCTTTATAAATGGCGTGTGCTCCAGGTCCCCAAGGACCAAGGGTTTCAACCCCAAACGGCTCAAATAGGTAACCTCGGTCAAGATTAGCGTATTATCGCCGTTTGAGGGACTCCGCTGATATTGCTGCGGAGCCGGCCCTGACCGATGTCCCTGCAAGATGTGAAGGCACTAGGGTATCTACACACGTGGCATCCCAAACTAAAGGCCGACCCATCACATTTTCAATTTAAAATGTAAATACTACTTCTAATTTGTTTTTGTTATTGAATAGTAATTTTCTTAATCATATTTAAATACTTTCATTTTACGTTCACTCGCAGATGGGTAAGTAAAACCCAAAAAATAACAAAGAAGTCCAAAAGAAACAGATTTATCGGCTTTCAAAGCGCCTCCGTCCGTTTCTTTGATCCGTGGCATGCGCCAGGTGGCAAGGGGCAAGAGGACGAGCAGAGCACCGAGTGCTGAACCTTTTGTGTCTGCCACACGGTGTTTCGCGATTTTTCCTCTCATCTCCCGTATTCTACATAATCCGAGAGGCTATAGGATTTGTCGAATGTCATCGCTACATGGCATTTTTGGGCTTATTTTGCTTGCGTTTTTGATAAAATGAAATATTTTGTTGCTGATTTTTTTAAGCAGAAGTCTTGTGTTCTTTGTTTTAAGCGAAATTGTCTGTTTGCTATAATACCTATAGGATTTAATTTTGTTTTAGCAAAGTTATTTTGTTTCTAAAAAATTAAACGAGGACCTAAATAAACAAATAATTAACAACATTTTTGCTTTCCTTTTATCATGTTTACGCATATCTGTTTAATTATTTTTTAGATTTTTACCTTCTTTATGTAATTTTAAAACTAAATTTAACTCGAGAACATTTTTTAAAACGTTAGTAACACAGAAAAGTAAAAAAAATAAACTGCACTCTAGAACTAAACTAAAGAGAACTGAATAAAAGTAGGTAAATGACTTAACGAAAACGAAAGCTTCTTAACTATTTGCTAGAATGCTTTGGAATGCGAGAAAAACCGCAAAGCAAACTTGGACGTTTGAAAGTTAACAGTAAAATGTTTGAGGAAGCATTTCTCGGCGCCAAACATTGGGATTGTTGGCTGGTGGTTGGTGCTTGCATTTTTTAAGAGGCGCAAATGAGAGGGCTTGGTTGCAAGTGCAACGTTGTATTGATCATTCAGTAGCTTTGATCTCATGCAAATTAGGCACAACCCAATGGGTTTTACACGCCCATCGCTTTCTAGGACTGAGCGTAAGTTGTCTTGTTACTTAGCACCGACGAATCAATTTGCGGTTTGTATATTGATCTACATAGTTTCATCTTGATTTTAGAATCAGATGCTTTACGGTATTTTCGTCTAATGGGCCATCTATAAATTACGTCACACCATAATTTGGGAAGGGGGTCGACGAAGTGTGACATTGTGTGACAAGGGGTGGGAGGGGGTCATAATTTTTGTGATGTCACATTTTAAAATCGTTATAATCTAGGCATTAAAATGCGAAATTTTATAAGTTAACGAAAAACTTTTGTAGTTATTGCTTCATGTTGTTTTATTAAAAATTTCTTTTATTGAAGTAATATTAACTATGGAACTGCTTTTTTATCATTTCTGGGGTAAAATCGCAAAATATGTGACGTCACACTAGGGGTGGAGTATCACAAATGTGACCAGCTGTGACAAGGACGGGAGTGGGGGTCCAAAAATCATGAAATTCGTGTGACGTAATTTATGGATAGCCCCTAATACGAAAGCTTCTTAACTATTTGCTAGAATGCTTTGGAATGCGAGAAAAACCGCAAAGCTAAATCTACAACAAGAAAAATGTAGAATAACTCTTCATTCATGTATAGGCCACGCGTGCTCGCGTGGCCCATACAGTTGATAGATTGATTTTGAAAATTATTATATAGAGAATGATCCTGAGGTGGTCCCATAAAATTTTGATTCCCGATGGATTAGTATTTATTCCGCAAAACTTAAAAACAGTGTAAAGTTAATGGATTCGAAGTCGGTTGTAAGTTTTTTTTTAAATCAATCAAATTATTTACCGTCTATAATAACAATAACCATTATGTATTTTCTGGCTAAGCTCTATATTGTGCCAACGGAAAGCAAGCAATAGGTCTTTTGTTTCTGCCTACCCAAAGCACATAGACCCCCCAACACACACACAACCTAAACAGAACAAACTATTCGTGCTTATTCCAAGGGGTCTGGGTGAGTTGGTTGCTGCATAGCGAAATAACTAATGCAGCGAAAAAGAAAGGTGAGTTGGATGAGAAAATGCGAAATAGAATGGTACAGGCTTTATAATAAAACTGTAGAGTGAAGAATTATAAATTTCAAAACGCGTTTTGAAAGCATAACGTTTGCTTTGTCATGATTTTATACATAATGGAGTAGATATTATAAAATCTGTGGTATGGAGAAGGCAGACGTTTTCGTAATGTCAATAAATAGATCGACCAGACTGAAAATATGGCGCTTTTAGTTGGAAATGATATGGCATAGTCTATGTATGTAGGTTCATATGACACACAACTGCATTCTTTTGCGAAAGATTCCTGCCGTCTGTTGAGTTTTAAACTAAATAACAATACAATACAATACAAAATTACTTTATTGTACACCAACAAAAATACAATACAAAAGACATTACATAAGACACAAGTACAATGGGCGGCCTTATCGCTAAGAAGCGATCTCTTCCAGGCAACCTTTGGATGGAAAGAATTAAGTGAATTTAAGAAAGGCAGGGGTGTACCAAAGATAATTTTAAGTTATTTTCTTTTTTGGAAAACGCCTTATTTCCAAGGCAACAACCATAAGCACAACTGTAAACAACTCGAAATGTCAAATATCTTATTACTAAAAACCTAATGAGAAATAGAAAATTACAATTCAAAAATAAAAACAAATTAGAACTAGTATTTACAATTGAAACAATTAAGCTAACTGTAGACTGTTGCAAACAATCTACAGGTAGCTCAACTGATCCATATCAATACCAGTCGGAAGCGTCCCCAAGACGAGAAATTGAGTGATATTAGTTTGTGAGAAATGGAGTGAGATTAGTTCATAATTTCAATCTTTTAATCAATAAATCAATAATTTATTTGCAAGAATACATTATTATTTTACAATGTCAGGTCTTATAACTATATTAGTAACTGTATTCAGCCTGCATGCAGGCGTGCAAATATTGTGTCAGTCAATTATTATTAAAAGTACTTGTCATTTAAATTACAAATCATATTCTAAATATTCGTTTACATTATAGAAACATGTATCAAGCAACCATTCAATTATCTTTTTCCTAAATATATTTCCATTAAGTTTCTTTAAGTCTTCTGGTAATTAATTGTAGATAGTAATGCACATATTATAAACATTTCTTTTATATATATTTAGCGTGTGTAGGCAAATGGCTAGCTAGAAAAACTTATGTAACTTCCTAAAAAGCATATTATTGACGATAGTTTTGCAAACGTTGATATTATGTTATTGTGCATGCTGAGATATCTTATATATACGTATATATATGCACATAGATTTAAGAATCATATTTAAATATTTTTTTAATTTAATATATACATAAACTTAAATTTGCCTAGGAGAGAAAGAGCCTAGAGGCTACACATTCTTGTTGAATCTATCCAGTCTACTAGCATCCTGTTGCATCAAAGATATGACATCCGAGACTGTACCCTCGCTACTGAAGATGGAATTACCGATAGCATACGTCTCGTGATAGTTCAGGAAACCAGTGTACGAGATATCATATCTAGGGATCTGATTGTCATTCACTAACTAATCAGCTATTTGATTCAACGTCGTCGCGATTCTCGTGATCTTAGTGAACCTTTTCCCATTGAGTCGAAAATACGTCGGTCTACGAAAATATACAAAACACAGGAGATACAAAGTACCTAACAGGAACCAAATACACTTGAGAGCAAAAAAATCGCACATTCATGATTTTTTGACATAACTAAAAAAAAAACAAAAAATATTATGTTTCTGTAATGCAGATTCATAGTCTATTTTAATACCTATCCAGTGGTATCTGATTTGTCTTTCAATCATTACATAAAAATGCTTTTGTGGATCAATAACAAAAATGCATGTTTAGTAAAAAATTCTTTATTCAAGTATTGGTGTCAAAGTTATGAAATTAAAAGATAAAATTAATTTAAAGTTTGTTATTAATACCGAGTGTTCCCTCCCCTAGCCTGAATCACTGACTCCATCCGTGTTTTCATTGATGTTACTAGACTTTTGATAAAGTCTTGAGGAATAGCCTCCCATTCCTCTGCGATCGCCTGTTGCAGCTCCTGTAGAGTCGATGGAGGAGCATCTCGGCCTCGAACTCTTCTTTTCAGCTCGTCCCATAGATGTTCGATGGGATTGAGGTCTGGGCTTCGAGCTGGCCACTCCATAACGGTCACATCCACCTCTTGAAGGTACTCGATCACTATGCCAGCAGTATGCGGTCTTGCATTATCTTGCATAAACAGAAAGTTTTCGCCGATAAACCCAGCAAAAGGTACGACGTGGCTCTCGAGTACTTCCTCAATGTATCGTATGGAAGTCAATCCTCTTGATTGGCGACCAGTATTCGGTCCGGTGATGAAGGCAAGCTCGGTTTTTGCTTCCATAGACATGCCACCCCAAAACATGATTGATCCACCGCCATAGGCGACACGTTCTGTTATGCAGCATTGGGCAAATCGTTCTCCCGATCTTCTATACACCTTCCCCCGTCCGTCGTTGCCATGCAAGCACATCCTGCACTCATCAGAGAACAGGACTGCACTCCACTGCTCTTCGGTCCAATTCAAATGGTCTCGAGCGAACTGAAGGCTTCTCGGTGGGCTGGGGTCAATTTCGGCCCGTTTGCTGGCCTGTGTGCAGTCAGGCCACCTTCTCTCAATCGTCTTCTGACTGTCCACCGGCTAACTTCTACTTCACAAACTTCTTGAAGTCGTTGGCCCAGTTGAACTGCGTTCAAACGACGATTTCTTAAAGATGTCGTTATAAGAAAGCGGTTATCACGCTCTGTTGTAGCACGGGGACGGCCCGATCCTTGTCGCCGTTGGTAGCCACCAGTCTCTTGATACCTCTGGTATACAAGCCGAACGGTAAATCGGCTCAAACTCAATTGTCGAGCCACTTGACTTTGCTTAAGCTCCGATTCAACAAGGGCAACCACTTGAGCGGCTACTTCTGGTGTAGTATCCATTTTCGTGTTCCGTTTGAAGCCAATATCAATAGAGAACCTTTCACACTGTACGTTGGTATGCAAATGATGACCATTCCCTCAATATGCACTCTTTTATACCTGCGATAAATCCCGCCGCCGGCCTTATCTGGATCGAGCGACATAAGGGGGTCTATTGTTTTGTTGCTAATGAGTTGTTTTTAAAGGTAAATGTCAACCCTTTATCAGTTCTGCGAATGCCTAGATTATGCACTTTAATTTAATTTGATTTTAATTTGCTGTAAGCTCCAAATAAAAAAAAAATTGAACTTTTAAGTAAAAATGTGCGGATGTGCGATTTTATTGCTCTCAAGTGTATGAGATGTAAAATTTGTGTGCATGTATCAGGTAGGTATTGATCTAGTTCCCACAACGCACTCTCTGCATACTTTGTGGTTAGATTCTAGATGGTAATATGTAAAATATCCTTTAATTCCTACATAAATTATTAAGAGTTAATTATTTTTATTAAATTAAATTTAAACAGAATTCATACAAAACATCGGTGGAACCAAAGTATACATTTACTCATTTATTCGCCGTAGGAACACAACGCACACTTGAATACGTCAATTTACAATAATAGGTTTACAGTAAATAGTGCATAAATTAATAATTCAAAGTCATAAAACAGACAAGATAGAATAATAATCAAGGAAATTAGGGTACTAAAATAGGTAAATTCATTAATAGATCGCTCGGTTCATAAATCTCTGTATATCCATAGGTTTGCTGTAAGAAAACTCTTTTAGGGTTAAAAGTTCGACATGTACAAAGGCGAGATTGCCTTTGTACATGTCCAACTTTTATGTATGATTTAACTTGTGTGTGCAATAAAGAATTTAAGAATTTTTAAGAAGGTCAGCTGTATGGGCATCGTTAAAATCAAGTAAAAGCTTTAATTTTAATTTACTTTGTCAAAGAATATATTAAAAAAAAAATGTAAAAATAATAATTAGAAATTCATAATGCTGCTGTAAAATCGCATTGTCTGTTATAATTAACTCTAAATAAATAGCAAATAGGTATCACAGTGTATGCAGTCACTTTACTTATGTAAAATATAGCTGGTAACAGTGCATTGCCATTTGTGGACTATGTAAAAAAATAGATGTCATAATCAAACTTATTCAATGTCATAAATAGTCTACAATAACCAGCGTTATCTCCTCTTGGTAAGTTACAGAATGCCATAGCTACCATATCTTGTGATCTGATATCTTTAAATATTGTTCTATTGTTTCCTTCATTATGTTATGAGTTATGATATTCTATTGCTACAGATATTTATTATGTTATTAAATTGATTGTCTGTTCCATTGTTTGGAGCCGGCCACTTTGGTGGTTATTTCTAATAGGTGCCAGCCGAACAATGGTGGCTTTTATCACACTAGAGTGGCTACTTGGGACTATTTATTTACGAGGAACTAAATAATGCGTCTTGATTTCATAGACGGCCTAAGCTAAATATTTGGGTTATTTTAATATCTATATTAAACTACAAAGAAAATTACAATCAAAGAATAGAAGCAATTAGAACTAGTAATTACAATTTGAGCTAACTGCAGACTGTTGCAAACTATCTAAAGGTAGCTCAAGTAATTTTAAAAAGTATTGGATTTTTTTACCTCAATACATAAAGCTGTTTGAGTAGTAGGCGAAAGTCTTCCTGGGAGAATTATAAGAAAGATACGGTACCAAAATTAAATAGGTACCGTCTCCACTTGAGACCTTAGGTAGAGTTTTGCCTCGTTTACGAAATCTATAGGTTTAAGTTCTCGTTTGCTTTACATACATTTTATTTAGCGTCTCACAGCGCCCCTACCGAATAAAGAGGAACTACTTTTCGTAGTATCACGGCTATCCAATAGTATATTACAAACTCGATTAAAGATTTAGAAATAATTTTGAGTGATTCGTTTCATTTTAGCAGTACAATTTTGACAAGTCAGCGATAATCTACGAAAACATTTTTGTCTTGGTATTACGCAAGCTCGTAAGAGCCACTCTTAGAGTGCATTGAATGATGATTGCAAGCAAATTTTTCACACAAATAAACGTAAAGAAGCCACATTCTAATTGGCAAGTTGTGTAGGCAACAAATGCGTTTTACTGTTCAATGCTAAATACAAAGTGCACAGGGAAACTGCATTAGCCATTAGGCATGTTGTTGTGTTGTGTGCCAGAGAGTTTCAGTGGATCATAAAGAAAAAACGTCAAAGACTGGACAAATTTCAATTACTTTGTTACAATTCAGTGATGAAAAAGCTATTTTCATTTACCACCTCCACCTCCACAGCCTATATTGGTCCACTGCTGGACGCAGGCCCCCCGATAAGCGCCATATTGGCTTTTATCTCACAGGGGGTAATGCCCATAATCCCCACTTTGGGCATGCGGGTTAGGGATCGCAGTTCGGTGGTAGAATTGTTCTGCAGGGGGCGCTGCTGCCCACCCCCGGTGGATATCCCTTAGTCGCCTCTTACGACAGCCGCGGGAAGAGTTGGGGTGGTGCAAATTCTTTTCACCACGGGCTGTGTGGTGCTGGCTTAGAATTTACAGTTCACCGTTCCAATTAGACAAAAAATCACACTAAAATTGCCACCTAAAATGCGAAAGTCTGAATGTTTAGATGGATGGAGCATCTGGCAACAGCCCAAGCCGAGGTTCGTACCTAAGTGGTAGCCCTTGTGCGTGTTGGCCCAACATAACTTTACCGACGAGGCGCCCTCTGCTCCCGCCAAAAGCCCGGTAACGCTGTCAGTTGATCTGCGACCAACAGCAATAAGATCCATTTGAAAAAAAAAAAAAAAATTATATGGAGTCATGGCCATCTGTGATAAACAGCATAATAGTCCATTAGAAAAAAAAAGTAGATGGATGGATGGATAAAATATGTTTGTTACTACTTCATTACTGAACTGCGCAGACTGAAATTTTGTATACTCGTAGATTTAGTTCTAGGCCTGGAATAAAACAAAGGCTACGTTTATCCCTTAAATCAGTTCCCATGTGGTATAAAAACGTTTCCATACAACGCGTGCGAAGTCACGAGCAGAAATTATTGATTAAATTTTTTTCTTCTGAATAAGTTCCTACCAGTTTCTTTAGTAGCAAAATATCAGGTGGCTTCTGTTCAGTGAAAGGTAGTTTCAGCCTCTGTTTAAAGCATTTGTTTTAAAACTTAAGAAATAATAATTATTCTATTAGTTATACTATTTAAAATATAAGTTTAAAATAAAAGAAGTTTGATAGTATGCTGAATGAAAGAAAAATTTAATAATAGTTTCACTCCTTATGGGGATTGCAGATAACAGCGTTCCCCGGAACGCAGTTTATGTATCTTAAAACATACATGTGAGAACGAGCAATATTTTAATTCAAAGCGTTTAGTTATAAAAATAACACACTACACAAGGTAGCTATACAGTGTACTCGTAACTACATATTTCGAATTTGACAAATCAACTACAACACTTACAAAACACGCAGGCCCAAAACACACAATTCAACACACACACAACAATGTCTATCGCATACACAAAATACAATAGCGGGCCTAATACATCGCCCTGGCGCACGGCACCTCACAATAAAAAGATAAGGACTGCTCTCAAGACGCCCTCGCCTCGCCGCCTCCGCATTATCACTGCACAATGCTTCAGCCGAATAAAATGGGGATTTTGGGGATGAAGCAGAAAATGAAAATTTAAATAACGTATTGTATGATATGAAGGTAAAGGTAGATAGATGGGATATGATCAGTTGAGACTTCGTGCTAGATGATAGTGCTCGTGCGAGAGCTAGTCATCATACCTCCTGTTGTATGATGATTCCAGATAAAAACCAGAAAAAAATACTGTCCGCTTAAAACACAAAAAGAACGACAATTTCGTCCAAAAATAACCGCTTTTAAAAAAAAGCGGTTATTTTTGGGGTTCCGTACCCAAAAGGGTGCAAATATGTAATCTCATTGACAATAAACGATATCTATCTATCTATCAACGGGACCCTATTACTAAGCCTCCGCTGTCTGTCCGTCCGTCTGTCAGAGGGCTCTATCTCACGAACCGTAAGAGGTAGATAGTTAAGACAGAGGTGTATTTCTCTTGCCACTATAACAACAAATAATAAAAATATAATAAATATCCAAATTAAAGGGGGCTTCCATACGAAAAAAGAAAATTTTTTGGCTACTTTGGCTCTTTGTTTATCAAGGCTGAATCTCTTGAACCACAATAGGTACACAATATTTAAATAATAACAACAAATACTAAAAATATAATAAAGTATATAATATAAAGGGGTCTCCGAACGTTTTCACCCTTTGGGTACGGAACCCTAAAAAGTAGGGTGAAGGTGAGTCGGGCGCGTAAAAACAGCCAGTACTTTGTCATTACCTTTTCGCAACGCTCACATTAAGCTCAAATGTACATTTTTATGAATAGTAAAGATGTCTAGGTTTTGCGCGAGTCTATACCTAAAGCAGACAACTCTCTTCTTGTAATAGAAATCACGTAAAAAGCTTTAACCCTTGATTTTAATTCGACAGCAACCCTACTCCTCAAAATTACTGCATCCAGACTAAAAGAAAGGCGGAACCACACTCAGACCGAGTGAAAAAAACACGACGACTAAAAAATAGGGTTAGCACGATGAGCTTTATGATTATTTTCATATAGCTACCTATAACTACCACAAGGGATTTTGACATAATAACTACGCTTGGCAGGCGGGTTGAGGATCGCAGTGGAGATGTTAAAAATTCACAGAAGGAAGCCTGCTCTTCCTCTGGCACGTTTCTTTAGTCGGCTCCTACGAAATCTACGGGCTGAGTTCGAGGGGTCGATTCTTAGGCCACGACCACCACGGCGGCGCAGTTGTAGAATAAATAAATGTATATTTAAATAGCGAGATAGCGTTTACCTAGCAGCTCAAGGTTAAGGGTGACCGTTACGGGTTGGCCCTAGATTAAATTTGTTTTGTGATTTAAATTTTTTCTTTTTTGTATAAGAAATATAACTAACGGAAAAGTAATATACCGCAAATTGTAAACCATTTTATATTAACCTATGAAAACACTAACTTTGGTTCACTGGTATTTTTAGAGCATTTGGGAAAATAAGAGATTTTGGGCTAAAAATAAACATTTTCCCAAATACAATTCAATCGAAGTTGGCTTTATCATGGGTTCATAGAAAATGTTTTTCGATTTGCGGCAAATTATTTTTCCGTGGTTTTATTCCTTGTAGAACGCAGAAGTACATTAAAAACCACGAAAAAATTTTAATCTCACGCCAACCCGTGACGATCAAAAAAAAAACCATATAAAAACTTATTTAATTAAATTGACAACCCTAACAAACTAGAGACAACCATCTTTTGAGTCCTGTGTACGAGCTTTTTCACTTTTTCGGCATGCTACATGTACCTGCTCCTGCATTTTACAGGGCTTCCAGACCACTTCAATTTGCAATTTAGCAAGACGAATATTTAATGCATCATGCAGATTTTCAAAAGCCTTAAAAGAGACCTAAAAACGGATAAGTTTTAGGAACGTGATAGTTGTTTGAAGTGTTCTTCAAACAGCTATCACGTTCCTACCTTTGATATTTTTTAACACCTGTAAGGCCCGCTCGTTCACTATTGTATGCTATTGGTAAGTTTAAGACAGTCATTTCAGCGGATCATCGTCATCTACAGCCGGACTATACTTTGATTTTCTTTAAAGCCGGGTACTGACATTCGCAGCGAGGATGATACGTTACGCCCCGTGTGCTAGAACTCGTCACGTCGCTCGTTGCGAGCGCTTTTTTTCCCCGTACTGACTGCACGAACGCTCGCTGTGTTGCACGTTATATTACGCGCCGTAACGCCGGTCAGTACCCACAATTAAAAGCTGTCATTTGCTTTGTTTAGTGGCTGGTCATCATCCGCAAACTTCACAGACTGCTTGCTTTGCTTTATGTGTGTGCGAATGTACACTGGCCTGCAAAACTAAGCATCACACTGTTAAAATTTAAATATTTTCTAAAATAGAGATTTAAAATAAAAAACGTTTTATAGCAATTTTTATCAGCTTTCTTTGATACTATAGTAAACGATACATTAGTAACATTTTTAACTTAAAAAAAGATAAAACAATAAAATAGGCATTTTAGGTTAGTGTCCAAAAACTCAATTAACATTTTATAAGTATGTTTTACATGTTATTTAATATTTAATAACCGATATTGCCTCCTCGGGCTCTGATTCGAGCCGGTTTGGCATACAGAACACGAGGTTTCGGAGTCGATTTTGGGGAATATTCTCCCATTCTTCAATATACAAAATAAAAATAAATAATCTTTATATACAAAATTAAACTCTTTTTCATGTCCTTTTTATTTCGAAAGTATATCTTGTGTACTTATAAAGTTATGGCAAGTGTGATAATTAGTTTTTACACTGGCCTGCCAGTGTAGTTGATGAAAAAACCGCACCTACGAATGACCTAAGCAAACTATTAAATACAAGATAGTCACAGTAGTTCCTTTAGAAGAACTGTGAAATATATTAGTGAGAATAACAATGATAACAAAAAAAAAACTAAACGGGTGGCATAATTTTTGTGGTCAAATGAATATAGTACCTCTAGAGCAAATAATTACATCTTTGACACATCGTGGCAGAGGGCTGCCACTTTTTGGTAAAAAATAAATAGTGACGTGATAAAATCAAGAGATATCAACAATGTGCCATCAAGCAATCACAATTAATATTACTTAAATAAATGGCTGTAAAATATTTCTCGAATCATGTTCATTTCGACTGGCCACAGGAGTAAGTATTTTGCATTGATGCAAAATACTTACTCCTGCACTGTATTTTCTAGACTTTTTCACAAGTTAGCCATTTTTGTAAATTGTTTTTTATATTACATAATGATGGAATATTTCATTTTGTTTGGTGTAGAAATTTTCATTTTGTTTGGTGTAGAAATAAATAAATAATAATATAAATAATAAGAAAATTTATTCAAAGAACGTAAATAGACAATACATTAGTGCACTAAACGAATATGTATAGCTAAGTATAACAATTTAGCCTGAACTAGGTAATCCTGTGTTTCAGGCGGCAGTAGTGCTAATCTATACTTATAATTATTAAATAAAATAATCACTTACTATTACGATAAAGGCATTTAGTTTAACAATGTTGTATATGTTACAAACAATTTGTGCATAATACACAAATTGTATAGCAGGTACTTAAATTGAGTAAAAACTAGATTAATCACTATTCTAACTAGGTTAACATTACGTATAAAAATATAATTCACTTGATAATTTCTAATAGCTTCTCTGTATCATCGTAGGATAGAAGTGTACATTTAATAGATTTTTTACAATTATTATAGTTAAGCGCGTAAAAATTAGACATTGAATTTAGTCTGTTGTATAGGAACGGACCAAGAAATAGATAAAATTTGTTCGCAAAGGAAAATTTTAGGGTTGTTCGTTGAGGGCAAACTTTAGCATTCCGTCTCTTGTTATTAGTAAATTCAGTGCTGTAGGGAAGGGCTGCGTGCTGTCTTAGTACTGTTCGTA
This sequence comes from Eupithecia inturbata, assembly GCA_963662085.1. Taxonomy (NCBI): domain Eukaryota; kingdom Metazoa; phylum Arthropoda; class Insecta; order Lepidoptera; family Geometridae; genus Eupithecia; species Eupithecia inturbata. The sequence continues at coordinate 11,406,392 of OY759191.1, forward strand.
GCTATGTTTGATAGAATACGCGTATTAAACTTGTGGCAATTATTAAACTTAATATAAAATGTATCTACTACCTTTATTGATGTGTGTGGTTGATTGGCGTTTTCTTTCGGGCACGGATTGATTCGTCATGCTAGCAGTAGGTAGTAGTCTGCATGTAGCAACATTATTTCGGGTTTTGACGTAAGCTTACGTGATGTGTGGAAAATGATTATTTGTTCGAGTATAGGTACATATATTTTCTTTCCTCAATTTTGACACATATGAAAACAACAGCAAGTGCTAGAGATCTTATAATAGGTAATTCGTCTCGGTACGCCATGGCCGAAATTTGGCTAGGAAGACATTATTATTATACAAATAACTTCAATCTGTGCTGCTGGAATGGAATTCAAAATTCAATCAGCTCACCTATGAAGATATCCCATATTCCATCACAATGTGGATCATTAGTGCGCACCGGGACTCGAGACCACAAAAGCGCCGCGGGAGCCGCATTGTGACGCTCGCTTTAAGAGTCGTTTGTTTACTTCTAATGGATTTTGGTTTGAATCTATTACAATGACAGTGTTTGGAAAGTTTCATCACGAAGTTTTTGATGATTTGGCCTTCAAAAGGAATGGCCTCTACAAGAAAATCGTTATTTCGTAAGATAATGTCCATACAGATTGTACCTTAAGCTGCGGCTGGACCTGTCTGTTAAGCTTTACTATACCATGCATGACCTCTCTATGCTATGGTTATCTGTTCTCATTTGGCAATAGTTACGTATATATAGAAAGCTGTCAAAAAGGCCGCTCCCGGCCCCGCTGAAAGTCGTGGAACTAGTAAGAGAGTATTTATTTTAATTATTACTATGGAATTCCATCAAGAAGCAGCAACATAATGTGTGTAGTACATTTTAAATGTGATATTTTAACATAAGCTTTTTCTTTTCTACAGTCCGAGAATCTGATTCCGAGCATAGCAACACTTTTATTTGGGTATTTTAGAATCCGAGCAAAGCGGGACTCGTTCGTAGCGGAATTAACCCGTCGTGCCATTATTTCAGCCAACTCTATTTATTACATAATCATCATTAGTCTCATAAACATTTCGTTTGTAATTATATCGGCTGTAAAATTACAAACACGTCAAGTTTTGTTGCATAAACATAAAGAAATAGAATGATCTAAGTTTGTTAAGCGTCGTCGGCATGTCTCAGTACTACTCTGTAGCTATTTGCGTCATACTCATTCGTCAATGTGAGGATCGAGATTGGAATTTGAACCACTGGCGCCCCCTATTTATAGCTTAGAAGTCTTGTACTTTGTTGCTACCTAGCTCTGGCTTCAAAATATTTACTGGTAGTCATCCATCTGTCGATCATCCGACATTGAACCAAAGTTATCGACATAGCTCAAATAATTAGGAAGCTGAAGTGGCAGTGAGCCGGCAGACGTAGTGGACGCCCTCCAGCCAGGTGAGACGACGACCTGCGAAAGACTGCAGGCAGATGCTGGATGCAGCAAGCTGGAGACAGGGCGCTATGGCACTTATTAGAGGAGGCCTATGTCCAGCAATGGGCTATATGGATAGGTTGATGATGATTATGATCGATCTATATTGTTATATTACAGGTCGATGCTGGTATTTGTAATTTTCCAATATTTTACAGTTATATTAATAAATACCAAAATATGTTATTTTGGCATGATAAGATAACTAATCTATGGATGATTTGCTTCTTTCCCCTGGTTTCGCTCGCGCTTTTTTGGGATTAAAATTAGCATTTGTCCGTCCCGGGGATACCATCTACCTCCCTGCCCAATTTCTTTGAGATCCGTTCAGCCGTTTAGACGTGAAAAGGTGACAACAGACAGACAAGCAGAGTTACTTTCGAATTTATAACATTAGTAGGTATTAATTGGCTAGAAACTAGCTAATATTTGTAGCTAATGTTGAATAAAGCTCATAACTTACTTTCTAAGAACTACGTTTGGATACCGATGTGGCGCGGCGGGCGAAGGAACGCCTGCGACGCAGAAGGTTGCGGGTTCGATTCCCGCCTTGGGACAAATGTTTGTACGATCTGCAAATATTTGTTCCGGGTGTTCTGGGTATCTTTTATATATAATAAAAATTATCTATCTATGTTATGTATTGTATTAAGTTAATCAGTCATCTAGTACCCATAACACAAATTCTGCTTACTTTGGGGCTAGATGATGCTGTGTGGATTGTCCAGCATTATTTATTCTATTCTATTTATATTTTTTGATTGTTTCGTGTCTTATGTGTTATCTTCCGTGACGTCACCAAACGGTTCTGTCGGAAGACCAGCGTTGGTTGTTATGTTACCACAGTGCCTTAATTATTCAGATTTCTGTGGTTGTAACGTTTTAACAATTAGGTCATGCTGAGACCGAGACCCTTTTGTGACTGAATGCAAAAACTAGTACCTAAGCTTTGTGTTTTATTTTTTAATCATATTTATTTTTGTTTTTGTTGGTTGAGTTACAAATAAAATATTCTCATTCTCTCATTCTCATAGTTATCCCAAAAATAAACGACCTAGACGGGACTTAAACCCGCAACCTTCCTGTGTACGGGAATGCGCTTTACCAATTGCGCCACGTCAAATACCTGGGGGCCTACTCGGAAAACGAAAATCGAAGTTTCTGGTTCGTTTTCGTGAAAACCCAACTCATAAGTCACTTGCATAAAATAGCGTTTGCACGAAAACGAATCAAAGACCTCGATTTTCGTTGATCGTGACTAGTCAGAAATCTTTGGGACCTACTCAAGACCCGTTTGCTCCACCAACAGGGGAAACATTTAAGTTGTCCAAAGTCCCAAAATACTCTCACTTTATAGTGAGATTATGGTTGAACATCTGTCCGAGCCAAACATACGTCTATGCGACGTACTTGATCGTATCGGACATTATAAAAGTGTTTATAAGGGCTAAGACTTATGTAGTTCGGCGTGCGTAATTGGTCGTAATAACACTCCGGTAGCTCGGATTGTTTCTACGAATTGGCGGACGAGTTCAACGTGGCCCTATTCGAAGAAGAACTTAACTTTGTGACATCTCAAATAAACTTGACCTAGTTGGAAACCCCAGTTAAGTGTTGCCAAAACTCTGCAATGAGACACCGAGGGGCATAGTCTCTGGACGGAATGATGCTACATTTCTGATTTAAGTAGCGTAGCTTTAAAGATGTCAAACACGAGTAAGATCCAAAGCACCAACTTACTTATATATCTAATCATTCATCATTGATTGTTTTGAAAATACTAATCAGCAAAGTTGATCAGAGTGGAATGGAGCAAAAATCGACTCTAATTTCCATAGTATTTACATTCCTTCTTTAGTTTTTGGGAACAAATACAAATCCCTCACGATTAAAATATTTATGAGACCATTTCGAGATGATTTTCTGTACAATAGCAAAATAAACATTAAATTTGGTCCACAATTAACGGAGAATACGGCATCCAAAAAAACATGCATATAGCCTTATCCTTTATAAGTTGGTTAAAAAGGAAAAATATTCCTAAAGCCTAACTGAAAACGCTCTCCTACATTAAAATACGCAGCTCCATCTCAAACAATGCAAAATAAATGTCCAAAAACAACAGTTCTCATTAAGGTTCCATGTTCTTCGAATGGGTCCAAGTTAAGCATATTACATACTTATTAAGAAGAGTAAGTACGAGTTCCTATCTTCTGATTGAGGGCAATTTGTGAACGTTAAGTTGTGAGTTGATCTGTTCTCGAGAGCATTTATCTGCATTTTATAGTTGGCATTTGTGATTTGTATAGTTGTATGTTTAATATTAATAATACTAATCTAAATATATACTACTAAAATAACTAATTATATATTCCTAAATCAACACTTCATTTATTTAAAATAACGTTATATAATATTTTTTTACTATATAAAATAAAATATTATAAAACTATTCTGCAGTAAAAATATATTAAAACGGTGAATCACCGGCCGCGAAGCTAGCCTCAAGCGGCCGGTGACTATGGCTGCAGTGAGAGGAACTTCCTGACGATGCGCGCCGAGTCCAGGAGTACCGCCTTTTGGATCTGGCCCTTGATTAATCCAATATTGATTTAATATATGTATATATATATTTGTTAAACTAGCTTTTACCAATGTGCTTAGGAATACAAATCCAACGAGCCCTAACTCGATAAGGTTAAGTCGTATTGTTTAGTAGTTACTATGGTTCAATACAATACAATACAAAAATACTTTATTGTACACCAACAAAAATACAATACAAAAGACATTACATAAGACACAAGTACAATGGGCGGCCTTATCGCTAAGAAGCGATCTCTTCCAGGCAACCTTTTCTGCCTTATGGTTGCCTACGGCTCAAGCAAAATTTCAGCAGTAGGAAAGGTAAATAGATATGCAAAGTTTTAGCTCAATCGGTTAAGGATAATTGGTCTAAAATTCAGTTGCATGATTTGTCCCATACAAACATACAGGGCAAGTTAAATAAAAGCTTGTATAAATGTCCAGAAAATGCATAGGTACTTTTTCAATCCTTGACAGCTCAAAAGAAGTTTCTAGAGCTTTCGCCTTTTCCACGGAAGACAATAAAAAAATAACCATAAAGGACTTTAAAAACAGCTAATTAAAATTCACAATCCAATGACTTGACTCGTCAGAACAACGGCGTTCCCATGACGGTCATCCATGTGTGGCTTCTTCAGTTATCAATCAGGCGAGATTGACGTTTATGATGGAAGTTTTAAAGTGGGTTTTACTTTGCAGTAGATAAGTGGTACACTGTAGGCCATTTCCCGAATGCTGGGATCTTATTCGCTATGACAAAATTGTGAATCTCTAGGTTCTACGAAGTTGCGACTCGCGTCTACGCGTAGAACCTGAAGATCCACGGTTAACTTGCGACGTTTTGGTACTTTCTGGGAATCGGAAAACAGCGTACCTACAGGGTAAAGATTTCCACTACGCAACATTTTTTAGAGCAGTAAAAATAGCCTGTTTTTTTATTTAATTACTTATAACTTTACACATTTAGAGATTACCAGCCCATGACATTTTATTTTAACTCAAACTTGCGTTGACGTATGTTGTGTTCCTTCTGTTCAAGGTACAAAATAAGTACCTAACTCCTCAAGAGTGAGCAATGCGCGCCATTTTGTGAAAAGGATTGGCATATCATTTTGAGTTGTTCATAGGAGCGGGATAGAGGATACGTTTAATAACGGCGTGAGCGCAAAAATAAGTTCTTGCTTATTTACACGAAAACTACACAACTTATGAAGAAACTGGTTCAAAGAACTAAATAATTAGTAGTAAAATAACCTACGAATCAAACCATAATTCATTTCAATAGACCGCAGGGATTAAGATATCTTGACTAAATTATGTGCGAAAGAGTGAACTTTCATGATTTTTTTAACGTATTTTTTTTTCTCTATCGTTTTTTCACATTTAAGGAACCAACGATAGTATGTTTAATTTCATGTACTTCGCATTTTTTAAAACGGGGATCTCGTGAGTCATGAGTGATCTAGGCCTAGTTTGACAGCCAAACCCGTTAGGATCGCCCCTAAAACCAAAATCCACTTAGCTCTCGCTGTTTACGGACCATGACTGAATTATTCAGTGTTTGACAGAATTCTTCTTTTTCTAGACATATCAGACATTTGAGTTATCGATGGAATGTAATTATTGAAGTTCATTTAACATTAGAGCTAGCGCGTTATAGGCACGAAATCTAGTGAATAAGGGCTGTTGAGGATTTCAAAGGCCTTGTATGGGCCTCGTAATTAATGGTTTGCAGCTCAAAGCAGGCATTTCATGCTCGGCTGCATGAGAAGTCGAAGAAACTGTCACTTTGTATTACTAAAAAGTTGTCAAGCTATTTGCTGATGGGTGCTTTTATGTAGAATGCGGATTCGGAAATCGAGGCTTAATAAGGTATTATATAATAAGTTGAGTAGGTACCTAGCTATAGTTCTAAATACTCTAAACTGGCTTTACGGCAGGTCCTTAATACCAATTTTTTTTTAATCAATCAAAATGTAAAATTATGTGAGTACGTAAGATAGGCGTGTCGATGGACAATTTTATACTGGGTAATGTTTGTGTTCTTCGAGAATATAATCTAACAATTAATTACATTTTTATTGATGTTTTTCACATACGTTATCATAAGTTATACGTCATTTAACCGACGGAGCTGCTAATTGTCCGATTATGTTTGAGAAAACCACCCTAAAAGATCTTGTGACGTGAGGAGTCTACATGACAGTGTCATATATCCTGAGAACTATAACTAGCTTTGACTAATCTCAAGTTTGTACTTTCAGAGAGGTTTAAATTCTAGACTAGGCACCTACTTTCGCTTTCTATGTAAATGCGTTCAAGACAGTCCAAGTGTATTTGAAGAAGTAACGTTTTATCACAAACTAGCTGTTAAATTATGGAGATGGTACTTTTTCTGAGACCTCCCGCGGAATAGATGCCACTATTTATGGTTCCAAGCTAAACCTTTATTGATTGTAATGAATTATAATTACTAGGCCACTTTAATTATAATAATGTAGTATTATTATACGTTTGTTAATTAATTACCCATTAAACGCTCGTAAATTTGTTTTGGTGTGAAACCTTTTGATTCGTGATAATACGTTTAGACGCCATTTTATAAAATTTTTGGCACATATTTTGAAGCTCTGAATTATTTATTTATGCTGGTTTTATATCTACATAATACATTTTTGGTTTCAGACTGCAATAGTCCATAAAAAACCTAAAATAGTCACAACAATTTGTTAAGTTAATATATAATAATAATCACTAGAATAAAACAATCTCTCAGAAATTCATTACACAACCAAAACACGCCAATTATTAGAAAAACTACCAATATGCGAGATGTTGGATGTAATTCAGTAAAAGGAACCTAGCGGCGGGGTTAGCACATGTAAAAGAGGTGCCTCTTCTTTTTGTTTTTACTCGTAATTTTTATATTTAAGTTGTGTTATATTTTACCAATTTGTAATGAGTAAACCAACCGTATGTGTGTGTTTTATGTGTGCAAATAAAGGATTTACTTACTTACTTACTTACCATTCAGTGTCTACGGTTACAAACTTGTAAGGTATTAAAACTACCAAGTCTTTTTACCGGTTACATTATAGATTAGAAATATTTTTTTTAACTGTGCAACCGAGTTTCGAACTTAAATTATTAAAAAATGCCTGGCATAACTTTGGCATTATTTACTTTAGCATGCGCATCTACTTTAATATCAACTTGACAACATTGCTGCATTGCCATCCAATTCTATCAGTAAACTCGAGGACAAAATGAGGGCCACTACAAAAACCAGGGATATAAAAAATCCCCAAATCAATCTCAACTAAGCCAGCACACAAAAGCGCAATCAAGTGGATAGTTTAAAACCAATAACCGATATTGGTGGCCCTTGAACACAATAATCCTTAGAGAGCCCATCCTGCCCTGCTCTACCCTAGTGATTGATCTGAATGTGTGCTTGTACTGTGTGTCCACGGCTTAGTTTAAGCGCTCTGTTGAGCAATTTTGGAGCGCGTTCATCGATTTGCGAACCTGTTAGTTGTTGAGCATTGCTTATCGTTTACGTATACGCTATTTCCTATAAATCGGAAGCTACTTATAACAAAATAAATAAAATTGTGAAATGTATTATCAAATTGTGCAATAATATGGACGACCTCTGTGGCGCGGTGGGCGAAGGACTGGTATTGATATGGATCAGTTGAGCTACCTGAAGATTGTAACAGTCTGTAGTTAGCTTAATTGTTACATTTGTAAATACTATTTCTAATTTGTTTTTATTATTGAATTGCAATTTTCTATATCAATCAATAGTTATAAATTATAATACATACGTGATTCAATATTTACCTAAAGGTTTATTTTAAGCATGTTTTGAGTGAATATGCGAACGTAGGAATATTTTTTTTTTTCATACAAATTTCAGAAATTTATTGCTCACTTTTGTGTAAATAAAACATACATGTATCATTATTTACTTGAAACTTTATTTAAACCGAATTTTGAGTGAATCGGACCAAGGAATAATAATTTTCCATAGAAACTTTACCCCCCTTTTGAACCCTCTCAGAGGTTAATTTTTGAAAATTAGATTAGCTTAGGTATGTGTTATTTTAGAACCTAAACTATCTGCATACCAAATTTCATCTTAATAGGTTATGTAGTTACGGAAAAAATATGTATGTATGTATGTGGTAACAAACATACACACAAACTTTCGCATTTATAATATTAGTAGGATAAACGTTTACTAACTGACATTAAATTCGAAGGTTGGTGTCGAGGAAATGAAATAAAACGCCGCATAAAATCACATTTTTCATATATTTTTATGGATATTTTTGACATAGATACATTGAATGTATATTATAATCAGTCTTAGTTATTAAATACCAGAAACAAATCACAATCGTAGACATATTTCTTATAGATACATATTATTGTATGTGAACGATAATATTATAAACCAATCACAATAATTTTTTTTTTTTTATATACAGTAAACAAGCGCTAAAAAAGAAAACAAGACGTTTTAAAAAAAAATCAGTAAACGTTTATTCTACTAATATTATATATGCGAAAGTTTGTGTGAATGTTTCTTACCACATACATAATTATCTCCGTAACTACTTAACCTATTTAGACGAAATTTGGTATGCAGATAGTTTAGGTTCTAAGAAAGCACATAAGCTAATCTAATTTTCAAAAATTAACCTATGAGATGGTTCAAAAGAGGGGTAAAGTTTCCATGGAAAATTATTATTCCTTGGTTCGATTTACTCAAAACTCGGTATAAATAAAGTTAATACACTTATATTTTATTTTTACAAAACTACCCGCAGGGGGTGCGCAATAAATTTCTGAAATTTGTATGAAAAAAATATATTCTTACACTTAAAACATGGTAGAAATAAACCTTTAGGTAAATAATGAAACACGTACATATGTATGTATTATAACAACTTTAAACAAACAAATAACCAGATCTCAGAGCGCGCGTCCGCTCCCAGGGCGCAGCTAGTTCTTAATAAAGCTTATACTAAAGCTAAAAGAAACTCCTAGGTTTTACCTAGTACCTAGGTCTAAAACTATGCACCTATGTATCTTAAATCTAGGTCTAATTGCAAAAGTTACAGCTAGTTATATCAAAGGTATATCAAGACCCCATCACTAGCAACAACGTCATCGTAGGTGCTCAAATTGGGAATAGAATAAGTGCTGAAACTGTGGCGCTCTAAATACTTCAAATGTTTGTACGATCTGCAGATATTTGTTCCGGATGTTCTAGATGTTTTCAATGTATGTAGTGTGTTGTATTAAATATATCTATCAGTTATCTAGTACCCGTAACACAAGCTCTGCTAAACTTGGGGCTAGATGATGCTGTGTGGATTGTCCAACTATATTTATTTATTATTAAGTTATTAAAAACAATGCCCACCTACGTGGCCCACCTTGGCGGATTAATAAAAAATTGTGAATAATTGTGTCATTATATTTGAATATTGGCTATAGTTGATTAAACCCCCATGAGTCAGAGTCAATAAAACAAATTAAGTTCTGTCCCCGGCAAAGCGAATAATGGCGTTGAAATGAGACACTGAGCACCGTGGCTCCCGTTACTACCATGAAGCTGGTAAAAAGCAGATACGACTGGAATATAATTTTTAATAATAAGTATTCAAGTAAAAAAAAGAAACAGTTATTAACAATATAAAACTAAATATATCTACATAAAAAGTTATTACAATTTATAAAGTTATTCATTTATTCTTATCGTATTAGAATAGTGTAGAAGATTATTAAGTAGTCCGTGTTATTCTTTGACAGACGGCAGGTTAGAAGGTCTAATCTTTGGTCTCGTGATTAGTACGCAGTACGCTGCGTGCTGCGCACTACCCCTTACCGCTGACGCAGACTTCGGCAGAACAAAAGACCACTCTAGACCATTTTCATACGTTTACATGCCCGGCACCACATAACGCAGCGTACTACGTAGTGATTAAGAGACCAAGACTTCGTTTATCCACAATCTCACTTGATGGTAAGTGACGTCACGATGTGGTCGATGATCACGAACACATTTTTAACATATTTTATGTAACGACATGTTTTAAAATGTGTTATCTACTTTAAGATAAAAACATTAGTTATTTAGAACAATTAGTGCAGGCGAATCAGAAAATATTTTATTGTATCAGAAGCACTGGTAGAGTAGACTGTTTTAGTGTGATACTTTTTTAATTGAATGAGAGATTGCCTCTAGGTGCCACTATCTTTTTATTAGTTCTTTGGTAAGAAGCTCACAGAGTGTGAGACAAGGCGCGCCTTCATAGGCTTTAGTTACAGACTTTTGCTCTTTTTGATTTATACTTGTTTATTTGGGTCAGAGAATGTTCGATTAATAACTAACTGGAGATTTAACTATCAATGGTGTAGTGTGACTTGACTATTCATAATTTGAATGAAATCCTGTATTCATTTGTATGATATATAAAGTCAGTAACTAATGTACATACCTACTTTTATTCTTCATTTTTCGTTTTTCTGGTCACCTCAGACGGTAATACTGAAAATCAGTGTTTGCTCTTTGAGCAAAGCTATGCGCTGAGTTATTATATTTATGTCAGGCTGCAGCACACACATACTCATATCACTGAGAATCCGTACTTTTATATGTAGTACCGACTATTTTTTAAGGCTTTTTATATGTTCTGATGTACCTACATTTTTGTTGTGTTTTACCTTTGTATTGTGTGTTGCAGTTGCAAATAAATGTTTTATCTATCTATCTTCTTGTCGGGGGTCTGTTGAGGAAAGGGGTTTGAAGATTTTGGCCCTAACATCGGTCACCATTTTGTATTTTTTTATAAATTGCCGCGCACAATAAAAGTTATATATTTTGATGGGAGACACTAAAACAAATGAAAAAGGTCTTATAAATAATGTCCTATGGCGTCAGGTTTCTGAGATATTTACAGATTAAAATAGCTAACTATGTTTTTTCTTCATATTATGTAAATATGTCAGAAACCTGGCTTTAGGACATTATGTTATAGAACATGTTTAATTTGTTTTAGTGTCCTCGGTCTAAATATTTAACTTTTATTGTGATTTTTGCTTGGCACGTGCCATGCAATTTTTTTTTGCGTGGCCTTAACATCGGTCACCTTTTTTTTTTTCCTAAAGCACGGCGCACGATTTAATTTATATATTTGGATAGAAGACACTACAAAAAATAGAAAATATTCTATAACATAATGTCCTAAAGCGTCTGGTTTCTGAGATATTCACAGAATAAAAGATATAGTTGTTTTCATCGGCTCGGAAACCTAACTCTTTAGGATAATATTGCTGTCTGACTGTTTGTAAAATAATAAATTTTATTATTTATTCTTATTTTATAAACATCTTCGAACCCCTTTATAGTTTATATCTACGGAATCATAGTTTTTTTTAATCGTATACATAAATACATAGTTATGTCAAAATCTCACACGTCATCGACGAAAACAGTTATTTTGCTTAGTCTGTGACAGACAGGTCCGTATTATGAAAGCTTGCTCAGTCATAGATCTGTGCTTGAGTGGTATATGCCATAAAAAGCGTTACTCAAGCATAGAGTGATGTGATGACTGAGCAAGCTTTCATAATAAGGGCCCTAGTCACTTAAAATGTGAAACCTTCTTTGGAACTACGTAACTACCTACTCAATCGGTGGATCGATTTACATTTCCCGGGAGATTAAAATTGGTTACGATTTGCGACAAATTATTTTTCCAATAAGGTTCCCATATTATAATGGCAACAAATACATGCCTGTTCAGCTGTGGGCTTATAGGGGCTGAAGATGAGGATTTTTCCTTTTAAACCGCTAGAGTTTGCTGTCACTTTTGACATATAAATTTGCTGTTATTTTTGACTTCGCTTATGCTAAAAGTGGCCTTCGCGGCCACTTTTAGCATAAGCGCCCACTTTTCAAATTTTCTGTCATTTTTGACGTAAGATGTTATTTCCGTTATTTATTTTCTTTATAAAAAGCTATCCCAAATCAAACCAACAACTGGAAAGTGCTCGATTTGGCAACTAATTATTGAGTTGAGCAACGGGGAACAAAATGAGTTGCGCAAAGGGCAAGACCCATTGCTCGACTAATCACAGTAAAGAAATGGAGAACAAAACGAGTTACGCAAAAGGAAAGCCCCATTGCTCAACTATTCGCGTTTGAGCAATCTCAGTTGTGCAAAAGGGAACTGGCGAAAATTTTGATCTCCCACGCAATGTAAACCAAAGGCCCTCAGGTAATGTTTTTTAAAGGGTCCAGCTTGAAATTAATGTCCAGCATTTTCACCTTTCTCACGATGACTCACATTCACCGCAGAACGTCTGAAGATAACGTCTCGCATTAAAGTCAGTTAACGCGTACCTACCTACTTATCTCCATATGTACACTCACCTACTACACCTACCTGTGAGTACTCGGTTCTAGAATCGTATATGTATATTTTTCGTAAACAAAGATATTTATGAAAACCATAGATCTAAGTAAAATCTGTAGATATATGGTAGGTACATTCTCCCAGCGCTTACTCAACCACTGGCTTGTGTTACAACTACATGTAAACACTCTCTCACAGTTACATTTCCAATCTTGTGCAGTAGTTATAATGAACAAACATGAGGGCATTGCTGTAGTAGTAGTATAAATCAGAGTAAAGTACGTTGTAGCGAGTACGCGTAACACGAACTATGACTAAGGTGCGTAGACCTAATTGCACCTAATTTGAGCCTTCCACTTTCGAGAATCTAGTACCTCATCTCCCCTTTTTACTTATATCGATGATGAAAACTTAACCCGTTCACTGCATAGCGGTACGAGTTGCAGGACCGCGTAGCACCACGCTGGTTTACTTGCACATGTACGCCGCTGGTAGTGTAGGTCGATGTTTTTTATGTTTTTTTTTTTGGTTTTTTTGAAATACAAAATAAACATCGGGGTAACATATCGAAGTATATCGCAGAAGTTTGATACATATTTTGGTTTTACAGCTTACATAATAATAGATTAGAATAGAGTATATATTTATTTAGTTTACTTTTTAGTTATAAATATTTGTTATTATTATAAATACCCGTGAATACTATATTTGTTATAATAGTAATCAATAGTATTTAATAGTATTCTAGTAGGTTTATTTACCTACTTTTTCCGACGTTTCAACAGGTTTACACGCAGCAAAAATAGGTAAATAAACGCGATCAATACCCTTGAATATTTATAAGAATGTGTTCTGATCGCGTAAGTTAAAAAAACTTTTACAGCATTAATTAATTGTGAGAATCATTACATTAATTGTCTCTCGCCGTTTCGAACTCGAATTTACACCGTTTTCGCTGTACGTGAGCAATTAAGCGCTATTGAAGTTTTTTTGTATTATTAGGTTATGGTGACCTTATTGTTACCATATTGTTTTCTGACATTGTTATCAGTTTTTTTAAGTTTTCGTACGTCTTTGTTTACCTAAAATATCTTGGATTCTAGAACCGAGGATCTACCTACACCTAGCAGGCTAATTGAAATGGACGGGAAATCGATTACATGCAGCGAGCAGCCCCGTGCGGGGATTATCTCGGATTATGCAGTACAGGAGGGAATAGCAGACACTTCTGGATGGTTGTCTAGGTAGTGGGCGATTTCTATGTACAATGTGGTTAAAACAACTTGGCCGGAGCGAAGTTAGATATAAGCAAGATTAAAACAACTTGGCTGCAACCTGAAGACACAACTTCAGGTTGCAGCCAAGTTGTTTTAGTCTTAGTGTACATGCCTAGGTAAAGCAGTAAGTAATTCTTTGGAAAGCCGAGTAAAAAAAAAAAAACAATAATAATAATAAATAAACCTTATCACACTGACGATTTGCGAGCGATATCAAAGTGATGCGAGTGCACAGCGAGCTCGCCGCGAGTTCGCAGCGAGCACGCCGCGACGATGCCGTGGGCATCCAGCGAGCTCGCCGCGATTAGTACCGTCGTCGTCGACGCCAATGTTCTAAACGCAGATCGCATGCCGCGAGCTTGCTGCGTACTCGCCTCGCTTTGAAATCGCAAATCGCTCTTAGTGCCATTTATTATTGAAGCTAATGAAACATCTGTACAAATATCACATTTTTCTAGGATTTTGATGATATTAGAAAGATATTAGTATCAGTATCAGCATCACAATGTCACACTTATATACGCACTTATAAACATATAAATAATTATAAATAATGCTGGCCAATCCACACAGCATCATCTAGCCCCAAGCTAAGCAGAGCTTGTGTTATGGATACTTAATTCTAGAGGACTGATAAACTTATTACAATACATTTATATATTTTTTGTTATACATAGAAAATACCTAGAACACTCTTCACGCCATTTCTACTGTAACGATCGGGCAGAATTTTTGCATAGATATAGCTCTTAGCCTGAATTAAACATAGGCTTTTTATCCCTACAACAGTTTTCATCGGATATGGGAACTGACCTTTAAACGTTTCCATAGAAACAACGCGTGCGAAGCCGCGGGCAGAAAATACCATGGAATTAAGCCCGTCTGTCGATATTTAATAAAAATTTAGATTTACCTACAAATTCGCCATATACTGCACAAACTGTAACCCAATCCCCCTTTGCGTCGCGTCTCACCTTTCGCTTTTCAATCATGTCTGTTCGACGCGTTTACCAAACTCGTCCGCCGGTCATTTTGTCTGACCTTTGCTTATACTGGATTTTAGAATATTTTACAAATGAACTGTATAGATAATGTAAAATAATAGGTAATAATATAATTCGTTTCTTTTTATTCTCTTTATTATATTATTTATTTGTGTACTAAGTTGATTGTAATCTTGTAGGTTATCTGTTTACTTTGCTTGTTTACACTGTTTACGTAGGTGTCTACTATTCTTCTTACTCGTGAAAATAATAATAATAATAATGCTGACAATCCACTCAGCATCATCTAGCCCCAAGCTAAGCTGAGCTTGTGTTATGGGTACTAGATGACTGATAAACATAATACAATACATAACATAGATATATATTTTTTATTATGTATATAGAAAATACCCAGAACACCCGGAACAAATATTTGCAGATCGTACAAACATTTGTCCCAAGGCGGGAATCGAACCCGCAACCTTCTGCGTCGGAGGCGGACCTTCGCCCGCCGCGCCACATCGGTCGTCAAAAACCTTTGTTACTATTTTCGTAATTCTTAATTTTTGTATGTGCTGCTGGTTTCCCTTTAATAAATAAATAAATAAAATAAACTAATAAAGCAGATATCAAAATCGTTGACGTTGGTTTTAGAAATCGTTGAAACCAGAATTTTAATGAGTTCTAACTTTTGCGAAAAAATATCGCGAATATCTTAGAATTTGACAAATTAAAGTGTTTTAATGTTTTAGATGTTTATTCCTAACCCATTCGCTAATACGAGCCATCAAAAAATAATTGGATCAGTTGAGCTACCTGTAGATTGTTTGCAACAGTCTGAAGTTAGCTTTTTTATGTCGATTGTAAATACTAGTTCTACCTCTACTAATTAGAACTTTTATTATTTGATTGTAATTTTATTTGTTAATGGCCTTTATTAACAAATAAAATTACAATCAAATTGTATGATCCAATTGTTTTTTAAAATTGCCATTTAAAAAAACAATTGGATCATACATAAGATAATTTATTGAACCGGGAAGAAAATACACCAGTCTGGTAGGGAACAGCCCAGAACTCAGCGAATACCTACTTTTTAGCTGCATATTTTCGAAAATTGTATTTTTTGTGTTCTTCTGATGTTTTATTATAAGGGTATTTAACTAATTTGCGGAGAATAATAAACGTTTCACCACTTAGGTACGTGATAATTAGTTAATTGAAGTCTTTTTGTTAAAGAGCAGTTATTTGGAGAGATTTAACGATATGTCTTGGATAAGGAATTTGTGTTATGTTGTAGCAGAAAATATAATTCGTTACGGACACCTGACGACTGACAAAAGCAGGCACCTAAAGACCTTTATTAACAAAGAAACATACAATCAAATAATAGAAACAAATAAGAGCTATTAGTATTATTTAATTCAAATTTGAAACAATTGAGCAAACTGCAGACTGTTGCAAACAATCTACAGGTAGCTCAACTGATCCATATCAATACTAATCGGAAGCGTCCTAAAGTTAGCTGCATTGCGCCCTGGATGGCAATGCTGATGCGCTGCGCTAGCTCTCGGGTCACGCGTCGCTTCGACCAGACGCTCTGATAAGTTTTTAAAAACCTGGAGAGCCTCGGTACCCGACGGACCTAGGGTCTCGACTCCAAGTTGACAAAATGTGTAGGCTCTGTCGAGACCTGCATATTTGCGCCTCTTGAGATTCTCGTCCAAATCTGCCGCCGCACCAGCCCTTACGGGTGTCCTCGGAAGATGGGAAGGCGCAAGCGTATCGACGCATGTAGCGTCCCACGCAATGGGCCTCCTAACTCCCATGGGACTAGTCAAAGAAAATACGTATTTAACTGGCCAGTTAAATACTTTTTTGTTAAAAATACTTATATGTCTACATGTAACTACTGGTAGTTTAGAAAAGCAGAAACCCAGACATTTAAAATACACTTAGTACTTTTAAATATTTCCAGGTATTCCGGTCACCCTTAAGGCACTGATCCACAGAATAGATAATAGTACTAAGTCCTAATCGATTATTAAAGCATATTTAATGGATTTTTCGAAAAATTATGGACTTAAATCAAAGCTTGCTATAGACTCAATTTGCAGTCAATTTTGTATCCTTTAAGATTCATCAAAAACCGATTAGGTTCGGATTGCAATTTAAC
Source organism: Eupithecia inturbata (assembly GCA_963662085.1). Lineage (NCBI taxonomy): Eukaryota > Metazoa > Arthropoda > Insecta > Lepidoptera > Geometridae > Eupithecia > Eupithecia inturbata. The sequence goes on from OY759191.1 coordinate 11,423,348, forward strand.
TGCTGGACAAAGACCTTTGCGAAGTTATTTTGAGCGCATTGAGAAACGTCTGGTATTTATGTTGGCCGTGGCTGTTGCGGCGTAAGAATAGACCCCTCCTACTCAGCCCGTAGATATCATAAGGGTCGACTAAGGGAACCTACCAGCCAGAGATATGGCAGCAGCTTTCTTCTGTGTATAAACAGGTCCCCTGCGATCACCAATGAATGAATGAATGAATCAATGAATGAACACTGCGAAAAGATGTAGAGGTATACATTCCCAAGTTTTCAATTTGAGTAATTTTTTTTTGGTAAGTGTATAGTGATTTGTTTTTATTGTTTGATTGTAATTTTCATTGTTATTAAAGGTAGTTAATTGTGATAATTTATATACCGCATTATGACAAGTACGATGACTACTTTGTACGAAAAATTTGTGTGGACTTTTTTTTTTAAAGTAAAATTAAAGTGAAAACTTGGAAGCGTATACATGTCTGAGTAGCTGACTGTACAAACAAAATAAATAAAATATCTTATATCTAAATAAATAAACAAAAAAGGTACAATAGGCGGCCTTATTGCTTAAAGAAATTTCTTCCAGGCAACCTTGTCTATTAAAGATATGAGTAAATTAAGAGTTGGTAGTATGTACACAGATTACAGGAGCAAACAGTATTTTTTTTATTGATATAATAAACCAATTCGCTTGCCAAACGTGGTGATAATTTTTATTAGCTTCCTAGACACTATCTAACTTTACTAATGACTGTTCTTCTTTGCCAATTATAAAATATACCTACATAATCTAAAAAAGAAAAGAAAAACGATGAAAACCTTTAAAAGAAAAACTGTGTTTCTAAAGAATTTCAGTTTTTATAACGTTTCATAGATTAACCGTTAATTAACGTTCCGTTTCAGTTACCTATCGAAATACCACGTTACAGGCTAGCTAGGCTACAGCTAGATCATTTCTGGTGGACGAGTATAGACATTATAATATTATAAGTTTATAACTATATTAACAAATTCAAATTCAAATTCAATTTTTTTTATTTGAATTGGGTCACAAAGATGGAAGAATGGTAATAGGTGCACCATACATGTTTTGCCTAAATCTAGGGCATGCAAATAAACATATACGTCACAGTAAATAAATTAAAAATTTACAATTGAAACAGTTGAACTCACTGCTGACTGCAAATAATCTAGAGTAAGCTCAACTGGTCCAAATCAAAACTAATCGGAAGCGTCTCTAAGACGCTGGCTGCATTGCCCGGCTGTATGGCAATACTGATGCTTTGCGCCCGATACTCCAGGCTCTCAGGTCACAACGTCGTTTCGACCAGACGACGCTCTGGTATATTTTTGAAAACCCAAAGAGCTTCGGTACCTCACGGACCGACTCTAAGGGAAGGGAATGCGTAGGCTCTGCCGAGACCTGCATATTTGGCCTCTAGAGATCCTCGGCCAAATCTGCCGCCGTACCAGCCTTTACGGATGTCATCGGAAGATGAGAAAGCGCAAGGAAAATAAATAATACTGGACAATTCACACAGCATCATCTCTAGCCCCAAGCTAAGCTTTTGTTATGGGTGCTAGATCTGATCTACTTAGTTCATAGATACTCGTAGATATTTTTTATTAAACATAGAAAACTCCCAGAAAATCTTGAGCAATCTGCAGATCGTAAAAACATTTGTCCCGAGGCAGGAATCGGACCCGCAACTTCCTGCGTCGCAGGCGAACCGTATCCCGCTGCGCCACAAAGGTCCTCAAGGTCCATCTATCTGTAACCCAGCCATTTTCCGAAGACTGTATAATTAACGAAGAGTAATTAAACCAATCAGTAGTTCCTTGGAGACAATTTTAATGATATTGTACACGATAATGAGGCTGCAAAAACTACGATATTAATAATATATAAGGCACCTATGTTCTGGATTGGTATCGAGGAATTTCTTGGATGACTAGCTGTTGCCTGCGGGGTCGCTGTGTTTTGAATTGGTACCTTAGAATGAGGCAAGTTTGCCAAGCTGTGCTGTGTGAGAGTAAAAAATTCGAATAGATTTTGATTGACTCAAAATTATATCCAGTAACAGGTTTGGTTTTTGTGGGAGAATATTTTTGGTAGTTTTTGGTAGCATTTTTTATGTTTTTTCAACTGCCAGTATTGATTTGATAGTCATTCCAATATGGCGATTCTAAGTGAGGTGGTGAAAACATGTGCTAATAATTTCTTGCAAAATTGTGGTCGCAAAGCGGAATCTATAGATCTCAGATTATTGAAATTTTGGTAGTACATGCAGAAAATATCTAGGGCCATGTCTGTAGCTGTCAGCTATTGCTATTTCTCCATTTTATTGAAATATCCACAAAGGAATAAAAATAGAGTGATTCCCCATGATGGCAACTTCCCCAAAATCCCAATCACGCCAGGGTTGTCAAAATTTTCAATACTAAAACTTCATTATCATCATGTTATAGCCAAAATAAGTCCACAGCAACATATAAATAATCGTAACGAGATAAATAAACTTTCTATTTTCTTAAAATGTTACTCAATAATATTACTCACTGCGCAATATTTGCATGTGATTTGATACCTTTTCGGTATCAGACAAACCTACCAATTTTAACCTACCAATGTTTTCTATCAAATTTTAGGCAAATAACTTTAAGTCTTAATCCATGATTATTTATCGGTTTTTTAACGTAGGGTAAATAATAATAACTTTGAGTCAGACTAACATTCTCATTTACTTGTGCTGCTTGAAATAAATTGGTTAGATCAATAACAAGATCATTCGTTTATTAAATCTGATTGGTAGCGGACACGCTCGATGGAATTCATACTGTTAAATAATTTCTAAGGCATAAGTTACAACAAAAAAGGGAGTTATCGATAAGAAAAATACGCTGAAACATTTTTAAGAAACATAGAGGACCTGTTGATCCAATGATCCACATACTCTTGTCCCAAAGGTCACGATTCCGCTGGTCCCGCCTGATATTTTAACCTTTTGTCTTCTTCAGTTTCTAGAAAATTCTCAAAATCCCCTAACATTTGTGCATAAGATCCACATCCTCATGTCCCGAAGGTCGTGATTCCGCTGGCGTCGCCTGATATTATTGCCTTGTCTCTTAAGTTTCTAGAAAATTCTGCAAAATCCCCTAACATTTGTGCATAAGATCCACATCCTCATGTCCCGAACGTCGTGATTCCGCTGGCGTCGCCTGATATTATTGCCTTGTCTCTTAAGTTTCTAGAAAGCTGCAAAATCCCCTAACATCTGTGCATATGATCCACATCCTCATGCCCGAAGGTCGAGATTCCGCTGGCGCCTGATGTCATTGCTCATGCGCAGGCAATTATACCACCACCGGTCCGGATTAATTGTAAAGGACCATGGACACTTGTCTTTAATCTCATACTATTTTAAATCAGCAAAAGTAAGTCTTAAGGAAAGCTCATCCTCATTACTGCTGGATATGGCCATACCCACAAGATCGCCACATTTTCGTGAATTTTCTTCATGCTCTCTTTCTTTTTTTTTGCAGATGCAGAACCTATGGAAAGGAACTAACCACTAAAAGACGATCCTTGCTGAGTACACACCTGAGTAGATTAAGAATTAAAAATTTAAGTTAAGTTAAAGGTATATAATTATAATAGAATCACAAAGGACGTATTATTTGAAAAAAAAAAAAAACTTTGGTAAGTGCATGTCGCACGTTTGATTTACCAAAGTAAGATTAACCTAAGTTTTGGATAAGAAAATAACTCCTTCTTTGGTGATATGATAACTTTCTAATTTGTTTTTATTATTGACTTGTAATTTTCTTTGTCAATGAAGACTTACTAGTTTAATTATACCTATCCATGTTACAAAACGAATTATTCTTTTGATCTACAATAAACTGTATCTAATTTGATGAAGTCCACCTGATTTGTGTACGCCGGCCCCATCATTCCATGAAGTGAATTGAACTAATCCATTACAGTGTTGACGACCTCACAGTTGCACCGAGCCAAATGGTGCTTGTTTCACCTACAGGCTTGCCTGTGCCACTGTTAATAATCGTAGAGGGAAATAAACTTTATTGTACATTGAAATACGGTTGATTTTAGCTATGTTAAAGAGGTGAGTGGAGGTAGAACAAACAAATAATGCTTATAAACTAAGAAATAAGTTAATCCAAAAACGGAGTTACTTGCACCAGGGCCCATACTCGTAAAAACGAAAATCGCACGCAAGTGATATAAGAGTTGGTTGCGCACGAAAATGAATCAGAAACTTCGATTTTCGTTTTCCGGATAGGCCCCCTGAGACAAATAAAACACGGCTCAATACGTAGTATTATTAGAGATAATTGTGGTCTTTCCATGAATCCGTCAACCCTACCTACAAGAGATAGATCAATTCTCCAACTGCCACTATTCTATGACAACGTGCTCCTCTGTCTGGTACCAGCACTCTATTTCTGCATCTAATGAGTCTATTAATTGGGAACGAGGAGCGATGAGACATTGTAGTCAACCTACTGCTGATGTCTTCGTTTGCGCAAGAATTAATGTTATGAAGGTCATGATAAATTGTGAACGGACAATTTCCGGTTGATTGGGACGATCCTAACGGCGTATTCTATCTCTTTAGGTAGTTTGAAGTTACCGGTTTTGATTGGTTGGAAATGGATTTTAATTTTTTTGTTGAAAACTGACTAGGTATATCTTTAGTAGACTCTTCTGACTTTTCTGACTGCGGCTTCGCTCGGGTTTTCTGTGGATAAAAATAACCTTTACCTAATTATGTTACTCCAGATGATAAAAAAATATGAGCCACATCCGTTCAGTAGGTTTAAAATAGCATACATCCATCCAGCGAACACATTATTTGTGTATTTGCTTTCATAATATTAGTTTGATTTAATAGTGTGATGATTATTTACCAATCGTGTTTTATATAACCACTCGAGTCTTGACTCGGTAAATGCACAAATAAATATGCTGCAGATATAGAAAAAAATTTGATTAACAACCCAACACCAACGCACACGTCCGAGACGTTTATAACATCTTAGAAGGAAGAAATCTTTCAAACGGCGCGTTGCCCATGTGTGCATGAGTTGTTCTTTACAACCTAAATGGCTCCACGTAAAACACTCAAGACAAATCGTCCACTGGGATTTCTTAATGATACGGGCCTGTATCTTAGTTAAGGCAATTCTGGCCCCTATAATAATGTGACCCGTCGTCGCCGCTTGTTCTAATCTTCGTAATAGCAGCGTGCCGTGTGACCTTACTAAATCCATTTATAGCTTGAAGTGAGCAATTGCTTGTTGAGCTGTGTACACTTGCTTGGAGGAATTGACTCATTTAACTGACTGTGCTCGGTCCTTTGGCTTCACTTGGTGTCAACGTGTTTCTGTAGGGACTGTAGACCTGATCAATAGAAAGATTTCTGTTTTGTCCAAGTCCGGTTGACTGTCTGTCTGCTTTTTTGTCTCTCTATGTTTTTGTATTCAATACTCAATCATTTATTGCGTACATTCTGTAGATGTACGGAGGTGTTTCAAAATCGAGATGATTAAGTATCACTATATACCCTGCTATACACAATATGTATATAGAATAGAATAGAATATTCTTTATTGAACAAAAGTTGTACATAGGCGAACATAATGCTAGATAGCATTCTCTACCTGCTAACCTTTGGGTAGTGTTGACAACAATTTAGTAGGTAGTGCTAGATAACAAAAAATATTAATTACATGAAACAAAGGAAAATACAATTAATAAATCCTGACATTAACATACAAAAAAAGAAATTATAAAGTACTCACATTAATACATATGTATATAATGTTACTATATTATATTATACCTAAATATACATACATGAATAATAAAATATATAACGTACCGAATTATTCCTGAGAAAGAAAATGATTATAGACTCTAGATCTGAAGAAATGTACTGAGGATACCTCGCGACATTCCACTGGAAGACTGTTCCATAAGCGTGTGGCCTGGACGGCAAAGGTTCTATGGTATATAGAGAGAGAGGAGTACGTTGTCGTTACTAGGCTAGGTTTATTTTACTCGTTTGCATATTTCTTATTTATCTGTATTGATTAATATATATCTGCTTGTTTATTTTTGGTCCTTTACAACAAAAATATTATAAATCGTGCTGGACTTTCCCGCCCAATACATCTGACCCCAATACAGTTAGTAGATTAATATCCTTCTCATAAAGCAGACTGTTCATGTGTGGTAAGTATAATGGTCAGTATGGTCACTGCTTGAAAGCATTTACCTTCCCGTGGCGATAGAGTGAATGGTTTCCTCATGGATTGGCATATTTATTGACATAATCGGAGCACTGCTGGGTGGTCCGCGTAGATGTCACTAGATATACCTGAAATCTGTTCTAAACACCGTAAAGTTATTCTATATATAGCTATAGTAGACGAGAGCCCGAGAAATCATGGGACAGAGATTTGACCAACACTATAGGCTAGGTTCTGCTATGTTTACATCCTAGTCTAGATCCAGAAACCTGCATTTTTGGTTGACAGTTCGATCGGATTTTGTCTTCCAGATCAAGCTAAGGACAAATAGCTAATTGATAAAAATCTACCGCTTCTTCTGCCTACCGAACTTACCAAAAGACTACTTGCTTATTATTAACTAGCTTCTACCTGCCGCTTCGTAAGCGTTTTTAGGGATAAAAAGTAGCCTATTTGTTATTTCAAGTCTAGAACTTTATTTATGCAAAATTTCAGCACGATTCATTCAGTAGTTTTGGCGTTGTTTTCGCTTCGCATAAACATCTTTACAACAGGCAAAATTTCGCATTATAAAATTAATAGCAAAAATTTGGAAAAATTTTATAAATTTTACCAGCACACTAGTATAAAGGTGCAAAAAGGCGTTGAAACAACAGCAACGAAATGATAAATGCACCATAGATAAAATCAGTGCAAAGAGTGTTACAAGCACATTGCCAAGTCATGATAATTACTATGCAAAGTAGGCAATCATTATTTAGGCCATAATTATTATTCGTCCGACACATGATATAAAACACTGATGATTGTAGTTGGTAACACACAAGGTTATTTGTGTCGAGATGTTGCAGTTTGATTTGAACTTTCGGGGCCTGGGATAATGGTCAAACTTGCTCGGTTGCGTTTAGAGGAATATTGTAGAGCTTAATTGTAGAGCAGCTGGTTCAAACCATAAAATTGAAGTCAAGTCCTTCTACCGTTGCGTTCCAGTGATTTTTACTTTTAATCAATTTTAAAATGGAGGAGTTTTTATGTTAAGCTGTATGTATTTTTTTTATGTATGTCGTCTATTTTTAGACCGATATGAATGATAGAAAAAAGGGTTAACAGGAATTTGATGTTTTTTCAAAACAATTAAAAATGTTTATTATCAATAACATAACAACAGATAAGAGACTAGAAGCAGAGGATTTATTTATTTCAACCATTTTACTAGGATCCAACTCCAAGTCTTAATGATACGTTCTAACTTAGCCTACTACTTACTACGACGTGGGTTCAAGCAACTAGTAAGAGAGCAGCCGAGATATTGTGGAGAAACTAATGTAGATTGGACAATCACATTATATTAGGAAATGCGAAATTTTGCATGTACTACGTCTAGACTTATGTAAAGAATACTTTTATCCCAGAAACAGTTGGGGAGTAAAGGTTCTCCACTCGATGGACCGACGACATTTTAGCGACCGCAGGGAGTCGATGAACGGAGGCAGCTTATGACCGCTATTTGTGGCGTCGTTTGGGGGAGGCCTATGTTCAGCAGTGGACAAATACGGGCTGATGACGATTCCAGAAACAACGCGTTCGAAGCCGCGGGCTGAAACTAGTTCACTATAAGAAAAGTTGAGTGAGCTATTGTCGTTCAAGATTAAAATACAAAGTGTCTTCCTCTCATCTGGTAGCAAGCTTTCCAGAACATGCTTTTTTACTAGGTATCTAATGATTAAAGTCTAGTATACATTCTCAAAGTAGATCAAAAGATCAAAGTCTAGTATGCCTACATACTAGACTTTGATCATCTTCACAAAGTATGCAGTGTTACAGCTGTTTTACCGAAGCTGGGCTGATTTTAGATTAAAACAATTGCAGGAAGTGCATGTTGATAAGCTAGCTCTCAATTGAGATTGATTAACACTATTTTTGATGCCAGTGTTTAAATTCTGCTATTTTGAGCGTCAATTGCTCTAATTGATGTTGCTGCGTTCAATTACAGAGAATCGGCCATTTTGTTTTTACAAATTGTGAGAATAATTCACATTTGGGATCTATTATTGTCATCAAATTGAGGATATTAAAAAAAAACAGAATTACCTACCAATTAAGAGTAAGAATATTAATAGAAATTATTTTCTGTTAACATACATTTATTGTTAAGTATTTTGTTTTTGTAACATAAGAAGCTTAGGAATTAGGAATTAGAAATTGATGATGCCTCAAGAGGCAAATTACCATCCTGTTGTTGTATTCTTTTTACACTAAATCTCAAATTCCTAATTTTTGTTTTTTTCAGTAATAAAAGATGCATAGTCTTGCTTAATCATTGTTGGAAACAATTACTACTTAAACTTTCAAGTATATACTTGTGATATATAATTCTGCCCTTCCACGTTTTACAATGTATGTGTTTTTATAGGTACTTTAGAAAATTATATTGATTTATCAATTATACCCAGTGCAGCACTTTATAACATTTTAACATTTAAAACCGATCAGGTCCATTAATACATTACTCATTTATATATTTTTTCGATCTTTAACAGGTAAATGATAGTTTCATTCGCTTTACAAGCCTTACTATTTCAATAAATAATTATAGCAATTTGTACCGATCAAATCGATCGCTTTTAATGTATAACCTTCCATTTTTATATTTTTTTATCTTCTTTTATCACAATGTTGCCACTGTTAACGCTAAATACGGCTCGTTTATTCAATAATGCTAAATAAGGTTTTATATCTTTTTTACTGCAAGGAGGTGCAAGGTGATTGAAAAATTATGGATTTGACTTTGTGTAGGAACGTCAGTAATCCTTCTTGATCATTTAGCTGGCAACCCTGTACGTCTTCTGTGTTGACAATGTTGCTAATAATAGTTGTCGTTCGAAATTGTAATGGTTTGCTAGACGTTCTTAATTTGACTGTTTGAAAATAATGATACCTACCTACTATTCACTCGTTTTTCTATTCTATATCACCTATTGCTTTCAAAATCACCTATTTTTGGAAAATCTATGTTGTAATTAATTCTAAGCATTGCTGTTTGATTGACAAAGATTCATTGAGCAATAAAACATAATAATTGCGTTCCATTCGTAATTTGTTTGTCGGATAAGTTTGCCAAGAGCGTGTCAGGTACAAATAAGGTGGAGTTCTGAGGGGTGAGTCTTACTGACGATAGTAACGAGACGTAAACTTTGCTACAGCGCCTCTATCGTGCGGACATGGAACTACGAAAACCCCATAGGTGTTAAAGGAGACTTTATGAACAATGGACATGTCTGTTTGTAGTTCTTTTTGTAAGTTTTTAAATGTTTTTGAGTCTGCTAACATTAAATGCTTCTTAATATCAGTTTGTTTTTAAATATTTATTATATCCAGTCATGTCATTTTTCTGCATGATAGATTGGTACATGGTCCATAATTTTGAGCTGTTGGCCTTTAAGCCTTACAAGTATTCCAAATTCCCAATAAACAATGCAACTAAAAATAAGCACCTACAAAATACATCGTTAGGTATCCTAGGATTCCAACCAAAACACTCATACACTTCAGTAGCTTAACCGACTTCCTTATTACTAGAGAGATAGAGTTCAATGCAGCTGCAAAGTTTGTTTTTAGTTGGAGTGGATTTGTTGGCAGTATTGGTAACATAGTAGCGATTAATTCAGTAGGAGTTAATATACACATTTGTCATGTCTACTGCAAATTGGGTGCCAGATCTTTGTATTGGAGATGCGGTGCTATTTTTGGATACACGAGCGCGGTAAATGGGTAGGTACTGCCAACATTATAATGCACGGAATGACTTGTATTACTTACGCATTCATGTCCTACCTACAAAGATACCGTAAGTACAGTCAACGTTAGAATAGTTGATTAGGGCGCTACCCACACTAGCAGCGCCACCTATTTTATCTTATTATTAGGTACGTTAAACAAAGGAATTTCCAAAAATCCATTCAGCAGTTTGATCACAAACTGCTGAATGGATTTTTGAGAAATTAAAAAAAGCTATGATAGGTATCAACCTATCATAGCTTTTTTTAATTTCTCTGTAATAGTTTTATTTTTTTTATAGTGTATGCAGATATGCGAAGTAGCTCTTGGTGGCCACCAAACTCCGGTTTCGCGGTTAAAATAGGTGGCGGCGCTAGCGTCGGTCTAGGTAGCCTTAAGACATCCATTTTTTTGATGAGCTTATTTTATTTCTGAACACTCCGTAGTCAATTCAGTTTTTCTTTTCATGTCAAGAAAAACCCTTTCTCATTACTCATCTAAGCTGTAAATGTAATCTTATGTCCAAATTTGAAGTCTCTAGCTTCAGTAGTTTCGGCTGTGCGAAGGCCTGTCAGTCAGTCAGCCGGTCAGTCAGTCAGGACCTCTCTTCTCTTTATATGATTAGTATAGATGTATTCCTTGTACCTACGAGTGACGATACTTTACCAGTAACTATAAGAAGCTTAGCTTAGGGCTAGATGATGATGGGTTGTGTAATTGTCCAGCATTATTTATTTTACTATAAAACTATTGTAGTTTGATGCGTCGCGAACCGCACTCACCCTGAAGAAATCGTTCGTTAAGGGATGAAACGTTGGTTTTCTTCCAACACAAATAAGGTTCGTTGATAACCCGCTTACATCTATTATTTATTTATTTATTAAGCATTTATATTAGATTTAGATACCTACTTAGTCACACTAATATTATAAATGAGACAGTTTGGATGTTTAGATAATAATAAATAAATAATGCTGGACCATCCACACAGCATCATCTAGCCCCAAGATAAGATGATGTATGGATGCTTTGTTACATCTTCAGGCCAAAACTACAGAACGGCATAAATTTCGTATACGTATACGTAATTCTAGACCTGGATTCAAACTTTTAATTCCACAAATCAGTTCCCATGGGATTGAAAACACCTTTAAACATTTCTTAGAAACTACAACATTGAAACTAGTTTAGAATAGTGTTTAGCTCGTAAGAAAAATAAAGCTGTTTTTATATATTTATGTTTTATTATTTATCTACATTAATGGTTTAATAATAAAACATATAATGTTTTATTATTTATCTACAGGCCGTAATTTCTTTTTAAATTATTTTATATTTTAGAAAAAAGTTTTTGTAATCACACGTTTTGTTAATTTACACTTGTGTGAATACAAATTAAAACTAATTATTATACCTATTGGACACGCGACAATCAGCCTCTGGGCGCAACATGGTGCAACATTGTTGCAATGGTTGCAACATTGTTGCATTGTCGTTTTACAACAATAACAATAATTACATAAGTGTAGCACACGTGTAAGCAGATATCTGTAGTTGAAGTATGAGTTTTGCTTAGCTCACGAAAACTATAACCAAATAGGAAGAATAATGATTCTTAAACGTCTCCTATCTTTTAATTTGCCAAAAGTAGTTTGTTTTCTTCTATTTAAATTAAGCTTAATACCTACCTGTTTGAATTTAACATATTTTTCTGAGTAAGGTGTTAAAAGTTTACGTTTTTCCATAGATTTAGCACCTTGCAGCGCCCCTACCGGATATTGGGAGACGAGCAAGCGGTAGTAAACTGTCACGCGCTCAAATACTTTTACTTTTTGATATTTCGATAACTCATGCTAGAGTCTCTGATGATCGAGCAGGCATGCCTATCTACATTATGTAGATAACTTACTTATGCTTGGAAAAATTATAGTCTAGATTTTTTTTACTCAAGTAGAAGGACTTTGTCAGCATGTCATATCATGACACTCTCATAATAACCTCTTGGAGGTTCTATTTATTTTTATTTACCCTCTTATAAACTTCGCTCTGGTGGTGGCGGCTTAAGAATCGACCCCTAACTCAGCTCATGGATGTCGTAAAAGATGACTAAACCTAAGGGAACCGACCAGAGGAAGGGTAGCAGCTTCTTTCTGTGTATTTTTAACACCTCCACTGCGATCACCAATCCTCCTGCCAAGCGTGATGATTATGGCGAAACCAGACAGGGTCTTGTCTTGTGACTATAATAGTTTCGGCAGAATATCTACTCTTGAGTGGTTATTTAGTTTTTTATGTAATTAGATCGGTCTTAGGCCAATTATACTAATTACTAACTAGGTAGGTGTACTAATTAGGTTTTAATAGTAAATATAGTTAAATTAAGTACATAATGCTGGAAATAGCACATACATAGGTGTTTGAGTCGGCAGTGCAGCGCAGCATGCAGCAGCAGATATCAGCCCGTCTCTCGGACGCTCAGCACGGCTTCAGGCCAGCCCGCAGCACGACCAGCAACCTCCTCAACTCGATGTCTTGCATACTCCCGAACGTGGACGCAGGGGTTCAAGTCGACGTCGCCTACTTTGATTTTAAAAAAGCTTTTGACCTGGTCGATAATGACATCTTATTGACAAAGCTGGCGACAATCGGCTGCACCACCAAACTGCTTCAGTTCTTCAAGAGTTATATGAAGGACAGGAAGCAGTACGTGGACTACGCGGGATACAAATCCGAACCGTATTTCACGAGGACAGGCGTAAGTCAAGGTAGCAACTTAGGGCCGCTAGAATTTATCGTGATGATCAACGATCTGCCCGAAGTTGTCACAGAGGCTAAATGTCTTCTGTTCGCGGACGACCTAAAGTTGATCTTGCCAATTAAGGAGGAAGGAGACTGCGCACGTCTGCAACAAGACTTGGATAGGGTAGTGGAGTGGAGCCGAAGAAACAAATTGCAGTTTAATGTGAACAAATGTTCCATTATAACATTTAGTAGAGCAACTGCCCCACTTCACTACAACTACAAGATAGAAGAAGCGCAGTTGAAGCGTGTGGAATCGGTAAGGGATCTTGGGGTTCGACTGGACACAGAGTTGAGGTTCAGAGTGCATGTTGTAAGCGTTTGCAAAAAGGCGTACAGAATTTTAGGATTCATTTTACGCCGAGCAAACGGTTTCACAAACTTAAGAGCTTTAACAGCAATGTATGATGCTCTGGTCCGAAGCCAGATGGAAAGCGCAGCTTCTGTATGGGCTCCTCATGAAGCTAAATATGGTCTCATGATGGAACGCATACAGAACAAGTTCACGCGATACTTATATTGGAAGAGATATGGCGTCTACCCTTTCTATCCCTTGATGTATCCAACCTTATTCATTTTGGGTATGGTTGGATACAACAAGTTGGAAATCAGGAGGGATATGGCACTTGCGCTGTATGTGGTTAGGGTGTTCCGGGGGATTATATCCAATCCGACCGTCCTAGAGATGATGTATCTGTGCGTACCAGACGAGTTCGTAGGGCGGCGTAGGCGGCCGCCTCTGTTCGCAGTGCCTCGCGGAAGGACTAACCTGCTGAACAAGGCACCGTTAACGCGCACCATACGAACTCTAAATCTGGTAGCGGTGACCATTGACTTATTTCACGTCTCACGGAGCGAGTTCGTAAGGGCTATATTATTTAAGTTATGCTGTGTTTAATAATAATGATTTTATACGTTACAAATCAAGTACCTACGTAACGACTTATTATGTAATTATTGACTTGGATTTTTTGCTCATGGATTATTTAATTGTTTTAATTATTGACATGTGTATTTAATTATTTTGATTGTGATAGTACTGATTTATTGAATTATTTAGACTTTAGACTTATTGACATTTGTATTTAACTTGTTAATTTACTTATTTATTTATTCCGATGACTACTCTGTTGTATTAGGTCTGACCTGTAATGATAGACGTAATGTTTCAATAAATACAAATACAAAAAATACAAATACAAAAAATACAAATACCTATGTCAAATAATAAACAATGATCAAGCATAATTAAATTATTCTAAGAAATATTCTAGTGTAAGATTTAAGTGATTAGATTGAAGTAATATTAGGTCCTTACATATGAAATTGGCGTTTTGTATGGGAGGAACAAAAAGTCGAATATTTTTTAATATAATATATTTAATTAATCAAAGTATGAACCATTATTTTTTATGCACTTTTGCCATCTTATAGGTAGTTCATTGATCCCTTTACTAAAAAAACCAGTCGGACGGGAATCAATAAAATCTTTGAAGGCGATTTGGACTGCCCCATCGGAGTTGAATTTTTTCCCTTGCAAGAAGTTATCCAAATTTCGAAAAAAATGGTAATCTGTTGGAGCAAGGTCCGGGGAGTACGGAGGATGTCGTAGACTTTCCAATTGAAGCTCTTCTAATTTAGTAGCCGTCTGTTGCGCAGTGTGTGGTCTAGCGTTGTCGTGAAGCAGCAGTGGCGTGGAGCGATTGACCAGCCTAGGTTGTTTAGCCGCTAGCTTTTCCATCATGGTTTGCAATTGCTGACAATAGACATCAGCCGTAATAGTCTGGCCAGATTTGAGAAAACTGTAATGAACAATACCGGCACTAGTCCACCAAACGCTTACAAGTAACTTTTTTGGGGTTAATTTTCGCTTGGGGCAGGATTTGGCTGGCTGGCCAGGATCCAACCATTGCGCTGAGCGCTTCCGATTATCGTAAAGAACCCATTTTTCATCACAGGTAATGATTCGGTTTAAAATACCTTCATTATTGTGCCGGTTTAGTAATGTAACGCAGCAGTCGACGCGCGTTTGCCGGTTTGCTTCAGTCAATTCGTGAGGTACCCACCTTTCAAGCTTTTTAATCTTCCCAATTTGCTTCAAGTGAATTAAAACAGTTTTATCACTAACATCGCAGCCTGCAGCTAACTCGGACGTGGTTTGCGATGGATCCGCTTCCACAATAGCCTTCAACTCTTCATTATCAACTTGAGTCTCAGGCCGTCCACGGGGCTTGTTCTGCAGGTCAAAATTTCCAGAACGAAAACGTTGGAACCAAAAACGAACTGTGTTTTCTTTTGCAACACGACCGCCATACACATCATTCACCCTTCGAGTTGTTTCCGCAGCACTAGTGCCACGGCGGAACTCGTACTCGTAAATAATGCGATATTTTAAGTTTTCCATTTTGTAAAATGAGTGACGCAAACAGAAAAAAACAGAAGAAAAAAAACAAATGAATGACGATCATCGAAGCACAAATACATGAGTCTATAGCTGTACAAATTTGAATTTGGAATTCCTTACCAAAGAGGAGAAATTTGTGATTAAAGTGGCCAGTACGAAAAACGCCAATTTCATATGTAAGGACCTAATATAAATTTAGGAATTAAATATATGTCTAAATAGGGCCAAATTTAATTTATCGGTGTCCGGGAGGTCCTCCAGTAGTTTATTTAGGGCTGTGCTGAGCCGAGACCTTTTTGCTGCTGTTACACTCAGCACAGTCTGCTTTTTTGAAAATATTTTGTATAATTGTTTTTGTCGTAATATACAAGAGATAATACCATGTTATTTATTTTGCATAATGATAATTACAATAATAAAATACAACAATTACAACTAGTATATACACTTATATCTATTTCTTAAAAATCTAATCGGTCACCAGAAGGCAGTGTGCCCAGAATGCTGGCAGCATTGCCAGTTAACTATGTTAATTTTTTTTTTCAAGATTTGTTTTTATATCTGTTTTGTCCTTACTGTGTGAGGTATTTGAGCAGCAAATAAATGATTGTCTATGGTCTATGGCTATGTCTACTTGTTTGGGGGAGGTTTGAGCCAGGCGGCTCACCTAGCACTGGACTCGAAGGTCATTACATCTAGATTAGTCGAGGACTGTATGTCACGCCTAAACGCGCTCGGCTTGAATAACAGAGTCGTCCTAAGATGGGTACCGGGACACGCAGGAATCAACGGCAATGAGTGTGCCGACGAACTTGCTCGTTCCGGGGCCAAGGGGACTCAGCTGGGCCCCGAGCCGTTCTGTGGCATACCTAAAAGCCTGGCTAACAGAACCCTCTTGGATTCCTGCTTCGAGGAAGCTTTCAAGCTTTGGAAGAATTCCTGGGGCATGAGTCACTCTAAGTCATTAATAAAAGCCTTCGATAAATGGTACACCAACCGAATCCTAGCGCTAAGCAGAAGCAACCTTCGCATCATGACAAGAGCCCTAACTGGACACTGTCGCCTCAACAAGCACATGTTCAAACTGGGTTTAAGCGACACACAATCCTGCAGATTCTGCGAAGAGGCGGAGGAAACGCCTCTCCACCTGCTAGGAGAGTGCGGAGCACTGATGCAAAAACGTAGCATCCATCTGGGCAAGCACCTGCACAGCCCAGACGAGCTACGAGCCATCACCCCGAAGAAAATCCTACAGTTCCTAGCAGCTGCAAGGGTTAGTGGCGAACTATGAACGTCACAGCTTCAGGGCTGAACACTCGAGTGGCGATCACAATAGGCCTATCATGGCCGCAGTGACACGAAAGCCACCTAAAGCAAAAAAAAAAAAAAATTGGCATTTTCCCCAATTTTTTTTTTTTACGGTTTTAACACCCTTTTGCAAAGTCGGATAATTTTTCTGATTAAGTGACGCAGTTCCAGTTTCATTAGAACTCATGTGTACTAAAATTTTAGTATTCAACACATGAGGGAGACTATCTTTGGCATAACATTTACCTACCAGTAGGTTATTTATATAATTTTATAATTATGTAAAAACATTTATAATTTCGAACTCTTTGAACCATTATCGGAAATACCAAACATACATACCTACTTATTATTGCAATTTTGATCGGCTCCTAATTATTTTAATTCGATTGCAATTATTGCAATATGAAACTGCTTGCAACAAAGTTGATGCAGGTTTTAAAATGGTTCGTTCAATTTCAACAAGAAGATATACATAGTCGATACTTCTTTTCCGACTAATACGAAAAAGAGGTTTTGTAAGTTTGGATGTTAGTAGTAGTAGGCTAGTCCGGTTCTGATAATTATATCACTAATAGATAAATCAATCAAGAGGAGCAAATATGCAGGTCTCGACAGAGCCTATATTACACATTTGCTCCCTTTAGGGTCGAGACCCTAGGCCCGTGGGGTACCGAGGCTCTCCGGGTTTTTAAAAAGATATCTGAGCGTGTGATCGAAGTGACGCGTGACCCGAGAGCTGGTGGGTATCAGGCGCAGCGCATCAGCATTGCCATACAGCGGGGCAATGCAGCCAGCGTCTTGGGGACGCTTCTGACTGGTATTAATAAGGATCAGTTGAGCTACCTGTAGATTGTTTGCAACAGTCTGCAGTTAGCTTAATTGTTTCAATTGTTAATACTAGCTCTAATTTGTTTTTTATTATTTGTTTGTAATTATATTTGCTAATGGATAGCAGAACCCTGCGTGGTACATTTTATTCAGTTACCACGAGCAAAGTCGCGGGCAGATGTTTGTGTAATATAATCTTTTTCGGCTTAGGTCAGATTTTGTTTAATACAGATTCTGGATACGACATGTTCTAAAATACGCTTGGTAGGTACTTGAACCACGAAATTTTCCACCTATTCATGACAATGTAAGTAGGCCAGTAAAATATACAATCCAATATGGATTAGGAATCTTTAAAGCGCTTGGGCGAAATTCTTAAAACGTTATTAGCGAACCTATATTTGGTTTGGTTGTCAAACTAGGCCGAGATCTCATTACTCACAGGATCCCCGTGGTAAAAAACTGTCAATTAACCGAATTCTATGTGAAATCAATTTTTTTCGTTAGTTCCTTGAATGTAAAAACACGATTGAGAAAAAAAAAATACGATAAAAAATTAATCATGAAAGTGCAGTGTTTCGCACATACATAATTTGGTCGAGATCTCGGGAACCCTGCGGTCTATTGAAATGACTTGTTTTGATTCCTAGGTATTACTAATTATTTGGTTCCCTGAACCAGTTTCTTCATAAGTTGTGTAGTTTTCTTGTAAATCAGCAAAATCTTGATTTTTACGCTTATACGCCGCCGCCGTTCCAAAAACGTCCCCGCTCCTATGATCGCGTTAATCCTTTGTGTAATCCTATCGCTTCCACAAAATGGCGCCCATTGCGCTCTCTTTAATCTGTTACAGTTACGACAGCAAGAAAATTGTTTCACACGTGAGAAACAGTCAATACTTTCCTCACCTAAACCTTTAAACTAACTTCGGTTTAAACCCTTAAACCGAGCCCTTACACCCTTAAGATGCAGTGTACGTACAGCTTTAATCAAAACAATCTGGCTGTCACACAGGTAGCTGTCAATGACCAAGTGTAGCACCTACCTTCCATTTAGCTGCTTTTTCTCCTGTAATTTAGCTGTCAAAGTAACAAGTGATCTATCGCCCTATCGTCAACTTTGGACCCATTGTATAGAAATTATTATTACTTACCGATAGACCTTAGCTATTAAATAAATTATCAAGTTTTTACTATGAGTTACTGCGCCAGATCAGATTGATTGAACGTTTTCTGTAAGGTGAGGTTTTGACATAAGTGTTGACAGCAAAATATGTATTGTAGATATAAGTTGCGTAGATAAAGAATGTAATTAAAATGACAGCGGAACAGTATGCTGTCCTGCTACCTCGTGAAAGATTTTTATTAATATAGTGCGTAAGCCCTCACCCTCGGGGTAAGGATGCGGGTTCAAGTCTCGAAGTCGAAACATTTTTGGGATATTATTTGATTTCTTGTGATAGATGTTAAGTGGTTATAGTGGTCAGAAACCATTTCTGAGAGAACTTAGATGTTGTATGCGGCATTTTCATTGAAGTACAGTTGTACTTCAATGAAATGCATACAAGAAGGTGCAATCATCATATTATAAGGCCACACAAGTCCACTGCTGGATATAGGTTATGATGCCACAAATAGCGGGCCTCTATCCATCGACTCCTTGGGACCGCTACAATGTCGTCGGTCCATCGAGTGGATGGTCCACCAACACTCCATTTTGCATTGCATCGCATCGGTATACAGCTAGATAAGACCGATGTTAATTGCTAATATTATCTTATGTCCACAGAAAGCCAACCAATACTGGTCGGATTTCTGAGAGGGTTATCCTTCGTTTCTTGAGGAGTCTTACCGACGACAGATTGTTGCTGATGCTGCATAGTGTATGCAAATATGCTGAGCCAGAAGCAAAATATAAAAAAACTAGCTTCTTCCCGCGACTTCGCACAAGCTTTTCCGGGATAAAAAGTAGACTTTGTCCGTCCCCGTGTCCGATACCATCTACCACCCTGACAAATTTAATTGAGGTCTGTTCAGCCGTTTAGGCAGACACACAGACAGAGAGACAAAGTTACCTTCTAATTTATAATATTATTATGGATTGTGCATTAATTTTCTATTCTAAAATGACACTTATAGGTAGGTGCCTTGCACGTAAAGAAAGCAGTCGTATTCGTTCCATTACATTACAAAGTTCACTTCTCAAAACAACACCTTAACAGCTATTAAACTTGATAATTGAGAAATATTTTACGATAAAAGGCGTAATTACGGGCTCGTGACGAGGAATGTCAGGTTTTGTCCAGCGCCGGTTTCCTGGTGATGGCTCTGATTGATGTGGCAAATGGGACTCATTACACCTTGAGGATAGAGCAAACCTATTTCTAGGTAATACATCAAGAAACAAACATTATACTAGTAAATGGGAACTGTAAACTGAACTAAAATTATTTAGTCAAATTCAACGTGTAGACTTGTCTATTGCTATACTGTGGGTAAAATCGAGTTTCTAAATTAGGATTAGTTGCAGTTCGTTGCAAACAACCAAGTACATACGCGTTCTGCTAAATAGCGAAAAAAAATTCCTAAACCTGTATGATGATTTTTTTAAACGGCAATGGCCTTTAACAAATTCCAATCAATTATTAAAAAAATATAAGAACTAGTGCTTATTTACAATTGAAACAATTAAGCTAACTGCAGACTGTTGCAAATAATGATGATGAAGCTTCTTTCTAAACGTATTGACATCATTCATTTTGTCACTTTTTCATTGCAAGGGCCCATAGTTTTCTTTTTATTAGGTCCTTACATATGAAATTGGCGTTTTTCGTACTGGCCACTTTAATCACAAATTTCTCCTCTTTGGTAAGGAATTCCAAATTCAAATTTGTACAGCTATAGACTCATGTATTTGTGCTTCGATGATCGTCATTCATTTGTTTTTTTCTTCTGTTTTTTTCTGTTTGTGTCACTCATTTTACAAAATGGAAAACTTAAAATATCGCATTATTTACGAGTACGAGTTCCGCCGTGGCACTAGTGCTGCGGAAAGAACTCGAAGGGTGAATGATGTGTATGGCGGTCGTGTTGCAAAAGAAAACACAGTTCGTTTTTGGTTCCAACGTTTTCGTTCTAGAAATTTTGACCTGCAGAACAAGCCCCGTGGACGGCCTGAGACTCAAGTTGATAATGAAGAGTTGAAGGCTATTGTGGAAGCGGATCCATCGCAAACCACGTCCGAGTTAGCTGCAGGCTGCGATGTTAGTGATAAAACTGTTTTAATTCACTTGAAGCAAATTGGGAAGATTAAAAAGCTTGAAAGGTGGGTACCTCACGAATTGACTGAAGCAAACCGGCAAACGCGCGTCGACTGCTGCGTTACATTACTAAACCGGCACAATAATGAAGGTATTTTAAACCGAATCATTACCTGTGATGAAAAATGGGTTCTTTACGATAATCGGAAGCGCTCAGCGCAATGGTTGGATCCTGGCCAGCCAGCCAAATCCTGCCCCAAGCGAAAATTAACCCCAAAAAAGTTACTTGTAAGCGTTTGGTGGACTAGTGCCGGTATTGTTCATTACAGTTTTCTCAAATCTGGCCAGACTATTACGGCTGATGTCTATTGTCAGCAATTGCAAACCATGATGGAAAAGCTAGCGGCTAAACAACCTAGGCTGGTCAATCGCTCCACGCCACTGCTGCTTCACGACAACGCTAGACCACACACTGCGCAACAGACGGCTACTAAATTAGAAGAGCTTCAATTGGAAAGTCTAAGACATCCTCCGTACTCCCCGGACCTTGCTCCAACAGATTACCATTTTTTTCGAAATTTGGATAACTTCTTGCAAGGGAAAAAATTCAACTCCGATGGGGCAGTCCAAATCGCCTTCAAAGATTTTATTGATTCCCGTCCGACTGGTTTTTTTAGTAAAGGGATCAATGAACTACCTATAAGATGGCAAAAGTGCATAGAAAATAATGGTTCATACTTTGATTAATTAAATATATTATATTAAAAAATATTCGACTTTTTGTTCCTCCCATACAAAACGCCAATTTCATATGTAAGGACCTAATATTATCATGAATTTTATTATCGTGGATTTTCGTTTGACCACAATCCCATCTTCCATCGATCAACTTCAAGTTTTTTATTGATAAAATTGATTATACGAAAAACAAAAATTCGAAAAAATAATGAAAATTGCAATAAAATAATAGAAACAAATAAAAAAAACTAAATCAAATTCGAACTAGTATTTTTTTAGAGTCTACACATTTGCTCCCTGGAGTCGAGGCCTAGTCCATGGGGGTACCGAGGCTCTCTGGGTTTCTATAAAGTTATTTGAGCGTCTGGTCGAAGCGACGTGACCCGAGAGCTGGTGGGTGGTGCAGCGCTGTATGTCTCGCTGTATGCCAATGCTGGTGCAGCGCATAGCATTGGCATACAGCGAGACAAAGCAGTTAGCGTCTTGGGGACGCTTCCGACTGTGATATGGATCTGTTAGCTACCTGTCCATTGTTTGCAATAGTCTGCAGTTAGCTCAATTGCTTCAATTGTAAATACTCGTACTAGTTCTAATTTGTTTAAATTACTTAAAAATCATTAGTTACATTCTATTCAAACTTGGTCACGAAGGGAAGGAAGACCTTTGTAACCAACATATGAGGAGTGCATTACTACCTAGGTATAATACACTCTTGTCTTAAAAATACCCAGGTTGTAGCTGGCTGGAAAAACAAAAGCAGGCAGCGAGTTCCAACCCATTTTCATTGAGTCTAATGATTTTTTTTTTAGAGTAAGCCAAGGCCGTCTAAGTCTTGGGTCATTCAATTCTCAAGCCAGTTGATGATGTTAAGTGAAACCGAGGGAAGAAGCCACTATTCCATAATTTTATGATGACAGAAGCCCTTGAGGGCAAATGTGAAAGGGCAGACTATTATTTCTAAGACAATCCCAATGGCCAATAGAAAGCGCCAATTATACTGCATCGTCGGTGATCTTCCTATATTCATCCATTAGAGAAAACAGAAGTAGCTAGATATTTATGTTTTATTTATGTATATACAACTATAGAATGTTTACATGCTAATTTGTAGGAAATTTTATGGAGAATCAAAATATATATAGATATTACTAGGTATTCCTACAAAAAAATCAAGAAATCGGCGAAAAATGCTGCATGCGCGTGCTGCATGTGCCAGCTGAGGTGTGCCCGCGCGGGCGTTCAGTCAGCCGAGAGGCTAATGGAGAACCATACACGTAAGTAGGTACTGCATTTAATTTTAGATTTTAATTGATTGGTCAGTAAATTTACTTAAAAGGTATCTTCTACTGTAAAAATATAAATAGAACAAAACAATAAGATACAACAAAAAATAATTTGATGTCGTTTTTAGGGTTTCGTAAGCGAAGGGTGAGAACGGAAATCTATTACTAAGCCTCTGCTGTCCGTCCATCCGTTTGTCCGTCCGTCCGTCTGTCCGTCACGTGGCTATATCTCGTGAACCGTAAGAGGTAGACCGTTGAAATTTTCAGTTAATGTGTATTTCTCTTGCCGCTGTAACTACAAATAATAAAATAAAATAAATATCAAAATTAAAGGGGGCTCCCATACAACAAACGTGACTGTTTGGGTATTTTTGGTCTTAGTTTGTCAAGGTTGTATCTACTACAATAGGTAGACACATGAAACTTTTTATAGTTAAGTAACAATTCAACTGTAACAATAACAAACACAAAAAATAAAAAATTTGAAAATTTAAACGGGTCTCCGAACAAGTGAAAATTTGATTTTCTTTGAAAAAGTTGCCTGATTTTTACGGTACGGAACCCTTCGTGTGCGAGTCGACTCGCACTTGGCGCTTTATTTAGTTTTGAAGATCTTTTAGTTTTAGATTGTTTTTTTTTTAGTTTTGCGGGATAAATACTAATCCCTCAGTAATTGCATGGGACCACCTCGGGATCTTCCTTTATAGAACTGAAATAGAGTCATCCATATCGGTCTATAAATTTTAATGATGGAGAAATAGACGAACATACATAAAAAACATACATACTGCTGAATATAGAACCTCCTCCTTTTTCGATGTCGGTTAAACATAGTTTTCGTTCCCCTTTCGTACTGGCGTTTATTTTTTATAATATATAAGGCGATTAAAAGGAATATGAAAGTTTTTATCAGAATTGTATTATTAAATTATTACAATAAAATGAACTTCAATGTTAATGAGTTAGTGCCCTTTTCATAATTAACCTATTGCATAAACCATAGAGCTCTATAATTAGCCATAAACACAATTTCTAATGATTTCTCAATGCATGTCAAAGGTTAAAAATACCTGAAGCATAATAAGTCGATAGTTACAGGGTGTATCAGAACAACTAAGAGTGCATAATAAAGAAACAACATTGCAACTTGGCAACCACCACTTGGCAAACGTAGTGTAGGACTCCCTCCGGCCAGGTGGAATAATGACCTGAAAAAGACTGTCGGTAGATGCTGATTGCGACAAGCTAAAGACAGGGTGCTATAGTGCTCATAAGGGGGGTCTATGTCCAGCAGTGGACTAGTATAAGCACTTTTCTACATTTGATTTTTAATTTACGCTACCAACGTCATTTAAAACCATCTACATAACCATTCCAGTACCTTTAACACATCCCGTACACTCGAACATTTCTTCATACAAAAGCCGCGTCTCGGCACATACATACCTACATGCGCAACTGAGTTGCGCTACTCGTGCAATGTGTGTGTGACGTCCATGGTCACTTCATGAACATATTGTGCAATAGCTCAAAGACATTTTATTTTTTATATTCCCCTCACAAAAGATGAAACCAAACCTTAAAAGAAAAGAGATTTCGTATGTCCATGATCGAACATGAAAAACATCGAACACCATCGGCGTCATCTGTCATGCCATATGCGTCCTATGAGTGCGCCACATTGTAACTTGAGGTGAAGATCGCCACTCGGAATGTACCTACGTACATCCCGTGCATTTAGAACGCAAACCAAACTCGACTACGGGCTGGCGGCGTGGGGTGAGGAAGCTATGCATAGCTATCCATTCTATGCTCCATTCCACTCTGATCCACTTTGCAGTCCCACTAATGGATCAGTTTCCACTTTTTTGTCCATTCTGATCAATAGCCCGGGTGGATCAGTTTCCAATACTTGAATCTATTCCACTCTGATCCATAGGTCGAGTGGATTAGTTTCCACTGCTTGAATCTATTCCACTCTGATCCAAGAACCAGGTGGATCAGTTTCCACTGCATTTTTTTCTCTTGCAATTACGTTGTGGTCCTTTGAACTGCTCCATAAATACTCGAATCGTAAAACGTTAGTATAATTATAGATTATCTGCCTTTACGGTAGTATGGACCTGAGATCCCGCAGTTACAGACGGCCACAAACTCCGGTACACCTTGTACAGCGGCCGTGCCAATTTAAAGACAGTGTCACATAACCACATAAGTCATCGTTGTCCTCTAATGAGCTTCCATGTGATTGCGATAAGATAAAGGTGTAAGGCGAGGCGGGGTTAAGGATTGTTAACCACCGAGAGATAAATATCTCCTAGTCGTTAACAGCTTAATAGTTTTTAAATATTTTATATTATAATGTGGTTTAGGAAATAAAAAAAAATATACATATTTTTCTTCTACTTCACTGTTTCTAAATTACCGAAGGTCGTAACCGTTTTGGAAAGTTTTTGTCGAGGATTTGACCAGCTGCTTCCACGCCACCCTATCTTCGGATTGTTTGAGAGCAGTAGTCACTGGAAGACCCGTGATCTCCTTCACTATATCAGGCCAGCGGCTAGGTGATCATCTTCGTGGTCTTTTCCCATCCCCAGCTTTCTCCAGGTCTGGGTTTCGTCTATCTATGTCACCAAAGTAGCTGAGAACACGCTCTGGTAGCAGATGGTATACAGAAAACAAATTAAAACATTAAAAAAATCGAAATATTCAGCTTTTGTTTTCTGGTACTCCTCAGACGGTAATGGTAATTTCCATACATTCCCATCTTAGTGCCACCCTGTATAAGTAAAAGAAGCCTAGCATATTTCACAGTGCACAACAGTCCCAACTATGTATGTCCAAGCACAATTAATCACCTAACCACGCCTAGAGCGAGCAGCATAGCGGCGAGATGGCGTGACCAGCCTTTCGCACCACCTCGGGACTCCGACACCTATAGCGGTACTGCATCGGGTGTCATCGAGGTAATATAAATGAACCTTTACTTATGGAACACTATTGAAGACTTCTATCTCCTTTATGGTTGTACTCTTGCTGTCTGTGATTGGGAATTGTTGGTCAAATGGAGAAAAGTAATAATTATTGACGCGTGCATTTCCCAACCTGGCGCCGCTGCTGCCCTGCGGCGCCGCCAAGCCCATACTTAACCTAAAATTCTCTCTGATGTCGCGTCTTTTTATTATACGAAATTTAGATTACATTATCTGAAACTCGACGCCAAGTAAGTAAAGGTCTTTATTGACAAAGAAAATTACAATGCCAAAATAAAAAACAAATTAGAACTAGTATTTACAATTGAAACAATTAAGGTAAGTGCAGACTGTTGCAAACAATCTACAGGTAGCTCAACTGATCCATATCATTACCAGTCGGAAGCGTCCCCAAGACGCTGGCTGCATTGCCACGCTGTATTGCAATATTTGCAATGCTGATGCGCTGCGCCAGATAAGTAATAGTAAGTACTAAGCGAGCTTTACTTATTTGTAACGAGGTTTCTTAACAAAAATTCTACAACATCGATATACATGTAAAGTAAATATATTTCACTGTTCTACATCGAGTTTGGTTAGTGTATAATTGTAGCAGAAAACCAACACAACTCTATTGAATAATTTATCAACCAGTATAACAAAAAATATAGGTACGTCCAAAACTCCAGTCGAAGTCTGTAAAGTAATTAATATTACCGTATGATGTATTTTTAATAGCAAGTGTCCATAGCAATTATTCTAATGCACATCTTAATTCTACCAAGTTTATTTATCATACAGTACAGTGCAAAATAGCTCTTATTATTTTGGGAATAACGATGATTGGATGTGACGGAGAAAATGGGTTCCGTGTTTAATTTAGTTTTCTAATTTGGAGTGAGTCGTTTTAGCGAAACAAATGAGAACAGCTAGGTCGTGGTTTATTTACGTTGCACCCGTGTCAAATATTAGGTAATGTTACCTCGTAACCCGTGTTGCGAGATGAAAATTATCTGCCTCAATGAAAATAATAATTTAAAACTTTTTGTTATTTTGACGCGACGCGTGACCCGAGAGCTGGTGAGTATCTGGCGCAGCACATCAGCATTGCCATACAGCGGGGCAATGCAGCCAGCGTCTTGGGGACGCTTCCGACTGGTATTGATATGGATCAGTTGAGCTACCTGTAGATTGTTTGCAACAGTCTGCAGTTAGCTTTATTGTTTCAATTGTAAATACTAGTTCTAATTTGTTTTTATTATTGAATTGTAAAAGTTTTTTATATAATAAGTTTTAAAGGTTGTGACGAAATTTTACACCCAGGGAAAGCCGAATTTTGCATGTTTATAATATCTAATAAATGCCATATATACTTTATCTCCCTCTTTTGTTAATAATGGGGGTATGGTAAAACTTCAGTATTTATTTAGTATATACGTAATTTTCTTTTGATAAGTACAACTTTTCATTCCCCCTTGTGAATATTAACTTAAATTGAAAATTTTATTTTTTTCTTACGGTTTCCAAAATATATTTTGATGCAGCTCCCACCAAAGCAGTCTGTGCCCTCGTCCCATGCTGTCCAAATAGGTTTGAATGGATGCAATGAGCTAAGCTGGTCCGTTTGTTTCATTCTAATTACGTATTGTTAAGTAATAGGTAATTTGGACGTGCTTGGGATAGGAAATGAATTTAATTTGATTTAGGCACGTAAGTGTGAGAGTATGTTAATATTTGTAATGCCCTTTGTTAAGCCCTTATTATGAAAGCTTGCTCTATCATAGATCTATGCTTGATCATGTCGACGGACAGCTGACGTAGATCGAGTTTGCCGAGTGCCACGTGTAGAGCAACGAGTTGAAGCTTGAACACGCAACCCGCGAAGCTTGGCATTGCCTGCACTGACTCTTAGCTTGGCGATTGAGTGCAGAAGCTGGTATCTTGAACCGATTGCACTCACCACAACAGGGGGTGTTATGTTTGAAGTCAATTTATATGAATAGAGAACTTATTTAAAACTCAGAATCTTTCGGTAACATGAAGATAGCAAGCCGTTTTATTACAAAAAAAAACTACTAATTTAATAATATAAAACCAAACATGATGTAATTACGACACTTGGAACCTGCCAGGGGGTTAGCTAACGATGAAAGCCCCTGTAGAAAGTCACTAAAGCCTGGGTCTTTATTACCGTTTGGTCATAACTTAAAACCTTAAGGGCTTTACTAGGCCTAGCTATCAGGAAGAGACCGCAAGTTGTAACAAAACTGCGCATTCCTACATACAATAAACTTATTTACTATCATGGCTGCCTGTACGTTGTGACCCTTCGCACGGTGCCTTGTCATAGGGAGAGAAGGCCAGCTGGTGCATTCATGACTTTTCGGCCAATCGCTATACTATGACAATGGTGTCGTCACAGAATCGTCGCGTAGAATAAATACAGGTAATAGATACGTAGATGAAAGAGACTCCGGATAGAGCGTGCGGTGCGATTTGCAAGGAGAGATTGATAGAATGATTTCAACCTTGACACTTTTGACGTGCGTCTCTATTTTCTTACATCTATGGTAGAATACATGTGTCATTCTGTGACGATGGCATTGTCATAGTGAAATGATTAGTTTAGTGGAATAGGGCCTCTAGTTTGTAGCAACGTATCGCAATCGGCAAATGTTTTCTTTAAAAATGTCATTAATTCGCTGCCCTCTCTAGATGTTCACCGAATATGCAATATTAACTTGGTACCGTCCATTATTTTGTTTTTATTGTACCTCTTTAGTAGGTTTTTAGACATTGTAGCACTCACTTTGTTTCTTTAATTTTAGTTGAATTTTTCTGCCTTATTTGTTAGTGTACTACCTACCTTTCTCTGATTATCATGGCAACCAAACTATGTATTCGATCCCCGCGAAATAGGCCTATCCTAGTGCGGGGGTCATAGTTAATCATTAAACTAGTCAACACACAAGTCTAAAACCTATGTAATCCATTGTATATACATATAAGGTGTGTTTTATAAGCTGTTGGAAATAAACTTTTTGTATTATGTTTTTTTTTTTTTTGTATTTCGTAATGTCACGTGGGAGAGGTGATTCTACCATATCGTTTGTAGGATGGTGTTGGGGCTGTCACGCACTCTGCCCATCAGGCCTTATGCAACGCCGCTACCACGCAGTACAAAAATGTGCATTCAAGTATGCGCTTTAACTATTTATCTTTAGATACATTTTACAGTCCCAAAATGGCTTCCTACAAGCTTCAAACGGCCCGCGAGCTGTCTGTCATAATTTTTTTATTTATTTTTTTGTGGTGTAGGACAGAAATATACCTACTCTAATTACACTAGTCACACATACATTACAATTCAATTCAAAAAGATATGAATAAAAATAAAAATAACTAAACTGTTGCCGGCAATATGGAATGCATCTAAATATTACGAGTTAAAAGTACGCAGCACAAAAATGTGCATTCATATATGGGACATTTGAATGCACATTTTTGTGCTGCGTGGTAGCTGTGCGCCTCTCATCTGCGAGAACTTTTATGCGGACATAGCCAAGCTGTTCTCAATAAGCCTGTGGCGGAAGTGTCAGAGGTCATTATGTGAATGGTGCTAGGTAATAATGTAACTGACACACAGGGATTTATTTCAGAGAGATTATGGTGTTTTATTGTGTACAAAAGTAGTTTTGGAATGGAATACCTCGCTGAGAATTTATTTAATTTTGATGCTCAGCTACAACATTATATTATAAAAATAAAAAAAATAAAAATAAAAAGTTTCTTTATTCAGACATATTAAGTTCACATTACATAAATAAAATACAATAAAAGAAAGCAAAAGACCTTAAATTAAACTTATTTTTATTTATAACTATTATTATTTGCAGCAGTCATTCAACAGACTCCCACCCAACCCATGAAGTCTAAAGAGTGAGGACTCTGTTGAAAGACTGCATGATGCATTATAGCTAAACCCAAGAGACCCAGGTAAGGCTAATTTTATCAACTAGCTACCGCAAAATTAAATTAGTATTACGACTTTACAAGTACCTGTACCCTTAGTACTAGCGGATACAAAAAACATTCGATAAAAGTTTTCGAGAGCTCGATTCGACCATATGACACATTTTGCGTCTTGCAGCGCCTCTACCGGATAGAGACGAACTATCTTTCCTAGTTTGGCAGCGGTTGAATAGTTTCATACGAACTCACTCGATTTTAGCCTTGTCTTATTCTTTTTTGTATGTGTAAGCGAGATAAAAGCTAATTCTCGCTAATTTTCTTCGAATTCAAAATGACGCCACTCGTCATAGGGGTACCGGTGTCATTGATTGTATAATTTTTCTGGATAAAAAATTGCCAACCATATCTACGCAAAACAACCCGATACATTCAGGCCGCCTACTGTACTTGTTATTCCTATTTATTAGGTTTTTTTATGTGTTGATAAAGTGTTATTTCATTCGGTAAGTTTAGCGAGTACCTAACCATCATCCATGCATCAAATGATTTAAATTATAATTTGTAGAAATATTTGCGCGATTAATAACAACACTGTTAATATAATACTTAAATAAAACTTTATTGACAAAGAAAATTACAATTTAATAATAAAAATGAATTAGAACCAGTATTTACAATTGAAACAATTAGGCTATCTGCAGGCTGTTGCAAACAATCTACAGGTAGCTCAACTGATCCATATCAATACCAGTCGGAAGCGTCCCCAAGACGCTGGCTGCATTGCCCCGCTGTATGGCAATGCTGATGCGCTGCGCCAAATACCCGCCAGCTCATAGATCACGCGTCACGTCGACCAGAAGCTCAGATAACTTTTTAAAAACCTGGATAGCCTCGTTACCCCACGGACCTATGGTCTCGACCCCAAAGGGAGCAAATGTATAGGCTCTGTCGAGACCTGCATATATGCGTCTCTAAGAAATAGTCTATAAATAAATTGGAAGTAGAAAGAACAATATTTGCAAAACAAGCAAAATTTTGCTCTTTAATATTAAAAGCAGTGAGTTTTACATAATAAAAAAGCTCTGACCCAGTAGTAAGCCATAAACATGTGCACAAAATTAGCAGTGGTTTAAAGTCGCTTAGCAGTCAGTGTTAAACTCTGTGACCACATATTTGCGGTCAGGTTTAGAAATGAGCCGTGGAAAACCTATTTGTGTAGATATTTTATGTTATACCTTCGTTTAGTTAGGTTGGTCGTCTCCCATACAGACAGTTATAGGACACTCACTTGTTAACTAAGATTTGTGTGATATAATTTGTTTGCTTCTGCGAAAGCCTGCAGGTAGATGATGGATGCGGCAAGCTGTAGACAGTGTTCCATGGCTCTCATTACGTGAAGCGTATGACCAGCAGTGAACAATTCATAGATTATGATAATGTTCATAGTTTTAGTTATTATGAAAGCTTGCTCAGTCATCGATCTATGCTTGATTAACGCTTTTCTATGGCATAAACGTCACTCAAGCATAGATCTATGACTGAGCAAGCTTTTAGCCTTAGAAAGAATGGCCATCTATCGTCCTTCTGTCTTTTCTAGAAAAACGTAATCCAATCATGTCTTCTTAAAAAAAATTGGAATCTATTTTAAGAAAGACATCCCAAAACTCCCTGGCACGTCCTAAAATCGTAGAACAGGTAGACGCAGCGCGCATGCGTAAGATACATTACCATACAATGGGGGAATCGTGCGCACGTCGCCTACTGCCTTAATAAGTTCTGGTAATTTATCATCAGACGGTAGACGTGACGTCTCTGTTAGAGTTCGGGCGAGATATTTCTGAGTTGCTCGGAAATGGACTACAAACAACTTCATCCTTAGAGATTCTCGGTGGCTACTGGTTGCATTTGCTGCTGTTGTTATCAAACGCCACAGATTGTATTCGGTTCAAGAATCCACAATTTTTTTGTAAACAAAGGCTTATATGTATGAAAACTTAACCAAACCTGATAAAAAGAAAGTAACAGCGAGGTTAGTACTGAAGACAGAATAAAAACGCGTGTTTGAAATAATGTCCGAATCTGGCTCATTTTGAGGAAAATGTGACGGTGAATCTCGTTGTTTGGATGTAGTACCAGCCAGTCTTTATTCAAAAAATATTTGCGTATTTTTGACGCTGAACACTAAGATGTTCCAAATTCAAAAAGTGCGCGGCAAAAATAATTGCTGCGCACTTATAAAAATGATTAAAAATCATTACTGCCCGCTAAAAGTTTCTTATAGAAAACACCACATTTGGGTGCACTTAAAGGCGAACCAAGTCGTCCTTTTCGAATAGATGGCATAAAAAATATTTTCCACCAATATTTCTTTGGTTTTATTAACTCCTTTGTATACAAAAAATATATTTATAAACTATAAGAATAAAGAGAAATTACTTATATTCCCCGGAGCGATTTACAACACTTAGCTCCCAAATAGTTTTAGTGGGACCATATAGAACTTATAAATTGACTGACATGTTCACAATTAGCACCGTAAAAACATGCCTGTATGTAAGGTCAAGACTGAAGTTCTGTGGGTTTTATTTTATTTTTATTTAACAAATATTAAAGTGCTGTATTTTCTGTAGACCGTACATGGCTCTTGGACGCGTCACAGAATTCAAATTAAGTATATTAGTAAAACTAACAAATAAAGTGATCACTTTGAATTTGGTTCATTTTAATCTTTTTAAGGTAAAGTAAAGAAGCGAACAAGAAACCTTACCTTGATGGTTAGGTTGTTAGTTTTCGAGTTGGAGCAAAACTCGTCCCAAGATATTATTCATAAAACCAAAACATGACAAAAAGATAATTTAGGAGGCAAAGTCAACAAGAAAGACTAGATCATAATTATTCCAAAAGAACCTACTAAGCTATTCTTAAATAGTCACGTTAATTATTCTGCCTAGGTTATTCTTAATTCTTTATTGCACTAATAAAACAAGCACGTGTAAAACATAAAACTAAAGAGGTTATGGCAAAGGCGAGCTAAACCCTAAAAAGAGTTCTCTTCCAGCAAACCTTATTAACCTTATTGCGTTAGTCACAAGTTTGTAAACTTCGAAAGTATGTTAATGAGAACTCACATCAGAATCTCACATCAGAATCTTCAAGAATATAATAAAATTCCATAAAATTAAATCCACCTTTACAATCCAGGCAGCCCTACAACAAACTGGTCACAGTTGGCAACATTTAAAATTCTCCGATTAGCATAATGTACCGATCAATATTCGATGTTTGCTTCGAGACGAGTGAGAGCCACATTTACATGCTGATTGCATCCCGCGCATCCTGAGGCTATGTAACTAGCGGCCAGCGGAGCGGTTAGCGGAGAGGGTAACGGGGCGGGCAGCGGGGCAATTGCAGGATGTTTTAGATGGTGGTGTCACAGATTAATTTACTCTTCAACAGTGAATAAAGATAATAAAAAGTTGTCATTGTGATGGATAATCTTACAAGTATAATTTTAAGTTTAGATAGAAATCAGCCAGCACTCGGCATGCGCCATGCCGCCATGCGACTATGCCGCCATGCGACTATGCCGAAGCCGATTATTAGTGTCAACTTATTTTGCTGTGGCACTTAACCGCGGAATGGGCGCTACTTTATCTCTGCTGAGATGTCTCCGCACAATATTTTCTTTCAAAGCAAACTGAAATCCTAAACTGAAATCCCAACTTTTCACAGAAAATGCCTAACATCACTCATTTAGTAAATCTTTTTAAATTTAGTTTTAAAGTCAGAACACTTTCACAGAAATGGTGACCTATGCAAGCCACGCCATTTTCGTGGCCTCTGTTAAATTCTTTATTAAGGTACTATAAATGAAGTAGCACTCTTTTCTATACGGCTAGCTATTCTATTGACATCGGCGGAACTGTTTCAAGCTTGGAGACCAGTGAAGAAGTCTTGTAGCTGTTCTTTATCTCGATGAACTCCAGGCTTTTTAAAAACATCATATGGCTGTGCCGTAGGATGTTTTTCTACACGAGTTCAAATAAACTAATTTAAGTTAAGCTAAATGATATATGTCTGTCGTACGAACGGAAAAAATAATGTAAAAAGTTTGTTTAAAAGTAGGTTGGTTTTGTAATAAGTTTATATGCCCTTATTACAGGTGGACCAGGGGAAGCAAAAATTACCCCTGTTACAGCCAGGTGAACTAAGGTGGACCACGGAAAGAAAAAAATTCCCTGGTTCACCTAGTTATCTTGAGGTGGACAACGGAAATAAAACAAGATCCGTCAAGTGCGAGTGTGACTCGCACGCCGAGGGTTTCGAACAGTTGTCAAGTATACCAATAAGTACTATTGGTACTGGTTAGGGATTTTGCTGTTTGATGAATACCAAAAAATTAAAGGTTTTCAGTTAACATTTCAGATGTATCGGTTTGCAAACCTCGGAGTACAGAGGGTAATAGTAAAATTTTCGAGTTTTTTCAATATATTTCAAAAAGTATGTAACCTAGAGGAATTTCAAAAACTGTTTTGAGGTGTACAAACCGATACCCTACTCGGTGGAGTAGTGTATCAAATACAAGGCATCGGTTGATATCGATGGTCTAAAAGGGGGGCTACCTCACCAGGTAGCCCCTTTTTGAACATTTTTTAAAAATTGGTCAACTTACTGACTTCTCTATATTTTTCCTGTTAAATATAGATCCTTAACTACAAACGCTACATACATTTCAGATGGATCGCTCTGCAGACTGCGGAGATAGGGGGGAATAGCTATTTTTTCGAGTTTTTTTTTAAATATTGCAAAAAGTATTAAACCTACTGAAATTTCAAAAACTGTTTTGAGATGTACAAACCGATACCTTTCATTTGATAACCACATAGAGGTCTCTTTTAAAATTTTAACATCACAATTTGTACTGAATATTATCATTTTCCTTTTTATTTATTTTTATTTTTTTCTTTTAAACTGTACAGGCGCACAAAATGTATTCATATTTTTATTTTCACGTTATTTGCTGCAGTAGTTGTTAAGATATTAAAGACCCCCATAAGGGTTACGAAACCGATCACCGATCTTCGAAACCCTAAAAATGCCCCTGGTACAGCCAAGTGTAATATGTAGAAGGACCACGGGCAGGAACCAAACCAACATGTCCGATTTATTTTCATACATTAGGCATTCCAATTGGCTGTGCTTAAAAGGTTTTGTGAAAAAAATTGTACACGTTTTAGGAATAAATACGAATTCGGCGCTTAGCTAGCTTGGCTCTGATGAAAAAGCACCTAAAGGTCAAAAACACAGCACAGAAATTCGTAATCTAATACAAATTTACAGTGACAGCGTTAAATAGCAGACAGCGTTCGGTACGCAAGCTTGCCACACACAACCTAGCCACTCTTTGGTGTACGCCTTCTTCAAGCCTACGCGCTGTAGCCGCGTGGACAGCTCGCTTGAATCAAATTGCACGATCATACGACTCGTTGCTGTCAGTGCGTGGACAGCGAGCTTGCTGCTAGCATGCTATTAGTATTTTGACGTCCGATGTGGCGCGGCGGGCGAAGGTCCGCCTGCGAAGCAGGTGGTTGCGGGTCCGATTCCCGCATTAAGACAAATTATTGTACGATCTGCAATTATTTGTGCCGGGTGCTCTGGGTATTTTCTATGTATGATAAAATATATCAATTAATATGTAATATATTATATTAAGTATAACAGTCATCTAGTACCCTTAACACAAGCTCTGCTTGGCTTGGGGCTAGATGATTGTCCAGCATTATTTATTTATTTCACTCTATTTGAAAACAAATAATTGGTACCATCAATTATGATTCAGGCAATTATGATTTCAATTTATTAGTATCGGAAAAATTGTTTTTTTTTTTTATTATTGTAAATTGTGCTTAACGCTGTCATACTTAGGTTTTATTTTATTTGGTTATTCGTCCATCACAATGTCAAATTAAAGTTTGTTTAATTTTGATCAATTCAGATAACGTTATCGTTATTTAACGGTCTCTATCTGAATAGTTTATACGTGTGCCTACGTATTGATATTTAATTGGTGATTTATTTTATATTCTCTTGATTGTTTTGGACTCCGATTACTTCATTATCAACAACAAAAAACACAGAACAGACGCGAAAATTGTCACGTTATCATCTTGTTATCAACTTCAAACTTAAATTTTGTACCCTTACGAAACAAATCTCCATTGCGAACCTCAAGAACTCTCGTTGAGACGGGGATCGCCTTCAGGGTTGTCTTGGCCTTCTGTTGATGACAGCAATAGCCGGTGATGTATCGGGGGTTGGCTCGCTTGCTTTCACTGTCGTAGGTATCTTTACTCTGTACTTCACACTGCAAAAAAATTAATCTGTCAAAAATGTACCTCCCAAGAATCAGCAGAAATAAATACATAAATAATGCTGGTCAACACACTATCACACACTATCATCTAGCCCGAGGTAAGCAGAATTTGTGTTGTGATGTCAGATCGTATAAACATTCGTCCCGAGACGGGAATCGAACCCATAATCTCCTGCGCCGCAGCCGGACCT
Source organism: Eupithecia inturbata (assembly GCA_963662085.1). Lineage (NCBI taxonomy): Eukaryota > Metazoa > Arthropoda > Insecta > Lepidoptera > Geometridae > Eupithecia > Eupithecia inturbata. The sequence continues at coordinate 11,459,527 of OY759191.1, forward strand.
TTGTAATTTTTTTCCGTTGTTTTCCGGTGTCCATGTAGATGGGTTTGTTATAAACCAAAAAAAGCGATTGCACACACGCACAATAGACGTGCTGAGGGGTGAGCCTGTTTGACGTTAGTAACGAGACGTGATCGTGACGTCTCCTTTTAGTATGGGATTTGCGTAGTTCCCTGTCCGGACGATAGAGGTGCTGTACCAAATTGTAGAGAAATAGGAGACGTATTAGTTCAAGTTACTAACGTCAAATACTTACACCCTTCTTTATGATAGTCTGCTAACTTAGAGATAACAATTATTATCTCACTCGGTGTTCTTCTAATGACATAAGTCAAAGTGAGAAATAACACTGCTTAGCAACTGGTTTGTTGCAGTTAACTTGTTAGCAGACCACATCGAGCACATACTCGATGGCAGACCATTATGAATAACGGGGTCTAGGCTCACCGAGAGGTGATTTGAGTAATGTGCTATCAGAGATGATAGCACCTCACTCAAAAATAGAAGGACCACTCAACCTTTATACCGCCATCTTTACTCACCCTACAGGTTCCATCCCAACATTATCTACCTACGAAGTATTACATACTACATACCTATCGGGTTTGGTAATATTTGAGGTAGATATTTGCGAGCCGCCGCCGGAAGGGCGACGAACTCGTGTGTCAACAGGCCAGCCGTCGAGCTGTCAATGCGCAGACTGACTGACGGAGGGTGGGTTAAGTTGAAGGGTGAAGCGGGCATTGCTTGTCTCTAAAAAAACGCAAAAGAGTTTATTTAGCCACGGTCGAAACACGAATTATTACAATAGACGACAAAAGGGCACCAGAACAACCAGCATGAATAATGCTGCAAGCTTAGAAGAAAAAGGCCCGTATTATGAAAGCTTGCTCAGTCATAGATCTATTCTTGAGTGACGTTTAAGCCATCATCCTCCTCCTCCACCTCCACAGCCAATATTGGTCCACTGCTGGACCTAGGCCTCCCCCTGATAAGCGCCTTATTGGCTTTTATCTCTCGGGGGGTAATGCCCATAATCCCCACGCTGGGCATGCGGGTTGGAGATCGCAGTTCGATGGTAGAATTGTTCTGCAGGGGGCGCTGCTGCCCACCGCTGGTAGATATCCCTTAGTCGCCTCTTACGACACCTGCGGGAAGAGTTGGGCGTTTAAGGCATAGAAAAGCGTTACTCGAGCACAGATTGATGACTGAGCAAGCTTTAATAATACGGGCACTAGAATTACAAACGAGGTAAAACCAAACAAGATCCGTCAAGTGCGAGTGTGGTTCGCGTGCTGAACATATTTTGTCATTATACAAATATATACAAAAGAAGTTAGAGACTTCGCTATTAATACCTAAAAACAGTACCTAGGTACCTAGATTTCAGATAGATCGTTCTACAAACTTCGGAGATTAGGGGTAGGTAATGGTAAATTTTTCAACTCTTTTCAAAATATTATAAATTATTATAAATATACTCTTTTCATAATATTAATATTTCAAAAAGTACAAAACCTACAGAAATTTCAAAAAGTTTTACACTTTTAAACCATTCATTACACACCCCATTTGGCCTGGAAGATCTATTTTAAAATTTCGACCTCTCAATTTGTACTAAAAATGTTCATTTTTTTTTTCATTAATGCTGTACAAGCGCATGAAATGTATTATCATTTTATATTTCAAGTTAATAGCTGCGGTAGTTGCTGAGATATTAAACAGGAAAAAAGGACAGACAGAACGAGACCATAAGGCCGACCATAGTTTCGTAACCGATCTCGATACCCTAAAAATCGGACCCAATTGTCTCTGTTCGAATGTTGAACCGCTTTGTAGTACAATACTTTAAATGACACCGAAAGCAGCTCTTACAAAAAATATATGACTACAAGATTCACACGAGCTGTCGCTATCGCCTGCAAATCACCAGATTATTGCCAACCGTTACCCAGGCATGTTCCATTCGCCCAACCGTTCCTGTTATGCCTATGTCGTATAAACCACTGTTTTCTAGCCTATGGACCTCCATAGGCTAGAAAACATCCTGATCATCTAAGGGACAGACCCAACAGTATCTTCTGTCCCTTAGATTTCACCTCGGGACAGTTAGTGACAACATGCACGTTTTCACGATGCTGTATCCGATCAGTTGAAATCAGTTCCAAATCATTCCAATCTCAACCTTATGTCACCTAACATGACTGTGATTTAACCATAAAGCTGCCTCTAATCTCATAAGTCACACTGCTTGACTTGGGGCAGTCAGTGCTGAGACAAAATAGACATCACGTGGCTGTTCTGGTTAGCGATGACCTGGAGACTCTTAAAAACAATACCAATATTACAACAGCTAACATGACACTGGTCCATAATGCTGCCTCCTATCCCTTGGGCCACAGACCTAGCAGTGTGTGTTGAGACAACATAGTTCTCACAAAGCTGTTCCGGTCAGCGAGGACCGGAACAGCTTAGACCGATAGTCTTTGAAAACAGATCCCATTCCAATCATAGCCAGACCTCAGCCAACATGTGAGTGATCTCTGTCGCTGCATCCCATCCCTTGGACCACGCTCCCAGCTCGGGCAGTCAGTGCTGAGACAGCAAAAATGTTCTCACGGGGAGGTTCCGGTCAGCGAGAAGCTGGGTGACTCTTGAAAACAATTTCAATATCATTACAATCTCAACCTAACGTCAGCCGACAAGTGATTGAACTATTACGCTCTCTCCACCATGCATTAGACCAAACTCCCAGCTTGAAGCATACAGTGCTGGGACAACACACCTTTCTCACCACAGGGGCTGTTCCGGTCAGCGAGAACCAAGGAGACTCTTGAAAAGAGATCCAACACTAATCCCCCCCTCACCTCAGCCATCATGTAACCCAACTAAAACGCTGTCTCCTGTCATTTAGACCACACACACACATAGCTTAAGACAGTCAGTGCTGGGTCAACGTAGACGTTCTCACGAGGCTGTTCCGGTAAACAAGGACCTCATGACTCTTGAAAACGGTTCCAATACCTTTCAGATCCTACCCTAACAGCCAACAGTTAACACAATCTTGACGCTATACTCTAAACTCGTCAGAACTTATCTCGGCTTAGTAAAATATGGTACTATTGCAGGAGTGAAGCAAATGGTAACAAGGCATGTACAGCAGTGGGTCGACATCTGCATGGGATGGTGATGATGGTGGTGTTTTGGAAGGGTTATTCCAGTTTTCCCCCTTGAAATCCCCCCTAAGGAGGAAAGCTGGAATTTAAAAAAATGGTTCCCACTTTTCCCTCGTGAAGATCCCCCTTAAGAGGAAAAACTGGAATTATAACCTACATCTACCGTTCGATTATTATCGGATTTTTTTTCCTAATGAGCGCCATAGCGCACAGTCTTCAGCTTGCTGCATCAAAATAAAAATAAACTCTGCTGAGCTCAAGAAGGTGAAACATTTTATTTCTTTAGCGTCATTTGAGCCGCAACAAGTTCAAGATTCCCAGCCTACAATTATCGCCTACTGCGAAATAGTTATTTTGATTGGACCTCTTAGCATAGCTCCGCTCGTTAAGGTGCGGATTCTGAAAAAACGTCCAACGTAAAATTACATTTGTGACAAAGCGTTTGTAATGACGGCGGCGTTTATCAGCTCTGTACAAGTGTGTGTTTGTAAAATAGTCAAGCATTTTTTCTAAAATTAGAGCTGGAATTAAGAGTATTGGCTCAGGATGGAAATGCGTAGAGAGACAAGTGGGAGGCCTAGGTAGCCCTCCCACCGTACACAGGTACCTACCGACTAGGACGGTCTCAATGGCGCAGCAGGCGAAAGTCCGCCTGCGACGTAGGAGGATGCGGGTTCGATTCTCGCCTCGGGACAAATGTTTGTACGATCTGAAGATACTTGTTCCGGGCGTTCTTGTTCTTTAAAAAATACCTATCTATTTAGCGTATATTATTAAGCATATAAGTTATCTAGTACCCTTAACACAAGCTCTGCTTAGCTTGGGGTTAGATGATGCTATGTCGGTTGTCCATTATTATTAATATTTTGCACAGCCCCGCGCCAGACTATCTGAGTCATAGATGTATTATTTAGAATAGCGGTCACCGTTTATTAAAAACTTAATTCAAGTAAAAAGTTAAACGGGCGTTTAGTTATAGCTGTTCTAGGCGTCTGTCTGTTTCAGTTTCTTTGATTACCGCGGAAAAGGTTTTTATTTAGGTAGGCTATGGCCACATAGTCGTAGCGTAGGTTTTTGTGTTGTTCCTAGCCGTGAGAATAACGTATATTATTTAAAAATTATTAGTCATCATAATATTATGTCAGTCCAGTATTACCGTTAACACCTGTATTTTAACAAAGACACAAAAACAACAAAACGATAAATTAAAACTAATATTTAGTTGCATAAACTAGTTGTGATTATCATTAGGATGTTGATAGTTGATTATCAACATCCTAAAAAATCTAAGCCATCACCAGGCAGAGCGCCCAGAATGCTGGTAGCATTGGCACGTTGAATGGCAATGCTGTATTACCTAATTGCCCGTATCTACCTCTATAATACAGGGTGATTCCATCATCAGCACCAAGGCTACGAAGTGCCAAGTGGCTGCTATAAGTGGCAACCAGAAATATAATGTTTCTCGCCGTCTCTGCTTCTACTAAAAACATAATAAGTTTCTCTACGGGCAAATGGCGCATTTTCATAGAAAACAGTTTGTTCAACTTCTAGATAATATCTTGCAGAGGTGATGCCGGCTTCGTTTTGTATACCTAACAGATGCAGGTTCTTTGAGACCGTATAAATTGTAGTGTGTGTGTAAACAGCACATAAAAGCATGGCTGACTGAGTTTATGTCTACACGTCAAAATGTTAGTCTTTGTAACTTATACTTGTTTATATTGCAGTGCAAAGGCCTTCCCCTGGCTTCCATTACATTTCAGTGACAATTTTTTTATCTGGGAGTTTAGTTTGGCTAAAAAAAGCTTCAAGTGTTTTTATTTATTTATTAATTTATTGCATCATATTATGGTACATACATTTATCAGGACTTATTGACTATATTAAGGAATACATACAATATGTACCCATTTAGGGTGTTGCAATATTTTTTTAAGTTACATGTAGAAAGGAACGATAACGCAACAATACAAAAGATCTGAGGAAAGAACCGTGACATGTCACAATTCTACATAGCTTGTCACACAGGTCTAGCTTGCTTAAGACACGATAAACTGCTACATTTTCATCAAAACAAATAGTAAGTAGGTAGTGGTATATTCTTAGCAGTTCGTCAAAAGCGTTCCTGAGTGGTCAATAAAGGTAACACGACAATCAACCTGTTTCTGGTGTAAATGTGGCCCATTCCCAGTACCACTCTGCCCGAATCCGCAGCAGTCACGCATAAGATCGTCTTAATGCTATCTTTCGTTGCGATTCTTCTTTCTGAGTATTTTTGAATTGGCAGTAGCTGTGAGAAAATGAAATTATAAAGCAGATTTTTATGAAATGGACCACCATGCCTTTAATGCAGGCAGCACTGCTGTTTTCAAGTGTAAAAGGTTTATTCCTCATCATCATCATTTCCGTCAATGGAATCCCACTGTTGGACATAGGCCTTCCTTAAAAATAGCCACTCGACTGACTGACTTTATATTTTTCGTGGCTTTATTTGATCGATTAAGCGCTTTGAGGCGGCTTTGGCCTTTTCTAAGGTTAGTTTAAAGAGCACAATACTAAACAATAAATATAATTTCACAATCCCAGGTCATGTTTATGCAAATTTCGCGCCAAAACCACCATCCAACAAATCATATCAGACCAATCACGAGACGCCTACGTACAGGTTAAGATTAATGAATTATTATTGAAATTAGGACATTGGTTGCTTTGTATCTAATAGGGCAGGAGATAGAGTAGACGGTTATTACGACAAGTAACTCAGAGCCTCAAGTTGTTTTACTGGTCTGTCTAGGTCGTGAGTCGTGGCCGAGTAATCACGAACGTCCAATGTGTGTGATGGATGACATAATTTGTGCCAAATTGTCAAGCCTAGGCTTGTTACGCCTCATCTAACATCTGGACGGACGATAACAAATCAGAGCATGACACTGAAATCCGTATCAGAGAAAGATACTTTTCTAACCAAAAGGATCAATCGAATTGTCAGTTCTGTCTGTAATTAATGCTGGACTATTCACACAGCATCATCTAGCCCCAAGCTAAGCAGGATTAATCTTTTTCTTTGTTGCTCTTTCATCTGTGGCATGACGTAACAAAAGTTCAACAAGCTCCTGCACTACAATGTGGGTAAATCCATATTTACACGGGAACATTTAGTATACATCACTGTGCTGACACTAATGAGTTAAATAATGACACTATTTCGGGTGGGATGTTTGTGTAGCAAGATTTCCGAAAGTCGGTTATTTATGTTCGGAATAATATTGAGACGATATTCTTCCGATATTTCTGTATTAGGGACTTACAAATGGTGTTAGGGCAATGACTTAAATAAAGGCCTATTCAGACCTAAGTGGCAATCGCTACCCATAATGATGGCGAAAGCCGTAGGTAGGGTATGCTACGCGGTACATACAAAATGCCTGCCACGGTGGATCGAGCCCATACAACGGGTCGGACTTAGCATGCCTAAATTTAAGCATAATCTGTTATTCCGTTGCTATTTAGCATCATGTTTAAGGTTAAGGTGTAACTGGCATAAAACCGATTTCATTGCATGGGAAGCAACATATAACTGAAATAATGGGCGTCTCCTCCTGTTTCGTTTTGGGGTCTATTATAGAGGTATGTATGTATATAGCATGTTCTTGGCACTGTGCCGCAAGTTTCCTTCATAGACACATCTTGCGCTATCTTGCGGTTTTAGAGTTACATCGAAAAAAAAATGTGGTTTAATTTTATTTCACGATTCGATAGTGTTATCAAAACTAAGCAAATCGCGAATCGCGAAATAAATTAGGCCACTACTTTTATTTGGTTTCGTTGTAACTCAAAAAACTTAAAAAGCGCAAAATGTGTCTTGGAAGGAAGTTGCGGCACAGTGCCAAAAACATGCTTTACTAGACTTGCTGTCGATTCGGACAAAATATATTGGGACACAGTGTCCCAATTGACACTTTTGATTTTAATACTTTTGTTATTGTCGATTCGGACACTATTCAATATAGCTGCATTGTACCTCTACAGTCAGTAAAAAAAATGGTTTTTACCGAGGCGCGGCGGCGGCGGCGCAGTGGCACAGCAAGATGACGAAATAGATGCATAGCAACTTCGATCAATTATTTGATCGAAGCATAGCTTCGATCAAATAGGTCACACTTTGTCTTGTTTTGTAAAAACTCAGTTTATTTTCGATAATAATAATATTGTATCGAAGAAGAAATAATACACTAGATATGAAAAAGATATCTTTTAATTCCAATACCAACATCATAATCCCCCCAAGATTTTAAAGTTTTGTAATAGCTGAATACAGTCACTACACGACTAGGATCTTGGTTTTCACTGGAAAATATTGCAAGGAATTATGTAAAAAAACTAATCTAACAGTCATGTGCGATAGAACTTTTAAATTTTGTTTATGACTGTTTCAGCAACTAAGACTGTTTCACTCTGCATGTGGATTTGGGGAGTAGTGCCACTCATTCCAATATTATTCCAGTTTTATATGCACTACTGCCAGCACAGCAAAAATTACAACTATTAACGTGACTTTGTTTAACCTCATTAAAAGCCAAATTCCAGAGTTTTATCCGCAGACCTTTGTGCTGGACTTTGAGCAAAGTGCCATTAAGGCTCTGAAACGAGTAATCTCCAATGCAAATATTAAAGGTTGCTATTTAAATTTTACGCAGTCTATGGCGAAAAGCCAATCAATTTGGTATTAAAAAAAAAGTAAATTTAAATTGGAAAAGAAACACATAAAAAAGTTGTGTTGTGTTTTAGCTCTTTTGCCAAGAGAAGTAATAGACGATGCCTGGCTGTATATTACGCCCCAATGTCCCAAAAATGGAAAACTTATAAAATTTAATTACAACATTGCCCAATTTTAACATTTTTAGAAAAAGAAGACAAATGTTAACAGGTTTTATATCTGAGTGGCTCTAACATACACAAAAAATCAAAACCAACAATTGATTTCAATGTACACCTCAATATTACTATGACTGAATTTGAGCGAGGACAAATAAATATTGAATTGTGCATAGAACGCCTTGTTATGTTATAGAAGCGAAGAAAGAAAAAAGTATAAGAAAATGTATGGGTAACATTTTTTTTTTTTTTTTTTATTTCATTGATTTTAAAGTGTTTATTAGGTAAAATATTGTGCCAAATGCTGTGTAAAATACTGTGATCGTTGTAGGTTAAGTATTTTTTATTTTGTTAAAGAGCTTTATCGTTTTTTTCAGTAGATAATAGGCCTTAGTGATGATGAATCCTAATAAATAATTAGTAGTAATTTTAAGTCTATGATTGTACTAATGATTGTCTGTGATTTCAATACTTAATCGTATACGCGCTTAGGATAGGTACTATTTTTAATAATAATAAATAACGCCAAATCAGTAAATGTAGTCGGGATATTTTTCTCAGTTAACTACAAATTTTCTGTGATTTTTATACATTCCTAAAATAATGACTTTTATACGTAAGGAAAAATAAAAAAATGTTTTAAGATATAAGAAAATCTTTAGTTTACATATTTTTAAATGTTTTTTTTTTATTTCGTTGATTTTAAAGTGTTTAATAGTTTAAATTTGTGCCAAATGCTGTGAAAATACAGTGATTATTGTAGGATCATATAAAGATACCTAAGTATACTTGATGTTGATTTATACCAAATATACGCTATGAATGAGACTTGTTGTTTTTTAACATTAATGTAAGTCACCACACGCTCGCAAAGCAAGTTGATTAGCTTTATCACATTATATTATATTTTGCTTAAAGTGTTTTACATGACTGTACTCAACAGCTTCAATAATTTGATGGTGTCCGAATCGACAGTAAAAAATAATATTAAAGTCAAAAGTGTCAGTTGGGACACTGTGTCCCAATAAATTTTGTCCGAATCGACAGCAACTCCTTTAATGACTTTAATAGACCCCAGAACAGGTCAGAACAGGAGGAAACACGCTCATTATATCAGTTGTATGTTGCTTCCAATGAAATCATACAATGAATAAATCATAAATCAGTTTTATGCCATTTACTCCTGAACTATAACTAGGCCAAAAATGCAATCGAACAAAAGAGCAATACTTAAAGTGGCAACTTTTCGTCCTTTCATCTTTCCCACTAATCTTTTATATGAGTCCTGTGATGTGTTAACAGTCCGGCAGCTATTTATAATGAACACAGTACTAAGACAGCACGCAGCCCTTCCCTACAGCACTGAATTTACTATTAACAAGAGACGGAATGCTAAAGTTTGCCCTCAACCAACAACCCTAAAATTTGCCTTTGCGAACAAATGTTATCTATTTCTTGGTCCGTTCCTATACAACAGACTAAATTCAATGTCTAATTTTTACGCGCTTAACTATAATAATTGTAAAAAAACTATTAAATGTACACTTCAAAGTCTATCCTACGATGATACAGAGAAGCTATTAGAAATTATCAAGTGAATTATATTTTTATACGTAATGTTAACCTAGTTAGAATAGTGATTAATCTAGTTTTTACTCAATTTATGTACCTGCATACTATACAATTTGTGTATTATGCACAAATTGTTTGTAACATAAACAACATTGTTAAACTAAATGCCTTTATCGTAATAGTAAGTGATTATTTTATTTAATAATTATAAGTATAGATTAGCACTACTGTCGCCTGAAACACAGGATTACCTAGTTCAGGCTAAATTGTTATACTTAGCTATACATATTCGTTTAGTGCACTAATGTATTGTCTATTTACGTTCTTTGAATAAATTTTATTTATTTATTTATTTGTATAGATATGTCTCGTAAGTATTTGCATCGTGGACACCTCCTAAAAACGTTTTCAAAAGAAATTTTACAGAGGTTTTCAAATATATTTATAAATTAATAAGGTTTCATCTTGTTCAGTGGTCCATCCCCAGTACTGGGGAAAATTAGACCTAGGTACCTACACTCTACTCATGAAAGCAAAGTTCAAAGTGTCATTGCTCATAAATCATAAATCATTTATTAACAGGCATGTAACTATAATAAATAGGTCATAATAAAAAAATAACACTCCATTACATTCTGCCTCGCCAACGCGTGCAAAATTAAAAATAAAGCTTTATACATATATAATAATAAAAATAACCAATAGCGAATAAAAATTTAAGTAATGCCAAGTGATGGTAAAGAAAAAAACAATTAAAATAAAAAAATATACGTAATGTCATGATAGGTCAAATCTTTTTCAAATTAAAATACTCCTTAACGTCATAAAAGTATTTAACCATGAGCCACATTTAAAGTTTTATTTTAAGTAAATTATCATGACAAAGTTTTACAGCCTTTGGGTAATTTAATATATGTATTTATCGCCTGATAATATGCGTTCTTTTTATATGCTCTAATCTGCAGTCTGGTGCGTAAACATCTCGGAAAGCAGCTATCTATTATGCTAAAAATGTCTACAACCTGACTCTGAACTGGAACACAACATTGTAACTGATAATCGGACTGGATTGTTGACAATAATAATTATTATTCTGTCCTTTTTCAGAGAAAATAATTTAATTCAGTCTCGCAACGTACACAAATAATTATATAATTACACAACTAGCACATTATTATGATCGTTACAGTTTCGTAGGGCGCGCGCGTTGAAATCTTGTGTATGAAAAAATAAATATTTAAAAAAATATCTCTACTTTGAAAATTAATGACAACGAAATATTTCACATTTAACAAGCAGGTTCTTTTCCAACTTCAAAAAAGGAAGAAATTCGCAAGTCTGCTGCATTTAATTATCTAATTAAACCAATATCATAGCCAATGGCTATCCCGTTTTGATGATTCTTTCGCGTTCTAACACTATTCTCTACACAGAATAGTTCCAAACCAGTGGTCCAATCAAATTTTTATTCCCGAGATATTCCTATATCTCCCGTAAAACCTACAAAAAACCATGTTGGTAAATATTCTAGCACTTGAAGTCGGTTTTTAGTTATTGTACAAAGACACCAAACTATTAAAGACAAGTTATTAACATTAAAAGTGAATGATAAAAGGAAAAATTACGTAATATGTGCCAAAATAATAAATTATAAATACGTATAAATAAAATAAATAATGCTGGATAATTAAAACAGCATTATCTAGTCCCAAGTTAAGCAGAGCTTGTGTTATGGGTAGAGTACCTACCCATAACACAAATATATTGTTACGTTATCTAGTAGATAACGTAACAATACATTACATAGTTTGATATTTTTTATTACATAGATAACATCCAGAACACCCGAAACAAATATCTGCAGATCGTACAAACATTTGTCCCGATGCGGGAATCGAACCCACAACCTCCTGCGTTGCAGGCGGACCTTCGCCCGCCGCGCCACAGAGGTCGTCAAATTGCTATGCCCAACAGGGTGTATGTTTACAACTTTAGCTATTATTGGCTTAGTTTTGACAGCCAGACAAAATGTCGGCCCGTAAGACTTTTATTATCAAGCGCATTACTGAGAAGCTATAACCGAATCTCTATTCCTCAATGGTTTAGAATTCGTACAGAAAACACAATCCGGTGCGACAATGTGGCCCGTATTATGAAACAGTCATAGCTTCATAGCAGTCATATGCTTGAGTAACGTTTATGCTTTATAAAAGAGTTACTTAAGCATAGATCGATGACTGACCAAGCTTCCATAATACGGCCCTAAGAGGCCTGTATTCCTCCTCAGTGAGGAATACGGGACTCACTGGGGGGATCAAGGTGCAAGCTCTTGAGCCTTTGTTTTAAGAGGGCACAATGTGCGCCATTTTGTGAAAAATATAGGCATAGGATTTCGCGTTCATGGGAGCAAGACAGAGCATAAGTTTTTAAAACGGCGTAAGCGCAAAAATCAAGTTTTGCTTATTTACAAAAAAACTACACAACTTATTACTTAGAAACTGGTCCAAGAAACCAAAAAATCTATGTATATAAAATAAAGTCTTGTTTGTTACACTATTTATAACACAAGAACGGCTGAACGGATCTCGGTGTTTGCCAGCGAGGTAGATGGTATCCCGGGGTCGGACATAGGCTACCTTTTATTCCGGAAAAAAGCGTGCGAAGCCGCGGGCAGCAGCTAGTTAGAAATAATAATAACCTATAACTATTAAATAATTTCAATAGACCGCAAGTTTCCTGAGATCTCGACCAAATTATGTGCGAAACAGTGCACTTTCATGTTTTTTTTCGTACCTACCTATTTTTCCCCAATCGTTTTTCACATTCAAGGAACCAAAGAAAAAATTTAAAATTTTATGATATTCGAGTTTTTACCATGGGAACCCTGTGAGTACTGCGGTCTAGGCCTAGTTTCACAACCGAACTCGTTAGGTTAGCTCCTTAATATCTAAGTAATAAATATTGCTTGCCTGAATTACAACTAAAGCTACCTATCTTTCTTTATGTACCTACACATTTAATAATAATAATAACTTCGCGGCCGGTGAGTCACCGTTTTGATATATTTTTTACTGTAGAATAGTAATATAATATATTATTTTCTATAGTAAAAAATGTATTTTATAATGAGATTTAAAATAAATGAAGTGAATAATAATAATTAATTAATTTACCAAATATAAATTAATTATTTAAGGATTTCTGGTGAGACCCAAACTAAGCACTAGGCTTGTGTCTTGAGTGTCAGGAGAGCACTAGTTACTGCAGTTATTTGCAATTAATAAATGAATCTAATCTTATCTAGTTAGTAAGTAGGTAGGTACAGAAGTTTTTCAAGTTCGTGAACATGCATTCCTGTTTCAACTCTACTCTGCCAAGATGTAAGCCACATAATCAACAATCAAGCTAGCGTTTCCACAAACATGACTGCTCTTATCTTAAATGGAGTACAGTCAGCCGCAAACCTAACAACCGCCCGGAACTTACACAGAATACCCACCTTTATACCTACAGCTTTAGAGCCTGTTTCTGCGTGAGGAGAATTAGGGTTGAGAGCGCAACGCTCTCTGAATAATTTAAAGTCATCGTGTTGTCTAAAATCTTGGTGAATGCCACCGCACCGGTACAATAAATTCTATAATCTAAATGGACAAACAGTTAAATAGCCCACGCGTTACGATTACGAACCTTATAGTTGTGTTTATTGACGGTAGATGCCGTAGGCTACAATGAAACTTATGTAGATAGACAGGTAGACATTTTATTGGTAGAAACAAATATTACAAGTCTTAAATATGTAAAATTTTATTAAAATTAAAAATATTTAAATTACCTATGACTTCAAAAAATACAAATCCAAATAAATTTCACTATAGAAGCCTTGTTGCTAATTACATAGTTGCTTAGTGCAAGTACTATAAATATTATAGCTACCATTGTGAGAGACTGATGCTAGTAGGTTCACCAGAGCCTGTATTACGTCACCAGTTCGATTCAGTTCGTTAAAATATAAAAAAAAACTTACAACCATACTGCGAGCCCAGCGCGCAAGCGACGGCGGGCGCGAAGTATACAACACATGAAATCGCCGTTTGCGTTCATACTAAAGTGACTAACGCGGGCGCCTAGTGCGTCGAGCTTATGCGCGTTAGCACGCGTACATTTCAAAAGTTCCTACGCGTTATAGCCACACTGCAAGCCAGTCAACAAGCTACATAGTAAGCGGGTGGCGGCAGGGGTATCAAACCTTTTGGCTCCAAACCTTATGGTTTTCACTTGTTCGGAAGAAGGAAAAGGGGTCCCTTTAAAATTTAAGTTTATTATATTTTTATTATTTGTTGTTATAACAGTTGAAGTGTTACTTATTTATAGAAAGACTAAGAGCAAAAATAGCCAAAAGAATCTCGTTTTTCGTATAGGCAACCCAACCCTAAATTTAAATATTTATTTTAATTTATTATTTGTTGTTATAGCGGCAAGAGAAATACACATTCTCTTAAAATTTCAACTGTCTACCTCAGCCTTGTGACAGACGTATGGAAGGACGGACGGACAGCGGAGGCATAGTAATAGGGTCCCGTTTTCACCCTTGGGGTACGGAACCCTAAAAATGAATAAAAATATTAATAGTAATCACATCATGTAACGTTAGTTAAAACTTTAACGTTTATTAATATACCTACATTAAAAGCTGGCGCGATCCCCTTTTGTTTTTCGTATACTTGGCCTGGATTTGTGACGTCAGCACGGATAATTAAGAAGCTCTCTGGTATTTGTCGATTTGTAAGTCTGTTAATATTAAGCCTTGGTTTTCCTTCAAATTAATATAATCTAAAACAAAAGATAATCGCGCCAGCTTTTGTAATTGAAAATATATTCTTTTTTTATAATCATTTTTTATTTATATTTAGGCCAGTCTGAAAAGAAGGCGCTATGAGCCTGACAAATCAAAAAGGCATAGACCCTTAATATACCGTACATAGTTAGGCATAACCTCCTAATGACAAAGTATTCCCATTTTGAGCACCGATTTTTAGAGCACCACAACACCTATTCTATTCCGAATTTCATCACCCACGATGACGTTGTTGCTAGTGATGGGGTCTTGATTTATCTTTGATATATCTAGCTGTAACTTTTGCGATTAGATCTAGATTTAAGATAAACGTACATAGTTTTAGAACTAGGTCCTAGGTAAAACCTAGGTGTTTCTTTTTTATGAATTAACTAGCTGCGCCCTGTGAGCGGACGCGCGCTTTGATATCTATCTGTGCAGTTGTTTGTTTAATCAAGATATAATACATTATGTGTTCATTATTTACCTAAAGGTTATTTTCACCATGTTTTGAGTGAATAATCGAACCAAGGAAACCCCTTTCTTTGGCAATGCTATGGCATACCTTCAAAATTAGTATATAAAGATAAGCTATTGTCTTCTGAGGTTGGTTGTCAGCAGGGTGATCCTTTAGGACCGGCTATTTTCAGTCTCGCTATACATCCGATTATAAAACGTTTAGAGTCAAAATTTAATGTTTGGTACTTAGATGATGGCACTCTAGGAGGCGAAGTGGACACAATATTGAAAGATTTGAGTGTAATAATTGAAGAATTCAAGCTTATAGGTTTGGAGCTCAATTTTGCGAAATGCGAACTCTATATCCCGGAAACCGAAACAGCTTCTAACGTATTAAACATAAAGAATCGCTTCAAAAGTTTAGCATCAAACCTTAAGTTTATAGATA
This sequence comes from Eupithecia inturbata, assembly GCA_963662085.1. NCBI lineage: Eukaryota > Metazoa > Arthropoda > Insecta > Lepidoptera > Geometridae > Eupithecia > Eupithecia inturbata. Next base: position 11,474,891 of record OY759191.1, read on the forward strand.
AGTCTTCGCTTTGCCTCTTAGGATCTCCGATTATGGATGAGTCTTTGCCTAATTTTGTGAACGAAAAAATTCTAAATTTTGTTTCGTTTTCAGATAAATTGCAAAACATCAATGTTCACGTGGCTTTTGTTATACTACGTTTCTGTCTATTTGTTCCTAAATTTACTTATTATTTACGATGCTCCCAACTCTGGAAATTCCCATTGCTTACACAGCAGTTGGACAGCATGATGCATGACACTTTAATCAAAATGTTTAATATACCTTTGGATGACAGAGCGTGGCACCAGGCCACTCTTCCTATTAGGATGGGAGGTCTAGGTGTTCGCAAAATTTCTAGTGTTTCACTCCCAGCATTTTTATCTTCAGTACATGGTACTAAAGATCTTGTTCATAGCATTTTGGCTAAATGTCAAAATTATGAAATCACAGGTATCAATGAAGCTTTAGACTCATGGAAAATAGCCTGTCCTGACCAGAATCTGCCCAAAGTCCTTTCTTCTCAGAGACTGTGGGATGAGCCACTATGTGAGCTAGTACGGAAAGATATTATTAATACGTCAACTAGCTCATCAGAACGTGCTCGTCTACTCGCCGTTTCCGAGTGGGAATCAGGACTTTGGTTACAGGTTCTGCCTTCCAAAAATCTAGGTACCCTTTTAGATAATAACTCATTTCGGGTGGCCACCTCTTTGCGTTTAGGTTCTCCTTGCCTAGTTGCACACCGTTGTCAGTGTGGTGAAACCGTTGATAAGTTTGGTCACCATCCACTGGCATGTGTCTCTAGTGCAGGACGTGTGCCCCGTCATAGTTCTATTAATGACATCCTCCGTCGGGCTTTTACCAGCGTCAGTGTGGCAGCTACCCTCGAACCACGTGGCCTTATGCGAGATGATGGTAAAAGACCTGACGGTATGACTCTGATTCCCTGGAAGATGGGTCGGCCTTTAGTTTGGGATGCCACGTGTGTAGATACCCTAGCGCCTTCACATCTTGCAGGGACATCGGTAAGGGCCGGCTCCGCAGCAACATCAGCGGAGTCCCTCAAACGGCGAAAATACGCTAATCTTGACCGAGGTTACCTATTTGAGCCGTTTGGGGTTGAAACCCTTGGTCCTTGGGGACCTGGAGCACACGCCATTTATAAAGATATTACCAAACTTCTTGTAGAGTCGACAGGTGATCGGAATGCTGGCTTCTATTTCGGTCAACGAATTAGCATTGCCATTCAACGTGGCAATGCTGCCAGCATTCTGGGCACTCTGCCTTCTGGTGACGGCTTAGATTTTTAAGAAATAGATATTAAGTGTATATACTAGTTGTAATTGTTTTATTCTGTTATTGTAAAATTAGTTTATTAAAAACCAAGGAATATATTTTTTCATACAAATTTCAGAAATTTATTGCGCACCCCCTGGGGGTAGTTTTGTAAATATGAAAAATACGTCTATCATTATTTACTTTACTTATATCGAGTTTTGAGTGAATCGAACCAACGAATAATATTTTTTCATAAAACTTTACCCACCTTTTGAACCCTTACATAGGTTAATTTTTGAAAATTTGATTGGCTTATGTGTTATTATAGAATCTAAACTATGTAAATAACAAATTTCATCCAAATATAACACAAACTTTCGCATTTATAACATTAGTAGGATAAACGTTTAATGGCTCTACAAGCGTATGAATATAATATAACAATTAAAATTAATATATGTAGATTGCATGTGAAAATACAAATTAAATAGAATTAGAAAAATGACATGTCAAAATCATGCAAAATCAATAGATAAAAATAGTTACAGTTTATATTCAAAGAATTCATTTTTCAGTCTGATATTTTGTCAAGTTTAATATATATTTTATTTTATATCATAAAACGCTGTTTGGTGCCGGCTTAGAATTTGCTCCTTTCCAACTCTTCCCGCGGGTGTTGTATGAGGCGATGGGATATCCACTGGGGGATGGGCAGCAGCGCCTCCTGCACAACAATTCTACCACCGAACTGCGATCCCCAACCCGCATGCCCAGCGTGGGGAATATTGGCATTACCCCCCTTGAGATAAAAGCCAATAAAGTGCTTATCAGAAGGAGGGTTGCGTCCAGCAGTGGACCAATATAGGTTGTTGAAGATGAGGAGGATGAGAATCATAATGTGACGCTATAATTCAGAGACAGAGGACATGCTGATGGGGAACGCACAGGGCCTTCTCCAATCTGTGCTTCTCATTCAGCATTGAAGTGATCGCATCCAGGTCTTTTTGACAATCTTTGCAATATTGTTGACCCATTTAGCAAGTGATCTGCCGGAACTGCTTTACCAGAAATGTTGTTTTCATTATAAACTAGCTGCTGCCCGCAGCTTCGCACGCGTTTTTTTAAGTAGCCTATGTCCGTCCCCGGTATACCATTTACCTCCCTGCCAAATTTAATTGAAATCCGTTCAGCTATTTATGCGTGAAACGGTAACAGACAAACAGACAGACAGAGTTACTTTCGAATTTATAATTATTAGTATGGATAGTATGGATGGATGTAAGCGGGTTAACTACGAACCAAGTCTGTGTTAGAAGAACACTAACGTTTCATTTCATCCCAACGAGGGAGTTCTTCAGGGTGAGTGCGGTGCTAGTCGCGCGCGTTACGCGTCCCTGCGTGCTCTCAAATCAATTAATTTAATTGTTTTGTTTTAAACTTACTTACTTTCAGAGTAGGCCCTGGTCAGCTCAAATTGAACAATAAACGATTCTTTGCTTGTCAAGCCCATTTGTACCCGTATACCATAAATTTGTGCCCGTAACGCCATGTTTGGTAACATTGTATCAGTTAACAGTTTTAGGTAACATTGTTGCAGTTATACAGCGTGTTTAAAGTAAGTCGAAGTGAAAGAATAATTAAATGCAGTCGATGTCATATTTTTTGAAATATAGCTTTATTTTAACATCAATACACTTTAAAGTGGATAACACTTTTAACAAGCATTGAGAGTTTTTCGAAGAATAAATGAAATAACATGAAACCTTTAAGTTACGTACCAATCCCATAACAATAATGCTTTGCGGCCAGTGATCCACCGTTTCGATATATTTTTAACTGTTATGTAGTTTTATAATATTGTATTTTCTATAATAAATTATTTAATACTTTTTTTAATGTTTTGTTTCAATAACCTGTATGTTAGTAAGTAGAATTTACAGTTATATAGCATGTTATCTAATTTTAGCAACCGTAATAGTAATTATTTTATACCATTTTTGTATTTTATTGTTTCAATAACCCATTGTAGATAGTAATAACTCAACCTACTCGATATATTTATATTATAGCACATATGTTTATGTTGCAATCAAGTTTTATTCAAATTTTTTGTTACTTTATAATTCTAAGTGATTGTGATGTGTTTTGTACGTTAAATAAATAAATAAAAAAATATTTTATAACGATATTCTAAAGAAATGAAGTGAAAAAAACTACGTGTAAAGCGTAGCTACTTTTTATTTATATAAGTTTTTTATTTTTTTCTGTTTGTCTCTGTCCAATTTTTTTTTGTAAATATATTGTATATAGGTGTATGACGTAGCCACCTCTGGCACCACGGTCACCACGGAAGATCAGCGCTACGGCATGATTCGCTCTGTCATAGCACAAACTGCAACTGTAACCATTTTTGTCACGTCTCCTATATTTTATTTTTAAATGTTGTGCTATTTGTAATTTATGTGACAAAATAAATATTTTTTTACTTTTTAACCTCTGTGGTGTTGGCTTCGGCCCACCACATGCCTCCCAAAGGGCCGGGGGAAATGAAAAACACATAATAATAATACTGGACAATTCACACAGCAACATCTAGCTCCAAGCTAAGCTAAGCTTTCCTATAAGAAAGAAAATCCCATCGTCCCATACTAATTAAGAAGAAAAATAAGACTTTGAGTACCGGATGTCCCATTGGTCAAAATGCGACTAAATCCTTTTCGAACACACTGTACCATGTTTGGCTGGTAACAGGCACTGACCACAGTGACCACCCAGTGACAACAGACTCTTGAAAGCAAGGTGGGTGAAACTGTACCCCATCACAACCTGTTTTGGTGTTAAAAGTGTTACAATTAGGTACTACAATAAAAATCATTGTTTTTGTTGACATGCAGGTTTTGACATATTATTGTTTGTTCGACAATTTATCCAAAAATTTGTTGTAAGATTGTTTGCAATAGTCTGCGGTTAGCTTGATTGTTTCAATTGTAAATAATAGTTCTAATTTGTTTTTATTATTGAATTGTAATTTTCTTTGTCCAAAAATAGTGTCAGGTAAATATTGCGACCCTTCTAAAATTTTGAAAGTACCTAGAGGGTAGCAACGTCATGTTTTTTTGATAATAATTTGTACGTTTTTTTTTATAAACGTATCGCGCTGTGCGGTGTTTTCCGCGTTGATAAATTTAAACTAATTTATGATCTCACCGGAACACTACAGTTTTCCGGTGAGATAATAAATTAGTAAATGAAAAATTTAGTGGTCTATATTTTGAACCAGGATCCTAGTATCAACATTCATCTATATCCGTTAAGCCGGTTGAACGTCAAGAAGTACCAAACAAACACACACATACACGTTCAAACTATTGCTTTTATAATAATTAGTACGATAAAGCCTTAAAAGTATAACAATAGTAAAAACTGTAATAATATCAAGGGCACAACAATGGCAATATCAATGAAAACTTAGCCCTGCCCAATAATATCAAGGGCACAACAATGGCAATATCAATGAAAACTTTGCCCTGCCCAATAATATCAAGGGCACAACAATGGCAATATCAATGAAAACTTTGCCCTGCCCAATAATATCAAGGGCACAACAATGGCAATATCAATGAAAACTTAGCCCTGCCCAATAACATCAAGGGCACAACAATGGCAATATCAATGAAAACTTAGCCCTGCCCAATAATATCAAGGGCACAACAATGGCAATATCAATGAAAACTTAGCCCTGCCCAATAATATCAAGGGCACAACAATGGCAATATCAATGAAAACTTAGCCCTGCCCAATAATATCAAGGGCACAACAATGGCAATATCAATGAAAACTTAGCCCTGCCCAATAATATCAAGGGCACAACAATGGCAATATCAATGAAAACTTAGCCCTGCCCAATAATATCAAGGGCACAACAATGGCAATATCAATGAAAACTTAGCCCTGCCCAATAATATCAAGGGCACAACAATGGCAATATCAATGAAAACTTAGCCCTGCCCAATAATATCAAGGGCACAACAATGGCAATATCAATGAAAACTTAGCCCTGCCCAATAATATCAAGGGCACAACAATGGCAATATCAATGAAAACTTAGCCCTGCCCAATAACATCAAGGGCACAACAATGGCAATATCAATGAAAACTTAGCCCTGCCCAATAATATCAAGGGCACAACAATGGCAATATCAATGAAAACTTAGCCCTGCCCAATAATATCAAGGGCACAACAATGGCAATATCAATGAAAACTTAGCCCTGCCCAATAATATCAAGGGCACAACAATGGCAATATCAATGAAAACTTAGCCCTGCCCAATAATATCAAGGGCACAACAATGGCAATATCAATGAAAACTTAGCCCTGCCCAATAATATCAAGGGCACAACAATGGCAATATCAATGAAAACTTAGCCCTGCCCAATAATATCAAGGGCACAACAATGGCAATATCAATGAAAACTTAGCCCTGCCCAATAATATCAAGGGCACAACAATGGCAATATCAATGAAAACTTAGCCCTGCCCAATAATATCAAGGGCACAACAATGGCAATATCAATGAAAACTTAGCCCTGCCCAATAACCCATATCCATACTTCCATAGAGGAAAGTAACCAAATATGGAATACCGTTTTGTTTTTCAGGCATAAATCAAACAAATATAAAAAATCAAAAACTGTTAATTGTAATTATAAACAATCATATATTTGGTTTTTACGTGGTAACAGTCTTATATTATCTTTATTAATTATTTGTATTATAATTTGTGAAAAACAAAATCAACATAAAGGTATCTCAATTATGGAATAGGTGCCCCAAATATGAAACACTAGAAAAACTATCAAAAATCAACCATAACTTATATGAAACTTGTTGGGAACTTTGGTCAAATATAAAATTAACTTAAATTAACTTAGGAATATTTGTTTGCGAGAAATGCCGGTATTCCTTTAGGGATACTATTTCATATTTGGGTACTTTCCTCTACTAATATCATAAATTCGATAGTAACTCTGGCTGTCTGTTTGTCTGTTACCTTTTCACGCCTAAACGTTTTATCGCACTTTAATGAAATTCTGCAGGGGTAGACGGTATCCCAGGGACGGACATAGGCTACTTTTTATCGCGTAAGTTGTGTGCGAAGTCGCGGGCCAGGATCTAGTTCTAAATGAATCCGTTTATTTCATTTGCGAGGCCTAATTTTTTTTTTTGTCATTGCAGGTATGACATACTTTTCACAATTAAAAACATTTGTCAAAAATTACAAATTGGTTAGAAATAATCATAAATATCATCATATAACCATAACATGATTGCTGTTGTTACAAAAGAGGGCTATTATAAAAAAACGAGAAATTGCACGGTTTCATAGTCAATTGTATGATTCTCGTTTGTTTCTTGAAATAATAATCAATTGTTATTTTTAGTACGTTTTCTCTAATACAAAATAAATTTTAGAAAATTTCTTTTTGTATGTAGTTATAGTCATTCTCCCGATGCATGTTTAGGTAAAAACTTTCGGAGACCTATAGTATTTACTATTGAATATTTAAACTTACTGCGGACTGTTGCAAACAATCTACAGGCAGCTCAACTGATCCACACCAATACCAGTCAGAAGCGTTCCCAAGACACTGGCTACATTGCCCCGTTGCTGTATGGCAATGCTGATGCGCTGCGCTAGGTACCCACCAGCTCTCTGGTCACGCGTCGCTTCGACCAGACGCTCAAATAACTTTTTAAAAACCCGGAGAGTCCCACACAATGGGCCTCCCCAACTCCCGTGGCATGACTAGTGGTCATGCCGTCGGGCCTCTTACCAACTTTTTAGAAAACCACAAGCTTATGTTATTTTGTTATAGCTACTGCACGCATTTCCGAGATATAAAGTAGCATAAATGTTTGTGAGTTATTTAGATCTAGATCTACATTTTTGCAAAATTTCAGCCCGTTCGGTTCAGCACTTTTAGGGTTGTCTTCGCCCAAACATCTCACAACCTCACACTTCTTCACAAACGTTCGCCTTTACACATTACTAGGACAATATGCCAATGTAATGGAATCTACACTTTCTTCACACAAAAGTCGGCAATTCGCCGACAAGTTGACAAAACATTGTCGGCCAGCTGTCGGCTGCCTACAATATTCATACACTGAAATATCATATCAACCCGCTGCTGGGCTGTGTCGTCGGCTTGGTGCAATAACAAAGTGGAGACTTACGTCTGACGTCTTTCACAATTACTGACAACCAATCTATCCAATTTATCTGCCTAGACACAAAATACGTTTCTTATTCTCAAATATACAAATTATAATTTATATTTAGACAAGTTGACAGCCACAAAACAATTAAATACCTTACAAAATAGGGATTTCATTTTATATATGACGCTCTAAACATAAGGTGGACATTTTTAAAAGCTATAAATACGAAGGCTTGGAATAAAATTACAACGATTTATCGTTTTTAGTATGGGCTTAACTTACTTTGCTATTCAAGTGGCTATCGCTAGAGAATAGCGGAAATAGTTATTTGTTTAACAAGTGAGCAAAACGATTTTTTGTTGCACGTGCCGATATTAAATCCCGAGCTAGCGAAGCAGTCTAGAGTATAGTCATGAGCGTAGCGAGTGGCTCTAAAGAAGACTGCTGAGCTAGCGAGGGACTTAAAAGGAGCGAAACGAAAAATATTTGCTCTCGAGTTCAACATACAACTTTTCACATCGACGCGAGAAAATATTTTGTAATTTATAAAAGAGGTAGAATGTCATTTTGGTCAAGAGCCTTAGAGTGTTTAGCAAAAACAGCCATGAAGGGTACGAATGCTAGATACCTCTTTCAAACCATGAACGAACGAAATTATGCGTTTCTGTGAAGGTTGATCGCTGTCTAACCTCTTTCACTACGATTATCAAGAATGAGTGCAGCTCACAGAGGTGCAAGTTCTTTATAACAACTTCACTATTCACAAGCCAAATTGTCAAGGCACATAAAAATGGCGATGCCTTCAGTGAGAAAGTTACTTCCTCTGGTGCAGATCGCGATTCTTTTTTTTGGCGCCGACCATAGACTATCAATAAAATATCAATCATCCATCGCAATTTAGTACAGCATTCTTAATTCAAATTACTTTTTTCAACAAGTTGAATAATATCCTGATGATGCTGTGTGGATTGTCCAGCATTATTATTAGTATTATTATTATTATTATCCTTTATTCCACTGTGAGCAAAATCCGATTTTGCTTACTGTTTTTGAGCAGCAAAGTCACCGTTTTCGAGCGAGAGTAGTGAAAATACAATTTACTTCTATGATGGTTAGTTTGGCTACTTTAGGCCATGTAGGTTCTACTAGGTGCTCCAAAATGTCTCTGAATATTTTCGTATGGATGAAGTTTAAAGTTCTAGTTGCACTTACTTTTTCTTAATAGTATGTTATGCACCGAGGGCACAAAGCAGTGTCGTCATTGAGTCCCGAGCGCTACTCAGGATTATAGAATGGAAGAATCCTTGAAGGAGAGAATCCTGAGTGCGAGAGGGATTTAATCACGCCCAAGACGAAATCAGCTTTATGGACGAGGAAAATACTCTTTTTGAGCTAACAGCTATCTAATTCTGAACCTGCACCTCGCACTACTGGATTGAGCTGAAATTAGCACACAAAGATCTGGGGTTAAGGTACATCTCGTCCGAGAAAAAACTCGTCCGCGGACGAGTTGTCCACTCACTTTTGAGTAAAAGAAGAAAGAAAACAAACAAAATCGATTTATTGGCTCACACATCATTATACACACAGTAATATAAATAAAAATAAAGCACAAACCAAAAAGGCCCTGCCTCAGTTTGATGTTGCTCAATAGAAAGTTAAGCAACGCTGGTTTTCTGGCAGGACCTTTGTTGCGTTTGGTGAGTAGGGGTATAACTCTTCCGAATCTAAAGCCTCTTGGTTTTTGATTCGGACGAGTTGTAACCCTGAAATAATTTTTAGGCTACTTTTATTAGCAGAAAACGCCACGCGACCTTGACTGGGTTCTGCCAGTCAAGGATAAATTCAGAATAATCAAAACAATTACTGTGCTTTCTGTTAGAAGGAGCTAATCACCTTAAAAATATTGAAGTGAGCAAAAATCAAAGTGATCACTTTATTTTCTAGTTTTACTTATGTAATTTGAATTTTGTGACGTGTCCAAGAGTCCTGTAAGGTCTTAAGGAAATAAAGCACTTTGGATTTTTTTTTTTAATCGCGTCGACTAAATCAGTTACAAACATAAAAGCTCGTCGAATTTAAAAATAGCTAATCAGTCAGTTACTTAGCATGCCACGTATAACTATAGGCTAAAAAACTGTGTGACCAAGAATGTGTGTTATTCCAAGGTTAGAAAAGAGTCATAAATATATATAGGTGCTGGCTAAGCCCAGCCTCTGTGGCGAAGGCCCGCTGTAACGCTAAAGGTTGGGGATTCGTTTTTGACCTCGGTACAAATGATTATATGAGCTGCAGCTGGCCTTTATAGAAAAATATAAAGTTTTCGAGACTTAGCTTTTATCTCGCTTACACGTACAAAAAAAAAAATAAGAAAAGGCTAAAATCGAGTTCGTATGAAACTATTAAACAGCTGTCAAACTAGGAAAAATAGTTCCTCTGTATCCGTTAGAGGCGCAGCAAGGCTTGGCGCATGTATGGAAATAGTCGCATCAAGCTCTCGAAAACTTTTATCTAATGTTTTTAGACGACCTATGTGGCGCGGCGGTCGAAGGTCCGCCCGCGACGCAGGAGGTTGCGGGTTCGACTCCCGCCTCAGGACAATTCTGGTATTTTCTACTTATATTAAAAAAAATATATCTACGTAATGTATTTTATTATGTAAATCAGTCATCAGTACCCATAACACAAACTCTGCTTAGCTTGTTGCTAGACGATGCTGTGTGCGTTGTTCAGCATTATTTATTATTTATTTATTTATTTTTTGTGTCCGCTGGTACTAGGGGTGCAGATGTATTCGTGCGTGTATCATTTATACCGTTTTCATCGCTTATTTGTCATCAAAATGTAAAATGCATTCTTTCTATTACTAGCGTCATTTGGAGGACGCTTATGTTTGGCAGTGAACATAGGAAGGTTGACATGACGATGAATATTGTTGATTAATTATTATTATTAATGTTTATCATCATCACCAGCCTATCAGTTCACTGCCTGGACATAGGCCTCCCCTAATGAGCGCCATAGCGCCCTGTCTTCCGCTTGATGCATCCAGCATCTGTCTTTCGCAGGTCGTCATCCCACCTGGCCGGATCGCATCCTACCACAGAAATCAGAATACCTAATAATATTTAGATTTCTGTGCATCCTACACTACGTTTGCCGAGTCGTTTGTGTTTATACTTTACCATGTTTCGTGGCATAGTACTAAGAACGAGACTGATGGTTAGAATTATCGCGTTAGCAACTGGATACCTACTCGTTATGGGATGACGTAATTTTCGGTCAATGACCCGGCCCTGTTGTTTTAAAGACACGTAACACTTGATAGAACAGGAGCTCAAGCAAAAATAAAGTAAATATATAAAAGTGTTACTCACAAGGATAATAAGTGTCAGCCACTTTTGCCTGCTTTGCGGTAAAATAATGCTGGTAAATCCACAAAGCATCAATGACTCAATATTTTATATTTTTTGTATTTTGTAGTGGGTTAGTTGGGACTTTGGGACTTTTCCTAATTACCCCGTTGGCCCCTTTACCGGGTTGTTTTTTTTTTTTTTTCGAAAGGACTAAAATGCTGTTGACCGCAGATGGCCATGACAGCGTTACCGGAGTTTTGGCGGGCGCAGAAGGCGCCTCGCCGGTAAAGTTATGATGGGGCAACACGCACAAGGGCCACCACTTAGGTGCATGCCTCGGCTTGGGCTGTCGCCAGATGCTACAAGAGGGAATGGAGGTTTCGCTAAGGTGCACGAATGCACCTATGGGCGGAAGCGGGGAATTCTTCGACCCCGCATCCGGCGGGGTCGGTTTTTGGTCGGGTGTGTAGTGTGCGGAAGCGAATCGGTATCTGTTGCCGTCACCTCCGCGTTAGCGGCGGTGATTGGGTCAACGGGGTCACCGAGAACGTGTCTCGGTCTACGGAGGAGAGTTTACCGGGTTGGATATGAAAATATCCCATCTGACCTCTGCTGGTTAGATCTGTACATACGTCTGGATGAGTTTGCAAAATACCAAAACGGAAAGTTTTCGAGAATGTGATAGTTTACTTAGTGGATTACTTGTCAAAGTTGGCGCTTATACCGAAGTAACATTACCTAATCTGTGCTCATACCTACTGCAAAGTAAAGGTTTTGCTTTACCTTAAAAATATTGAAGTGAGCAAAAATCAAAGCGATCACTTTATTTTCTAGGTTTACTTAAGTAATTTGAATTTTGTGACGTGTCCATGAGTCCTGTCCTGTATGGTCTAAACTCTAAAGGAAATAAAGCACTTTGTTTTTTTTTTTTAATTGTGCCAAAATGCAACATTATATTAAATTTGGCGAAAACTATAATCGAATTCGTATGAATCTATTGGACTGCCGTTATAATAAGAAAAGCTTTTCTTTCAGCACGAGCGCTGCAATGAGTTAAACGTATGGAAGAAAATGAATACTTTTGTAGTTCTCCTATACTATGCAAAACCAGGCCCGTGTTATGAAAGCTTACTCAGTCGTCGATCTATGCTTAAGTAAACCTTTCCTATAACATAAGCATTACTCAAGCATAGATCGATGACTGAACGAGCTTTTATAATACGAGCCTAAAAAATAATAAATACAAATAAAAAACATTTATTTCACCTTGATCCATATTAGCACAGTTACAAAATTTTAGTACACTATTAAAGCACAAACACAAACATGTTTTTGTGACATAATTAGGAATTTGAACAAAATATTTTTACTTTGTCGCTGCATTGCCGGCGGGGCAATGCAGCCAGCAGCGTCTTGGGGACGCTTCCGACTGGTATTGATATGGATCAGTTGAGCTACCTGTAGATTGCAACAGTCTGCAGTTAGCTTATTGTTTCAATTGTAAATACTAGTTCTAATTTGTTTTTATTATTGAATTGTAATTTTCTTTGTCAATAAAGAAATACCTACTTTGTTCATATTCCTATTTTTGAGGTTCATATTGAGGAGGAGGACAGTGACTAAGACGACTAAAGATCATGTAAAATATAATTTTAGACTGCTCACAGTCACTACTTTCAACATGTATGCGTTTTGAGAAATACTTAAATAACGAAGAACTGTAAGACCTCTTACTCTTACCCTACATCAGACAGTAATACAAATTAATATCGAACTAATTAATTACTATGTTTCTGATTCCCATGGTCCCCATATGGCGTCATGGCCTTTTTTTCGGCGTAATGACTCCTTACGAAACTTTTATGAGGTTTTTGATCGAGTATCTTGTTTTTGAGGATTTTATGAGTTTATCAACCACTGTTCCACAACTGGCCAAAAAATTTAAGTGAAGAGAAAATCAGTTGCCATTTCTTTTCTTATATTTTGATACCATCAAATTTCATTTTTAAAATTTTACTTCATTTGACTTGATTAAAAGCTTATTTTGTTAGCCGACCAAAATAAACGTTTTTGATTTCTGATTTCTTTTAGCGAAATGCTATTCTGGCATAGCTAAGACTGCTAGAAAAAGAGAAGGAAATAGTTAGCTTCGACAATTCATTTAATTAAAAAAGCTGTAGTTCACAGAATCTACAGACCAGTTCAGTTTTTTGGAAGTTTTTAGGTACCTACCAAACTACATTATGTACATACATGCAATAGACTGTCCGCACGCTGCTGCAGCAGCGTGGGGATTATGGAATTACTCTCTAATGATGAGAGGCATTAAGGCGCTTATCTGGTAAGACTTATGCCCAGCAGTGAACTAGCATAGGCTGATGAGAATAATAGGATGATGAGGAGAGAAATTCGTAAAACAAACGGGATATCTCCGAACGAAGTCGTGAAGAGTACATATAAATCGTGTAAATAAATATTGTGATTGAAAATGTGACGCTGTCCCGCTTTGATTATTGTTTATTGAATGACTCCCAGTGAAAGAATCACAAAACCTTTTACAAACTTAAACCAAGAATTATAATAAAATCAATGTGTCCTCTCAGTTAGAGAGGGTCACATGATGGCTAAAATATTATTCGTCATTTTAAATCGCATTATTTATCTACACGACCTTTATTTATCTTTACCTAGGTATACTTCGTTTGCGCGAAGTCGAAGCTACAACAGCCATCTAAAGACACCCTGACTGTCCCAACCATCATCTTCCTTTCTTGCCATCCTGCCCATATCAGAGCTACTACCATCGCCCTTTACATTTCATTATTTGGCCCTGATGGGACACTAATAGCCTATTAGGACCACACCACACTGTTAATCGTCCATTCAACTTGAAAAACACGAAATCATTCAATGAATTTTGTGTGGTTCGTCACGTAATTGGCGATGGGGCGCAAAAAGCAGTCGGCTGTGTATGGTGTCTTGCTGCACCGGTGTTGGTTGATGACATGTGTCATCTGGCACGAGATGCAGCTTAGTACATCGTGAAGTTAGCTGGTGACAGTGGTGATATTTTTTCATGTAAGTTATTACGTACTAGCTTCTACCTGCTGCTTTGTTCGCGCTTTTCCGGGATAAAAAGTAGCCTATGTCTGTCCCTGGGATACCTTCCATCTCCCTGACAAATTTCATTGAGATCCGTTCAGCCGTTTAGGCGTGAAAAGGTAACAGACAGACAGACAGAGTTACTTTCGAATTTATAATATTAGTTTGGATATGGATATTTGTATTTTTCTTAAGGTGGGTACTGACCGGCGCTACAGGGCGTAATGTAACGCGTTACACAGCGAGCGTTCGTGCAGGGGAAATAATGCGCTCGCGACGAGCAACGAGACGGATTTTAGCACACGGGGCGGCGCGGCGGCGGCGGCGTAGGCGTAACTTTTTATGCCCACTGCGTACATTACGCCCTGTCTGTATTTGGCTTAAGAATTTGAAATGGCCTCCTCAGTTCATGGGCTGGGTACCTGATACCTTGGTACCGGTGAAAACTATAAGAGATTTCTGTTTGTCAACAAATTATGTATCGATACATAATTTATTGACTAATTTATCTTGTTGGTTTCCTATTGATCTTGTTGGATTTGTTACATAAAATCAGTTAGACTAATTTCCAGTTGGTACCTTAATAATGAATGAAATTAATTCCAATTGGTTTGTTTAAAAGGAAAGCTTTGAAAGCTAACTAAAAAGTTAGCTTTTATCTGAAATAACTGCTTTGAAAATACATTTACCTATACAATTATTCCAAATCAATCGCATTAAAGGAGTCAAGAAAATCAAATTGAAAAAAATTAATGCTGTGTATTCGTCCAGATTTCAATTTCAATAACTTTTTTTCTTTAGGCTTAAAAAATAAGCACTTAGACAAGTAAAATTTTGTAATATAACATAATTATGTATATGTTTATTTAGCATATACTTAAACAATTACAATAACATAATAAAACAATTACAAAGTATTTACACTTATAACTATTTCTTAAAAATCTAAGCCACCAGAAGGCAGAATAACTATATTTATAATTATTATGTTATAAAAAAAAAACGTTTTTTTACCAAATTTTTTGTCCTCTGTGGAAGAAGAAGTGCAACTCCAGTAAACTCTGGATATACTAGTGTTCGAGTTTCATACGATTTCAAACATCAATTTATATATTAATCGATTATTTTGTCTTCCTCCTTTACAAGTTTGGAAACGCATATTAATATATTATAACAGTCTGCAGTTAGCTCAATTGTTTCAGTTGTACTAGTTCTGATTTGTTTCTAATATTTGATTGTAATTTTCATTGTAAGTGGAAAGTAATAGATTAAACCAACTATTAGCGATATCAGCTTGCCTTCCCGTTAAGAAGTTTAGCAGGTAACGCACGAGAAGGCATCGATTACCTACCATAGACCGGCCATAGAGCTCATGCAGCTCTTGAATAATAAGTAGGAGCGACGAAAAAATACTCCTTTATGGACCTTTATGGTCTAAACGACTTTATTTACCTCTCCACCAGGGGTGTGGGAGAGCCCTATTATGGCCACAATAATGTATTTTAATGGGGGTATAAATAGAGTGTTTTACATACCTAGTTATCTTGGGCTGTTGTGATGCAGATTAATTCGATGTTTATTATTATTTTGTGAATGAAGTCATCATAGAAATGAAGGTCTCAATAAATTAATGTAGTTTATAATAGTACCTAACAAAAAAAATCTTCTGTCTTCATCTTCAGATTCAGCTAATCAGAGATTCAGTTGTTCGATTGCAATGTTTTTTTAGGGATAATCCCTGTATCCTTGCGGCCCCCAACCCGCATGCTTAGCGTGGGGATTATGTGCATTAACCCCGTGAGATAAAATCCAACAAGGCGCTTATCAGGGGGAGGCCTGGGTCCAGCAGTGGACCAATATAGGCTGTGGTGGTGGAGGAGGTGGAGGGTGAATGGACTACTGGTTACTTTTTTATAAAAAATACTTGCTTTCTGTCAAGTCTTAAGACGAAAAATCTTTAGTGACCTATCCATTTAAATTATGTCAATAGCTTCATCCTTTACCAACTTTATAATTTAACAGTTTCTGAGGCTGTTTAGGTAAATTATTTAGCTAGAATAATATAGGCCTTGGTAAAGCCAGGCTTGGCCAACACAACCCCATAACTCTTCACAAATGCCTACCCACAAGGTATCTGCCCATTGTAAGGCTCATCGCACAGGGACCTTACTCTCGGGAACCGTTCCAGTATCAATTTCAATCCTTTTTCAACCGATTCAATCCTTTAATCGATTATGTGTAAGTATAATATTAGTCAATCTAGAATGCGCACGATTGATGAGATTTGAGTGGTATTGCAATAAAAACAATAGCAACCATCTTTTTGCTAGATTTAGTTCAAATTCGGGACCACTGACTTTGCTTGAATCAATTTGAGGGTGAGGTTGACGTATGAGATAACGCGATTTCGATCTTGATTTTGGGTCCACAGAACCCGCATTTGATGCATGATGACGAATCATGACAAGCAACGTTTTAAGAGGCTTTACGGCTATTATATTCGTATACCTACCAGCTATAACTCGACTATGACTCGGCCAACCAATATGTCTCAGATACTCCGTGCACTCGTTTATTTTCTTTGACTTATTAAAATAATGCAATGTTTTATAGAAACGTAATCGATAAATATTGAAGCTCTCGGACAGTCTCGCATTACTTTTAAAAAGAAACAGAGTCTTTTATTGCATTATTTCATTATATCAAAGCAAATAAACGCGTGGACGGTGTGTAAACTATTTTTTACTTGGAGTCGGATCGAGATTGGATCCGTTTCCAAGAGTAAGCCCCCAGTCACCCAGACACTGATAAACTGCAAATTGTGTGCTCAATACGCAAATTGCAGTGCTTGATGATTTCCCGAGTAATTATTTGAACTAATGAACTTGTTAAGCAAGAGATTGTTTGCGGTAATAGATTCGTTTTCTACATTAACTTGGCTCGGCGCAATCTATTGTGAGTTATTCGACAACTAAATTCTGATAAAGTCTTGGGGAAGCTTCCGACTGGATCAGTTAAACTGCCTCAAGATAGTTTGCAGCAGTTTGCAGTTAGCTCAACTGTTTCTATTATAAATACTAGTTCTAATTTGTTTTGTAATTTTCTTTGTGTTAACAATAAGCTACAAACGTAATTAAAGTCTTTTAGTTCGAAAAACTTTATGAATGAATAACTAGATAAGTAACTTGTTAGACCTTTTTTCGAGCAAATTCTTCGCTGATCTGTTCAGCTACTATTGGTAGGGGTTGACTATAACTACCTTAATCTTTGCAATACGAACAAATTCGCTTTCTAATATTTTTATTTTACCTTAAATTGGAAATAGACACAAAATACAAATACAGATTTACCTGCATCGTAAGGTAATCAATCAATCCCCTGAGAGGTCCCAAATACTATTATTGTTAATAACCAGTTTTATGTAAAATAAAATATAGAATAGGCTGCTGCTCAATTTAACCGAAAGGTCTTGGTGATATCTTGAAGATGGTATTTTAAAAATGGTCACAGAACGCCTAAACGAGTAAATCAACACGCGGAATCACTCGAATCTTCGAATCTGTTTTTTTTTTCATACCCATATGAAAAAAAAAACAGATTCGAATAATTATGTAAGGCAGATTAGTGTTCATGAAACAATTATGATTCTAATTTTTTATAATCAACAGTTATTACTGTTGATCAAATTTTACTTGTACTTTATTAGGTACGAGTAAAATTTGATTTAATTAGGTTTTCATAACTCAGGCTCACTTACTTGCCTCATTATCATCCTCAACAGCTTAATATTGGTTAACTACTGGACGCAGGCCTACCGCTGATAACCACCTTATTGGCTTTTATCTCATGGGGCGTAATGCCCATAATCCCCACGCTGGGCATGCGGGTTGGAGATCGCCGTTCGGTGGTAGAATTGTTCTGCAGGGGGCGCTGCTGCCCGCCCCCCGGTGGATATCCCTATTCGCCTTTTACGACACCCGCGGGAAGAGTTAGGGTGGTGAAATTCGAAGCCAGCACCACACAACAACTTAAGGCTTGCTTTAAGCAATGCAATGCTTTATTGCTTTGAGTAACATCCAGCATTGTTTATTTAGATACCACATTAACATAGGTCAAGTAAAATTAATTGCAGCTGTAAAGTCAGCAAGTCAAAGGTGCACAGAACATGACAGTTCACTGGTACTGTCATAAATCTGCATATAACATGACAGTTCACTAGTGTTGTCACATATCTTCGCGTGTCCCATCACTAGTCACTACCAACGGGATTCCGTTGTGCAACATTATTCAGGACGTGCAGGTCTGAAATTATGGAGGTGGTAAGTACTTTTATCCGATGGCCTTGCAACCAAAAGTCTAAAACTAGCCGTAAACTTTAGACCACTTAAAAAAGTCTAGTTATGACCACATTTAGCAGGTATTTCTATGTGGTCACTCGTGTTTCGATTCAGAGACATCTTTAAACATTTTAGACATAGGTACCTTTCAAAATAATAGTCCACTCCATGTTTCAAATCAGAGTGGATTCTTCAATCTTACTCCTTTCTTATGTTGTTTGTAGATAGCAATAATCAGTTGAGCTACCTGTAGATTGTTTGCAACAGTCTGCAATTAGCTTAATTGTTTCAATTGTAAATCATATTTCTAATTTGTTTTTATTATTTGATTGTAATTTTCTTTGTTAACTAAAGGCTTTAAAATAATAATAATAATAATCCGAGACGATCTAAAATTTATTTCACTCCATGTTTCAAATCAGAGTGGATTCATAAAAGTTATTTATTTCTTAAGTTGTTTGTAGATAGTCATAATCTTTTTTCAAGTTTGCAACAGTTTGCAGTTAGCCTAATTGTTTAATTGGAAATACTAGTTCTAATTTGTTTTTATTATTTGATTGTAATTTTCTTTGTTAATAAAGGCTTTATAATAATAATAATAATCCGAGACGATCCAAAATTTATTTCACTCCATGTTTCAAATCAGAGTGGATTCATAAAAATTATTTCTTTCGTAGGTTGTTTGTAGATAGTCATAATCTGAGACGACCCAAATTTTTTTTACTACTAGTTTCTGCCCGCGGCTTCGCACGCGTTGTTTCTATGGAAACATTCAGAGGATATACAAGGTGCCACGTTATTCATGTACCAAGCCGAAACTGGGTTGCTGTGCACCCTATACCCAACTAATCCGCATGGTTGATTTTCAGAAATACGTTGTTTTAAATTTTCATAGTAAAAAATAACTTTACGCATACGCTTAGAAAAATGACAACCCTATCACTAACGCAAAACCGACAAAATTTTTACGCCCCCCCCTCTCCACTTAGACCCCCGCTCTCCGCTTAGTACACTAATTACGTGGCACCTTGTATACTTATTTATTTACAGGTTGAATGTAGATGATAAGTAAAATGCCTTATCCAATGATTTCTACGTCATCTCTCCGAGTAACGTTTTGTAGAAACAAGTCGGTCTATGCATTATAGCTCAAGTTCACGGGTCTCCGTATTTACGACTGAAGAC
This sequence comes from Eupithecia inturbata, assembly GCA_963662085.1. Classification (NCBI taxonomy): domain Eukaryota; kingdom Metazoa; phylum Arthropoda; class Insecta; order Lepidoptera; family Geometridae; genus Eupithecia; species Eupithecia inturbata. The sequence continues at coordinate 11,494,354 of OY759191.1, forward strand.
GGTCAGCGGCCTGTTACTTCATGTAGATACATATTTATACGCATAGCACTGTATTTTATTATTACTCCCTTAGGCTCACTGTAACGCGTGTCTTAAGGGGCTTTTACAAAAAAAACGAGAAATGGCACGGTTTCATCGTCCAAATTGTATGATTTTCGTTTGTTGCTTCTAATAATAATTACTCGGTAATAATAGTTCAGTTTCTCTACTACAATAATAACAGAACAAATTTTAGAAAACTTTTTTTTATGTAGTTATAGTCATTCTCCCGATGCATGTTTAGGCAAAAACTCTCGGAGACCTGTTTTGGGAGCTCTAATTTGTAGATTCATGAATAAAGAGCACCAAAAAAAATTAAAAAAAAAAATCTTTTTACGAATGTTCTATACTTGAATAATAATAGAATACATTTTCGTTATATGCCTGTATGTAAAGAAAGAAAAAATTTAACCGAACTCGATTATCGACCGAAAAGGCTTCGAAACAAACCATAATATCGCCGAAATTCTACATCATTTTGAGATAATATTTATACGAAAATAATTGTCAACATTTGCTTAAACAATATTCTTTGCTTAAACAATATTAAGTCTATAATTCTAAATAACGGCTAATTTTTTTTGATGAATTGAATAAAAGACTACATAATTCATTACGCAGGCGCACTGGCGCCCTTCTTTGTGTTCTATAATTTGTTTTATTATTATTATACACTTCATTTATTTTCAATCTCGTTATAAAATACATTTTTTATTATTATTATGAAAAATGGTTTTTTATAGGTCACATAATACACTGGTTGATTCGGCATGCAAAATAGACACAATAACTATAATATAAATTTAAATTGAGCAAAATATAAAATGATTGGAGTTTTATATATAATATTAATCTTAGAATGTCAGTGAATTGATATAAAGTCAATCTCGATGGTTAAGGAATTCATATAGAGTATAAAATTATTTGTTAAGCCAATTTTTTTACTGAAATGCAAAAGCTTTGCTAAGTAATTTTTTTATATCTTTAGATATCTTGTTGAAAATGCGTCCACACATCGCATGTCAAGTTTTTTGTTAAAGAGCAGTTCTGGGCGTTCTAGATAAAACAATAATATCTGAGTTCCTAACGGTCATAGTTCATTTGTGATGCACATGTATGACAGGGATGTTCAGACATAAAATTAAGAGCACTATGATCTGCCATTAGGCGTACAAATTTGACATAATTTAGCAATAATAATCAATTAAATTAAATTAATTTATTGATGCAGACAACACCAAGATCCTTAGATTATAGTAAATGTCGCTGAAAAAGTTTTAAGAATTAATAATAATGCGTTTACTAAATTGTAAATGTGTATCACCTATCTGTACTCTATATTTACATGATAAAAAAATATAAACGGCGTCAAAAAAATCATGTAAGCTGTTAAATGTCTTACTTATTAAATAAGTAAAGATTTAAATATTCAAATATTTATTTGTGACAAAGAATGTACCTATACAGGTGGTATAATTACAAATATTGTGCTCATGTCTCGCTATGGTCCTAGCAATAATACAATTATAAAATACGGTTTAAAAATGATTTCTCTGAAGGATAGGATTCGAATACATCCGACAGAGAACCAAAGTTATCGACATAGCTCTAGTATTAGCTGAAGTGACAGTGGGCCGGCCATATCTCGCGAAGAACCGGCAACCGCTGGGGTAAACGTGTTTTTGAGTGGAGACCGCGACTCGGCAAACGTAGTGTAGGACACCCTCCAGCCAGGTGGTACGACGTCCTGCGAAAGACTGCAGGCAGATGCTGAATGCGGCAAGCTGAAGACAGGGCGCTGTGGCGCTCATTAGGGGAGGCCTATGTCCAGCAGTGGACTAATTTAAGTTGACGATGATAAGTAATCCCGCTTTACTCCCACTACCTACTACTAGATAAGGTAGTGGGAGTGGTATTTATGTGGTCCAACCATCATTATATGGTATATTGTGTAAACGACGTCAGTGTGTGAATGAGGTTTATGCTTCTCCGTCCATATTATGTAGTTAGATTTTACGTTTCCAATTTGATCCCTAACCCAGGAGTTATTGGGGTTAGCTAGTAAAGTTGTAAAAGTGATAGATAACGTATTCCAGTTTCAAAGTTAGAAGGCCAATAACTTATTAGGGTGAAAACGGAACCCTATTAATAAGCCTCCGCTGTCCGTCCGTCCGTCCGTCTGTCACGTGGAGTTGAAATTTTCAGATAATGTGTATTTCTTTTGCCGCTATAACACTATACAAATAATAAAAATAAAATAAATATCAAAATTAAAGGGGCCCGCATATAACAAACGTGTTTTTTTTGGCTATTTTTGCTCTTAATTTGTCAAGGCTGTATCTCTTGAACTACAATAGATAGACACATAAAACTTTCTATAATTAAGTAACACTTCAACTGTAATAATAACAAATACTAAAAATAAAATAAAGTTGAAAATTTAAAGGGGTCTCCGAACAAGTGAAAATTAGATGTTCTTTGAAAAAGTTGCCTGATTTTTATGGTACGGAACCCTTCGTGTTCGAGTCGACTCGCACTTACCGTTTATTTTTTATTTTATTTTGTCAGTCGTTGGGTCTCTCTGATTGCTGGGCCGGAAGACCTTCGTCACGATTCATTAAAAAGTAAAATTAAAAAAAAAATACGATGTTGTGTTTATCATAATCACTGATTATGAAAAACTCGAAAGCGCCTCAATCCTACTAATATTATAAAACCGAAATTTTGAGATTTTTTTTTTATTACCTGAGATCTCTAAAACTATTGGACAAATCAAGATCAAATTTAAAGTACATTTAGAATATAGCCTAACTTAGATAATATGCTACATAATAAAACGAAAATACGCGAGCGAAGCCACGGGCAGAAGCCAGTCTCAAATTAACATGAAATCGGTTTAAGAAGATGGCCATTGCTCGTTTAAAATTTTTTTAAAAGGTTTCTATTTTGGATTATTCTCAGTTTAAATAAAAGTAATTAATTATTTTATTGTACCTCTCAGTAGTTCTTTGTTGTAAAGTAAGGATGAATTAGGCCTTGACTGAGGTATTTTTCTATTAAAATGTATATTATTTCTACGTTCTGCAATTAATCTCTGGTCCAAAAAAACATTTGGAATGTGACCTCTACCAAAATGTCCACAGTCCATAATGAGAATGGAATGTAATAATAATAAAACAATAACGACAGTGTGACGGTATGAATATGAATGCTAAGTTTTCTTTGACTTGTGTCAATTAGCACACAATCTGACAGCATTCAATACAAAACATTAAATCCATTAAAAGATTAACTAGTGGTGTGCAGTGACATTCCTTGCAAAAGTTAACAGGAATATTTTTTTTTTCCATTTATTTAAAACTAGCTGCTGCCCGCGGCTTCGCACGCTTTATTCCCGAATAAAAGGTAGCCTATGTCCGGCCCCGGGATACCATCTACATCCAAATTTCACCGAGATCCGTTCAGCCGTTCTTGAGTTATAAGTAGTGTAACTAACACGACTTTCTTTAATTTATTTTGCAAGGAATGTACATCTAATGTAAATGTCTGAGTCAAGTAATTCAAGTATTTGGTGGTTACTTAGTTACTATTTACGTAAATACATATGTTTCTTAACAAAAACATTAAAACAAAAAAGTAAAACGAAAACGGAGCATCGCTCAGCTCATGTTTATGCTACGAAGGTTTTATGCAACTGTCAACATCCAGAGATAAATGATAAATAAAGTTATTGCTCGGTAACTTCGATCAATTATATCATTGATCGAAGCTCGGAAATATAATTATAACGTAATCGATAGTAGACTGTTAACCAAATAAAAATGTAGTTAACAAACAAACAAACATTTTCAATTATATTTTATGTATCTCTGCGACTCTACGCGGTTATAGATGATGATTATAGATAACACTCGTCAGGTTAAGCGCATCGTCCAATCGAATTAATAGATACGTCATCTTCACGGTTCCAAACTTAAATTAACAATTCGAAAATCGAACCGACAAAACGTCGTTTTAACGGACTTTTTTTGAAAAAACTCAAGGTGCGGACTTGAAGGCGCTATTGGGCACGCACCTGCTTTAGGGCTCACACACACGACTGGTCAGTGGCTAATTTTTATTTCCTTTTGTTGAGTATTAAATTCATTTGAAATGTCCTTAATTGCACCGAAAAATGTATAATGCGATAGGATCCGGAATACGGAAATCCGTAGAAGAACCAACATAACCGACATAGCTCTCAGAGTTAACAGGCTGAAGTGGCGATGGGCAGGCCATATAGCTCAGCACCGACAGAACCGATAACAGTTGGGGAGTAAAGGTTCTCGAGTGGCGACCGTGATACAACGCGAAACGGAGTGTGGAAGGACCTTCCACTCGATGGACTGACGACATTGTAGCGGTCGCAGTGAGTCGATGGATGGAGGCGGCTCAGGACCGCTATTTGTGGCGTCGTTTGGGGTAGGCCTATGTTCAGCAGTGGACGTATACAGGCTGATGATGATGACTATATAAATGTTAGATACATCATTATTTATGCGTTTTATATTTATCAATCATTAACAAAGTCTTACACGCTGAAATCAGATTTTTTAGCAGTGTTATGAAAATCTGTCAAATAACCATCACTTCAGATCGTCTCGTCGATCTGATATGCGTTTGAGTATTCGGGAGTTAGGTCCGTATTTTGTAAGCTTGCTTGGTCATAGATCTTTGACTGTAAAAGTATTTAACAAAATTCCTAGAGACATAAGAGAACTGCCTGTAAGTCAATTTAAGACAAAACTCCGTAGGTGGCTCTTAGAAAAATGTTTTTATGACATTAAAAAATTGTATAATCAATAAATTACCTAGTTATATAAGTTAAATATTATACGGCCATAATTAATGGATAAGCTGTTGGTACACCTTTCAACACAGAATCACACAGTTTCTACAATAAATTTAATTTCATTTCATTTGTATATTTGAGTGATTTTTATACCATAGAGAAGCGTCCATTTACAGCTGAGCTATTTATTAATTTACCTATTTTGCACCCATATTCCTAAGTTCTTTGATTATTTTTTAATCTTGTCTGTTTTATAACTTTGAATTATTAATTTAAGAACCATTTACATAACCTATATTATTGTAAATCTACATAATATCCAAGTGTGCCTTGTGCTTCTACTGCAAATAAATGAGTATGAGTTACTCAAGTAAAGATCGATGACCGAGCAAGCTCTCATATACGGGCGTAAGAGGCGAAGTCTTGACTGCAACTCGTCTACTCCCAGCCTAAGGCACTTCATTGTGTATTTATGTCCAAATTTATAGGCTGATCTTACAGGTGTATGGAAGTATACGTATTACCATAGTAATTAAAAAGATTGTATCGATGTACGACAAGTGAAGTTATGATTTCGAATGCAGTAGCTTCATCGATAAGCGTGAGCAAGCTCGCTAATCTTTGTTTAATTTTATTTTTGGGAACTGCCATTTTGGTTTGGTCCAAGTAGTACATGTACATGGTGCAGCAGCAAACTTTAGATATCGATCTCGAATTTTAAGTACCTTTTAAGTTAACACTTCCAATGACCGACTTTAAAAAAATAGGAGACTTTCAATTCGGCTATGTTATTTTTTTAATTGACTTTGAAAAAAGGAGGAGGTGTATGTTCAGCTGTATGGTATATGTTGGTGTAGCGCTGTTTCGCACCACAAACTAATTTTTTTCGTTTCAACTTACTAATTTATAAAAGAGTCGAGTGAGCTAAAAGTGTGGAAAGGTACAGTCAGAGATAAAAACATCCTTAATCAATCCCATAATCTTTATCACGTCAGTTTCCTATGACGTCACTTTCTGCAGCTCGTCAGTCTCCTTATCTCGTCTCGTGGTTTATTTCGTCTCTTTCCCACTCGTCCGACGCCTAATTACAATCAGTAACAAACAATGTTAGTACAAAATGTTAGGTAATGTTAGGTTGAAAAAGTACTAGGCAAGCATAACTTCATTGGAGGTATGAGAAGTAATATTAAAAAGAAAACACAACGCAATTGGTACTTCTTCCACGTTTATATTACGAGAGTAACAAGAGGTAATATGGAGGTCCATTCTCCTAGGTGATGGATGTATCCTCCATTCTTGTGTACGGTCGTCGATTTGGCCGTCAATAATGGACAGATTTTGAAAATTATTTTGTTGTTGAATGATATTCTCTGCTTGAGAATGATCCCGAGGTGGTCCTATAAAAGTTGTATTCCCGAGGGATTAGTATATTTATTCCGTAAAACTTAAAAACATTGTCAATTTAAGGGATTCGAAGTTGGTTTTTAGCTTTTTCAAAATATTTTAATTATTATAACCTCCACTGAGTTCACCAATCCACCTGCACAGCGTGAATTATTTTCCTTTAATAATGGAAGTATGTGTACCTACTCATAAGGAGGAGGTAGCTATACAATATGTTCTCTGATTTCTGGCAATACCGATGAACGACTGACAACCAAAAGCTCTAAAAAAGTAAAACCTGGCCCGCATTGTTAGTTTTATTTTCTGACGTTTCGAATACGTTACAGTGATAAGCATTGCCGAAAACACACTAACTTTATTTACTTATTTAAAAAAATCGTAAGACTAAGAATCGGACTCTACCTTATGGATATGTAGTATCTTTATGTAAGTGAGTATTCTTTGCCTTTGTTTCATTACTCAACGGCAACCTTTGAGTATGTAATAAGTAATCCTTTCAGTATTGGATTGCCATTATTTGCAAACCCTACTGCAATGCTCGTTTCACTGACATTGGCCATTGAATGTACAGTTAGCAAATCACTCGTTACGATCTATTGAATAGCGTTGAATGGCCAAACAAATTGTTTTGCACACCATACATGCGCAGAACTATGGCCGCTTTTAAGCCCCTTTTCATAGGTACTAGTTTTAGAAAATATGTGCTGATTGTGTGTACAGAGACCGTACGCACTAGTGTTACAACCGTACGGCAATAAACTGCTGTCAATAAAATTAAAAATTAAGTGATGATTTTAATTAGTACCATACATTACATTGTTTTAATTTGTTTCGATTATTTGATTGTAATTTTCTTTGATAATAAAGTTTTAATTACCTTTAGAATTACTACATAATAAATTCAACTACGTAAATGTTGATGGTTCAGTAGGCTCAATATGGGTGGTTGCTTATAATGTAGCTAATTTCACAAAACTTCTTAACACATGTACTGCTTACCTCTGCGGTACTACCAGCAGGCCTACAGACCTACACAAGTGCGTCGTGGACAATAAAAGTAATAGTTTAAATCCCGACGAAACTGAACTATTATTTCTGCATTATAGTATAACATATTAACGGCTGTATAATTTTTTTTGGATTGGATTTAAACGCGCGTTGCAATCCCCAGTGCGTGCCTTCGTAAGTCTTTTGTATGTGTTGAAATGAAGCTGATCATGATATCATCGCTGACTTCTTAGCTCCGAAACTAAGTAAAACTAGAAGCTTACTAAAAATATAAATTCAGTAGGTAAACAAATTGTGAATAACATGAATAATTCACATTATTATTTGAGTGTAAAGCAACGGCCACTATTATTGTTGGTCAAACATACGCCCACGCCCACGTTTGGGACGAACTCCATCAAGTCTTTAGACATAGTTCATCATCATGATCATTATCATCAACCTATCTTAGTCCACTGCTGGACATAGGCCTCCCCTAACTAGCGCCATAGCGCCCTGTCTTCAGCTTGCCGCATCCAGCTGGCCCAGTCTTACACTACGTTTGTCCAGTTGCGGTCTCCACACAAGAACACGACAAAGTTAACGTTAAATTTTAGATAAGTCGCCTCTAAGTACGTAGCCAGGTACTCTAGCGTCTAGCAAGGACATTTGAAGATGCCAAAGGCCCCGCCGCCGTTGGCCTCTTCACATAATATCATTATGTAAAGTGTGTGGAATAGTGGTATTTAATTTTAATTTAAAAATAAAACATAGTACTAGATGACCGATATCCATACTAATATTATAAATTAGAAAGTAACTCTGTCTGTCTGTCTGTTTGTCTGTTACCTTTTTACGCCTAAACGGCTGAACGGATCTCAATGAAATTCGGCAGGGAGGTAGATGGTATCCCGGGGAATTACATAGGGTACTTTTATCCCGGAAAAGAGCATGTGAAGCTGCGGGCAGGCTAGTACATAATATTGTAATATTTATATACCCAGAGGTACATACCAGCAGTCATATATATACATCTGGCCCGCGGCAGGAATCGAACCCGTAACCTCCTCGTCGTAGGCGCAGAACCTTTCCCCACTACGCCACGGTGGTCGTCAAATCCTAACCAGTCGTGAAAAATAAACCTGTCATACGATAGTGTAAAAAATCGTGTAAACAGTGTTAAACGCATTTACTTGGATCTCAAATACGTCATCGCTGCTTGCGCGCAAATAGCTTCGTCAAATAACTTGATCAAACAGCTTGATCAAACAGCTTGATTAAACTCTGATGTTGAATGAAAGTTAGTCAATGGAAACTTCTGGGTGTGCCGGTCAATCATGATGACCATATTTTGGCCAGCCTTGGTACGGTAGGGTTTTAATAAGCGATGAGATCTTCGCAGGTAGGTAGGTACTTCGTTAAATAGAAAATACGGTTTTCTGAACTTGACGCTGCTAGCTGCCGCGAGGTAGCTCTGAACCAAGATACCTGGAGAAGACTATGTTGCAGGCCAAGATAAAATTTAATGTCAAAAATACGACATAATTTTTTCATAAACAATGTATGGGTCTTAAGGTAAACCACATTATTCAATATATATTTGATTACTATTTATTGTTATTGATGAGTGGTAAATCAAAGTGGCCCTACAAAAAAAAAAAAAAAAAAGTCTAAAGTGGATGTAATTACGTACAAAATACAAAGAAAAATGCAAGAATTAGCAAGCTGAAGTGGCAGTGGGCCGGCCATATCTTGAAGAACTCTCGAAGTTCTTGAGTGGAGACCGCGACTCGGCAAACATAGAGTAGGATACCCAGTTGAGATGACTGCCTGCGAAAGACTGCAGGCAGATGCTGGATGCGGCAAGCTGAAGACAGGGCGCTATGGTGCATGAGCGCAAAGGCCTCCCTATAATGACATAGGAAGGCCTTTGTCCATTTGTGGACTAGTATAGACTAGTGACGATGGACTCAGCTTTGGTTGGAAATGCTTGGGTTTACTTTTAAGCTATTTTTGTCGTTGGCTGTAAAATATGTAGACTGCTGCGCCAATGCAATGCAATCACAATTCAATTGAACGAGGAAGCATTGAAATATTGTCATTCCGGCTTACCAGCAGCACTTCGATACAGGGTGTCCGTTTTCAAAATGTCTCTCTTGCAGTATTTCTAAAGCTTTTTGTCTCTCTCTCTTTTCAGCTCGTTATACCACAGTGATGGTGGGTCATAGTTAATTTCCAACAAGGAAACAAGATGTCAAAACCATCAGGAAAAACTCATGTCGTGAGGGTCATGCACTGATCTATTAAGGGTTTTGATTTTTCATTGGGATCATGTGACACTAATTTGTCTGACAGCAATAATAATTTGTTTTTATTTTATGACAGAATTATTTTTGCTATGGTATTGGTTATGGCTTCGTCCCGCTTTGGTAGAGCCCTTAAAGGACGGGTAAAATATAATTGTACTTAATCAGCGTTAGGGCAGTATAGTCTCGCTCCTTACGATTTAAAAACAAACTTATAGGACCTGATTCCAAACTTAAACCTCACTCATCGAGCCCCTATGTAATGACAATTAAATTATGTAATCAACTACCTGACGCGTTGAAAAATGAGAAAAGCGTTTATTTTTTTAAATAAATATTAAAGCTTTTATTAATCACAAAAGCATAATACACGATTGACGAATATTTAAACAAAATATAATAAATATGCCCACGAGTAAAATATACCTAACATGTCACAAATTACGTCCAAAAACACAAATGTCACAAATTATCTCTCTCTCCTTACATAATTATAGTGTGCCTAGCAGCGTCTACCTTATAGTGATAGGTACTTACATTATTATGTAGATTATACACATCTCTGTACATCTATAGAATGCAATAAATGATTGAGTATTGAGAAGATAAGTGACTAAGGATTCTCACCAGCAGCAGATGTTGCTTGTCGACAGTCGACATTATAGAGACCTACACTTCAGCTCAACATTGCCATACAGCGCGGCAATGCAGCAGCGTCTTGGGGACGCTTAAGGTTGGTATTTGGATTAGTTGAGCTACTTCAAGATTGTTGCAAACAATCTAGACAGTCTGCAGATAGCCTGCCGCGACTATTTCATGTATATTTTATAAATATTTATTTGTATAAAAGATAGGTACTAAAATAGATTTTTACTTAGTTGTATTCTTGTATGTAAATAAATTCTCTTTTTAAATAAAGTTTTAGTACTTTATTTATAAAGAGAGTTTATTTACATAGCTATTCTGTTTGCTCTTCTATCTTTAGCTCTTTAGTGAGCTAAGTTCAAAAGCCTACCATCCTGTATAAAGAGTGGAATGCCTCGAAAGTTTCTTGGCCCAAAGCGGAATTACTAATTAAATTGATTGTTCCCGATTAGGAATTAATTAACGACTTTATTCAATGCTGTGTACAATCTTACCACCAGTATTGTTTGAGGTTTGGTATGGCAACAATAATCCGACTTAAATAATAAAGGCGAAGTTTGTGCCGTTGTGAAGATGTATAATAAATAAATAATAATAATAGCTTGCGTTATGGGTCTAGTACCCATAACACAAGCTCTGCTTAGCTTGAGATAAAAAAATAAATTTTTGAGGGATATTTTAGATGATGCTGTGTGAATTGTCGAGCGTTAATTATTTAAGTATTTATTACTATTTCTTCCGAACAACTAAAATTGCACTTTACTTCAATTATTTCAACGATATCGGTTATTTTATACCTAAATAAGTGGTTCTATTGTTACCGTTCTTAACTTTATTAAATAGTAGCGGATTCGCACGCGTTTTCTATGAAATATTATAGCCTATATCTCACAGGCAGTTGTGAATACTTGGCCTATATCTCACTTCCAGTTGTGAATACTTGGTCTATATCTCACAGCTAGTTGTGAATACTTGGCTTATATCTCACAGCCAGTTATGAATACTTGGCCCATATCTCACAGCCAGTTATGAATACTTGGCCCATATCTCACAGCCAGTTGTGAATACTTCATTTGGCTAATTAGTCTATATCCCATAGACAGGTTCAGATCTTTGTGTCCAGAATTTCCCGATCCATTCAATAGTTTTGGCGTTGTCTTCGGTCAAACGACACCTGTTGTGGCGCATCGGGCGAAGGTCCGCCTGCGACGCAGGAGTTCGGAGAGAGCCGGTTCGATTCCTGCCTTGGGACAAATGTTTGTACGATCTGCAGATATTTGTGCCAGGTGTTCTGGATGTTTATATGTATAATAAAAAATATCTATCCTAATAGTGTATTGTATTAAGTATATCAGTTATCTAATACCCATAACACAAGCTCTGCTTAGCTTGGGACTAGATAATGGTGTGTGAATTTGTTCAGCATTATTTAATTTTTATTATTATTTATTCAGTACTTAAGGGAAGCTAAGCACTATTGGAGGTAGAAACTCAACACAATACAGTGTAAATACAGCCTAAGTGTTAACATTGACGACGCCTTTGATGCATACAAATAGGTGTTTTAAGTAAATCACAGATTTTAGTAAAGTTATAAATTCAGTGAACAGTTAGAAGATATCCAACACTATTTATTGAGGTTTAGGTATTTGGTATCTATATCCACACTAATATTATAAATTCAAAAGTAACTCTGCCTGCCAGTCTGTCTGTTTGTAACCTTTTCACGCCTAAACGGCCTAACGGAACTCAGTGAAATTTTGCAGGGAGGTAGATGGTATCCCGCGGACGGACAAAGGCTACTTTTTATTCCGGAAAAAAGAGCGCGAAGCTGCGGGCAGCAGCTAGTATTATAAATTTGAAAGTAACTCTGTCTGTTACCTTTTTACTCCTAAACGGCTGAGCGGATGTTAATGAAATTTGGCAAGGAGGTAAACAATGTCCCGCGAACGGACATACGCTACTTGAAAAGCGCGTGCGAAACCGCGGGCAGAAGCTTGATTTGTATACAGTTAGTTTATACGTAGGTCGTAGGTAAAGTAGTAGAAGAACTTTTTTATAGTTTTATGAATAATAAAGTTCAAAAATTCAAGAAGTTATAGTAAGTGGTTGATAAATACAACAACAAAAATCGCTGCAAAACATGTTTAAAAAATTCGTATACATGTCGTGTACCATCTAAAATGTTTTTGGAGGTTTAACCCTCCCCACCGATTTTCGTTGTTGACCAAAGCTTAAGTTATAATAAAAAATATTTAAAATGCGTGGCATTATTTTAAATACTACCTAAGTATATAATTTTAAATTTTCAAGATTCAATTTTTATTGTATCTATTAACACTCATGGAAGGAATAGGAAACCTTAACATCAAAATAGCACTTACAATTTAATGGCAATATTTTATAGTAATATATTTTAATATGCCGTTTCGAAACACCTGTTTGAGAATAAAGATACATTTTATTATTTCCGCATCACCGCATTGTGATTCAGCCATAAAATCGTAATAGAATACAACAAATTATTAGAAATAAAACAAGTTGTAAGATTCCCGTTATTTAAAAACTGTTATAAAAAACTATCACCTGCCCTCAGCTTCGCTTACTTGTGGCACTCAACCTATTGTTAGCACTCAGGCATGTGTCAAAAGGCGCTGAACATATAGACCTAAAGCATTTTTTGGTTTGAGGCTTTTAAGCGTTTTTGCCGAAATAACAATAAAAAATAATTATTTTTTTTATTTTTTGATCATCTCCTTTCGTCGTGGCTATAAATTTGCGTATTTTTTTAATGACCCGTTTGATCTGAATGTTAGATACTCATTGCAAACCGACTTACTAGTTTTACTTCTTTGGAATATTATTTTATTGATGGTAACATAAATCTTTTCTCTACAACTCTATCAAGACATCTAACCCTATAGACATACGTTTGAAAATCCCACGTACATGAAAATTAAATAAGGAAATCTATGTCATTGGATATACCTATTTAGCCATAGTAGAGATTCGTAAGACTCGATTTCCACTTAATGGTGACCTTTCTCCATTTATATGTTTTCTATAAATAATTCATCAGGTGTAAATATATTCTTAAATCACATGCGTCTGATATATTTGCCATAAAGCAGGTTTTGCAGTATAGATAATGTATTAACGATAAACCTGCATATTAATAGTCTTTGTGCGTCCACTTTAACACAAATAAATATTAGATTTTTATATCGGTATGTACAGGGTGCTATGGAAAAGGTGTACTAAGGGGATGATTCCGGAGCCTGAGGGGATCAATTTGTGGTTAACGATTTTTTTTTCAAATCCTTTTTTTTTGCTATTATTAAAGATGTTTTTCTTCTTACGGCCTGTTCACACATGGGAGTCCGTTTTACTGGTCCTTTTTTAACGGATACGTCATAAATTTATGCTCTGTTCACACATAGGCACCGAATAACGTTCAACGGATCCGTCATTACTGGATGCGATGTGTGAACAGAAAACTCGCAGTATACCGCCGCTATTCTACGAGGATGGACGCTGTCGTGTTGTATTGGTACTATCGTCGGAGAAGGAAGATTCGACGTTATTGGCAGCATCCACTTATGTTATGGCCCAAAGATCTAGAGAGGGTTCTTACAGTTTACTTACGAGTCAGTTACGAGGTGATGAAACGAAATTTTTCAATTACTTTCGTATGTCAATGTCTAATTATAACACACAATGCACGCGCGCGTTCTCTATGAATGTACAATAGAAAATGCGAGTCAAAACCTGTCGCATCACTCCCCCTCCTACACCCCGCACACACCGCCCCCCACGCACACAGTATCTATCCGTTAAAATTCTACGTATCCGTATATTTTTACTATTCCGTCGTCCAGTATTCGATGACAAAACGGAATGTCATTTTTATACAGAACGATATTTTTTACTGTGCCATGTGTGAAGTCGCTCATACAACTACATACGCCATTGATGTAAAAAACGTACACGATAAAACGGAACAGTAAAACGGAGCCATGTGTAAACGGGCCGTTATTCGTGTTCTTTTACATGCACACTTTAACATTACAAAATATTTCAAAAATGTTTTTTGCTTGTTTTTCAGCAAAACCAGCCGTGTTTTATCATGAAATTATTACAAAAAACGATGTAAATCCTTTAAAAATTCAAAACAATAATAATAATGTAAGAATACACGTAAAAAAGCACGAATACAGAGTAACAACGTATCTAATTAACAAATAAAAAAACAAATTTATAAAATCAAAGAACGAACGTTGACCTCCTCGATGTCCAGAATCACCCACCCCTTTCGGCTTAGTAAACCCTTTCCGTGGTAGGCACCCTGTATAATTATAAATATAACCACTTAGCGTGTATGCAAGTACTAATCGTGATATACGTTAAAGGATATCTATAAAATTTGCAGTTTACCTGCTTCCGCGTTCCTGCGTATAATATGTTTATTGCTTGTAGAAACTGTGTCTTGCACTGCACATCCAAGTTACAAGGGTTATTATTATTAACTGACATTACAGAGGTATTCATAAGATAGGTGATTAAGATGGTGGCTATTGACTTAAAAAATTTGGGCGGTATTTTAGTTTATTTAGACTTTTAGAGGAACCTGTTTATTAATTGCTATTTGGAGAAAGGGAATCGCACGAACGTAAGTCACGGTTACTAGTATGTATGTCAATTCCGTTTTTTATTGTCGCAATTCTTCCAATATCTTAGGCTTATTAAAAAAACATATTGTTATTATTCTAAACATTTGGCAATAAAATTAGTTTCCTTTACATAAACACGCTCGGTTTACTTTGGTGCTTGTCATTGAAGGTTGTCTAGCGAAAAAAAAAATTTGTTCTGCTTTCAATTTTAGGATATAGCATGAGACTCAAAACTTTAGGGAGACGTTGCAAAAATGTGTAGGTACAAACTTCATTTAACATTGAATATTTTCAAAACTTTGTATACAACCTTAACGTCTTTTGAAAACGGTCCCTGCTCAGCGATTATTGTCGCTGACTGTGCATACGTAATACTGTCGTTAAAATGACATATTACATACATGTTGACAGACGTCAAATACGCGAGTTTTGTCTGCACAACGAAGACATCAGTCCTCACAAGGCTCGCACCATTTCCAGAGCCAAGTCAAAGGGCGAGATCTATAGCGCTTTATACTTAACTTAGACTTATCTTAGGTACGCTAGACTTTACTTAGCCACTCACGCGTCCGAGCCTCGCGCCGAAAAATCACGGCACCGCGAGCGCGTACCGTTTTAAACATAAATGGCACACATCCCAGTAACTACAGCTACGCTCAAAGAAAATATACCATAAAAAAGCCAAAACTATACGAAACCACTAAATTTATAGACCAAAGTCTTTGAAATAATCGTATGGTCTCAAATAAATGCTTAAACTTGACAAAGTAGGTTATTTTTTTTTTTCTTTCTTCCTTGCTTTCATACTTTAATTTGCTATTTTACCTAATAATGCCTATATATTCTTAAACTAGAAGATACAAGCTATTGTTTGATATCAATCAATCACTACCTTCTTTTTCAAGAGATTTTGACCAGTCTAATACTGCTCGAATGACAAGACAAAAAAAAAATTTAAAAAAAAATTGTCTTCGATAATTTTTGTAACGGCACCTTGGATTTTTGCCATTCTACCAAAGGAACAGGTGTCAGAGCAACGTGTAATGATGACTCGAGAACCATTCCATTAGAGTGAAATTAGCCACAAAACCAATTTTGCTCCACGCGGTTAAATTTGCATCAAATGTGGCAGGGACGTTCACCCGGAATTTTTATTTCGCAACAAATGATGCTGGGACGTGTGAGTGGCTAGGCTAAGATCAAGCCTTGACTCCATAAAAAGGCTGATAAAAATGAGAATGGGAATAGAAATACGTAACATATAGAAAATAAAACGCTTTTGCCGCGAGGTGTAACTAAGACAAGTCTACCAAGTCTTAGTTACACCCAAGTTTTCTTTTGCAATAAACGATATCTATCTATCTAAGCAAGCGCTTAAACATACTGATCAGTAGGTACAGTGCTACGTAACGGCGCGCTTACGTAACGATGAATAACGAACCAGTATTGCGCCTATTACCATCTATTATCTTATTATTTATGTAACATAAACTATTATATATATATTTGCAGCAAAATCAAGCATTTACAGCATATTATTTATTATATTACCTATTTACTTTACTTACATAGTGCGTTACCTGTTAATAAATCTTTTAAAAGGCAATGTATACGCTTCTACAACAAAACTCCTAGTGAGTTGCAAAAATTATCAGTAAATAAATTCAAACAAATTGTCAAAACCTTCTTGTGTAAAAAGGATAAAAAAGCTTGGGACGGGATTTGCTCCAACTCGAAAAATAACAAATAACTAACAGGCTAAAGGTTTCTTCGTCGCTTCTTTACTTTAGTCTACATACCTAAGCGACTGAAATTAGAAATATCACTTTATTTCCGTGTCAGCGTTTAATTATTAAGAATTTGACCTTTCCCAAGTGTACATTTATTGTATTTATGGAAATAAAGAGTTTTTGACTTTGACTTGAATAACGTTTACCCGTATTTCTTTTTTAATTTATTTGTTTGTGTGTAATATTTCTTTATTTCTGTCATTAAATCGCAGTCCGTAACTTCTTTGGCTGAAAAACAGCGCTGAGCATAGAAATGTTCAGTACACGCTGAGCCAACCCCTATTTCGGCGCAGGGACGTGGAGGTAGGACCACCTTCTATTTTATACTACCACCCTTTTTGTGTCACTACCTCCATGATTGGTTTTTTTTTCCGTTTATTTTTACTTTTTTTGTACCTGTGTCCAAATATATGATTTTTCTATTATATTCTATTCTACATACTTCCACAGCTGATCGTGCCTGCCGAGCGTGGTAATTACAGCAGTCGGGTTCGTGTTCGCAGTAGAGTTGTTGATGATAAATATAATAATAGATAGATAATACTTCATTGCTCACTTAACTTAGAAATAATTTACAAAATAATAATTAAGAATAAGCGAAAATTGGCGGTCTTATCGCTCAAGAGCGTTTCTCCCAGACAACCTTGAATGCATAGGATAATACAGAGAAGGAAGCAACTCCCCTACCTCTGGTAAGTGTCTGGTAGACAACCTTGAATGGATAGGATAATACAGAGAAGGAAGCAACTCCCCTACCTCTGGTAGGTTAGTCGACTTACGACACCCAAGGACTGAGTTGGAGGGATCGATTCTTACGCCAGGACCACCAAGGTGCTTAACGCATTCATCATAATCATCATCAACCTATCTAAACGCATTCAATAACACAAACATCCATACTGATATTATAAATTCGAAAGTAACTTTGTCTGTCTGTTATCTTTTCACGCCTAAACGGCTGAATGAATGTTAATGAAATTTGGTAGGGAAGTAAACAATATCCCAGGGATGGACATGGGCTAATTAATAAGCACGTGCACAGCCGCGGGCAGCAGCTTGTCATATATATTACAATTATGTCAATAGAATTTATAAGGTAATTATTCTAATACAAGACAATTTTTTGCGTACATAAAATTTTTGGTAGTGTGCGCGCGCAGTGAAATAAAAGTCCTACACGAATCAAAGTATTATGTATTTAATTTTGTATGTAACAGACTGGAATATAGACACTTAATAAAATTTTTGTATTATAATTTATTAACATAATTTGGTTGTCTGAAATAAACACATTGAATTGAATGCCCAGCTCCTCGACAAAGCTGGAGATGGCAATATAAGTACGTCGCCGCCATGAAAGTGAATGAATTAAACCTAATAATTTCTAAATACAGACTCAGCTAATCTCGACCTAAGCTTTATCAGAGTGAAGAGCACGCTATAGATTTAGCCCAAGAACATCCCTATAGCAACAATGATTATGCAAGAAACTGACATCAAACTATTCGCTTCCAAATCATTCACGTCATCAGGCTATTACAGCCATACAAAGTAAGTAGCACCAACTTATTCGTTCAGGTGGTCAAAACTGGTACTAAATGACTTCCTTAAAATAA
Organism: Eupithecia inturbata; assembly: GCA_963662085.1. Classification (NCBI taxonomy): domain Eukaryota; kingdom Metazoa; phylum Arthropoda; class Insecta; order Lepidoptera; family Geometridae; genus Eupithecia; species Eupithecia inturbata. Next base: position 11,512,642 of record OY759191.1, read on the forward strand.
CTCTTTGATTCAAACCAAATGTTATACACTAGCGACAATGTTGACTGATGGCATAAAGTTGGTGATGGTGTCTCGGGAGTCATACAAAGTGTTATGGCGCTTGAATATCAAACAAATTCAATGGATTATCTCTTTTTCAATATTTATCGTCTATTGTAGTCCGAAGGGTCGTCCTATCATTTCGGACTCGCCTACGCCTACGGAATTTCAAATCATTGTAAAGTTTGTTGAACCCGACATATGCATTTTACCAGCTTAACCGTATACCATCAAAGTTTAAAAGTTTAACCTCTACTGCGGGGATATAAAGATCAAAATGCTTGGCAGATTGATTTTAAGACTGTCTTCTTGATTTTAGGAGTCGTGTTTGTTGACCAAGACGAAATCTGAGATGGCAAGAGTCGTGATATGTTTTGGAAAAGTTGAACTTTCCGTGGAACCATCTTAGTAGTGATTTCTATTTTATGAGAACTTATATATCTACTTAGTTTCTACAGATATTGGTATAGCTAGAGAATCAATACTTATATTATAAATTCGAAAGTAACTCTGTCTGTTTGTTACCTTTCACACCTAAACGGCTGGACGGATCTTAATGAAATTTTGCAGAGAGGTAAACGGCATCCCCGGGACAGACATAGGCTTGAATTACCTATTCCAAGCTCTGCTTAGCTTGGGGCTAGATGATGCTGTGTGAATTGTCCAGCATTATTTATTTACTTATTTTAAAAATGTACCTATTTATTGTTATTTTTGTCAAAGACTTTCCCTGCAGTTTCGAGCGGATTTTTAGTTTTTCCTGCGGTGGCTAATTAAATAATAATAAATAAATAATACTGGACACAATCCACACAGCATCATCTAGCCCCAAGCTAAGCAGAGCTTGGGTACTAGATGACTGATATACTTAATACAATACATTACATAAATAGATATTTAATATACATAGAAAATACCTAGAACACCCAGAACAAATATTTTCAGACCGTACAAATATTTGATGGGAATAGAACCCGCAACCTCCTGCGTCGCAGGCGGACCTTCGCCCGCCGCGCCACATCGGTCGTCTCCAATTTCGTAAACGAACACCGAAAATATTTACCTAATTAATTCATACTAATATTAAAATTTCGAAAATAACTCTGTCGATCTGTCTGTCTGTTACCTTTTCACGCCTAAACGGCTGAACAGATCTCAATGAAATTTGGCAGGGAGGTAAATGTTATCCCGGAGACAAACATAGGCTACTTAAAAAGCGCGTGCGAAGCCGCGAACAGCAGCTAGTGGTAGATAAATTCGTCTTCTAGTTTTACTTTGTGCCAAAACAAGGCTCTTTTTATTTACTTACACATTTTAAGAAAGACTTACCGGCAAATACGCAAAAGACTTGGATAAATAGGTACCAAAAGAGTCCCTTGCTAATTTTTTTACCCACACAGGGATTTCAGCAAGCTAATCCAGATGTATTCGCAAGTGTATCACACTATATAAACGGCTCGTTAGCTGCATTTTGATTACGAATAAAAAACAAAGGAAATGAGCTGCGAAAATGGTATGAATGATTCACTCACGAATACGTCTGCATCGACCACATCACCTCGTTACTATTTAGCTGTGGACAAGTGGCTGCGTGTATCAAAAATTTCCCACCCGTACAAACCCAATTAGCCAATTAATTCTAATATATATATATATATATTATTTATTTGGCCTTCACTCGATGAGAGGTCCTTAATAATTTTGTTATAAATCTAATTTAAAAAGTATTATGTTATTAGTACAAATTAAGTTTCATATTTAATCCATAATAATTAACTTTGTATATTATTTATTTTATTAAGGAAATAAAAAGGCTTTATTATTATTATTGTTATATATATAATATAGGTGTAAATATATTTATATTTGTAGGAGTAGGTATGTATGTATTTTTTGTAATTTATATTATAGTATGTTAATATTTATTTTTAAGTAGTACCATACTAGATGCACACAGATCTTAACCCATGTATTTCCGACGATCCTATCCATACCAGGTTTTCTGGCAGAGATCTTTAGCGATAAGACCGCCAATTGTCCCTTTATGTTATAATTGTTTCTTAGTTTTAAGTGGGTAATAAAAGTATTTTCTATCTACACATCTAAGTATCTAATAATTTCTAAAAAGCCATCAAACTCAGAGTCATCAACTAATAGAACTGCAATCAAACGAGCAGGTAAATAATAATACGCCGGATGTCCCGGGCTTATTCACTGTCGATTGCTGTCGTTATTGTAATTGCTTATATTAACTTAGGCCTCCCTAAATGAATATCATTACGCCCTGTCTTCTGCTTGCCACATCCAGGACCAGCCAGGTAGTGGTCTTCCACAGGTTGACTTTCCAGCTCACTGGACAGCGTTCTACACTAAAAATGAAATGATATGGTATAATAGACAATACAATACAAAGTACACTTAGGTATCTAAATTTGCAAAAAAAACATTAAATCTACACAGAGAACTACGTGTGCTTTTCTGTTTTATCGTAGTCTATGGTGAGTAACCTTCGTATTTTTTTTATTATTCACACGTGCGTAGTTTCTCAGTGCGCAACAGTGGGCTGTGGCTGTACACTTCTAAACCATGCTACCACGGTGCGCTCAGATGCTCAGATGGCATGCAAATTTTTACAAACTTAGACGTCAGAGGGCGCTAAAATTTACCATAGACCTATGCAACTTTACTACATTTAGAAGCGGCTTCCTTCTTTAATACTATCTGATATTCAGTACGGTGCGAACATGAATGTCAGCAAACATGACAGCAACCGTTACAGAATAGACTCCGGATCTGGTAAATGTGAAGTAAACAATAATTTGGTTAATGGTGCGCTCCAAGACAATAGGTTTTGTTTGGCGCGGGTGTAACCATGATGGACCATTATTTTCTGATTTTCAAGGACTATTCTATTTTGTACTGAGTTAGATAGGCTTTGATTTGTACGTGGATCAGTTTTTTCATTCTGAACAGAAAGCAAACTTGGTAAGGTTAAGTAAACTAACTATGTGACGACGGATAGTAAATATTTCTCCTCCTTTATTTACTTCAATGGCAATGGCCTTTATTGGCAAAGAAAATTACAATCAACTATTAAAAACAAAATAGAACTAGTATTTACCATTGAAACAATTAAGCTAACTGCAGACTGTTGCAAACAATCTAGAGATAGCTCAGCTGATTCATATCCAGTCATACCAGTCGGAAGCGTCCCCAAGACGCTGCAGCGCTGGCTGCATGGAAAAAACTTACTTTACTTCAAATTCTGAGAAGATGAAAAAAATGCTCATCAAAAATTACTCATCAATAGATAAAGTAAAATTAAATAATTTCTTATGATGCAAGCGTTTGCACAGAGATTTTTGTACTAGTTTACAAAAACCACTACGCTACACCTTCCAAAAGGGGTTTTGTTGTTTATGAGCTTTTAAATTATTCAATGATCTGCAGTAATTTGCGTTAAGCGGACCTCAACTAAATTAAACTAATAATTTCTTCTACCCAAACTTAAAGTAAACTTAGTTAATTAAACTAAGCTTTTCGTTACCTTGGTTACCCTACGGCACAAGTTTTTGAATGACAATGCGCGCACTCGACCGCCCACGGCACATCCGGCACATTTGTGCTGGTCGGGACTCGAACCCGCTATAATGGGATTGTAGGCGTGTTGCCCATTGTCCAGTGACGTAACAAAGTAATGCAATTGTCTACGTGTTTTGTGGCAATTTTAAGTTGATCTTTGACCCAAATTCAAGTAGTATTTTTTCAAAAACGTGAGTGTAACATAGATCAAATTTTGTTTCCAAATAATCGAAAAGTAATGAACTAAAATCTAAACCGCAAAAACTCGGAGATGTGTCAAAAATAGAAGTACATTCGATGCACGTTCGATTCATGAGAGGGGGTTTCTCCTTAATAATAAATTAATTCAAAGCAAGCATGACGCTTGAATATAAATCAACAAATAATAATCAATAATTATTTATTTATTAGTTCACAAAACAGAGTAAAATCATTATTAAAATACAGTAGGTACAATGTAGTTACGAACTAGATTTTACCCAAATATGCAAACATAACAAGTGATGAAAAAATGTTGCAAGCTAAAATATAAAATTTACCAAAAAAACTCGAGATTTTTACAATAATACATTATTTAAAATAAAATTAGTAGCTAAAAAAAATAAGACAAATTACTTGAAAAAAACAAATAGTAACGAAACAAATAAGATAAACATTATTTAACATTGTTGTTGAACACCATATTATTATAGCAACCTGATTACGCATTGCTTAAATTTACAAATATTGGAATCGAAAATGTCATTATTTTTGTATTAATAATCACCACGCTCGGCAGGCAGACAGGTAAACGCAGAGGAGGTGTTCAGATACGCAGTAGGAAGCTACATCCCTTTCTCTGGTAGGTTTCCTTAGTCAGCTCTTACGAAGTACACGGGCTGAGTTAGAGGGGTCAATTCTTTCGCTGCCACCGCCTCTACACGCACTGCTTCTAAAGCAGCGTAACAACGATCTAGATAACGCTATCAAATGCCTTCTTCAGCAACCCAACCATAGAGTGGTAACGTGCAATTATGTTGAACGCACATAATTAGCTGATGAACACTTGAGTGGTGATAAACTATCAAAAAGTAACGGTGTGTTGTTCAGGGAGCAAGACATTGGACTGGCTGCTGTCTCTGGGTTCATTTGAATTGAATCCTTCACTTGCCTCAAGAGACCGAGGGTTTACTCTTAAAAAAGCAATGTCACTTAAATCAATTTATAAAAGACTAACCTTTGCCCGCGGCTTCGTATGCACGTTTCCGGGATGGAAAGTAGCCTATATCCGGCCGCGGGATACCATCTATCTCAATATCAAATTTCATTAAGATCCGTTCAGCCGTTTATGCGTGAAAAGGGAACGGCCAGAGAGACGGACAGGGTAAATTCGCAACAATGTCCTTGAAGGGCGAGTACCCAACGTCCTTAATAGTCCAGGAGCCACCGCCTGTTTTTTTCAGTGATTAATAACAGGCTCAATTTTTGTGAGTAGGTTCCGTTCGACGAGACGCCCAAGTTTTTCCTCTGTGAAAATTCTCGATAGAGGTAGCTAATAAAGTGCGCAGCTGTTAAACATGTCGATTTGGTGGAGTGTCGAAATTGTTTGACTAACAGTTAATTTTTTATTGCAATGTTTAAATAATTGTATTATAAACTGGGAGGAATAATTGTCCTACATAATCGATGGTTTGTTTAAGAGCGTCCTCCACTCCGAATATGTCGAAACGACGCGGCCATAAAAATTATTAATAACAAGCTGATTTTAATTTTGAATGCCGTGGCGGCACGGCTAGCTGGAGTGGTTTAGAGTAAACGGACTCGCTCTTAATTTGAAAAAGACCCGTTTTATTCACTTCCGTTTCTCGGGTGCACCCGTCAGGGCGCTGGCTGTGACCATAGACAGCAAGGCTATTGATCAGGTTTAGTGCACAGGGTTCTTAGGATTCCAGATCGATAGGGGGCTGATGTGGGCGAAACACATCGATGTGCTGTGCGGACGGCTGGGCAGTGCGTGCTACGCGCTGAGCCGGGTGAGCCGGGTGGTGTCTGTGGACGTGGCCCGAGCATGCTACTTTGCCACAGTACACTCGCAGCTCCAGTATGGCGCCGAGCTGTGGTCGCGCGCTGCCGACTGGGAGCGCGCGTTCCGCATGCAAAAAAGGGCCATACGAGCGATGGTACGGATACGCAGCGATGTCTCGGCCAGGCCGCACTTTAAGAGCCTAGGCATCCTTACACTGCCCTGCATAGCCATCTCGCAGGTAGCGCTGTATGTGAGGAGCAACCTCGGCTCCTACGCAACGCACGGCGACTTCGCATACCGCACTCGTAACCAGCACAGATTGGTGTCACCAGCGCGGTCCCTGACTAAGTCGTCGAAGCTAACTCATGCTATGGGTCCGCAAGTGTACAACAGGGTACCAGACTCGATTAAGGGGGTTACAGGCGATGCTATTTTTAAACGTCGCCTAAAAAGTTGGCTTATCGAACAAACATTTTATAGTTCAAAAGAGCTTATGAACTCATCATATCTATATCATTTTTGATAGTTTTTATTATAATTTTCTAATGAATGTGGTTATTTATTTATCGTTTTCTGTTTCTTTGGGAAATTATGTACTTTTTATGTTAAGTTGGTACAATTTTAGAATTTTATATCATGCTAAGATTTAAGTATCTGACATGTAACATTTTGTTACGAATAAAAAACTATGAACTATGAAGTGACGAGGAGATTGTTGCGTTTGCGGATGATGTTATCGGCAGAATTACCGGTCTCTGACCTCGGTATCGGCAGATATTAATATTGAAATTGAAAATTCATTTATAGCATCCATTTTGTTAATAACACATAATAAATAAAAATTGAGAACATGACATGCCGATCCATTTGGACGCTGTACCATAGAAATCAATGCAAAGCAACAAATCCTCACGCTGCGTACTCTCCGATCCGGTGGACGGACAGCTTTAAACTTCTTCCTATGTTATTGTTTCGAACCTTCTTTAGTAAGGCGCACGTCCAAGAGGTAATAAAACGTACCTACTACCCACCCATTCGTAATTACACGTAATCCACGTACGAATATTCTTTATAATGATGGGCACGGCTCGCGATTATTTTTGAAGTGGGTGACGTGATAGGATCTTTGCTTCTGTGTCCCACTAACTAGCTATTATTATTAGCATTATTTGGGAATATATCGCGTTTATTTACGCGCGACCACGACAGTGTGTAAACCTGTTGAAACGTCGCGAAAAATTGTTAAATAAACGCGATAAATTCCCGATAAATTATACTAATCATAATGTGTTTCGATCGCGTACCTTAAAAGTATTGATCACTAACTAGCTTCCGGGCACAACTTTCGCAAAATATGTCGTAGATAGTCTCCGGCCCGTCATGGCCTCCGGAGATGGACACTCTGGTCCACCAGTTCAAAGTCTTTGAGCGAGCTATGGAAAGAGGCTAAGCTCGGATTTTCTCTGAAGGATAGTATTCGTAACGAGTATCTCACATGCGAATTACTGATAGTAAGCCGAAGACCCGTCTTCGGGTTTCCTCCCCTAACGAGCGGCATAGCACCCTCGCTAAGCCGCTCCTCAGGGGATGCCTAAGTCCAGTAGTGGACTAATATAGGCATCAGCATTATACTAATCCAATGTACCTATAATTCACACGCAAAGAAAAACTCGCCACTTCAGTTGCTGGGCACCTACTGTTGTTAAGGGGCGTAATGTAGGAACCATGTATTTATTTATTTGGTTACTTTTGTTGTATATTAATATTTATTTTTAAGTAGTACAATATATATAAGATGCAAACAGATCTTACCCCTTGTATTTCCAACGATCCTAGCCATACCAGGTGGTCTGGCAGAGATCGCTCTTGACCGATAATACCGCCAATTGTCACTTTATTATAATTGTTTCTTTTTGTTAATTGTTTCTTAGTTATAAGTGTGCAATAAAGTATGTATGTTCTATCTATCTACCATTCCCAGCGAGCATGATACGTTACGCCGCCGCGGGGCCGCCCGTGTGCTTAAATCCTTCTCGTTGCTCGTTGCTAATGCCTTCTTTCTCCGCACTGACTGCACAAACGCTGGCAGTGTGACACGTAACGTAAGCATTATGCCCCGTAACGCCGCCGGTCAGTACCCGGCTTTAGAATGTTTTCAGCACATCATAAACATAAATTATTTGTAGATACCTATCTTAGCTTTGATATACCTACTTTAAATATTCAACCTACACAATTTACGGCCAACCACAAAAGCCCTGTGACAGATTTACTACCAAACCTACGTTTTATTTGCTGATTAAATTAATTTTCAAAAACCATAACAGAGTTTACTATTTCCTATTCATTTATTACTTTATGTGCCGTGTTCTATTGTTCTATTCTATGGGACTTAGAACAGCCTATTAAAACAATTCATTTGGGACTTTTTGACACGACGATCTTATCTTTACGACTCCATTTTGGAAACAGAGTGTGAATAGGTTAATATATTGTTAATTAAATAGTTAATTTTTGGGGCCAGTGGGCGGAAATACTGTTTGGGGGGAAAAGGGTTGAGAGCCCGTTGTATGGTTTCACAGAAACGCAGTTTGGCACCCGTATTCGAAGACAGGTACTCATTAATTCATAGTGTAGGTGACCAAGTAGGGACACTAGGGACAGACTTTGTGGAGTTACATTGGTAGTGATTGCACCAGCAGTAATTGTTGTGTGACAGATGCCTGAGTTTGCTGAACAATACGATAGTACGTCACGAAATGGTAATGCCTAAAATCAATTCAACAGCTTTTCAAAATGATTAATGTTATTTTTTTTTATTAAATATTCCTACTCACATAAGCCTTTGAATGGAAACCGCTCCTCTAAATTTAAAACCCTAAAATAGATTGTTATGTTGGAGAAACTTTTTGCCTACTAATTGTATATGTTAGTAGGCGTTTGTATGGAGCGGGCTCGTAGCATTAACAGTGCAAGACCCTCTCAGTCAGTTTGTCCGTCTGTCTGAAACAGCTTGTTAATTACAAACGGACACAATACTTTATTTTATTGTTAAGTTCTACTTCCGTTTTCTTTGTTTGGTTTATCAAAAATGGTGCAGGCTATTGCCTTGCTTACCCATAATTAAATTACACAGTCACCCATTAATTAAAATACAGTAGGCACCGTCAAAATAGCTGAGCAGGGCCAACGTTCAGCGATTAAAGGTCTACGAAGCGTTTACATATAAAATTATCAATGTTCAGCATCCTTGTCATTGACACTTCAATAGGTGATGCTGAAAAATAATGAATAAACTGTATAGTACTGAAAAAAAAATGGCTAATGAAGAAAATAAAATACACTAGGTACACCTACAATGTGCCTACAATAAACCAAACGACCCACCTAAGCCAAATGCACGGAAGAAGTAGCAGAGCAGAAAAAAAAACATACTAATATTATGAATTCGAAACTGTCTGTCTGAAATATTTTCTCGCCTAAACGGCTGAACGGGTCTCAATGAAATTTGGCAGGAAGGCAAAACCATTTAGGTATCCCAGGGACGGGCATAGGGTACCTACTTAAAAAGCGCGTGCGAAGTCGCGGGAACCAGCTAGTTAAAAATTAAACCTTTGTAATATTTTGCAACTAGCTTCTGACCGTGGTTTCGCACGTGTTGTTTTCGAGACGTTTTAAGAGTTTTCTTTCCCGTCTCAGACAGATTAAGTGATTACAAGTAGCTTTCATGTTAGTTCAAGTAAAATTTAGTAGTTTTGCCGTGAAGTAGTAACAGACATCCATCCATCCATCCTAACCTGGTCACCCATCCACTTATGTTATAAATGTGAAAGTTTGGATGTATGGACGTATGTTGGTTAGCTCTTACGCCAAAACAAAATTTTGCGTACTGAGTTCCAGGCTTGGAATAAAACATAGGCTACTTTTATACTCGAAATCAGTTCGCAGGGGATATAAATTACCAACAAACGTATCCATAGGAATAACGCGTACGAAGCCGCGGGCAGAAACTAGTTTATAAAATTAGTGTGATAAATTTGTAATACTTCAATGGCGACTCCATTCCACTCTGATCCCATTTGCAGATCCACTAATGGATCATTTTCCACTTTTTTGTTCACACTGATCTAGCTTATTTTGTACGGGTTAAGTTATATCTCGTCCGCGAAAAACTCTTCCGCGGGCGGGTTGTCCACTTCACTTTTGAGTAGTACAACTCGTCCGAATAAAAGTCTCTTGGTCTTAGATTCGGATGAGTGTACCCCTACCCTAGTGTACTTTTCAAGGGTTCTGTATCGAAATGTTACACTGCATTCATAGTGCAGAGTGCAGTATACCGCGCACTGAGAGATCAATCATCCAATAGCGGCTATCAGATGAAATTGTTTGGAATTAGGCATCGCTCCTGCCACTCACATCCTCGTTTGCTCTGCTAGTCACCAGTAGGTGTTTGATTTTCAGACAAAACACTGTTAACTGAACGAACAAAACTTCCCTACTGAAGACCTTTCTACCTTAGCTATGGCTTTTAGGTATACCGAACGAGTGGAGGTGCATTTTTGACAGTTGCCCTAGTTGCCAGAAATATAACGGTTGGTTGTAAACGGTTGCCGATGTGAGCTTAAGTTTTCGCAAAAATACAGCCTATGTTTGAATTCGATTTTTTATTCGCGCCAGGTGTGTGACGGGCTGCATTGCTTCTCATTGCCAGTGCAGCAGTGCCAGAAATGGTGTTATAGGTAATTAAAGGTCTTTTATCAAATTAAAAAAAAATGGATTTAATCAGAAAATAGCTAGATCGTGGGTACCCACGATCTAGCTATTTAGATGATGTCGGCCAAAGTAAGCCAGATTTCGGCCACTGTCGGCCAGTGTTGTCAGAGATGTCCGCAAGATCAACGCTGCAAGATACGACAGAATTAAATACTTTACAAAAACTATATTTACTGCCAGCAGTGGATGGACGCAGGCCTCCCGCTGATATCCCGCCTTAATGGCTTTAATCATATGGGGGGTGTTGTCTATAATCCCCACGCTGGGCATGCAGGTTTTGGATCGCAGTTCGGTGGTAGAATTGTTCAGCAGGGGGCGCTGCTGCCCACCCCCGGTGGATATCCCTTAGTCGCCTCTTACGACACCCGCGGGAAGAGTTGGGGCGGTGCGAATTCTAAGCTGGCACCACATGAGACCACTTTACAAAAACTACTGTACAATATCAGTGTGATTGATCTGAATGTCACATTAGTGCGTTATACTGCACCCATCATGATATTGCGACATCTAAATCAGGAAATAGCTCCATCGCGGGTCGTTGCGTCTCCCCGCTGCGCCGCCCGCGCCGCGCCATAGCTGCCAGCTCCGACGCTACTGGATACGGCAGAAACAAATTCATACACAAACCTCACCTCACCTCCACAGATTAGAATTAGAATTTCATACCAATTACCGCCATAGCTGCCAACTGCCGTACATTATGGGATGCGGCAGTGATTAACACTTTATGGGCCACGAAGCACATGGCTGTGCACGTCAAGGCTGGCCAGTTAATGCGTTAATACAGCCCGCACATAAAATAGAATAGCGCAGGACTATTTGCACTGCGTCATCTAGCCCTAAACTACGCCGAGCTTGTATTGTGGGTAGTACATAGATTATGAGAGTGAAGGAATAGAGACTCCATCGGTGTTTGCACACACACTTGTACACTATAACACTTTCACTCTCTATGTTTTTGTGTTTTCTGTTCTGTTTTTCTCTATCTTGGTGTGCAATAAAGAGTATTTGTATTGTATTGTATAACAGTCGTCGGACAACTGTATCTGTATTCGGCTAGGAAGTTATCATACTAAATTGAAAAAAGTAGCAATGAATGAATGAGTTCACCTTACGTACAAAATAAATAAAAAATCTTATATCTAAATTATTCATAAAAAAACGTACAATAGGTGGCATTATTGCTTAAAGCAATTTCTTCACTTTCTCTGAAAATTTCAACTGTCTACCTCTTACGGTTCATGAGATAGAGCCCTGTGACTGACGGACGGACGGACGGACGAAGAGCGGAGGCTTAGTGATAGGTTTCCGTTTTTACCCGGGTACGGAACCCTAAAAAAGTAAAAATCTCTTCCATTCTCTTTATATCCTAACCACTCTAGGCCACTATTACACGCCGGCGGGCACCGAACTAGCAATATTTACAAATTATCAGGTGCCCATTGTGAGCGCTCCGTTTTTGAATTCGTCTGCCCGCCATTGTCCGAAACGGTCAGCCAACCAAATCGCTTCAATTTTGACAGCTTATTGAAATTTTATTTTTGGTAAGCTATACCAAGAACCGCGCTCGCCCTGGACCCTCGAATCCGGTTGACGAACTATCGTCAATGGATTATTATCCAGACGTGATCGTGACGTCTCATGAGAGTATGGGATTTGCGTAAGTTCCTTAACTGTCATATCTTTATCGTTAACGTCAGTTAGCTCAATGTGAATTCACCTTAAAAAGGCTACACATTTTCGCTGGGTCTGTGGAAAAATTTCTAAAAATTTGAGTGTTAACTTATTTAAATTAAAGATTTTATTTTTTATTAAGAGGTATGTACTTTTCTAATAATATATGCATATTGCTTGCCCTAATGCTGCTCCCCCAAAATCTCTTTTGTCTCAACAGCAATGGGACGGGCCTCTGTGTGAGTTGACACGGAATAGTTTGTTACAAACGTGCTCCAGCTCTGCGGATCGTGCCCGTCTCCTGGCCGTTTCTAAATGGGAGTCAGGACATTGGTTGCAAGCATTTCCTTCATTTAACACTGGCACTTTATTGGATCCCGTAACTTTCCGTATCGCAACATGTCTTCGGTTGGGTGCAATGTGTTGCGCGCCTCATCAATGCCAGTGCGGTACTGCTGTCGAACAGCTTGGTCATTACGGATTATCGTGTACTAGGGCCGCCGATCGGATATCTCGTCATGCCAGCCTTAACGACGTCATCCGGCGGGCCTTTGTCACCGCTAACGTACCAGCTATTCTCGAACCGAATGGTCTGTTGCGTGACGATGGTAAGAGGCCTCACGGCATGACACTAGTCCCATGGGAGTTAGGGAGGCCCATTGTGTGGGACGCTACATGCGTCGACACACTTGCGTCTTCCCATCTTCCGAGGACATCCGTAAGGGCTGGTGCGGCGGCAGATTTGGCCGAGGATCTCAAGAGACGCAAATATGTCTCGACAGAGCCTACATACGACCCTTTGGGGTAGAGAGAGTCCGTGGGGTACCGAGGCTCTCCGGGTTTTCAAAAAGTTATCTGAGCGTCTGGTCGACGCGACCAATCTACAGGTAGCTCAACTGATCCATATCAATACCAGTTGGAAGCGTCCCCAAGACGCTGGCTGCATTGCCCCGCTGTATGGCAATGCTGATGCGCTGCGCCAGATATCCGCCAGCTCTCGGGTCACGCGTCACGTCGACCAGACGCTCAGATAAAACTGATTGATGTAATAGACCACAGAAACCCGATAGTTACGTATAACTCCTTAAATAAAACTATAAGACCTTTAAATAAGTAGATAAATAGTTAATGGTAGTGATGTTATTGTAATGAGCCCAAAAATTACTATCATTTCCATTACAATCGGTAAATTGGTTTAATTTGACAATTCAATCGCAATTTGTCAACGACTATCGTTTTATTCATGGAAATCACGAGGCATATCTCCTACGTCATAAAATAACAAAAAAAAAAACAATTATAATTTGTAGAGAGTTTTGGGTCACAAACTTTTAATAGTGGAAGTTTTACGATGTTGGAATCTCTTGACCATTTTTATTAGGCACCTGTTCCCACTTAAACTATAAAAACTTCAACTAAATACATTAATCATGCTGTAATGTGTGTGATATTGAAATTAAATCTGACTTTAGTCGTGTAGTTGAAGCCTAACGAATGATTCTCGTCTTTGTTGGCTAAAGCTGTGAATTCACCGGATTGGAATCGGAGCTTACGCAGCGTACGCGGCGTCGGTATTAACAATATGACTGGCATCGGTATCCGCAGATATGCTGATTCAGTGCACGCTGTACCGTAGAAATCAATACAAAGCAATCCTTACGCTGCGTACGCTCCGATTCCGATCCGGTTGACGGACAGCTTAGGAAGAAGAAAAAGTTAGTAAAGGAGGACATAAGAATCTGGATATTTATTTGTACGTAATTTTTTTTAATGTTGATTATACGTTGAGAAACCATGTTAATTATTGTCCTACCCTCATTATATTTTCAATAATGTTATTTCGACCAAACTCTATTATATATTTTGCAATGTTTTTTCAAATGTAACGCCTCAGTAATTTACATAATTCAAGACGTGGACGAGCGTAAACACCTGACTCAAGTACTTCATTATACTTATAAGGTTTTTTCAACTATGGTTACAAATTGTATATTTTATCACCGAATATACAATTGTATTTGTATTGTATTATATTCTGTTTCAAGCTTCGATCATACGAATCCGTGATAACTACTATACAAATAATCAATCCATTCAACATACGAGCAAACCTCCGAATATAATATGATTCGTTAAAACAAAGTGTGTTAATAAAAATGTCGTAAAATTATGTGTATTCATATTGGTATAATATGAAAATACATAAAACTGTTACAACTTTTTGAATTTACTGGACATAATATATTATCGTTGATAAATGTATTTTAATTGGACATAATTATATTTGGATTGAGTGACAATATAAGACAGACATTTTAATGAGTTCCGGTTTGTAGAACTTCTCTGTATAGTTAAGACAAGTTAAAACTGTAAAGTTTTAATTAAATTAAAACATTTTGTGAATTTGGTAAAACAATGGTGTCAATTCTGGTGTCACCAAAACCAAAATCAACTTATTATAGCTATTATATCTATAACTGTGCGTATCCTAACGATCGAAATGAATATGATGGCATCAGTTTTAGTGCTGTCAAATTATTCTTAACTAATTTGACAGCATTAAAACTGTTGCCAACCGAACTTATTTAGTTTTTGTGCTACCTGGATTGACACCACTAGGCTACGTCACTTAGACCTAAAGCTAGGAGTAACATCGACCTAAAGTGAGCTCTAGGGTTATTTTTCAATGTTGTATTCAGTCTGTAAGTTAAGAGGCTCTCCGGGTTTCAAAATTTATCTGAGCGTCTGGTCGATGCGACGCATGACCCGAGAGCGGGCGGGTATTTGATAAGGATCAGTTGAGCTACCAGTAGAGTGTTTGCAACAGTCTGCAGTTTGCTTAATTGTTTCAATTGTAAATACCAGTTCTAATTTGTTTTTATTTTGAAATTTTAATTCTCTTTGTCAATAAACAATGTCTGTAAGTTAGGTAGGTATATCTACTATTTATATCTTGCTTTTTTTTCTGTTCTGTGCTGTATCTCTGTTGTGTCAATAAATGGCTCTCTATCTATCTATCTCTTTCTAGGGTCGGATATTTAATAAACAGAATGGATTTTTGAGACGAATGCACGATTTTATTAATTTTCGATTGAAAACTTCTTTGCGCGCTTTTTCTGAACCGTGAACGAAACTAAACCGTGCGTCGTCGTCACGCTGAATCGATTGAATATTCCTTACTCGGCTCCAGTCGGCAACTTAATATGAATCCATACATATCCGTACTAATGTTATAAATTCTAAAGTATCTCTGTCTGTCTATCTGTCTGTCTGTTACCTTTTCACGCCTAAACTGCTGAACGGATCTCAGTGAAATTTGGCTCGGTGGTAGATGATATCCCGGGACGGACATAGGTTAATTTTTGTCCTGGATAAAAGAGTGCGAAGCCGCGGGCAGCAGCAAGTACAGTATAAGTGATTAGCTACCTCTCAAGATGCAAGGCGCCCTAACTGGCCTGAATTAATGTTTGTAAAACTATTACTAAATAAGTAATTACTAGAATACCATAAAAGTTTAAGGTTGCATAAGTTTTTGAGATGATGATGCTGTGTGGATTGTCCAGCATGTTATTTATTTTATTTATTTATATGTATTTTGTACAATTAAGTGTTTATCACAGAAATCCTCATGTTAACCGATCCTATCCACACACGGCTGTCTGGTAGAGATCGCTCTTGAGCGATAAGACCGCCAATCGTCACATTATTTGTAATTTTTATTTTATTCGTTAATTGTTTCCTAAAGTGTGCAATAAAGAATTTTCTACCTATCTTTATTCATTCATAATTTTATTTTAAAGACTTCTGACATGTGGAACGAAGCACTTTTTAAATTGTTGAACCTCATAGATGATTTGATGACAATCCATTTAAGGGGCTCGGCAATATCTTCTGCAAAGGCAAGTGAAGTAGAAATAACAGGCGGGTTCCGTACAATACAACTTTCGAGGAACAGGTTCTTGGATCAAAACAAACTTGTGGCTGCACCCAGGTTGCAAATCAAAATCGATGTTGTTTATAAACGTGGCAGGCATATGTACATATTGGCAGACAGTTTGAAGGTGGAGAAAACTTTCGTAGACAGTAAATGCGTACTTAATGCATTTTAGTTTTAATGCAAATAAAAACAAGAACATAAAACGTTGTCAATAAAATTAATTACGAGATCGTCACACTACGATAGTTTTTAGGGTAACGTACTCGAATGATGAAAGCGGAACCCTATTACTAAGCCTCCGCTGTCCGTCCGTCTGTCGTCACCGGGCTCTCTCTCATGAACCGTAAGAGGTAGACAGTTGAAATTTTCAGAAAATGTGTAGTTCTTTTGCTGCTAGAACAACAAATACATTATATATCAAAATTAAAGGGGGCTCCGATACAAAAAACGTGATTTCTTGCCTTTTTTCTCTTTATATGTCATGGCTGAATCTCTAGAACTACAATAGCACATGAAACTTGCTGTAAATAAGTAACAACAACAAATACTAAAATTAAAATAAAATTGAAAATTTAAAGGGGTCTCTGAACAAGTGAAAATTTGATATTCTTTGAAAAAGTTGCCTGGTTTTTACGGTACGGAACCGTTCCTGTGCGAGTCGACTCGCAGATGGCGGTTTATTTTTTGTTAAAAGTTTCAAAAGGTACATTTTCCCTACTAACCAAATAAATTTAGGCGTTCATACTATTTGCTCATGCAAATTCTAATTAATGAAAACCACGACTCAGCCTCGAATATTCAATATTTTATTTATATTTGCGATAGAAGAAGAAAGTGATAGAAAATACAACAGCAACTTACCGATCTGTATTTTTTACATACCTCACTGTGACAAGTGTGACTTGGGACAAATGTTTGTACGATCTGCAAATATTTGTTCCGGGTGTTCTGGGTATTTTCTATATACAATAAAAAATATCTATCTATGTTATGTATTGTATTAAGTTTATCAGTCATCTAGTACCCATAACACAAGATCTGCTTACTTTGGGGCTAGATGATGCTGTGTGGATTGTCCAGCATTATTTATTTATTTTAAGTCAACTGTAGCTTACATAGACAAGATCAACAAAACAAACCTTCATTATACATTCTAATAATACTCACCATTTCATACAATGGCATCTCTTGTAATGACGAATTCTTATTTTGACCACTACTAGATATACTCTACTAAACTATAGAAGTGCTAAGTAAGACCATGACTTAAATTTTAATACTTCGTTTTATGTTAAACGCCATTAAAACTCGTAAAATCTATCTAGGTACTAAGTAGACGATTTGTATAAGCGGATGCAAAACAAATATGTACAGTAAGAAATCAAACTGCCCCGCTCCCGGTGCCTACAGTTTTGTTTGTCTCTTCAGTAAAATAAGAAGAAAATAAGTAACATTATATATGACATTCGAGCAGGTACTTGCAGTCCAGCTTCAAGCCACGTTTATAAACAACGCGTACGACAGCCGGTTCACGAAAAGTACAAAAACACGACGGCGAGTCACGCGGCCGAAATCGTACGAAAACAACCCAAATCGGGCTAATGCTACTTTCACCCATTATCCATATAAAGGTCCAAGTTATTTTGTTTTAATATAATTTGGCGTGTTTAAAAAACTGACTTAAAATTTTGGTAAAAAGGATTCATCTATGTTCACGTGAAAAAATTTGGTTTACACTTAGATAACGCGATTATTTACCTAGTGGCGATATCTAGTTATAAAATAATTCAAGTCGAATTTAATTTGATACAAATACAAATTGTTTATTGGTACCATGTACATATTTAAAACAAAAACAATGCAACGATACTGACGCTAAAAGTATAAAACTGTGTCGCGTTCAGTATCGCCCTCCTCTGGACCGGATGAAAAAGATAAAAATTTTAAACAAAAAGAATTTAGCCTACGTTATCCTTAATTAATATTATAATTAGGTAATTAATATACATACACATTGAAAACGAGATGTATCTTTTATTTAGCACATAGATTACAATAACAGAATAAAACAATTACAATGCTGCCAGCATTCTGGGCACTCTGCCTTTTGGTGACGGCTTAGATTTTTAAGAAATACATAGATATTAAGTGTATAATATACTAATTGTAATTGTTTCATTGAAAACTACATAAGATTAATAAATATTGTTCAACTTTGCTGTGATGTGTGGTGAAAATAAATAAAATAAATATAAAATTGAGAACTTAAGTATACCTATGTACTTCAGGTACTTTCGAGTACAGCTGCCTCAAGAGAGTCAGGGCAACGATTATGTTATGTAGAGTTGGGAGAGTGGAAATACATGGGTGGCTGATGATACGGGTTATTCCCGCTCGTCCCCATTAAAATAATATGAGGATAATTTGAATATGGAACTTTTGACGCCCGCTGCCATGGAAACTATTAAGTGATAATTAAATTATCATGTGATAATGTTTTACAAACCTACGTATTACGGTGCACATAGCAATCCCTTAAGAATCAAACTTATAGGGGACCACCGCAAAATCAATCTTTATACAACAACGATAAAATCATCAAAATCTATGAATAATTGGCACCAAAATTGTTGTAGCCAGTCGTGATTCTTCAAAATATGTGTTATGTTGGTTTTTAAGTTTTACGGGATTAATACTAATCCCCTCGGGACTAAAATTGTTCATTCGCTATATAATAGTGAAAGAATTGAAAATCGGTTAACCATTGTGCCAGCCTGTCTTGCCGCATCCAGCATACATTCTGCCAGCAGTCTTTCACAGATCAGCCTATTCCACTCTGATTCACTATGCAGATCCACTCAAAGTCAAAGTCAAAGTCAAAAACTCTTTATTTCCATAAATACAATAAAAAAATAAAAGGTCAAATTCTTAATAATAAAACACTGACACCGAAATAAAGTGATATTTTTGATTTCAGTCGCTTCGGTATGTAGACTAAAGTAAAGAAGCGACGAAGAAACCTTTAGCCTGTGCTAATGGATCAGTTTCCACTTTTTTGTCCACTCTGATCCAGTGATGGATTAGTTTCGACTTCAAGTTCCACTCTGATCCACCGATGGATTAGTTCGACTTCAAGTTCCACTCTGATCCACCGATGGATTAGTTCGACTTCAAGTTTCACTCTGATCCACCGATGGATTAGTTCGCCTTCAAGTTCCACTCTGATCCAAAGATGGATTAGTTTCGACTTCAAGTTTCACTCTGATCCACCGATGGATTAGTTCGACTTCAAGTTTCACTCTGATCCACCGATGGATTAGTTCGACTTCAAGTTCCACTCTGATCCACCGATGGATTAGTTCGACTTCAAGTTTCACTCTGATCCACCGATGGATTAGTTTCGACTTCAAGTTCCACTCTGATCCACCGATGGATTAGTTTCGACTACAAGTTCCACTCTGATCCACTGATGGATTAGTTTAGACATATAGTCAAACAGGAGGCCGGAGGACTCCTATTTACCAATTGCAGGCATGCCATATCGGTTTGAAACTATAGACTGCCCCATATACAAAAGAGTGAGAGAGAGGTATAATCAAGCCGTTCTCAAGGTGCAATGTTTGTAAACAACTCTTGACAATAAAAAAATAATAATGCTGGACAATCTACACAGCATCATCTAGCCCCGAAGTAAGCAGAGCTTGTGTTATGGGTACTAGATGACTGATATACATAATACAATACATAACTTAGATAGATAATTTTATTATATATAGAAAATACCCAGAACATCCGGAACAAATATTTGCAGATCGTACAAACATTTGTCCCAAGGCGGGAACCGAACCCGCAACTTTCTGCGTCGCAGGCGGACCTTCGCCCGCCGCGCCACTTCGGTTGTATCATACATAATATACGATATCTCATACAAAACAAAATTATTTTTTGGCGTGGAGTTTGAAAAATAATCGTCAGCACTAAGCATTGTAGGTTGCTAAGATACAATGTTATAAGTTTGTAACATTGTATCTTTCATTCTCACTCCAAGATCCAATTATTTTCGTTGCGTTCGTGTCGACACAATTTCAGAGGATGTGCCTCTGAAATTGTGTCGACACGACATTCATTATCTCATTATCTACAGTCCATTTATCCACCATTCGTAAATACAGAAATCGAGAACAGTACAAAACATTGTATCTTGAGTTTGGCCGGAGAAAAGGTTTATCAAAAGGTTGACACAGATAAATGATAATTAATAATATAATAATTTTAATACTTACTTTTATTTCATCATAAATCGCCAAAGATCTCTCTGTAGCTACTGTCGTATCGTACGGTTCCAAGTTCCGCTATAAAATAAATGATACCTGCCACAGATAAAACCTGCCAATTGACATGTGGTGCACAAATAACAACCCGAGGTCCGCGCGGTCTGTAATTTGAGGCCCATGCGTTTGACAATCGCCCCTGGCCTTCGTTGATTGTATGTCTTATTTTTTTCTTTATTGAGTACACGTTGGCCAGTAACAATATCTATATTTGCTTGACTTCGAAAAGGAATTACACTCCAGCCAAATCATTGCTAACACACCACAGCAAAAAAAAAAAGACTGAAATGCATATGCTCGGCCTTGAGTTTCAGGCATTTAATAATTGAAGTAAAGATCTAAAATCGACACGGACTGAAAATGGCATAAATAAATAGGTACACGGCAACAAAGTAAACTTTAGGTATAGTATGGGCGGTTGGTTTACAAACATTTCACATCGAATTTGGCTGGAGTATGTAACCCAGAGATATCAGAAACTAAGATGGAACCTAATACCTACCGGGCGCGAGAAGTAAGTGCGATATTAAATAATATTTAGACAATATGCTGGCGGTATGTAGGACACTTGTTTTTTGAGAAATACTAATAAAACCAGCCAAGTGCGAGTCAACTGATATTTTTGATGAAGTTTTGGATGACGCAATATAAAACTACCTTCAAATTATCAGCAGTTTTTACAAATAAAAAAAATTACAATTAATGAAAACAAATTAGAACTAGTATTACAATTGAAACAATTAAGCTAACTGCAGACTGTTGCAAACAATCTACAGGGTAGCTCAACGGATCCATATCAATATTAGTCGGAAGCGTCCCCAAGACGCATTACAGACGCATCAGCATTGCCATACAGCGGGGCTATGCATGGCTGCATTGCCCCGCTGTATGGCAATGCTGATACGCTGCGCCAGATACCCACCAGCTCACCACCAGCAGAAAAATGTTAATTACATATATTATAAATTTATTTACACGTCACATCACATCACACAAATATGGTAAGTATATATAATCATCTCTTAAGGTTTCCGTACCCGAAGGATGAAAACGGAAGCCTATTACTAAGCCTCCGCGGTCCGTCCGCCCGTCCGTCCGTCTGTCGGTCTCAGGGCTCTATCTCATGAACCGTAAGAGGAAAACAGTTGAAATTTTCAGAGAATGTGTATTTCTCATAAAAATAAAATAAATATCCAAATTAAAGGGGTTCCATACAAAAACGTGTTTATTTTGGCTATTTTTGCTCTTCATTTGTCACTTCAACCGTTGTATCAACAAATATTAAAATATAATAAAGTTGAAAATTTAGAGGGGTCTTCGGACAAGTAAAAATTTGATGTTCTTTGACAGAGTTACCTGATTTTCATGGTACGGAACCCTTCGTGTGCGAGTCGACTCACACTTGGCGGTTTATTTATTGTCAGGACTGTTACGTATAAATAATACGTATAAGTTCGTTCCTAATATTGGTATAAAAAAACTGTATTAACTACAACAGTCTTTTCTACCTGACCTCCTGAAATAAGAATATTAAAAAATGTTAAACCAGATGAGCTTCTAATTTCTCATTGATTCACTAGGTATATTAGTTTAAGTACAGTCAACGCAATAAAAAGCTCTTAAAATCTATATCAAGCAGTTTCTAAGTTTATAAAAGTTTTACTGCAGTCGCCGATAGTGAACATAATTCTAAAGATGTCCCTTCCTGCTTTAGATCTTATTTTAGTAATGTTGTTTTACTAGTTGCAGACCGCGTCTTTGTTTGCGTAGACTTGAAGCTAAGTAGCTACTAGTTATTCTGTGTTTCACTAGAAAACCACAGGCAGGCGTGATGCTGCAGAGCTTTACGGTATTTGCTACCCATACATTATTAGGAAAAACTTCGCACAGCTGTCTTTCTTTAAATTTACTATAACAATTTAACATGTAAAATCAGGCAGGAATGTATAGTTGGCGCCAAACAACTTGTCCGCTCTCTTTTTCAACACTTAACAACTCTCAACGCTCAACTTTCCACTCTCGCTACCCGTCATGGGCAGCGGGAGTGGAAAGTTTGCGCAGATGAATAATTATTATGGCAGATGAACCAAACATTACCTACTATGCTTTATGAACTACCACGCAAACTGTTAGAAGAAGTTAACACAAAAAACTGTATGCTCGTAAATACAAAAAACGCTTCTTAGCTATGTTAATTTAAGTAAAATCTGACATAAATTTATAACTAGTTACTTTGTTAAATGTAATAGAATGTTATGTAAATATCGATGTACTACTACGATCTTCATGAATTTTTCAGCGACCGCTAGTCACAGTGTATTGTTAGACCTATGTGCGGGTAGTTATTTAAACCTACTTTACGATAAAATAACCTAGTGGTAGTGTGACAAAGTCGTCGAAGCTAACTCATGTTAAGGGTCCGCAAGTGTACAACATACAGGTTACCAGACTCGATTAAGGGGGTTACAGGCAATGCTATTTTTAAACGTTGCCTAAAAAGTTGGCATAACGAACAAACATTTTATAGTTATGATGAGTTCATAAGCTCAAAATTATAGTTTTATTATTAATTATAATTAATGTTGTTATTTATTTATCTTTTTCTGTTTTCTTTGGGAAATTATGTACTTTTTATGTAAAAGGAAAAAGTTAAAGAGGTTTTATGTTAAGTTCAGCGTTAAGAGTTGTTGGGAGTTGAAAAAGAGAGCGGACAAGTTGTTTTGCGCCAACAATACATTCCTTCCTGATTTTATATGTTTAATTGTTATTGTAAATTTAAAGAAAATCAGCTGTGCGAAGTTTTTCCTAATTAAAGTAGGTACAATTTTAGAATTGTATCATGCTTAGATAATTGACATTTAACCTTTTTTTTGTTATGAATAAAAAACTATGAACTATGAACTGGTACCTAAACTGTGTATTGGTGTTTTGGTTTTTAGTTGTAGTGTAGGTATTGATAATAATTGTTTCACTCACTAACAATGTTAGGTAGGTACTTAGTCTTAGTATGTTAATGATAATAATTGTTTCACTCACTAACAATGTTAGGTAGGTACTTAGTCTTAGTATGTTAATGATAATAATTGTTTCACTCACTAACAATGTTAGGTAGGTACTTAGTCTTAGTATGTTAATGATAATAATTGTTTCACTCACTAACAATGTTAGGTAGGTACTTAGTCTTAGTATGTTAATGATAATAATTGTTTCACTCACTAACAATGTTAGGTAGGTACTTAGTCTTAGTATGTTAATGATAATAATTGTTTCACTCACTAACAATGTTAGGTAGGTACTTAGTCTTAGTATGTTAATGATAATAATTGTTTCACTCACTAACAATGTTAGGTAGGTACTTAGTCTTAGTATGTTAATGATAATAATTGTTTCACTCACTAACAATGTTAGGTAGGTACTTAGTCTTAGTATGTTAATGATAATAATTGTTTCACTCACTAACAATGTTAGGTAGGTACTTAGTCTTAGTATGTTAATGATAATAATTGTTTCACTCACTAACAATGTTAGGTAGGTGCTTAGTCTTAGTATGTTAATGATAATAATTGTTTATCTATAACTTCATGCCGAATGTGTGGCAACACGCTGTAACTGTCAACATCTATAAATTCACCTAACTCAGAAACCGTCTATGGTTTAAAGTGTCTTAAATAAAAATAGAAC
Source organism: Eupithecia inturbata (assembly GCA_963662085.1). Taxonomy (NCBI): domain Eukaryota; kingdom Metazoa; phylum Arthropoda; class Insecta; order Lepidoptera; family Geometridae; genus Eupithecia; species Eupithecia inturbata. The sequence continues at coordinate 11,536,664 of OY759191.1, forward strand.
AAGAAAATACATATATAGTTCACATGCCGCCGACAACGCAGCAGGCGAAAGAGATCGGTACAGCTTCGTATAGACTGTCTAGCTCTGTCTAGCTCTTTCATTGTTTGAAACAAAACCTCACAGTGAATAATCGACGGTATTGTCCAGAAAGTAACCGCTTACCAATTTGGCCTAAGAATTGCGTTCTGCACATCTTTGTCACGCGGTTCGCAAGAGGACAAGAAGTTTGACGATTATTATACCGCGTACCTACTGAGATTTCGCTCTGGGTAGCGAATACTGCTAGGTCTGAATAAGTCTACTAAATAATTTAACTAACTACACTAACTTTTTAACGTGCGGTGCTAATGATCTGAGGTTTTATATTTGTACTGAATAAATAATAAATAGAATAAGAGTTAAATTATTTTAACATTCTAAATAAAAGGAGGTTCAAAGGTCATGTCTCATGTGACTCCGATTGGTTTTTAATTCAACACTTTGTATAAATGCTCTATGCATAGTATATTGAGCAATTAACCCAATTTCAAATGAATTTGAAAATTCCTGAAATACATACTTCAGGAATTTTCAAAATTTATCTTATTTTGGGATACAGTAGGGTGTTAGACTTTCAGATTCTTAGTGTGGCATTCGTACGGGTAAATTTGTAACGTATGACACGCTTTGCTTCGAAATCAATGTGAAAAGTATGTAATAAAATTACGGGAAACGGGTTTCAAGATTTTTCGAAACGGGCTTAAACGGGAACAATCCTTTTTTCTATTGAAAACGGGTTTCAGAATTTTCCGACTTTTAAAGGGTAAATAGGGTATCAGTTGGTTTCTAGATTTTTTTTCCTATAGTCCACGCGCCCACCTTATGATGATGATTTGAGATTGTATATAAATATTACGCATATTAAAAATGACAGATTTAATTCTTATGATTAACTTTACCGGTCTACAGGTAAAAATCCAATATTTTTATGGAATCTACTCCATAAAAAATATTGGAATTTTTTATTTTTATTTTAGTGAGTTCGATTACCAGATAAGGCAAGTAGTTTATCAAAATTATGTCCATGCAGTTTTTGTTATTTTTAAAAATAAAGGAATAGTTTTATTCTTACAGAACTTTTCTTATAAAACTTCCTATCATTAATATTTCTGGTACTTGCCCTCCATTTCCCATGGCCGTGGGACACCCTGTATAGCTATAGATTTCCTAGTAACTGCTGAAAATACAATTTATTTAGGGAAGCAACAATTTCAAGCAAATTAAAATGTCCATAAAAACGTGTCAACATTTTTGTGGTGGGATTAATAACAATAAAGTTGGTGACAGATGCATTCGTTTTTACTGCATTTTAATTGCTTTCTCAGATTATTTATAAGTAGTGCAGTAAATTAAAGGAAATACCTATCTTTATTAACAGATTTCGATAAAATATGAGGTTCTACAATTGGCTGTAATGTATGTTCTTAAGGTTTCGAAGATCGGAGATCGGTTTCGAAACTTTTGTGGCATAGCTTTTTCTGTCCATTTTTCCGTCTTTAGACTCAGCAACTACAGCAGCAAATAACGTGAAACTTAAAATAATAATACATTTCGTGCGCCTGTACAGATAAAAATGAGTAAAAAAAAATTAAAATCAACATTTTCAGTACCTACAAATTGTGATGTCGAAATTTTAAAAAATACCTACAATGTCATGTGGGGTATCAAATGAAAGGTATCAGTTGGTACATCTCAAAACAGTTTTTGAAATTCCTGCAGGTTACATACTTTTTGAAATATATTGAAAAAACTCGTAAATATTACTATGACCCCCTGTACTCCGAAATTTGCAAACCGATACTTATGGTACCTTTAATTTTTGGGTTTTCATCAAAACAATTAAATGATTATTTCGATGTTTTTGTTTTGTTAGCGGGATTTAAAATGTTTTTATTGTAAAACCCTCAGGTGGCTTATTCCCAGAGGTCCATGATTCTATTGTTTTTTATTTTCTAAGGGGTCCATGAAAATTATTACTATAATTTTAAATATTCATACATGAACTCCCAATGGGTCCTTGAGATTTAACTGGCTAATGGTCAGTGTTGGTGAAGATGATTGGAGGGGAGTGCATGAGATTTAACTGGCTAATGGTCAGTGTTGGTGATGATGATTGGAGGGGAGTCATCCAATCGTCATTATCACCACAATACTCAAATCACGTAAAGTGCGTCTTTTATTAGTTGTCTCCTCGATCTAAGTGTGACGTAGGGAAGAATGGGGATTGTTCTGTAGGGTAGAATAGAGAAATCTTACGTCACTGTTATCGAACGTGTAAATTATTTGAAATTCATACCGAACTACCAACAATAGATAATAAGTTTAGTATGTTTCTCACCAGTCATTATTAATCTTTTGAGAACTAAATAAATATCTTATACCTTAGACGATAATGACACGCATCATCATACATTGCGTAAATTATTGAAATTAAAGGAATGAGTTTCAAATATAAAAAGCATTCGATGACGATGTGACGTAATTTTAATATATTCTACGCTAGACAACAATCTACGTGCTAAGCCTACTGTAAATAGAGAAATACAAAAAAAGTAGAACTGCAAATAAAGGCGCAAACACACTAATAATGCAAACACTAGCCAAACTCGTTATACATTACAATGTTTGTAAACAAACTGCCCATAAATAACCTAAAATTAACTCTGTTGTCGCGTCTTTTTATACGTAATTTATATTACTTGTCGATTTGAGATCCTTCCGTCAATAAATATTGCTTATATATTGTTATCTGAAACTCGACACCAAGCAAGTGAGTTTTAGTTATTTGTGTTGTGGTTTGTTTACAAACATTCAACATCCACTTTGGCTAGTGTATAGAACAAGAGGCCACTACAACTGGTTTATTTAGATGTATTCGTGAGTGTATAGGTACTATTTTCGCCTCTCATTGTTTTTAGGGTTCCGTACCCGAAGGGTCAAAACGGATCCCTATTACTAAGCCTCCGCTGTCCGTCCGTCCGTCCGTCTGTCATAGGGCTCTATCTGTTTTAGAATGTTTATTTCTTTTGCCGCTAGAACAACAAATAATAAATATTTAAATATCAAAATTAAAGGGGGCTCCCATACAATAAATGTGATCTTTTTGGCTATTTTTGCACTTCATTTGTCAAGGCTGTATCAACAAATAATAAATATTTAAATATCAAAATTAAAGGGGGCTCCCATACAATAAATGTGATCTTTTTGGCTATTTTTGCACTTCATTTGTCAAGGCTGTATCTCTTGAACAATAGGTAGGCACATTAAACTTTCTATAAGAAAGTAATTCTTTAACTTTAATAACAAAAATTACTACAATCAAAATAAAATTGAAAATTTAAAGGGGCCTCCCAACAAGTGAAAATATCATGTTCTTTGAAAAAGTTGCCAGGTTTTTATGGTACGGAATCCTTCGTGTGCGAGTCGGCTCGCACTTGGCGGTTTATTTTCTCATCTCATTAGCTTTTACCTGTAGCTATGCACCTCCTTCTCAATCTTTCTAGTAAAGCTTTTCAGCTCCAATAAGAGTTTAAATCATCTACCAAGAAAAAATCTAACTAGAATTTAAATCAAGTTACTATAGGAGTCACGTACAAGACTCCGAAAATCAATCGGCATTTGGTCGCGTAAGGATTTCCCGAAAGATTAAAGGTAAGTACTTTTTCATATTTGATCAGAAGATAGAACAATAATAGTGAGAAATTGACACCAAGGTAAGATTACGTCGTTTTTTTCGTAGACCACCTAAGACCATGCAACCATGGTCTTAGGTGGTCTACGAAAGGAAACGACGTAATCTAACCCATGCAGCCAATAAAAGTGGCCATACACGATCTAATCTCCATGCCAAACACAATAAACATAAAACTAAAAAAAAACATAGTAGGTTAGCACTTTATTACGTAATACCATTACGATTCATAGCACAACGCTACGGGTACTGATGTAGACTCAAGAACAGCTTGGTCACATGACAAAAGCTTACAGCAGGCCCAAGGCAAAACACACTTTGTCCCGCTCCTATGAACGCGAAATTCTATGCCTATCCTTTCACAAAATGGCGGCGTCTTAGGCCCGTATTCTGAAACTGTGCTCAATCATCGATCTATGTATACTTTTGTTAGTTATTTATTGTTGAGTACTGTAGTTATGTAATGTAGTGATAGATAATGTTCCTAAATATAAGCACTTGAAGCAATAAATGATTACTTTGCTTTACATACCTATGCTTGAGTAACGATTTTCTATGGCAAAAGGTTATAGAAAATCGTTACTCAAGCAAAGATCGATGACTGAGCAAGCTTTTATAATACGGGAATTTATCAAATCAGCGCACTGTCCTCTTCTTCAGCACCGATACGTCCACTGCCGAACGCGCCTCCCTCAAACAAGGGGGGTTTGCTAGTAACACCACGTTTAACAGGTGGTTTGGTGAACGTTATAAATACACAGAAGAAAGGAAGCTGATGAATAAATCCTCGGGTAGGTTTCCTTGGTAAGCTCTTACGACGTCCACGCGCTGAGGAGGAGTCAATTCTTATGAGGCGACGGCCACAGCAATGTACAGAGTGAGAGCTGCGCCCAGCAGTAACCCACAGCTGGGCGCAGCACTCCCTCTTTACAAGTATCAGTATCAGTTCATTACAAGTATATTCAGTATTCAAGGACTGGCCCTAAGTGTTCAGCGTCTCAGGTGGTAGCATAATCACCAAGGCCCACCGGAGCAAAGGACAAAAGGGGGACAGTTTGACTTTTTTCCCATCTGTCCCCCTGACAGAGCAGGGAGACAGATGGGAATAATTTATACATACAATTCTCAAGCGAAATAAAAGTTTCATTTAAAGATACATTTTGAAGTATAAATTGTACTTACTACCTACCATGTTATTTTCTGTATGGGATTGGCTTAATTATACAGATTCTTTAATGATTCCAATTCGAATTTAACAAATGTAAATAGAAATAATTCAAGGAATACAACAAAACAAAACAACGCCAAACAGAAAGAAAAAATTCTGCAAAAAAATTAATATATGCTCTTCCTATTTATCGGTTGAGTTTGATTCAATAATTTGAATCAAAATAATTATTGTTTTATTTATTTTTATTTTATTTATTTATTTTAGGGAAACCATCAACACTTTATACATAAATGGGTGATACAATAGAAATTGATGGACTATTAACAGGAATCCACTGATAGATACACAATAATGTTACTTAATGGTACAAATGTAATTAAACTAGTTTATACCCTCAACACACTAAACAATACGTACTTAAGTTTATACATCGCATTCAATACAACATAAGAACAAAAAACTACATGAACAAAACACTAAATGAAACTAAAGATAGGATAACACTCACATTCACAATAAGATACAGAATGTAACATGAAACGTAAAATAAAAACCATCATTCACATTCATAAACAGAAACAACAAAAAGAAACACGTAGCCTTAAGTGAAAACAAAATAATAACGAAAAATTAAGTTTTAATCAGGTTTTTAATTAAGTACTGAATTTTTCATTCGTCAACGATCTTAAAGGTACATATGACTTTTGTCTGACAAGTAGATAAAAAATGGACCAATTCCAGTCCATATGCGGACAAAGGAGTTGATAGCACAAAAAGACAGAAAAATAAAATTAACTGTAAATTTTACAGTTAATTTTACGTAGAGTAGGACACCAGCTCATCTCACCGAGCTGTGGTTACCATGGACAGTGTTGTTTGAACCATAAAACCGTTGACATTTCACACGAGCTCAAAAATACCTCAACACGAGGATGTAAAGCAGAAAATATCGTGAACGAATGAGGTGAGTATAACGTTTTTATGGACAGTTTCGTGTTGACAAGAATTTGTGGCAGTTGCTTGGGTATTAATATAGAATTTATTGATTAATCTTGGGTGAACAGGAGCATGTCAAAAAGCTAAGTTATGAAAAAAATTGGTCTACTTATCAACCTACATTATCTAAAGGATTTGATTTTTTGTATAATAATTCAAATATATCGAAACATACTAAGACGTAAAATGCAAAAGTCTGTCTACGTTTTTACGACTAAAACGCTGAACAGATATTTTAGTAATTTGGAAACGAGATAGATTGTATCCTGGGAAAGGACCTACTTATTGATTTATTTGTTTGTTTTTTAAAGCGACGGGCAATTCAAACGCGGCAGAAATCAAAAATAGATTTTTTTCCAGATTATTTTAATTTTAATAATTTGACTTTTTCTACTTTTTTATTGTATTGATTTGGTATCATTCGGTCTAGAAAGCTTAAATTTTTTTTGTGAGCTCATATTATAGAATAATCTCAAAAACTACTTCAACCCGGCCGGAGTCGCGGGCAATCGCTATTATTAAATAAATGTTGATAAAATCGATAACCAATCTACTTCGATCAGTTGTATTGTTGATCGAAAATTATCTAACTATAAATTTGTAAAATAAATTAATTTAATTGTAACAATTCGACCATTCAACGATTCAAATAATCAATAAAAAAGTTATGCTAAAGTAAATCTCCTTAAAAGTAAAACAAAAGGGTTTGCTTCAATGCCCTTCACAACCCGCATGTTGAGCGCGGTGCACACTGCTGTATTGTTTTAAACTTTTGTTTTACACTTTTTTGTTTTAAAACTTAGAACAATGGGTCTAATTGTTTTTGGCGCCCCGTGAATTCTTCATGCAAATTAATTTTAGTTTTTGTGCTATCGAGTAATGCGGGCGGCGTGCACGTGTGCTCTAACCTTTGTATGGCTTTAGAAGGGTCTTTTTAATTTTTTTTTTTATAAATACAATCTACAAAATACGCAAATACGGGAGGTATTTGCGTGTAGGGGGAGGCTGAAAATAAAATAGGTACCTACTATGCTGTCTATCTGTTTCATATAGGTTTCACTATAGAGATTTACGAGTATATCAAGTGGCCCTATGCTACCCTGCAAAAATTAGTGCAACATTGGTTTAGAGTGCAAAAAGGGAATGTTTCCGCCCGGGATCGAACCGGGGGCCTTGTGCGTGTGAAGCACACGTGATAACCGCTACACTACGGAAACGTTGTCACGAGATCTGAAATTTTAAATTAATTATTTTAACATGAAATAAAATTTTACATGACATGCATGTATTGAATCTGATCTCAAGATTATTCTATTATTACATGATAAAAGTGTGCCTACTCACTGCGTACCTACAACAGTGTGAGTGTACTACTGCAGGACTTTATGAATATCTACTTCCTTGAGCGAATCCTTCATGGAAACTTCTCTGTGTCGGGTATGTCCGGAACCGCTTTCCATAGGGAGTCGCACCCAAAAACGTTTAAATAGCTCTGATTTGTTCTTGGTTAGTACTTCAGACCATTTCATTTGGATGGAAGTTTGGATGTTAGTTTCCTCTTCACGCCACAACTACCTACTGAACAAATCGATCTGAAATTTTCCATAGACGTAGCTCTGAGCCTGGAATAAAAAATAGGCTGCCTACCTACTTTTTCTCCATAAAACATTTCTCATAGGATATAAATTACATACTTTAAATGTTTCCATAGAATCTTGCGGAGCCGTTCGAAGCCGCGGGCAGAAACAAGTGAATAATATGGCGACAAAGAATCGGCCATTCTCTCATGATTCATTCAGAGCAGATGGTCATTCATTGTGATGAAATATTTAGTGCATCAGTACACTTAACTGTAATTATGTGCCTATATCGATGTGTCAGACTAGACATCACCTTTGGAGAGACTCCGTAAGGGAAGGAAATGATCACGTTCTTGCACACGAGGTCTAGGTACTTTGAAAAACGACGAAGTTGGCGGATGACGTCGATGGCACGCAACGAACAACCTTACCACCAAGTTGCTTCAAGCGCGTCACTAACACCTTACGTTTAGGATCTCCTAAAGCCAGGCCACACGCTCCGTCTTACCTGCGAGCATGTCTGCACAAACCAGTTTGCACAGGTAAGAACGTGCTTGTAGACGGTCGCGGCAGTAGCGCCACTTGTGCAATCGTAGATTGGACTACGCAGTTGGATTGCGCAGGCAAGAAAAAGCTAAAAGAAATAAATGTCAGAATCATTTTCATAGTAATGTCATCAAAAGAACGGATCGACCGTCCTTCGGTTTGTACGATCCAACGTCATGCGTCAACTACGTTCGTTTATCAAAGTAGAGTTCCTGTTGCGTGTTGATTCATTGATCGCGTTTTATAATTGACTCTGTGATTTGTATGTTACTTTACGTAGGTTTTCCTGAGTATTCATTAAAGTTTAGTCATCAGAGCCATGAGTCGTGATCGTAAGGTCCACGTTAAACAAGAAAAAATAATAATTGGGGAATAGAACAGGTAAGTACGAAGCTGCGGGCAGATACTACTTTAGTTCATAGAAAAATCAACAAAATGATTGCAAATTTTTATTTTTTTTTGTTCATAAGCAGAAAAAAAACTGCAGGGCACGTTGAAAGATTCTATTTAAATCGGGTTCCTGTTTTTTTGTCTCATTCAATCTAACCCTTCTAATGCCATGTTTCGTGCCCGAGTTGCGTTCGCTCCTTATTTGCATACGGCTCGTTATATCAACCGGGATTTTTTTTTCATCCCACTTTAGACCTACTGGGAAAAAACAATGTTAGGGTAGTTTTTTTCATTAATTGTCACTGGAAATTGCAAAAAAGGCATTGTTTCATTTGCATCTGCTGCTTTTTTGCAGTTTGTGTTAATTTTTTGTTTAGATTTTTATTAAAGAATTTTTTTTATTAGTTTTTTGTTGAAATTACTGTTTTGTTTGAAATTTGCATAATAAAATGGAAAAATAGTTTATAAGCATATTATGGCCTGCATAATGTGTTAAAATTATTTTCTTTTTGCAATACAGCCACCTAGCTATTTCATACATAAACTAAAAGGTATAACTAATATTTTTTAAAGCATTAAACCCATTCAAAAAAGCTTTTGTTTAAGTTAAAATTATGTTGAATTTATGTCAACGGTCACCTTTGTTCCACCCATTGATATAAACGCAAAATAATTTAAACTTTAAAGTTTTTTTCACTAACATAAACTTACACTACGGTTGTCTGGAAGAAAACGCTCTTGAGCGATAAGACTGCCAACTGTTACTTATTTAGTTACTGTTATTTTGTTTGGTAATTGTTTTGTGTGTGCAATAAAGGATTTTCTATATACTTATTTGCCATTTGCTCATCATTACTTGATCTTCTTCATCACCGCCATCTTCAGCATTATATGTTTTAGGTAGGTAGGCACTGCATTGTTTTTTTTTTGTTAATTTTTATTGTATTTTTTTTAAACAGTCGTAATTTTTAGGTATTTTTTTATTAAGTACTATCTGTTTAATTTCAAAATTAAACAGACTACGTCTAAGTTCTGTAATATATTATGTACATTAATTATATATATTTTTTATATTACTGTACTTTTTATATTCATTATATTACTAGGTATTATGTTACAAATTTTATTAAGTATTCAGCATTTTAACTTTATTTTTACAATCAGAATATCGTTGCTTTTATTGCTCTATGTTCAAATCATGTTGTGCAAGCATGTTTAGGAATTCAGTCTAGTATATGAACCTTAGTTCTGTTTTTTTGTACCTAAATTTACGTATTTTTGAGATGTAGTCAGCTGTGGAAACACAGCGAGTTCTTGAAAAGCTTAGACAACATAAAAAAGAGTACTCTATCATCGGTTTTGAATATCGAATTAGATGACAAGGCATGGACGCAGGCCTTCCTGCCTGTCAAATTAGTAGGCTTAGGTATACGCAAAGTGTAGCCCTACCAGCGTTCCTGATTTCCGTGTACAGCACTAGTTCTTTAGTTGATTTTTTTTAAAGTTTGGCCATCCCACTTGGCCAAACGCGCCAAGCGCGTGTGTGTCGCGCGGGCTTTGTGCCAGCTGAGAAGATATAATATATATAAGAAGAACAAGCGATTTTCTAGGGACAAAGCCCAGCCCAAATCGTGAAGCTAGAAAGCTGAAATTTGAAAACCAGGTACCTGTTACTAGTTACTACACAACCTCTCGGTAAGAAGGGATTTTTGGAAATTCCACCCCTAAGGGGGTGAAAAGGTTGAATTTTTTTTGGTGTTTTTTGTAACTCTTTAACCAGTGGCCCAATTAGCTTGAAGAATTAGCTCACAGAGAATACCAAGAATACAAAGGTATTGAACACGTGTTTCAGAATTTTTAAAATTTTGAAAATGGGGTAAATCGAATTACTAAAGTTTCCCTAATTCCACTAAATGAATCGCTTCACTATAACAATTGTATATATTATACCATTAACCTTAGAACCCTGGCTCATCAGGGAATTCAGGTTCTCTGCTGTAATGCTGATAGGCTAGAATACCTTCCTTGATAATTTACGACTAATTTTCCAACGAACTATAAAACTTCTAAAACTTATTTAATAACTTAGCTTTATGATTGACTAATTTATTTCTGAATAGTAAACAGCACTTAGAGGCAATTTGACCTCTTACCGAGTTATTTATATGCATGTATACAGGATGTAACAAATATTAAGGATTAACTTTCAGGGGGGGGTCAGAAAACGGTAAAATATATATTTTAAAATATTAATAAAAACGAAATGACTACTAGACAAGGCAATGACTGATGCATGTGCTTATTGTCATTAAAAATAAATAGAAACGGCCTACGTACCGGCCTATAGACCATACGGATTAAACAATGGAAGGGCTGCTGGCAAAATAAATGTCGGCAGACTGCATAGACGGTAGGCTGATGACATAATATAAGGAAAAATCTGGATGAGCCAGACAATCGACAGACAGTCGTTGATGAAGGTGGAGGAGGCCTTTACCCAAAAAGGGATCCAACTCTATCATAAGCAAAAAACATTAACTCAAAAAAACTCACTTTCACTCCTGAAAGTTTGGTGCTTACTTTTTGTTACACCCTGTGCAAAGCAAGATGAAATTTTATCGCCTCATATGATTTATTAGCAATATTTAGCGTTATTTGAAACAACGAATTCCTTTTAACACTCCTATAATTTATTCTAACGGTTCTTTTCTGGAAATCGCTGTTTAATTATTAGTTTAGATGTAATTCTCACTTGATATAATATGTTATAAGTTATAATAACTTATTTTATGTATCGTCGAATATATATAAATAAATTGAATAATGAAATAAATTTATTGATGCATGTATATTTATGATGAATAGTTACATCAAATTGTTAGACCGTTAGACTTATTATATTTTCAGCTTTTCTATAAAATTATAAAAGGTGCAAAAAGTTAACTACCTACTGGGGTAGCTCAACTGATCTTACTGGATTTTTTTCACAAAATCATGTCAGTTTTTTGTGTTTGAACCTCTTTGCTAAATACTACGTTTCTGGGTAAATAAATACATAGACAGATGAGAAATCTAAGGTAGCCTGTTTCAAAAGGATCTGAGGGAATAAAAATATTAATATTAGGTCCTTACATATGAAATTGGCGTTTTTCGTACTGGCCACTTTAATCACAAATTTCTCCTTTTGGTAAGGAATTCCAAATTCAAATTTGTACAGCTATAGACTCATGTATTTGTGCTTCGATGATCGTCATTCATTTGTTTTGTTTTCTTCTGTTTTTTTCTGTTTGCGTCACTCATTTTACAAAATGGAAAACTTAAAATATCGCATTATTTACGTGTACGAGTTCCGCCGTGGCACTAGTGCTGCGGAAACAACTCGAAGGGTGAATGATGTGTATGGCGGTCGTGTTGCAAAAGAAAACACAGTTCGTTTTTGGTTCCAACGTTTTCGTTCTGGAAATTTTGACCTGCAGAACAAGCCCCGTGGACGGCCAACGGGTCAACTTGAGTCTCAGTTGATAATGAAGAGTTGAAGGCTATTGTGGAAGCGGATCCATCGCAAACCACGTCCGAGTTAGCTGCAGGCTGCGATGGTAGTGATAAAACTGTTTTAATTCACTTGAAGCAAATTGGGAAGATTAAAAAGCTTGAAAGGTGGGTACCTCACGAATTGACTGAAGCAAACCGGCAAACGCGCGTCGACTGCTGCGTTACATTACTAAACCGGCACAATAATGAAGGTATTTTAAACCGAATCATTACCTGTGATGAAAAATGGGTTCTTTACGATAATCGGAAGCGCTCAGCGCAATGGTTGGATCCTGCCCAGCCAGCCAAATCCTGCCCCAAGCGAAAATTAACCCCAAAAAAGTTACTTGTAAGCGTTTGGTGGACTAGTGCCGGTATTGTTCATTACAGTTTTCTCAAATCTGGCCAGACTATTACGGCTGATGTCTATTGTCAGCAATTGCAAACCATGATGGAAAAGCTAGCGGCTAAACAACCTAGGCTGGTCAATCGCTCCACGCCACTGCTGCTTCACAACAACGCTAGACCACACACTGCGCAACAGACGGCTACTAAATTAGAAGAGCTTCAATTGGAAAGTCTAAGACATCCTCCGTACTCCCCGGACCTTGCTCCAACAGATTACCATTTTTTTCGAAATTTGGATAACTTCTTGCAAGGGAAAAAATTCAACTCCGATGGGGCAGTCCAAATCGCCTTCAAAGATTTTATTGATTCCCGTCCGACTGGTTTTTTTAGTAAAGGGATCAATGAACTACCTATAAGATGGCAAAAGTGCATAGAAAATAATGGTTCATACTTTGATTAATTAAATATATTATATTAAAAAATATTCGACTTTTTGTTCCTCCCATACAAAACGCCAATTTCATTGTAAGGACCTAATATTTAAAATCACAAACTATTTTATTTTTACTACATGCATTTTATAATCATTAGATAATAATTTTATAATTATTATTTGACTACAGGAATCCCACACTTAAAGTACTAAAGTATGCTCCTAATAATTTGTATATCTATGTTTCCGTATTCACAGCGTACGGTACGCAATAAGCATCTTAAAAATTACAATAAAGAACATCTCGTGGGAATATTATTACGGATAGGTACTGGCAACATTGTATTTTTGAAGCAATACCATTTAAATCGATTGATTGCTCGGTTATTTATGTTAATTCGGTAGTACTATTAAAATTTATTCGGAATTATTCTCTATGGAAGTTACCTAGGGACACTCAGCGCCATATGTATGGTAGAATCCGTATAGGTTAATAATAATTACATAAAAAAATATTGTTTTGTAATTTTTGTAGTATTTAATACGTATTGACGCAGGAGGTCGCAGGTTCGATTCCCGCCTCAGGACATAATGTTTGTACGATCTGAAAATATTTGTTCCGGGGGTATTTTCTATGTAGGTATACTATAAAATATCTATCTACATAATGTATTGTATTAAGTATACCAGTTATCTAGTACCCATAACACAAGTTCTGCTTAGTTTGAGGTTAGATAATGCTGTGTGGATCCTCCAGCATTAATATATGAGCATGAACTTTGTAAATATTTTTATATTTGCCAAGTTCATGCATACATAGTTATGAAAACGCATCCCCAAAATCGTCTCTATTTTAGATATATTTCGCTTAGCTAGAACGATCAATAGGAATACCTACATACAAAAATACAAAATAAAAAATAAAAAATGCAGAAAAATCTTTATTAAGAACGAACTTAATGTTTAGGGTACAATTGTGGGCTGACTACCGCAAAAGTTAAAAACTGTGTAGCAGAGTCAGCGCCCTCCTCCGCTAGTAAATTAATTATGTTCCATAAATTATGTTACATAACAAAAAAGAACTGGGCATTTTCACATTTATCAAATATCCAAAAGCAAGTTTGTATATGAGCTAATAACTGATATAATTAAAATACGGGGGTGGCTCAACTGATCCATATCAAAACCAGTCGGAAGCGTCCCCAAGACGCTGGCTGCATTGCCTCGCTGTATGGCAATGCTGATGCGCTGCGCCAGATACCCACCAGCACTCAGCTCACGCATCGCTTCGACCTGACAAACGCTCTGAGAATGTTTTTAACATACCTATTAAAATAATAATATTATCAATTTAATAAAATTATGCCACTGACTGTACCCACAATAGGTAGTTCTCAAGAAGCAGTTTGTAATGGAGTAACAATGTCGCGTATTATGTTAATGCGTGTACTACAAATGATACGGTGACAGTGCTGGCGATATTGTACCGTATATTTATTGGATTTTACTTCGCAATGTTATGTCTTATTATTGGTAACATTTTGCCTATGGCACTTAAGGTTGTCGCAAATCAGGGCCGCACCGCTACAGCACAGCACAAAAATGTGCATTCAAATAGTGGCTTCAACTCGTAATATTTAGATGCATTTTATATTGACGGCATCAGATGATCCACGGGCCACTCGTTTGAAGCTTGTGGGAGCCATTTTGTCACTGTAAAATGATTCAATGCAAATTTTGTGCTCTGCGGTAGCGGTGTTGAATTATTGTGTGCTAGCTTGTGCCCGTGTATTCGCTTGCGCAGATATAAGCTAGCACATTCTGTCTACGTCTTTATTTGGATATCTAGAACGTTTTTATAATAATTTAACACATAGAGTGCCAATGACGCGCATCAAGCTACACCTTCAAGCACGCGTAGTGCAGCAGCGGCTAGGCTGTGTACGGTAGATAATTTCTGGTACTAGTAACCATTTTACAATTTGGCGCCATTAAACCTTATATATTTTTTCACTAAGGGTGACTGGGGATCAGTAAGGGTGGTGTTCCTAGAAAGATAATCGAACAATTAGCAGCTTCATCGGTTAGGTACCACACGGACGCGCGCCGCCGCAGTGACTCACCAATTGCATACAAAAGCGAATCCGCGCGGGCCCCGTACGCAAGTTTCTACTATGACATTTATTGTAAAAAAAAACATCTCTCAATTTAATCGCCCAATTATATTTTCGAAGAACACATTTATTTTGTTATTATTTTTACTAGCATACATATTTAAATACATGTTTTGGGTAATGGATAATATTACTTTAACTTAATTTTATTAAAAAACATATCACTAGAACGCGTGCGTATGGGGAAGATACTGACAAAGAAAATTACAATTCAATAATAAAAACAAATTAGAACTAGTATTTACAATTGAAACAATTAAGCTAACTGCAGACTGTTGCAAACAATCTACAGGTAGCTCAACTGATCCATATCAATACCAGTCGGAAGCATCCCCAAGACGCTGGCTGCATTGCCGCGCTGTATGGCAATGCTGATGCGCTGTACAAGATACCCACCAGCTCTCGGGTCACGCGTCGCGTCAACCAGACGCTCAGATACATTTAAAAAAAAAAAGATACTTGGATCATATGTTCTTTAAAATTAGCACTTATGCACACTAAAACTACGAGTATCACTACATTAACTCAAAAGGTTTACTTCTAAGGTTTACTTTGCCTTCTCACTACATATATCCGTGTAATTACAAACACATGCCTAATGCCTATGTAAATTATTTATTTACCACATCTACCTACTTTTAGCTTAGACTAGTTTAAAGTTTTAAACCTATTAACAACGTACGTTTAAAAAAATAGCAAGAAACGTCGATTCGATTATTATCGAGAGATTATCGATCTTATCGAATTTATTTCTTTACATAAAATAAGCATATCAAGCTAATCATAAGATATTGTCGGATAACGAAAACGTAATTTTATTTACCTAATTCCGAAAATAAATTAGAATGTATCAAATAAATTGTAATCAACGTGGGAACGCTTGTTCCCACTGATCTGGACAATTTATTTCCTAACGGGTGTAACGGGTGTTCCTAAATGATGAAACCGGCCCTTGCCGCATAAATATTTTTATATCTAGCTTTGCCAGTGGCTTCGCATGCATTTTAGGGACAAAAAAATATAGCCCCTTTGATAATGATAAGGTATATGACCTGGTATATTTCGTGAGTGTATCACACATATTATTTTCACCACACATTCGTACATTTTTTTTCGTACCTAGTAAAATTGCAGCCAATGAGCGGCGAAAATAGTATGAGCGATACACTCACGAATACATCTGAACTGAATCGACCGGCAGGTCAACAAAATGTGTGGCAATTTTTAGAGCGAGCAGTAGTTTTGGAAAGAGGAAGTAAGAATATTAACATATTTAAATACGAGTACCTATCCATTTTATCGGGATGCGATAGGTGTAAAATGTGTTTCCACCTACCTACCTCATCATCATCATCAACCTATCTTAGTCCACAGCTGGACATAGGCCTCCCCCTATCAGCGCCATAGCGCACTGTCTTCAGCTTGCCGCATCCAGCATCTGCCTGCAGTCTTTCACTGATCGTCATCCCACCTGACCGGAGGGCGTCCTACACTATGTTTGCCGAGTCGCGGTCTCCACTCGAGAACACGTTAACCCCAGCGGTTGTCGGTTCTCCGCGAGATATGGCCATTGGCCAGCTCACTGCCACTTCAGCTTGCTAATTCTCTGAGCTATGTCGATAGCTTTGGTTCTACCTACCTAGGTAGGTATTTATCTTGTTATATGACAGGAAGGTGAATTTCATAAAACTTCCAGAAATTTAATATAAATTGAAAGGAACATAGAAAATCTATTCAATTCACCCCACACTCTCATGTTTAGATAGATAATATATATCGATACCTTTAATGTGTATTCACCTACATGTCCCACCCACATGTCACATACCTACAAAAAGTCGCAAAAAATCCGCGAATTCGCCCCTAAGCGCGCAAAATCACCCTATGCCGATCAATCACTTCTTGCCTCATGATTGGTTACCCCATACCACCAACGACCAATCTAACATGACCTTCCACGTGTGAAAAATCCCTCGAAATCTGTAGCACTCTCAGGGCGAGAGAGCTCGTGATTTTCTGGTTATCCACACGCGTGATGCAATAAAATTCTCTATTTTCCACGATTTCCCGCCATTCAGAACGTCACTCCCGTTGGGATTTGAACCAATCAAATTAAATTTCGCGATTGACGTTCCAACGTTTGAATAGAGAATTGCTCTTGGATTATTGCTATTTGATTTAAAATGTTTATTATAAAGAAAATATTAATGGCAATATTTCTGAGGAAATTTTCAGTGAGATATTGCGAGTAATTTAGGAATATTTGGCCGATTACCATTTTTAAAGTTTCTGGAATATTCTTATCAGAAACGACGTCAGAGAACATTGGTACGTTAGGTACACGAAGTAGTTAGGTTGGTACTATCGGTTCCCTTATCGGTTTGTGCTTACTTTGCCACTAAATGATGCTGAGTAAATCGTCCTGCAATATTTATTTATTAGCTTTCGCACGGGACAATCACCAAATTAAAGTACTTTTTGTAGAAAAGACCCGCATTTCGTTAATTATGTTTTGTGTTACGTTACACACAACAAAAATTTTTTTTTCATTTCAATTTTTATTTCATTTTATTTTATATGACCCCATTTATCTGGCCACATTTACCTAGCTATTACGTTAGGTATAGGTAAATTTTAAGATAAATTTAAAGCTTAGCCAATCAAATCACCCCACCATTAAAATTCAAATCATTCGCCTCAACATTGTATATCGGGTAAAAAATACCCTTACTGACCCAAAGAATTATTATCCGTTTTAATTTGAAAACTAAAACTAGAGAGCACAGATAGTCTATTACGAGGGTAGCGCCCCTTTAATATGCAACCCTTTTGGCCGACTCATTATAACTAGGCTACATTTACACCGATATGAGTCAAATAACGCCTGCCTGGTTCGTTTTCTTGGCTTTAACATGGGACCTATTCGGAAAACGAAAACTGAAGTTTCTTACTCGTTTTAGTATAAAACTAACTTTTATGTCACTTGCGTAAGATATATTTGTACGAAAATGAATCAGAACGTTTGTTATGACGAGTACGAGCCCTGTAACATTGCAATGAACGAGTAATTGATCATTTATGGAAGTAAATGATAGACTAAAACTCTTTTAACAGTACTCATAGAATATTCACAAACATTTATATTTATAAATGATAATGGTATGTTAATAACATGATATGTAAACTTAAACTTTTTATTAGCAATCTGATACACAATGGAACAAAAGATCTAATAAAAGTTACTGCCGTTATAGTTAAAGTTTGTGCCATTGCATTGGTACCAACGGCTACACAAACATGGTTATTCGTTAATAATTGAGGTGATTTTGCAAAATTTTAACCATACTAAATTAAAAGTAACTTTTATTAGGTCTTTTGTTCCATTGTGATTCAGATTGCTAGTAAAAAGTTTAAGTACAAATGAGATAAATTGCTATCTAGTACACGTAGAGTTTAGCTAACTATATTAACTGGAAACTCAACCAGTGCGTATGGAACACACTTTCAATGTAAATGCGGCCACAAAGTGCCTTGCCTAGGTACGTGCTCCGGCATCCACCTTTGGTTAGTTTTTTATTCTCTTCCTATTATTTTACTGTGTGACGTGGGTTAAAGAATTATAGCGTGACTAAGGATAATTGATACTTGTCGGTTATCCATTTTAAATAGCTAGGGACTACAATCAGAGCTCTATACTAGGTGCCAGATAGCTTGGCAATACAAGTCGTTGACCTATCCTTCATGAAATCAAAAAAAGGCACAAGATAAAATTTTGCATTTTTAGGGTTATACAATGCTTTGGAAACTTATTATTATTACGCATAAAATTATAGACCTAATGATATTTTGAATTTATAAAAGTTTTCGATACTTCAATACTTATACACAAATCATGTATTTTTTCAGTCATATTAATGTACTTAATTTGGTACTCCTAAGTCATTACCATAATATTAATCATCAATTCATTAAAATCATCATACAATAATTTCATATCACTGCCTTAAAATTACTCTGGTATCTTAGAACATTAAAATACTTGAATTCATTCAATACCAAACTAGACTAACTAAAATAACTAATAAAGGTAATAAAACATTTTTAAATTGCAACGTTAATGCGTTTAACTAATTACGTTAATGTACATTTTCACCGGGAGTGGCGAAAGATCGCAAAAGATCCAGATTATTAGAAATGTATAGAAGAGCAGAAGTCGGACGAAATAAGCTGATAAAAAACGTTATACATAGTATTGACAACCTCTGTATCACAGCGGGCGAAAGTTCGCGCTCGACAGGAGGTGGCGGGTTCGATTCGAAACCCGGCTTCGTAATTTGGATTTCAGAAATCCATTCAAAAATGTTACAACGCAACATAAAAACCAGACTTTCGCATCAGATAATGGCAAGTATGCCACCCTCTAATAATTTCCTACTTCAATCACACACAACCTCATTGTAGAAGAAAAACCCACATAAACTACACATTTGATTTAGTATTTTGTTGGATCTCACCTGGGAAGCTTTGCGCAGAATTGTTACTTAATATTTTTATTCTAGTCCGTACTAAAAAAAATCTGCAAGTATCAAAACCTCTACTTCCCACCACAAACCCCTTTGATGCCTGCATGACGTATCACTCGCATACTAATTCAGCGGGTAATTCTAATAATATCTGGACATACTCTATCACATTGTTTTATAATAAAGCTGATGGCACACAGCTGCCCATGGTTATGCAGCGCACGCTAGCTACCTCCTTCGTCTGGGAGGGATTGCTTTGAGCAATAAGACCGTACAGCACACAATATTTCAAAAGTATGTAATAGAAAAAAAGTTTATTAGCATGCCGACGACGCTAATGGAGCCGATTTATAAGGCCCCCGCAGACTGTTTGTCCGTCATAGGCCTCTTTCTCTGCCCCTGTGAACATTAATTAAGGTATCGACTCCATTTTTACAAAGTATTTTTTTTATTGCACGTGGCCAGTTGATAATTTAAGAAGAAAGCACTTTGGAAGTTTGTAACGAGACTGTTGGATTTTAGAAATAGGCTTCGGACGTAGTTGGTAGTCACTTGGAGATGCAGGGTAACCTCCGGTTTGACGCACTAGGATGGATAGGAAGGAGTAAGTATCTGGTTACATGTCCCATTGTCAAAACATCACAACATAGATTTAATATATAGATAAATATCTAGATATTATACCTATTTTTAGCAGTAAAGCACGTATCATGACTACAATCTTTACTTGATAATTTTTTTAAAGTTGGCACGTTTTTCTTTTGTGTTTTTTATGCAATAATCCACGCTGAAATCTAGACCTACAGTATACATAAAATAAAAGGGGATCGCGCCAGCTTATAATAACGCATCTATACACCAGGCCCTTTGACTAATATGCCCCGTATCGTGCTCTATGTACCTCGGAAGCTCCAAGTGCTCTACGTACGTTGTCGGTTCTCACCTTTAGCCTGTAAACTACCCTTTTCAAGACCCGTTGTTTTAGAATAACCTCGACGTTGCTTTATGAACGGTTTTATTCAGACTTTGTTCGGAAACAATGAACGGGGAATGCCTTTGAAACGATTTTTTAATTACGGCATACGAATTTTTATAATAACGGCATGGTTCTCAATATATGAGGGTACCTACGACGCGAGCCGTGGTCAAAAACTAGTATCTCCATAAGTACTCGCGCTAATAATATTACTCGATTATTATGTTCTTTCACCCTGCCAAATTAGATTGATATTTATTTAGCCGTTTCGACGTGAAGGTAAAAGACAGACAGACATACATACAGACAGATAGACAGAACTACTTCCGAATTTATAATAATAATATTATTATATTACATTAATATTATTACGTAAATGTAATATTATATTCACGTCGAAACGGCTTAAGAAATATCAATGTAATTTGGCTTTATATCCCTGCCGAATTTCATTGAGATCAACAGATATTTTTTGCTGTCTTTTTCCGAGAAAAATCCCGAAAAAGGACAGACAAAGCCGCGGGTAGAAGCTAGTCCTGTATAAAAGAGGCCTGATAAAACGTGCCTTCGCGTTTCTTCTAAAATAAGGTTCTATACCTAATATGTTTAATCCAAAACTTCTTTTTCTACAAGTTTTTTTGTTCACTTTCAGAACTTCTTGGATCTAATCATTCACCATGTCATGGTTGTTTGTCAAAAAATGCGGTCGTCAAAATAATTTTTCGATCAAGGAGATTTTTTCTAGATGAAATAATTACTGATCTCTATTATGTTTGAGCAGGTGTAGTAAAATCATACAGAAAAAACTATTCAAAATTATGATCATGCAGCAACGGAGTGAATTAACAAAAGCATGACGCAAGACTACTTGCTAACTTATAATCCCAACAATGTGGAGGTACATCCCGATAGCTCGGAGTTCGAATCATGCGTGCCTCCTCTTCCCCATATAAAAAACAAACCAGGTAAGTAACTATAATATCACACAGATACGTCCACTGCTGAAGTGCCTCCCTCAAATATGGGGAGTTTTGCTATTATCACCACACTTGCCAGGCAGATCGGTGATTCTATTGTAGGTGAGGTGCTGCCCTTTCTCTGTTCCCTTAGTCAGCTCTTACGATATCAACTAAGGCTAAGTTGGAAGGGACGATTCTTTCGTCGCGACCGCCCAGTCCAGGTAAGTAAATAACGTCTAAATCATGATCAACAAGGACCAATATATGTGCCTATACAAACCATTATCTCTTTTTAGGTTACCATCGCCTTGTAAAATCTTCATTCGGTTCCAAAGCCAGAAATATTTACTACAACAAGGCAGATTGTCACTACCTTAAAAATGATAACAACATAGACTCTCCCAAAGAATGTCAAGCTAGCAGTAGCTTTCTATGTCAAAAGAACAACAAGTGTTATGGGCATTCCAATATAAGAAACCCACAGGAAAAGAGACCGTCAAGACTTTGTGTACTTCGTCAAAAGACCCTACCGCGTTTTTCGACTGTATTCAGACAATCTGCTAGTAACACGCCAGTAGTGAAGCTGCGAGAAAGGAAACTAGCTAACACTAGCTGCCAGCAATGCCAAACATGCCTAAGGAAAAGAAACAAAAAGCCAAATGCAAGGAGAGAAAACTCCATCGTACAACCAGTCTATGCAATTGAAGCAGGGGTGCATTTACCAAAAGTTTTCATACCCAATGACAACCCCAAGAATACTTATAGTTTTACCTCGACTTCAGACTGCGGGAACCCTGAAAAACTTAGACGCAAAAACTCGAAATTCAAGAAAAGGTTCAGGACTGAAATGATGAGGGAACATTGGAATTACCAGCATTCTCAGAAACAGAAACACCAGAAACACCATAATACCCCGACAGACCAAGCAGGCAAGCCTGTTCAGCAGGTCTTCAGCAGCTTGACTCGATGCCACCAAGCGTGCCTTGCGTCATCGATCTCTGATTATTCCTACATAGCTGAAATGCCATCTGCCGGCTTTTGGGATTTCCTTTTTGAAAAGATACAAACTAAATACCAAATTCATAAATGTGAAGTAAATCCATGCACTTGTGCCGAGTCCGGTATGCTTAATGCCAAACTTAGTCCACAATGTTGCTGCGACCCGAAAACTCCGTGCTTTATCAGAAGCACACAGGCTACTCAGTTCCCGCCACAACCGCACATACAACAGCAATGCTCACCAATGTCACGATCTCCCGCATCACAGGAATGCCTCCCAGCATGCAAAAAACGCTCTGGTTCATCAATTCAAAAGCCAATAGTTAAGTGCAAATGTAAACCGCCATCTACGAAACAACCTAAGTCGCAAGGTACTGCGCCGAAATCCCCTGTCGGGTCTCCAAAGTGGTCTCCAAAGAGATCTCTGCAAGACTATCCACAAGGTTTTAACTCTCCGCAAGGTCTGCTCAAATGTCTTCCAGATTATTCTCCAAAGTGTGCACAGGAATGTACTCAAAGCCCTCCAAAGTGCTGTTCACCAGCATGTAAAGAGAGTCCTTCGGTGAGGGATGACGGGCAAACGTGCCAGGAAGATCATGATCAGATCAAAAATTGGTTGGCCAAGAAATATAATGGTGAAATCTTATGTATACACAATCCACCATGCATCCTTATCAACGGATGCTTAAACTTACCTGCCGCAACAGTTGAACAGCCCAACAATAGTTTCTGGCCAGTCCTGTTTAAAAATATACCTATTAAGAAACATGCTCGCAAATTTAAGAGAGAAAAAAGCTGTCAGTATGGTCAGTCGTGCGAGATTCAACGAGTTAGGGTGCCAGAAGTCAATGAAGAAGAGAAGATGCAAAGTTTGTGCTCTCACGTCCCGCTTTGCGATTTGATCAGGAGTTGTGACAAGAAGAAGTACGATGCGAGTCTGGATAATTCTCACAATCCTATGTGCACGAAGTGTGCTGATTCCGTTGTGAAACGATCACCCTGGGGTTCGTTAAAAAGTTACGTCTGTGACCATTTTCCAAAGTGCCAAGAACTAACGATCGATAGCAAGAGCTATGACTTGTTGAACGGTACTGAGAGCTTTGGCGCACAGGCCCAGCAAGACACCAGCCGAGCTTGCCGCCATAATCCGCCTTGCATCATGGTGCCCAAATGCTTGGGAGGAATCTCTGTACTGAACAACTACATGCAATATGATGCTATACCGGACTGCAGCCACAAACCAGTTTGTGAGAACATCCCGGCCTGCTGCAGAAAGAATCACAAAGAAATGGTTTCTGTTTCATCTCAGTACCCGCATTCGTGTCGTATAGTCTAGGAGACAAGGTTTTACGCCTATCATTTGAATTAGTTCAGTAAAGTTGATCATATTTATGTAGCTGTCACCGGTTGGTATCAGCCCTTGTTGTTAGTAATTATAGTTACTAGTAACTACGGTAATCTTGTTTTGAAATTTCATGCTTTTGATCAAACTGTAGATACTTATGATACTGACTGGAACTTCACCGATATATGTACCTATCAAACTATTATACACTGTACTGAAATGATGCATGGCTACAGAAACTGGTCCCAAAAGACACCCAAAAGAGATTCTACTACTTTCTGAAGGTCATTTCATGCATGTAGGTAGGTAGGTAGACCAATATGACTGTAGAATAGAATTGAGAGGTAATTAGATTGCAGTTGAAGTAGAGGTTATATACTCAATAAAACATACTCTCTAAGTGCCACTTCTACGGGTCCACTTCTAACCGAGTGATCATAGCAGGAACGATCAACCGTTATGAGAATCAAGCCATCATAATGTTGGATAGGTCACTTCTTTGAGCATGAACCGAATTTGTACATCCTTTTCTAAATATTTCTACTTTGTTTATTCATGAAAACAGTTCTAATCTCGATCCCATTTTCAATCAAACATCAAAAGCAGTTTCTGCCTGATCAAAGTTTCATAATGATAAAAAGCGAATTCCTTTTGTTTCGTAGTATTGTACCATTGTGTACGTATAAATCGTGTGATAGCCTAGCTTTCAAGAGTTGGTACTCTTGGTACGACCATTTATCTTGTCAAATAGGTACTTTAAAGTCCCAACTTTGAAGTATCAAATTGACAAGAGAAACCAGGCTTTGATATTAGAACTGTTAACAAGTAAAAACCCTGGGCTGTTCTCGTGGTTACTCGACTAAATTTGTTTCAACTCGATTCAAATTGTCGAGTGACCCTCGAATAGCCCGTGATTGAACTGCTATTACAGAACTCTACGTTGGTTTGCCTCCTAGACTATGCAAATGAAACAGGGAATATGCATTAAAAGAAAGCAGTTATTTTGGACTATCAATAGAAGATGAATTCAACAGTATGCAGGTAGTGACGTGAACAAACAGTGATTGATCTACCTATCAACAGAAGATTAATTCAAGAAAAGTTTTGCATAAAGTGTGTCGTACGTGTCGCTCAGTGATCTAGAATCCAGATATCAGTGAAATAAAATGTGTGGTCAGTAAAATTTGTTTTTATTAAGGCTATTCCCAAAATATCTGTCTGTAGAACTATGGCACATTTTATTTAGGGACCAGAGCCTTGCGTTTGGTTTCTCGTGCTTGCGGAGTTCCGGACATAGATTTCTACTATGCTATCCTATACAAAGTGGAACGTCACGATGACGTCTCGATAGGTACTATCGGGAAGCGAAACTCAGGGTGGGATCAGATCAGACACGGCGACATCCATGTGCAACCATGTCGGATGCAAACCTCGTGGACCTTATTTATTTTTTTATTGGGATCAAAATACAGAAATACAAGTAAATTTTTATAATATATAGTTATATCGAAATCGTATAAAATCGTAGGTACGAAATCTTATTGAAACGCAAACAAAAATAAACACAAACAAACACTACTTTACAAATTACAAAAATAAGTACTTATCATTAAATCAATTAATAAAAAAATATTCACAAAAGGAAATATCTACCTATATATATAAAAGAAAGTCGTGTTAGTTACACTATTTATAACTCAAGAACGGCTGAACGGATCTCGGTGAAATTTGGCAGCGAGGTAGATGGTATCCCGGGGCCGGACATAGGCTACCTTTTATTCAGGAAAAAAGCGTGCGAAGCCGCGGGCAGCAGCTAGTAATTAATAAAATTATAGTTTTAGTAATTCGTTCACAGAATAGAAATTCTGCTTGTCAAGCCAAGCCAGTCGTTTAGAACATAGACAACCATCAGATGTGACAGGGTTCACGCTAGACCACGATGATGCGATCCATGGTTCTTGGATGCAAACCACGCTTGGCCTTCTCGTGGATGCGGTTGAATCTAGCTTTAGGCCACGGAAGTATTGCAGGATGCTAGGTTGGGTGTCTTCTTCTATGGTAGCTTAACGGTTTGCTTTAATAATAGCGAATTTTTAACCGACTTCGAAATTAGGAGGAGGTTCTATGTTCAGCTGTTTGTATGTTTATCCCGCAACACTTAAAAAAAAGTGTTAAATCTGTGTATAATTAAGGGATTCGAAGTCGGTTTTTAGTTATAAAGAAACAATCAAATTATTTTCAGAACTGGTCAGTCACTGTTTTTGACATAGACCAGATTTTTTTCTCGATCGTTTGACACGATTCAGATGACTTCAAGGTCAAATAAGAACTTCCATTTAATTTAGTTAATATCCAAATTCTTAATACACTCTACGAGTAGCAAACTCAAGGTAAGCAGCACCTAGTCCTGAATTTCAGAAAATAAGTCTTGCATTTTGTATGGGGAACATGCCCCATGTCGTGTTGGATCAATAGAATAGAGAGAATTATAAATTCAGCACTCGAAATGATTTTAAGATTTATGGGTTTTCGACTGCTTAGATATTTATATATCGCTGTGTTAGGCACTTGCTATTTTGCCTTTGTTTTCAAATATTAAATTCTCAAAATCTTCCGTTTAAAAAGTAGACAGAACTTCATGCGTGCAAAATTTCAGTTCCTTCCATTTGTTCAATAGTTTTCGCGTCGTCTTATGAAATGAAATGAAAGGTTTTTTATTTACCTTACGAACTACTACACAATAAGTTGAACTAGAGAAGTTAATGCAACCTTACCATGAATCTAAGTAAAATACGGGAGATTGTGTACTAGATTTACGAAAGTGGAAGGCTCAAATTAGGTGCAATTAGGTCCACCCACCTTAGTCATAGTCGGACCGGCGGCGGCGCGGCGGCGGCGGTGGCGTTCGTTTTTCGCGTGCATATTGTGGTCTCGGTCGCACTTCGGTCTAAGTACGTCTTTCCATCCTTGTTGTTCATTAGGGAAGTATATTGCATAAGAATGGAAATAGCGTGTCTTTGCGTTTAGTTGTAACACAACACAGGCCATTTGTTGATTGAGCGCTGGGAGAACGTACCATATCTTACCAAATTTTACTTATTTATTTATTGATCACCAACATAGTGTATACTAAAACAAGCTTTGAGTTACCTTAATAAAAATCATGTCCAGTGTGATAGATAGATATAGTTTATTGTCAAACAGATTACATGTTTTTGGTTAGTAGTGTCTTAAATCCTATGTTAGGTGTGACTATAATATTATTAAAGGTACATTGGGGTAATGCAGCCAGCAGCGTCTTGGGGACGCTTCCGACTGGATCAGTTGAGCTACCTGTAGATTGTTTGCAACAGTCTGCAGTTAGCTTAATTGTTTCACTTGTAAATACTAGTTCTAATTTGTTTTTATTATTGAATAAACTTTTGGATTTCATTCGCTAAAATAAAAAAAAAACAAACATTAGTATAAAAATTGCTAAAAATATCAGTCAATACACAATAAATTAATAAAGTAAATTCACTTATAATTAAACATTTCAATTAGATCTATGACGTGATTTAAATTTTGTACGTACTCGTAGCAGAGCGCAAGGCTTTCGCTCAGCATTGTGCTGGATACACTCTGTGTGCACCCTGCGGTTTCGATTTTCATCGGAAATCATATGACTACGACCTACGATACAATCACGTGACAAACTGACACCTCAGTTCACAAACTATTGCAAAACCAAAGGACAAACTTAAATCCATTTTTAAAGTAAAAATATAATTCAAAGGAACCCAAACGCAGCTTACAATACAACACCAAACACCACCCACTTATAATTCAACCGAAATTATCGGGTAATAACTAGAAAAAACTCGCCTGGAGCGGTCCCTATAAACATTTCAAACTTATAGTTTAGAATTTCCTAATCTTTACGTGGCCGACTCAGGAATTTTATCATTTAAACCGTCTAAATTTAGAAAACCAGTTGGACAAAAAACTATGGTCCAAAATGCGTTCAAATTTAGCCCCTATTTTAGTATATTAAAGCTGGTATTTCTCTGAGTTTGTGTAAGAATATAGCCTTAGTGATTTCGTAAAGCTACGATCAAAAACTAATGAGTGGAGACCGTTGAACCTGACCAGTTTTATTTTTAGGGTTCCGTAATAAACTAGAATGAAGATTAAATCCAGCAGGTAATTTTTGATGAGGATGCAACTAATGTACGCTCTAAAACTTAACGAGGCTTAAGGGTAACTAACAACAATTTATTTTATTTTAGTAAGTGTGTTTATTCGTACCTACCTATACCATTGAGCAACGAATACCACTGAGCACAAGTACCATTGAGTACCATTGAGCATAGGTACATATCTATGCTCGATGGTGCTACTTTTAATTACATATTTAGCGCCATGTCCACTGTTATTTATTAAGATGCTAAAGTCCTCTGGAAACAAATTCATTAAATAACGCTGGATAATCCACACAGCATCATCTAGCCCTAAGGTATGCAGAGCGTGTGTTATGGATATTAGATAACTGGTATACTACATATTACAATGGGAGTTGGGGAGACCCATTGTGTGGGACGCTACATGCGTCGACACACTTGCGCCTTCCCATCCTCCGACGACTTCCGTGACGGCTGGTGCGGCGCGGCAGATTTGGCCGTGGATCGAAAGAGACGCAAATATGCAGTTCTCGACATAGCCTACAAATTTGCTCCCTTTGGGGTCGAGAGCCTAGGTCCGTGGGGTACCGAGGCTCTCCGGGTTTTTAAAAAGATATCTGAGCGTCTTGTCGACGCGACGCGTGACCCGAGAGCTGGTGCGTATCTGGCGCAGCGCATCAGCATTGCCATACAGCGGTGCAATGCAGTCAGCGTCTTCGTTACGCTTCCGACTGGTATTGATATGGATCAGTTGAGCTACCTGTAGATTGTTTGCAACAGACTGCAGTCAGCCTAATTGTTTCAATTGTAAATACTAGTTGTTATTTTGTTTTTATTATTTGATTGTAATTTTCTTTGCCAATAAAGTTACATAATACAGAAACTTAATTACAAATAAAGATATTTTTTATTATACATAGAAAATACCCAGAACACCCGGAACAAATTGTCTTAAAAGTTCAGGCAACTGCCATTAGGGTTTTGAGATCTATTGAGACAAAAGCTCGATAAAGACTAGGAGAGAATATATCATTATTATAAAATCTGTGGCTTTGATAAGGAAAATTTTATAAAATGGTTCACAGGAAGCCGTATGTAAATTATATTTTATCAGAACAAACTTCCTTGCCAATGACTAAAAATCTTGATCAAAATAGCGTCTAAAAATTAAACCGAAAAAATCTCAGAACTTACCGCACTTGTCTGAGAATAGAATACCTGTAGATATAATAATTTTAATAATATAATCTATCATTACATGACAGACAGAACTCTTCCTGTCTTTTGTTTTTCTTGCGAATAAGTATGATAATCAAAATTCAAAGTGCTTTAATTTCTTTAGACCTTACAGGACTCCTGGAAACATCACAAAATTAAAATTACGTATTATTGTACTGATAGATCGGTTAGCAGATCGGAGGGCGGTGCTCTCTGATGTTAGATACAGATACATGATGTTAGATAGATAGATAATGCTTTAGATAGATAACATATAAATAAAACAGTTTGGTAAAAGGTAACAGAATTGGCGGCATTATCGCTAAAAGCGATTTCTTCCAGGCTACCAAGGCTTAAAAGAGACGGGTAAAGGATGGCGGTGCAGGAGCTAACAAGAAATATATTCATGAAACGAATACAAACATTAACAAACTAAAATAATCCTAAATATTATATATCAATAATCCTTAATATCAATAATACTAAATATAAATCCTAATAAAAACTAAAATAGTACACATATACCAAATAGAAATAGAAATATACACTAATACATAACAACAAATGGTGACTATAAGGGACAAATTAATTACTTACATAAATAATATTCGTAAACTTTTAGTTTAAAAGTGTGATAACTGTGATAAGTTGTGACTTTTTTATATCAATAGGTAGATCATTCCATAATCTGATGGCTTGGCCAGTAAAAAAATCGCTGTAAAACAATTTTTTCTGAACTGGAGCCACCAAAAACAACGTTTCTGAAGATCTGAGAGAGAGACATTAAGTATGAAGAAACTGGAATCTGGATGTGAACCTCGTTAAAGCTGAGAAAGATAAACTTAGCAAATATCTTGATTTGACATGTGGGACGTTGATTCAGCGACCGTCGTCCCGATGATAGTCGCGTCGTTTCGGTTAACGGCGTAATAGCGAAGAGCCTCGATCAACATCTCAGGAGACTCTCGCTAGGAAGTTGGGTCAAGGGCCAGATCCAAAAGGCGGTACTCCTGAACTCGGCGCGCATCATCAGGAACTTCCTCTCTCTGCAGCCCTAGTCACCGGCCGCTTGCGGCTAGCTTCGTGGCCCGATTTGCGGTATGGTATATGTATTTTTTACTGTAGAATAGTTTTGTTTTATTATGTTTTCTATAGTAAAATTTGTATTATACGATATTTTATACGATAATACATATACCATAACGAGATTTGAAATAAATTAAGTCTATAATAATAATATAATAATTATTTAAAAAGTTTCGCAATTTGGGTTTGTTGAGACACCTAACTACCAAAAATTTCCTCGTATAGCGAGAATCGAGTTTCAGTAACAGGCCATGATGGTTTACCTTAACAATTATTATTCAATCATTAACAAAAATTACAGAATAACGAAGCAAAATAATCATTTTTGTACCTACAAGTGAATTCTTCACTCATGACGTCACGTGTTTACCACCGAACACCTTTCATTTCCCAAACAGGTTCCGCACCACAATTACGAAATACTCGTGTGGGAGGACCAGAATGCCCAGGTAGAGAAGAGCTGATCATATTTATTTTTATTTATTACGTTGTGATAGGAATTTATAATAAGCTGGGGAATAGCGTTGGTTTATTCAAGAAAGCATGGGTTTCGAAATACTTTTCAAAGTCTACGTAGAGTTTTATGGTTCAAAAAGAGGTTCAGGAAAATTATGCTTTGGTTTTTTGATAATTATTATTTGAATCGAAATTATTTCGAGGCAAGTTCATGTTAATCCATAGACTGCCTACATCCGATTTTATACCTTTACTCGAGCCAAACTCAAAATTCAATATTTGTCAACAAGCAAACATCACTTTCTGCCGTAGTAGTTATTTTACAGAATTTGCGCTAGTTGCCTTGAAGCAAGAGTTGAAGTTAAATTTATGATTTTTGCGTTGTGTTTTGTTACACAACATTATAATATCTTCAAAATGGCTAGAGTATAGGTTAGTGGTTGCGGCTTTCACAGCCCAACCTCTGTGGCAGCTACATCCACAACAAGAAGTTATGTGCGGTATTGGAATAAGGCAAAAAAAAAATTAATTAAATTGAATACATTGCTTTTTCAATCTAATAAAACGAACGCAAATCAATGTCTGATTAGGAATAGTCAAATTATATCAATTGAATGCCTAGTTATGTAATAAAAAATTGTCATAAAAAAGTAGATATGCATACCTCCTTATTCCTCATAGTCTGCTTACTTAAAGCATTGCTACTTCTCACTCTGTCTTCTTCTAATGACGTAAGTCGGAGTGAGAAATAACACTGCTTAGCAAATGTTATATATGTATAAGTAAGCAGGCCATTATGAGAAAGTGTGTACAAATTGATAATGACATACATACAACATGTCAAATTCAGTCTCTTTTATTGAACTAGTAACTTTTGAAATTGAAGTGTACACAAACACTTTTCACTTTTCGTCCTACGGTACACTTTTACATTGTACGTATTATTTGAACCGTGTAATTTACGGTATAAATTGTACTTTTGTATATTATATTATTGTCTTTGAGGCGTACAATAAAAATTTTGTGTATTGTATACAAATTATCGGAATAATGTATAGGTACCTACACTAACTATGTATTTAATCAAATGTATTAAGTACCTACTTGGAAGTGTATATTTTCGCAGGTGACTGTACTTATGCAATTACGTTACATGCAACTTAAATTCAAAGAAAAAACAAGTTTACAAACATATCACGAAAGAAAACTATAAATTAAATCAATATTGATAAACCGTCGCCTGACCAAGCACCGTTCGCACCACATTCCACTCCACCACTATGCCGTGACTGCGCGCAATATATTCGTGGCTCGTACAATGAGCAAAGAAAACTTTCTTACTAATGAAATCACTTGAAAATAAGTGACACTTTTCTTTTACCTACCTTTTTTTGTTACTTTCAAAGGGTTTTTTTATCACGAAGGTTTGATAAGCTAGAGGTAATTTGATGGTGTAGTATTCACTTCTTTATTTTAGTTTAGAATTCAAATAAATTGGTAGCTCGCAACACTTTTGTTACTTATGAAATTTCTAGCTGCTGCCCGCGGCTTCGCACACGCTTTTTAAGTAGTCTAAGTATGTCCCCGAAATACCATTTACCTCCCTGCCGAATTTCAATAAGATCCGTTCAGCCGTTTTGGCGTGAAAGGTAACAAGACAGAGAGAGTTACTTTCGAATTTATAATATTAGTTTGTATTGCATAACCATTTCATTATTATGGTTTCAAAGCCTCTAAAATTAACGATATCTCGAAAATAATTCCCTATAGAATTCAAATAAATTGGTAGCTCGCAACACTTTTGTTACTTATGAAATTTCTAGCTGCTGCCCGCGGCTTCGCACACGCTTTTTAAGTAGTCTAAGTATGTCCCCGAAATACCATTTACCTCCCTGCCGAATTTCAATAAGATCCGTTCAGCCGTTTTGGCGTGAAAGGTAACAAGACAGAGAGAGTTACTTTCGAATTTATAATATTAGTTTGGATTGCATAACCATTTCATTATTATGGTTTCAAAGCCTCTAAAACTAACGATATCTCGAAAATAATTCCCTACGACTATAAAAATAATTTCGAATACATAATATAAAACCATACATTAAATTCAAAAGGTCAACAAACGAATAATCAGTTGAAATCTTTGAAATATAATAAAATATCGAATAATCGCCGAAAATACGACATTCACTAAAGTTATTGTAATTTTATGATAATGTTTTGCGACATATCTGATGGACCAATAAAGAAGACCGTGCGATACAGAAGTATCACCTACTACACCAGTTACTAAAGATGGCGAGTCACTTTTAAACTTGTCGCACACCTGGAGCTCCGCTGCAGCACAGCACATGTGTAAATGTCCATTGAAATATTGGCTTTAACTCTTAACATTTAGATGAATTTTATATTAAAGGTATCAGATGACAGAAAACTCGCGAACGCTTGAAGTTGTGGGAAGCAATTTAGTCACCGTGAAATGTATCTGAAGATAACGAGTTTAAGCGTATATTTGAATGCAAGTTTTTGTGCTGCATGGTAGCGGTATTGCATTAATGAGCGCAGAGCTTTAGGATGCCCACTTTTCTTTTGCGTCTTCGCAACCGCAGTCAAATCTCAAACTCAATAGAAATAAATAATTTTGTAAATAAAATATTGCAAATATCCTACACAAGCACTACAACGCGTTTTTCTGGGATATATAGTACTTACATAGGTAAGTACTATATATACACTAGCCAAACTCTATGTAGAATTTTTGTTGTTTACAACACTAAAAACGAAAACTCACCTGCTTGGCGTCGAGTTTCAGATAATAATTGTGAGCAATATTTATTGAAGGAAGGATCTCAAACGTGTATAAGAAGTCTGTATTATTTTACATCAGAGGTTAATCATAATATTGGGGTTAATCATAATAAAAAAAATATCGAAGCGTTGGGCAGAAATCATAAAAAAGTTAGAAGCTGTTATTTTAATCGACTAAAATACATATTAATAGATACTCAAGAGGTATAAAATACCGAATTTTGTGCAAATGTACTATGTTTAGCTAATTTTATAACCATAAAAGAGACATCAATTAAAAAACCTGATTCCAGTGACTTCTTTAAAGTTATTTACTCAAAACATAATATTTTATCGTTATTTAAACGAGTCGCGAATATCACTATGCCAAGGCACAATTTATGTTGATTTACGCAAATTATTTAATATGGATTCACATAAATGTTCACAAAACTTAATTATGAATGAGGGCCTATTAATAAATTACCAAAAAAACCAGTTAATAAAACCACCAGGCGATAAATTACCATGTGGTGCCGGCTTGGAATTTCAACCACAGCAACTCTTCCCGCGGGTGTTGTAAGAGGCGACGGGACATCCCTATAGACTGGAAACTGGCAGCAGCGCCTCCTGCAGAACAATTCTACCACCGAACTGCGATCACCAACCACACCACAGAAATCTGAACATTCTGATTTCTGTGCGCTTATCAATAGGAGGCCTGCGTCCAGTTGTGGACTGAGTATCTACCGAGCTGTATGTAGATTTCACGAGAAAAATCGTTTATAATTTAAGAAAATTATAATTTTTTGTCGTTGAGGAAATCTGACAATATTTTTTCAAATATAACTTGTCATTCCCACACTCATAAAGTAAAACATATAAACACTTTTCATATTATCACAATTTAATTAAATTTCCGTTTAAAAAAAATGCGTATTAATAATGTCCGTACCAGACCAGAAATATGTCAAGTGAAGCATAAAAATTAATTAAATGTAAATGAAGTTATTCAAAGCTGATTGACTAGAGTTATCTAGGTAAGTATTTGAATAAATATAAAGTAATGCAGGCCGTAAACATTTTAACAGCATAAATTAAAAAAAATTATATGTATATATAATATTTATTTACATATAGCTATAGCTATTTGAGCTCTGTATAAGAATTAGCAATTTGAAGTGGCAGTGGGCCGGACATATCTCGCGAAGAACCGACAACCGCTGGGGTAAACGGATTTTAGAGTGGTGACCGCGACTCGGCAAACGTAGTGTTGGATGCCCACCGGCCAGGTGGGATGACGATACGCGAAATACTGCAGGCAGATGCTGGATGCGGCAAGCTGAAGACAGGGCGCTATGGCGCTCATTAGGGGAGGTCTATGTCCAGCAGTGGACTAAGATAGGTTGATGATGATGACAGGGTTATCGCTATCAGTAATTTCTTTCCCATGATGTGTGGATACAGGAATACCTATAGAGAAAAGTTGGATAGAATTAGTAAAAATTGATAATATCGGAAACTAGCCTTGTGTGTACATATAATAGTGCACAAGTGTGCGCAAACACAGGTGCACTCTCTATTCGCTCACTCAAAAAGATGACATAAGTAAGAAAGGAGTGAATATTCTGATGACTAATCTATGTGTATACTAATAGAACACCGGTCGCGTCGGTTCGTTCGACGAGTGCATCTGTGCATCGTTGTGTTGCGCACACACTTGTGCACTTTGTTGTGCACAGTTAGTCTTCGTTGAGACTGGCATTCAGCTTTCGGCTAGGAAGACATTATTATTATACTCGTAGAAGAAGCAAACAAAATTATTGTGCCGACCCCCATAAGTGGGAACAGAGTCTTTGGTATGGGTTTGCACAATACTAAAACGAAGAAAGTTTTCGTTTACTACCGATGAACTGTCAAAGTTGTAGTGTTAAATTGAAACGGATCAATCAAAATCGTTAGAAAACTACAATCGAATGGGCAGAATTGTGGCAAAATAGTAGCAAAAGCCAAGAAAAAAGAAGAGTTCGTATGAAACTATTCGATCGCTGCCATACTACTAAAAGTAGTTCCTCTCTATTAGGTAAGGCGCTTACTGTACCAATGGGTGGAAACGAAAACTTTTATAGTTTTCGTAAACTATACACAACCCATACCAAGGATTCAGGACTAGAAAATAATATACGCTGGACAATCCACACAGCATCACCTAGTCCCAAGCTAAGCAGAGCTGGTGTTATGGGTACTAGATAACTGATAGATATACTTAATATAATACATTACATATATACATATTTTTATTATACATAGAAAACATCCAGAACACTTGGAATAAATATCTCTAAATATCGTAAAAACATTTGTCTCGAGTCGGTAATCAAACACACAATCTCCTGCGTTGCAGGCGGACCTTCGACCGCAGCGCCAAGAGGTCGTCATCATAAAAGGATAAATAAATTAGTAACCATGTTGCGAGCTTTACTAGCAGCTAGTAGTAGCGTAGCTTTATTAGCAAGGTTTACTACAAGTACATGTACATGAAATAGATTGTAAGTTCCTACTTTGTAAGCCCATCTCTGTGAATAAATATTTATTATAAAGCTTTGTTAACTGTAGAGCTAATGCACGCCATTTTGTGAAAAGGATAGGCATAGGATTTCGCGTTCATAGGAGCGGGACAGAGCATAAGTTTTTGGAACAGCGTAAGCCCAAAAATCAAGTTATTGTTTATTTATAAGAAAACTACGCAACTTATGAAGAAACTGGTTCAAGGAACCAAATAATTAGTAATAACTTAAGAATCAAAACATAAGTCATGTCATTAGACCGCAGGGTTCTCGACCAAATTATGTGCAAAACAGTGCACTTTCACGTTCTTTTTTATCGTATTTTTTCCCCTATCGTGATTTTACTTTCAAGGAACCAAAGAAAAATAGTTGGATTTTATGTAATTCGAGTTTTTTACCACGGGGATCTCGTTAGTAGATCTAGGCCTAGTTTGACAATCAAACCCAATTAGTTTCACCCCTTAATACTAATGCGTTTAAGTACCTAATAAGTGAACCAATTTGATACCAAAAGACCAAGCTTCATGTATATCTTTTGTCTTCAATCGTAAATTCATTTGATCAATATTTTACTGACATTTCATTAAATTAACACAAATTAACGACATCTTTCATATTTATTGCTTGTTCTGATAAGCGGTACTTGTTGTTATCATTTAGCAGAATACCGAGTTGCTTTATGAGATCGGAGTGGATAGCCAAATCAGAAACCATGAGAGTTATAGAAAAGTCGTGAAAGGAGGCATGATCTCGATTTATGAGAAAACAAATACTGCATAATTATTTTGTTCTGAGTATTCTAGAGTATTTTAAATCTGTTATTTTTGGCTGAAATCGAACTGATTGATTTTACATAACATTTCGAACTAATTCGGTTGCTGTTATGGATCAATCTTTGCAAAAAATGCGCTACATATTGAAAATTAACGGAAATTATATTTTTAGTTTAAATACGGTAGGTATTTAAACTAAAAGTGTAATTTCCGTATATACTAAGCATCAATATGAAAATTTAAATAATCTTTACGAACAATTGGTGTGCTTACCGCTAGCCAAGATACTTAGCCTATATTTTAATGGGGTTTATCCCCGATAAAACATATATATTAATATTAAATATAATGAAAAATGTAAACAAGTAAAAAATGAAATACTCCTTTCACGGGTATTCTCTAACTGTCATGGCTTCGGATTTGGCCATCCACTCCCATCTCCAAAAGCCATCCAGTACAATACTTGCTAAAAATAGAAAAACATTTGACTTATAAACATATTCACTGGACTTTATCAGTTTGAGTACTTTTTAGGATTCCGTGCCGGAAGGCTGAAAACGGAACCCTATTACTAAGCCTCCGCTGTCGGTCCGTCCGTCTGTTTGTCTGTCACAGGGCTTTATCTCATGAACCGTAAGAGGTAGACAATTGAAATTTTCAGAGAATGTGTATCTCTCCTGCCGCTTTAACAGCAAATAATAAAAATAAAATTAATATTATAATTAAAGGTGGCTTCCATAAAAAAAACGTGTTTTTTTATTATTTTGCTCTTCGTTTGTCAAGACTGTGGTCTTAAACCACAGTAGGTAGACAAATGAAACTTTCTATATATAAGTAACATTTTAACAAACACTAAAAATATAATAATGTTTAATGTTTTTAACAAATACTAAAAATATAATAATGTTTAAAATTTAAAGGGGTCCACGAACAAGTGAAAATTTGATGTTCTTCGAAAAAGTTGCCTTTACGGTACGGAACCCTTCGTATGCGAGTCAACTCGCACTTGGATTTATATTATAATCAATTCGTCGGTTAATAAACATAGAAAAATAAAATTAAAGAATAGAAACGACTGAGCTAACTACATACTGTTGCAAACAATCTAGAGGTCGCTCAACTAATCCACATAACATCCATTTCCATATCGATTCGTTAACATAGGTAATAATCAGTTTTGAATTTTTTGATTAATTATAAAATAAACACTTTATATTTCACAAGAAAATGTAGGTACCTACTTTTTATATTATTTTTAGTTAAGTTAAGTTAAGTTAGTTTTAGTATTTAATTTATTTGTCATACACTTAAGATACTTTGCTTCTAGGTTGAAGCTCAACGGTCTTGTTCCATCTGGCAATAAGAACTCCACAATGATCAGGTTGCTACTTAACTGTATACCAACCAATTAATGCACATAAAATAAATTGCCAATACGGATAGCAGCAAAGGTTACATAATCGAATCGGACCACTTGACTGCAATTACAACAAAACAATTGTATTTACTGACCTAATTATGTTAATTACACATGTAATTAATATAATTAATTACGAGTTATTAATAAATGTTTCTCGAAAGATCTAGGTTACTATTAAATCATTTGCAATATACAGGGTTGTTAGTAATTCACTGATACTGCGTGAACTGCTGGTAGGTATCTCCCCCCATCCAAAAATTGTTCTTTAGAGAGGCAAGCAGGCTCTTCCCTGAATTTACAGTGTGCAAGAGTGAAAGTTCGGTGTTTAGTAATTCATTGGGTTCCGGACAAACGTTTTTTCAATTTGTATCCACAGGTAATAGACAAAAAAAATAAGAATAAAGACCCGGCGTCAACACGAGCCTGTTAGTGATGATGGGTAGAAACTGCAGTTCACGGAGTGTCAGTGAATTACCAATAACCCTGTATATAAAATATAAATGCTTTTTTTACAAGTTAAAATATTTTATTACATGCTACAGTTTCGATATTTATTCGTTTGTTAGTTCTTTACGCCAAAAAACTGAGCGTTATAGGTAGCTCTAAGCCAAGATACATGGTTGGCGTTTTTTTTTTTTTGCGATAATATTATGTTCTAAGTCGCAAAGCAAAAGCAAATAGACAATAACTATAATTAGATTGTTTAGATATAACAATTTTTATAACTTTAATATTTTATAATTTAAATTTTTAATAACGAAAGAATTTTAAAATCGGCTTATAGTTGACGGAGAAATCGACGAAAATATAAAAAAACTTGGACCCTTCTTCCGTTTTTAGAAGTCGGTTAAAAAAGTTGATTCCATGCTGCATCACAGGTGCACTCAGTATTCCTTCATGACCTGTTGACATTAGTTATTCTGGCCTATCTCTCTGGGCCTAAAAAAATACATTTATGATTCTATACGCAATGCAATACAGTTAATTTTAGCATATACTTCTCCGTCAGAGCGCTAAATGGCTAACAGCTGTCTTTATGCGTTGAAATAAAAGGCATCTCTTTCTGCAGTATGCAAACTGAGCGAGACTTCAGACCCAGAAAGATAGCTAACGCGTTTGCAGTGTAAAACCACAGATATCAGAAACTAAGCATCTGTGAATGTGTGCATCTGTCAAAAACACTCCGTCCCATTGGATTACGGTGGTAAAAAAAAACTCAAAATATTTTATTCCTTTTTTGTGCGGTCGTGTTATAATCGAATAAATAAAAAGTTATATCAATCTTATTTTATAAACTGCTTTGTTCTTCTAGAAACTCGTAGAAAATTGGCGAACCCAAGAGCACGGTATGAAGTTCCTACAATACGAAAACACGTAGGAACTCTATACCTCGCTAGTGGCAATCACCGTATTATCTTCTGTTCTTGATACTTCTTGATTCTTCTGGTGGTTCTTTTCTCTTCTGTAAACTGCTCCGTTTTTTGTCCGTGCTCCGTGAGAAGACGTTCTCACTTTGCTAGTATGTCTCACTTCTTATGTTTGTGTTTAAGCTTAGCATCTAAGTAGTTGATTTCTTTACGTCTCATAGAACGTTAAAATAATGATGTATCTTATTATATAATTATGTATTTAAGCCTTAGATACATTTTACGTTCTATGAGACGTATAGAAATCAAACCAGAAAGTAAATAAAATAGTAACTTAAATAAGGAATTAAACTTTTACAAAAATGCCCCACGAAAAGCTCAACAACATGTTTTTAATATCAGGCTCCGAATAAAGAGGAGATTTAAGAGGAGAGAACGGTATTCACAGTCAAACTGACTGACTTCCCGAAAATTTCACAGCAAATAAAATATTTGATTACATTTAAAATAATTTACATGATAAAAGGTACAGCAGCTGTTTACAAAAATCTTAGAATTAACATACTCTATCCGCAGAATTAACCCCTTCAGGTGCCTAAATATTTAACCCGTTTCCTACCTACATATGCAAAAACTTGGTATGCAAAAATCCCTTAGGGTATGCTAATTTGTGTGGGAACCTAAAATTTGCATGAATTCATGTCTGCGAACAGTAGCAGTTTTTGTAAGACGTTTTTGGTTTCGTTACCGAATTGGGGGAAATATTTTATGCAAATTATGGGAAGGTTTAAGACGTAACTTATGGTTTTGAGGGGTTAAAATAAAATAGTATGAAAAAAATTGTACGAATAAAGCGGCGGTCCTTGAAAAATAAACTAAAATATTTGTGAATAAGTTTTTTGAGTGTACGCTGGCTGCCACAATAAAATAAAAATCTTTTACTTCGGACAACACAAAGGAACCATAATTTGTTAGTAAATTTATACCTACAAGCACTTATAAATAGGGTTAGTTATTTAACATACACAATGGATCCATAAAGGATCCAATGCTGCGTCAGATACCCACCAGCTCGCGGGTCACGCGTCGCTTCGACCAGACGCTCAGATAACTTTAAAAACGCGGAGAGCCTCGGTACTACATGGACCACCACCACCCCACGGACCACCACGGACGGACGGTTGGGTCTAGACGCAAATATGTAGGCTCTGTCGAGACCTGCATATTTGCGCCTCTTGAGATCCTCGACCAAATCTGCCACCGCACTAGCCCTCAAGGATGTCCTCGGAAGATGGGAAGGCACTAGCGCCTTCCCATCACACTTGTGTGTCGACGCATGTAGCGTCCCACACAATGAGCCTCCCCAACTCCCATGGGACTAGTGTCATGCCGTCGGGCCTCTTACCATCGTCACGCAACAGACCATTCGGTTCGAGAATAGCTGGTACGTTAGCGATGACCAAGGCCCGCCGCGCCGGATGATGTCGTTAAGGCTGGCATGGCGATATAATTAAACTCAATTGAAATTCTGCTATTATAAATATAGTAAGTACCTACATATACATAAATAATCATGTAATCTAAAAACCTCGGTAAATACTCATCTACGCAACTTCTTCGCCTTTCCATTTAAACTTTTTGTTACCTAACTTTTCGAAAACATTAATAATAAATATTAAAAATTCAAAATTAAAAATACTACGTACATTCAAAAGGTCGCACATTATACGTACATGCTGATAGAGTACATTTTTAATGAGGCAGAAAGCACTGCACCCTTTGTAATTAGTTTGACAGCGGGTGGTAGAACACAACATAAATTGAACTTTATTGAGTGCCACGCTAGTAATTTTTTTAATACTTTAAACAGTTTATATTTGTTCATAATGGTCATCCGACCGGCCTACGCGTTTATCCAGAAGCTCTGTCTGTCCGTTTGTTACATTTTCACGCCTAAGCGGCTGAACGGATCTT
Organism: Eupithecia inturbata; assembly: GCA_963662085.1. NCBI lineage: Eukaryota > Metazoa > Arthropoda > Insecta > Lepidoptera > Geometridae > Eupithecia > Eupithecia inturbata. Next base: position 11,578,170 of record OY759191.1, read on the forward strand.
ATTGCAATTTGGCAGGGAGGTAAACAATATCCCGGGAACGGACATGATTATGCTACTTGAACAGAATCTAAGGAAGAAAAAAAAACTAGTATATAAATAAGGCTGGACAATTCACAAATCATCATCTAGCTCCAAGCTAGCCCCAAGCAGTGCTAGAAAAAACAGAAAAAAAATAAGCGAAAATTTCGTTATCAAACTTTAATCATCATAACCAAGACTGGTTCAGAAGTTGCTCCAACATTTTTAACATAACCAGTTTTTACCGCCATTTTTACGAGTATTTATTCAAGTGCCACCTTCTTTATTGTTCTATTTAACAGTGCCAAAATATCTTCCCACTAGCTTCAAACGTGGCCCGCGAGCTGTCTGTCATCTGATGCCGTCAATATGAAATGCATCTAAATGTTACGAGTTAAAGCCCATATTTGAATGCACATGTTTGTGCTGCGTGGTAGCTGCACGCCTCTGTTCTGCGACAACCTATATCCACCATTTTCTTAGACGTATAATAAAGGCTTCTTCAGACAGATGTAAAGGCGTGTGCAGGCAAATCCCCCTCATTTAGGGGATTTTCGGTTGAAATTAGTTCGTAAATCCTCGGCTTACCTCCCCTACTCAGCTGTGGATGCATAAATAGGAATTTTCTTGGTATCTTATTGTTTTTAGAATGTGTTTTTGTGTAGACTTGGCTTTAAAATATGTTTAAAAGTGGTAGCAGGGAAATGTTACTAGCTTCACTAGCTTTTTCATGCGACTTCGGACGCGTTGTCCAGGATAAAAGTGTCAGACCTATGTATTTTCCAGCATACCATCTATATCTTTATCTATCATTTAAAATGGCATCAGTAATATTAGTCTTATTCGGCCGTGACGTAAGAATCGACCCCTCCAAATCAGCTCGTGGATATCGTAAAAGCCGACTAAGGGAATCTACTAGAAGAAGGGCAGCAGCTTCCTTCTGTGTATTTTAACACCTCCGCTGCGGTTACCAATCCGCGTGCTTAGCGTGGTGATTATGGCAAAAGCTCCCTTGTTTGGGGGAGGCGTGTTCAGCGGTGGGCGTAGGTTACGAACGTGGCTGATGAGAAATATCAGTATTGATAGTTACGTAGATTTAGAGATTGATGGTTACCTACGTGGAAATAATTACTTATATGGAATAAGTAGCTATATAGAAATAATAATAATAAATAATGCTGGACAATCCACACAGCATCATCTAGCCCCCAGGAGCTTGTGTTATGGGTACTAGATAACTGATATACTTAATACAATACATTACATAGATAAATGTTTTTTATTATGTAAAGAAAATACCCAGAACACCCGGAACAAAACTCTGCAGATTCTACAAACATTTATCCCGAGGTGGGAATCGAACCCCGAAAGCCCGCCGTGCCACATAGGTCGTCAAATTGTAAGTAGGTATATATTTTGCATGATATCATCGACATTAAAATATGTAGTTAGGTAATATTTCGCAATTTTACTTTGACCTGACTGCTTACATGGGTAATGTAAACAGCGAGTGAATTTTGAACCGTGAATATTAATTATTCACGGTTCAAAATTCACATTTGAAAAGTGAATAAAAACGTGACCAGTAAAATTAACACATTTCTTATGTTTACGTGAACTTTGTGTGAAAGTTATCGTTTAATCCTAAGGTTCATAAGTACCTTAACAGCTTGATTGAGACACGCAACACAATAACTGCTTCTACACACGTTATTTCATAAATATCTATACAAGGGTACATAGTACATACCACGAGTTGTGAAGAAACTTATGGAAGCGTGGCAACATGTCTAAACTCAAAGTCAACTATTGAAGACACTTGATAGTAGAATATCCATAAATTCTTCCGTATAATGATTACAATTCCAGTAAATTTTCGATAAAAATACGCAAGCAATTTTTATATAAAGTTTTACATGAACAAAAAAGTATATTTCTCTATGATTGGCTGATAAATTATGTATAGAAGTGGTAATAATCACCCCAACACCAAGCTCTTATAGTTGCGTGCTAACAGGCAGTTTGCCTGTACCAATGTAGCGCAGAGAATCACCAATAAACAAGTCTTGGCTTACCAACATACCATGATCCCTGATGGAGAAATTAGTGAAGACATCCAGAGCTCTTTCATGCGTGAATACCTTATCCACCATGAGTAAAAGAACTTGCTTGCGCAAAGAAAGATAATAATGCTGAACAATTCGCACAACATCATCTAGCCCCAAGCTAAGCAAGCAGAGCTTGTAACTGATACACAATATTCCTATGTAGTAAAGTAAATTTAACTTTAAAGATATATATATATATTTTGATTTTACATAAAAAACATCAGAACACCCGAAACAAATGTCTGCAGATCGTATGACCTTTGTCTGCTGCGCCACAGAGGTCGTCAAAGAGATATAAAAGACAGAGCTTTAGGCGTTTTGTGACCATCTAGATGTAAGCAGTTCTGGATATGAACACTTCTTGAAGTAAGTAAGTACCTACCTACCCAGTTCTATGGTTGGCCAACTGGTCGTTCTAAGCGGTTCCCAAAAATCGGTCGATTCAGATGTTTTCGTAGGTACCTATATCAGTATCACTGATACTATTTTCGCCGCTCATCGGCTAGTTTGATTACGAATATAAAACAAATAAAATGGTCCAAATACTGATACACTCACGAATACATCTGAGCTGACCACCAGATCTAATAGGTACCACTAAATATACCTAGTCCAGACAAGGAAAGACCCCGTTAAAGAAATAAATACAGAAACTAACAGATCTATTTTATTTGGCGACTAGAGTCCTTAGTAAAGTAACGTCAAGCGTAAGTAAGACATCGACTCAATTACCTAAACAAGGAAACGTTTGCATAGGCACTGAATTGGTGACACTTGAATTGGCTAACACAACTGTCGTTGGTCCAAATATGGCGTTATTTAGGGTCCACAATTCGCCGTAGGTTTATAACAAGCACGTGATAGAGGTTGGGAGATAGAAGCGAAAAGAGAAAAAAGGCCTAGAGGCCGGACGTATAGCAGAAAATATACGATTCAGATGTCACCAAAACTAAACTAAACTAATTTGACCGGACTAAAAATGTGGCCGTCCCTTTCGTAACGATCGAAATAAAACGGATGGCATCATTTTTAACGCTGTCAAGTTAGTTTATTTTAGTTTTGTCGACATCTGAATTGACACCATTATCAGAAGTGGATGATCCCAGACTAGATGATGAAAGAATTTTAACATAAATTAGTAACATTACGTATCAGAGAGAGAATAACACTACGGTAAAAAATCAATCACAAAAACTAAGATCAGTAAATATTTTTATATATTTCAAACTTACTCGATCTGAACACATTTTTATTTGTATTATTTAACTGGTATTTATCGCGATAAATGCCCGATAAATAATATACTAATAGAACTAAGATCAGCTTTCTGATAACTTTTTTAATATTTGTTCCGGGTTTTCTAGGTATTTTCAGTGTAGGTATAATAAAATATACCTCTATATGTAAAATATTAAGTTTTTTCAGTCATCTAGTAGTACCCACAATGCAAGCTCTGCGTAGCTTGGGGTTAGATGATGCTGTGTGGATTGTCCAGCATTATTTATTTATATTTTTTTTGCAAAACTTTACACAGTAATATTATTGCTACATTTTATGCAAACACATTAGTGAAGCAGTAAAAACTCGGTTGTCAAAAGTGGAGGCAAGCATGCGTGCGTTTATGGCGCGACATTTCCCGTGCGTTCCATATTCAAATTTTATTGCCGCAATTAAAAAATGAAGACTACGCAACGTTTAGCATCTTCTGCCATATTGAAAGTATTGCTATAAAAAGTTTGAACGTTTTTTTTAATTTTCAGGTTCCAATATAATTGTAGGTAGGTAGAGGTATATATATCTTAAAGTTTTATGCTTTAAAAATCAAGAGCTTGTTAAACATATTTATATTGCATCAAGTTCTCATATTACAAGAACAACATGACGTTAAAAATATAAAACACGTCGTATTAGAAAATTAGCAAAGGCCTCTCGAAGCCGTTTATAATACTCGTTTATTTGAAGAAGGCGTTAAATGGCAACATTATAACGGCCGTTTACGGCGCAATAAAAATGTGAAATGTATCGGCCCTTGGCTTTGCCATAAAATTAAGCAATACCTACCGCCCTGCCCACGACTTTGCTCACATACCAACCTATCTACTTTGTGCAAATTGATACAGTGAATCGTATCTTCGACCTTTGTTATGGTGTGTTTTAACAGCTTATAGTAATAGTGTAGTTTGAGTAAGTACCTAGTTCTTTAGGTTTTTGTAGCGAAAAAAGGTTTTACTGGCATGACACTGGTACTGTTATGTTTATGTTAATCTATGGTGAATAAACTATAAACTATTTATTAATGCGTGTGTAGTAATTAATGTATGGTTTATTCTTATATGTATATTTTTCTCTGTATTTTCTGGCAAAATAAATATCTTTTACTTTTACTTTAGTAGAAATAAAAAACGCAAAATGGAATCTTTGCAAATACACATAGTACCTAAGCTACCTACAAAAAATGAAATTATGTACCAATCAAAATTAATTTGATATGTAGGACGTAATAAATACTATCGTCAAAACTGATTTTACGTTTAAATTTAAGGTGGTCCTGAGCGAAATACTTCACATTTACCTAGTGGGGATGCACTCACTGGCGGAAATACGCCATTATCATACCCTCGATCACACATAAACACACACACCCTCACATATTCGGGGTCGGACCCCACGAATTACCCTCGGGGGTCATTTTTACCCCATCAACGCCGTTGCCACCCACTCGACTCATCGAAATATTTGAATTACTTACAACCAATTTCGTAATTCGTATTCGAATTTCCAATATTTTATTCCAATTTTGCGGTCAAACCGGCCAGCTATGGCGGTCTATGTCATTATTATCGATGGTATTTTTTAATTTCGAACGCTTGTTAAAATTGCAGCTGATAAAGACAATTTTGGTTATTATGTTGAGTAAATCGATTTAAATAGTTTTTGCTGTTAATGTTCAACTGGTGGTTTTGATTATAAACATTTAATTTAGGCAGTTTTGTAAATAGCGAGCGATAACCACACGTTGTGTTTTTTTAGTTTCAAATTTCAAATTGTATAGGTATACTTAAACGGAACTTACCTTTTTAATACTTATATTAGGTCCTTACATATGAAATTGGCGTTTTTCGTACTGGCCACTTTAATCACAAATTTCTCCTCTTTGGTAAGGAATTCCAAATTCAAATTTGTACAGCTATAGACTCATGTATTTGTGCTTCGATGATCGTCATTCATTTGTTTTGTTTTCTTCTGTTTTTTTCTGTTTGCGTCACTCATTTTACAAAATGGAAAACTTAAAATATCGCATTATTTACGAGTACGAGTTCCGCCGTGGCACTAGTGCTGCGGAAACAACTCGAAGGGTGAATGATGTGTATGGCGGTCGTGTTGCAAAAGAAAACACAGTTCGTTTTTGGTTCCAACGTTTTCGTTCTGGAAATTTTGACCTGCAGAACAAGCCCCGTGGACGGCCTGAGACTCAAGTTGATAATGAAGAGTTGAAGGCTATTGTGGAAGCGGATCCATCGCAAACCACGTCCGAGTTAGCTGCAGGCTGCGATGTTAGTGATAAAACTGTTTTAATTCACTTGAAGCAAATTGGGAAGATTAAAAAGCTTGAAAGGTGGGTACCTCACGAATTGACTGAAGCAAACCGGCAAACGCGCGTCGACTGCTGCGTTACATTACTAAACCGGCACAATAATGAAGGTATTTTAAACCGAATCATTACCTGTGATGAAAAATGGGTTCTTTACGATAATCGGAAGCGCTCAGCGCAATGGTTGGATCCTGCCCAGCCAGCCAAATCCTGCCCCAAGCGAAAATTAACCCCAAAAAAGTTACTTGTAAGCGTTTGGTGGACTAGTGCCGGTATTGTTCATTACAGTTTTCTCAAATCTGGCCAGACTATTACGGCTGATGTCTATTGTCAGCAATTGCAAACCATTATGGAAAAGCTAGCGGCTAAACAACCTAGGCTGGTCAATCGCTCCACGCCACTGCTGCTTCACGACAACGCTAGACCACACACTGCGCAACAGACGGCTACTAAATTAGAAGAGCTTCAATTGGAAAGTCTAAGACATCCTCCGTACTCCCCGGACCTTGCTCCAACAGATTACCATTTTTTTCGAAATTTGGATAACTTCTTGCAAGGGAAAAAATTCAACTCCGATGGGGCAGTCCAAATCGCCTTCAAAGATTTTATTGATTCCCGTCCGACTGGTTTTTTTAGTAAAGGGATCAATGAACTACCTATAAGATGGCAAAAGTGCATAGAAAATAATGGTTCATACTTTGATTAATTAAATATATTATATTAAAAAATATTCGACTTTTTGTTCCTCCCATACAAAACGCCAATTTCATATGTAAGGACCTAATATTTACATTATGAAAGCTAGCGGGCTTACGGTAAATCTATGTAAATAGCATCTTAAAGGCAGTGAAATCAAAACAAATAATAATAAGATGAAATATGCAAGCAACTACAAAATATGTAAATTGTAAGTACCTCTACTTATCTCTCAAGTCTGAGTAAAAGCATTCTGTTTGCTGAAGGTTTATCTACCGTAAATGGAAAGCGAGCAATGAATTTCAAATGTCCATAAAATATGGCGGCAGTCTCTTCGCGCCTACAGATCGATACCCGATGAAATACTACTGGTACCTCGCACATACGCACCATACCGCTAATTTGTTTTGACATTTCGAAATGAACGACCACTTTTCCCGCCTACTAGTTGTGCGTTCCAAATCCAAAGGGGATTCGAAATTCTAATTCTATAAATTCAAAATTCACGCGTTCGTATTCCAACAGCAAAAAGGCCAAATTCGATTGACCGATGCAAATTCGAAACAGACCTCATTCGTTTTTATTGTTAGACGAGACCGATTGAGTTTTTGCTATTATGCTGGACCCCTTTTCGGGATTTTGTGTGCCCTTTGTAGTTCAAGCGAGCGTTTGAGAGTTATCCCCCTAGCGCGTGCCGTGAGATATGAAATAACTTATAATCTCCCCGTACTCTAAAAGACGGTAGTCTTTTACGACGAAAGTCTAGTAATAATTACAAAATACGTAACACTAGAGTCCCGGGCACAATGCACAAAGACTTTCTATTGTGTAACGCAACAATAGCATGAGTCACACATGACAGACAGAAAGACAATGCGACGGCCGAGACGGCAGTCTCCTAGGGCCCGTATAAGGCCGATATGCATAACGGGTATGGAGGGCGTTAAATAAACTAGGCTATTTCAAAAGCATTCGGCATCACACGATACACAAGAAAAATATGATAATCAATTGAAGTCGAGATTACTGCCCGCCCGTCTACATGCCGAACCTATGCCGGCCAGTTAAGTTGGCGGGGTGCGGGGGACTTGGGAGAAGGGTTTCTCACTTGGACTAGCCGGAAAATAGGATCACTATCTATTCAACTTAACTTAATCAACAGCTTGCTACTTAACTCGCTTTTGACGTTCAAATGACGGTATCAGCTTAACTAGCCACCTAAGTAAACTCGCTACAGTACTTAAAGAAGTATAAATCGGCAATATTTGCAAGATTGCAGTTGAATAAAAACTCAAAAAAAACACTGGCCATGGTCACAGAATGCAGCGTGAATGGGAAACAAAAAAAAAACAAAATCAATCGCGTGCTTGAAAAGAGATCCCATCAATCAGACGGCAATGCAAGAAGGAATGTTTCGTTCCAAGTTCAAAATACGCGCGACCTTGTCACGGTCAACTTATGATGGCGTACCCTAGACGAATGTTACTTTTTGTTGACTTTTTGTCTCGCTTTTTGCAGGTAAATGAACGTGCAAGCATAGCTAACGATGCATTGCTGCCAAAAATAAATTAAATACAATACAATGCCACAGAGGGTAACAAACTGTAGGCATTCAACAACTTGCTTGTCGTAAAACTTCACCTTATCAAGGTCAATGTAACCAACAGAGGATATTGCATCCAATATCATCAGTCATCCATCATCCATCACACACAATTTACAGAAAGGCGCAAATTACGACAATTAATACTTATAGTTTTCAGTTGATGTTAATGTCCTCCAAGTCACATTCAATAACACATTGTCGTATGACAAGCAAAGTGACAAATGACAGCTAATCATTGTATTTCAGAGCTGGTTAGTGCCGTCGAGAAATTTCCTTTATCGTCTGTGTATAATGTTAAATGACTCACGATTTGTTTTTGTGCGGACGATGGTTTTGCTATATCTTTTTATAGTTTCCGACGCCCGGCGCGACCTGCATGACCTAACTCTTTGTTGGGCGGCCTTTTTTGCTAGGATAAAATGACGCGATCAAAATTTTTTCTCCATTCGTCGCAAATCGATTAGGAGCAACGATTTAAAACGATTATCGAAATCCGAGACGATGGAGAAAAACATGCCAGAGCGTGCTAAAATAAAAAAAGAAAAATTTCGAGTATGGCACGGGTAGTCGTCGCCAGAAGCGACCGTTTGAAACCGGTTTCGTTAAAAACTAAATTCGACTTCGAAGTAGGAAAAATAGTTATAGTTATTGAAAACTTTATCATATCAATTATTGATAAACTATTTAACAAAGTGGTTTGGAATTTTCCAAATGGATTTTTTATCTGAAATAAGGTAATAGGACCGCAGAAAGATGCACTAAAGATAAATTAATAGGGGAACCACTTAAGAAATAATTATGATAGCTTATCTACTTACTTGTTTGCGAGGAACGTGCTGGGTTCCAAATTTACACGAGCATAAACATTCTGCTATCGTTAAACTATATTTTCGTATGAAAAAAAAAATAAAACGTTAAAAAAAAGCTAAAAATAATAAGTAATTCAGTACAAAAGTTTCATATTTCATCAACATTCAAAATGTTAAATATTGTGTATTGTCAATAAGTACGTTAAAAATAAAATATTGTATTATTGTAACGAGCTAAACTCAAAGATAAGTCTATTTAAGTACAAAACATCTCACCTTTTCAGAGTTGAACATAAGAGGAAAAAACAATCGTTTATGTCAGAATTATAATACCTCTGTTTATGGTTTGGCGCAGGGTTTCAAATTCGATAATAACCGGACGCACATTAAACTGTTGATTAGAACGTTTAGCAACGGTGTCAAAATAACACAAATTAAAAGATGAGTCATGACCACTTTGCTCATTCGGTAATTTAGGGTCAAAATTTCATTTTGAAATTTTATTGCTGATGATTAGTGATGTGATGTGATGATGCATGATTGTTAATATATGCACATGCAAAAGGTTTGATTGAAAAAGGATGAATTATGTTGATGCGGCACTTTCGTAATATAATTGAAAAATAAATTTTAGCTTCTGTTTTTGAATATTTAAAATACAACAAAGCAAACCTACTCTCCCTTACAACAAATATAAACAACACAATACAAAACAGACGTGTCGTCAACACGTTGTAAACTACGTTTTCAATATTTTCAACAAAGTAGGCTCCCACGGTCTTTTAAAAAATGTTGTTTTTAAAATGAAAAAGATTAAACTGTTTTTTCTGGACCGGTCTATTGAGAGCAGGTGCGGCGGGTACTGTGCCATACCACATGTAGCCAAGCCATGAATATATATACTTTTATTTATGTCTTTCAAGACTTTCTTAAAACTTATTACCACTGAAATATATCTAAATATGGCTTTAATAAATATTAGATTTTACGCTTATAAATCAGTACCTAAATGAAATTTAAATTGCTTATTATACACATATAAAATAATCACATACAGAGCAACATACAGTTATTTACATAGAGTACCTCATTATTTTAATATAATAAAAAAGTTATAACAATAATGTTTGGTTTTTCTGGTTCGATCGGTGGGTTCTGATGAATATTTTACATTGAATTTGTTATTAGTATATAATAATATATAAAACATACTATTTTTGCAATTAATTTTGAGTGCAGTGGGAATTAAAATGCTTTACATTTTAATTCCCACCGACTCCATATTGTTCCCTACCATCCACAACTCCAGCGATAGCAGGTAGACCATTCACATGATTCTTTGAAACACTTATCGTCATTGCACGAAGCATCATGAGCTTAATCCGACAAAAAATAGGTATCATTATCGCTTGAACGGATTCTGAAATAAAAGCCAACATATCTCTTTAGTTGGTACAGTCGCTAGCAGCAAGTATTTTATTCGAATCTAAGAGTAGTTTAGAAGAAACAGTTCCACTTTTGTCGACGGCTATCTTAGTTTTACTTTTGTCCAATATTACACACACTACTAGATCATTTTGTGGTTTTGTATCTACAATCGTAATCGTTTAATTGAATTTTTTTAATTGAATCAAGATCAAGAACAAGAATCATTAGTTTTTGTCACAAACAATCACTGTTTGTGACAAAAACTAATGAAATTATCAATAATTGAGGGCTAGATGCCCTCAATTCCGTTTCCGTTTTTATTACTAAAACAATTGACGATCGATCGTCTTTCGATTTGTAGATTTTTTAGATAAATGTAAGAATATATCGTTATATAGAAAAATACATTCGAATTATGAATGTTACAAGTTACATGAAGGAAAATATTTTAACAAAAGTAACTTATGAATTATGATGGAAATAGAAAACAACTAATTAACTTTTTTTGTTTCAATACAATATACATTATAAGGAAAATGGATAACTAAATACTTCGGCAGGCAGGCATGTCAAATTCCTAAACGTATTAAATGTTGTGGTGGATACTTTATTTTACTTATTTACTTTAGTTTTAATACCTATCTATAGAAGTCAGGCGGTCACATGTCGTCATACAAATACCAGATGTATCCAACCACAAATAAATAGTTATACATTTAACTCTTCGCGGGTCGACGTATGCTATCAAATTAACTTTTATTCTATCCCCAATTTAAAGTAAAATAAATAGGTTATAACGATTTCCGAGGAGAAAAAAAAATAAAAAAGGAGTAAAAGATACCTGCACTTAGAGTCGAGAGTGGTCCTGTCAGTCGAGGTTCGAGATACGGACTAAAGTTATGGCACACTGAGTGAGGGTTATAAGATGCAGCTTTCACGGTGCGTTTGCGCATTTAGATGATTCACGATTGTTACAGTAGACTAATTCCAGATTATTGAGATTGACTGCAAAATATTAACAGATTATTGGGAATAGCAATGCTATTCCTTGTTTTATTTTAATATTAAAATTAAATATTTTGTATATTTTTTTAGACTATGTCATGTATAATGAGATAAATGTTCACTTTTGGATTCAGTTTAACTTGGCAGAGCTAAAAAATTAAACAAATTTTTAAGTATGTAATGAAATTTTCTTAAAATGCTTGTTTTTCAAAGACCACTGTCATATTTTCTTTTTATAATTTTTACAAAAATATTTATTTATGTTTACTAAGCTTATTTTTAATTTTGAACCTACTGTACCACCATCCCTACACTACTCGTATCTTAACGTTTCTAAAGGATCGTATTTACATTTTTTACTCTAAAAAGTGTAACAAAAAATGGGTAAAGAATAAATTTTGAGCGCTCACCAAATGTCTTCGAACACCAACAGGTTGCTTCTCTGGTATTTTGTTTTTATCTTCGGGTTTCCGATCTGAAAGGTAGGGTTGATTTTATTGGTCTTTGATGTTTTGAGGTCCGGTAAGGTGATATTGAAATTGGTTGTTGGGTTTAGTTCATCTATGTCCTTCTAACATTACAGCTCATTTTTTTTATTCAAAAGATCGAATTCGGTGTCATTATTGATTTTATATTACAGATTTTATAATACTAGTAGTGTAGTGACTATAATAGTAAGGCTGTGTTATATTATATCTCTTTCTCTCATTACCAGAAATAAAAAAACGAAGTACATAAGAAATGTTTCACATAATCTGCTTTTAAATTTTCTGAGCACCGTTTTTATAACAGGTTATTTTCTGATTTGTTTATAAATAATATCCAATTATAGTTATATATTATGTAATATTTATAATTACATAGTTATTAAATATAACTAACTATTACTACCAGCATTCATAGAGCATCATGTAGCAGACCTTGTGTTATGGGAATTAAGGCTGGCCTATGCCCCAACGGCCTTAAGAACACAAAATAGTTATCTGTAGCCGCTTAAATAATTTGTTTTATTCGTGAAACGTACCATTTGTGTGAAATACATTGAAATATATTTGAGTAAAAGAAAAATACTCAAACTCAATAGCGTTTAGAAAATGCATCCAAATTTAGAATTTTTTTAAATATTCGTTTTTGGATATAATCATCTTCTAAACGCGCTGTTGATTTTATGTATTATTCTTTCACTCAAATATTTGTCAAAGTATTTTACACAAATGGTACGTTTCACGAATACAACCAATTATTTATACGGCCACAGAATTATTTTGTGTTCTCAAGGTCGTTATGGCATAGGCCAGCCTTACATTATGACATTCTAGGAATTAAACAGAAGAAACTGCACCGTTCAATATTTTACACAAATAAACATTTATCCGGACTAATAAATTAACAAGGCATCTAAGGAGAAACGTTAATAAATAGAGTCGTAAAAATGTTTGTATAAGAAATTTCGTAGAACACACAATGCCTTGTTTGCCCACGCTTTAGGAGAACAGACATACTAACAGACATCAGCGTTAGATAACTGCAATCCCAGAAGGTATAAACAAGACAAATTGATAAGAAGATGCTAGTTCAAAAAGACAAATCTAATGATCAACTTTCAATGAGGAGTTATATAATAATAGAAGATTAAACTCCTCAATTTTTATCTATATTTTGATATTATACAAATATAGATCAAAAGAGGGCGTCCTTTACAAGCGGCTGTCAAATAAAAGTGGCATAGATAATGGTTAGATCTTGCTTATTTTGACATTACATCATCCCACTGACACTCCGCGGTAGATCCCCGCCATCTATTGAGTGCCAAGGAGCATTTCTTTTTTGGAAATCGCCTTATTAAAATGATAGGCCCAGAAACATTAAAATAAATGATAACAATGTTAAAAAATGTACATACCAAAGGCAAGTAAAGAATGATACTTGGTATCGACTTTTCAGAACAAAGCTTTAAAAACATACAAGAAAAACTGTACAGTCAAGTCATAATTGTAAGCAATTGACACAAAATAACAATTTACCTAATAGAAGCACAATACTTCCATCCACGAGTTAATTATGCTTAAGCAAGCCACGTGTGTCATACAAACTATTTGTTTTGAATGACATTGCAACATTGTCTTTGCAGTTGACAGTGGCGCTAGTGTAGTGAGTATTTCAAACAGTAGGTAATTCTGAAGTGACAAATTTTGTTCCCATTTTGTCCACCCGCAGACATAACGTGGCGGTATCTCGAATGTTTTTCCACGTGTATAGTTAAAGTTTTATTTATATTTGACAGCTGGATTCTGCTGTGTGAGGGAACTCGTTTCAACTATGTTTTGAGTAAACAAGACAATCATTTGTATCCTGAGAACTGTTTAAATATTAAATTTAATTGGGTTTCTACGTAATTCAATGTGACCATTCAGTGATATAGTTTTTCGGGCCAAAACGGCTTATGTATGGTCCAGTCGATATGAAATCTTATGGCGTTTTCTCTGTTATTCCAATTTCTCGGATAATGAAACGGGTTTTGAAGAACCCAAAAAAGATGTGAAATTTCTGACAAAAACGGTTCTCATTCTTAACAGTTTGACCTTAAGTTGTGAAAAAACGCAACAAAGTAACGATGCCGACCAAGATACCGTCATGCACGTCCATTTAACTTGTTTATCGCATTATCATGAAAAAACCTAAAGAAACCTTTAGAAAGCCGGTGTCGAAAGTCTTGAGCAATTTAGGGTTAAAATTACGGGTAGAAAAAAGTGTTATTACATTATTACAAGTCAATCGGTATTATTATATTACACAAAAGGAAAGTACATAATTTTTGTAATTGTACAAAATACCATCACACTCGGCTGTAAGAACAAAATAATTTTATCATAGGTGAGTTCCTTGTAATGATCAATTTGATAGGTTGTAAATGTACCTACATACCTGATGCAGTTATTTTGAACTGTGGCGAAGTTTTTGAACTCAAATTTGGAACATTGGAGCTGTGGCGAAGTTTTTTTAAACTTAAATTTGGAACATTGAATTGTATTTTATTAAGTAGCTATGCTAAGCACATGAATGTCAAAATATAGATGACACCTTACCCCATTAATAAAGTTGGTAGTATCTAACCTAACCCAATTTTTATTTATGTTTGTATATTTTAATCTTTTCCTGTCGGTACATTTCCGTTCAAATATAACTACAAATATTTGCCAATTCTTAAAAAAAAATTACACACGATGGTTCGGTTTTTGAAAATGTAAAAGCAAGATGGCGACTGGATAGCGAGGGACCGATTAGCTGACCTGACCACGCCCGCAGCACTGAGGGTGGCTTGGCGTGACTACACCGAACGATTACTCATTACTTTTACTAAAGTAGTACTATATGTACTGACGACAGCAACGGGTTTTATTTATATTTCGATACTAGTATTCTTTATATTATTTACAACATGGTTTCCTTTTAATACTTCCTGATAATTTAGACAAAAACATTTTGTTACAAAGAAATTTTATTTCGCTTTGAGCTTGTATTTTAAAAGCAAAACATATTAATAAAAAAATATTTAACACATAGTTTTTAATATTCTAAGCATTATGCAACTACTAGTATATTACTAATAGTATATTAATGAAATTCTTCTGGTGCTAAATAATACTCGTCTTCTAAATAATCTGGTACCTACTCAATACTAGGTCTCACTTGTGAACTCGCCAGTACACAGCTAGTTCAGTTCATGAAATGGAGTGCTTCCAGCTCTGCTGATGACAGGTTATAAATAAAATTGGGTCAGTTTCGTGGGGTGATTTGGCCCGTAATTAATTAGGAAACACTTGGTTCTGTTTGCATATTTTTGATTAATTCCGGAGATATCACAATTTTTTAAAGTATATATTGTTTTATATTAAATATTGTGTCGATAGGTTGGTGTATGATAAGTGTAATTTAAATACTAAATAAAAAGTAAGCAAAGCTTTTGTGTTACTAGAAAACTGATTTTTTTTATACATTACATACAATGATATATTTGTTTAACATAGATAGAACGCACGCAAACACACCTGGAACAAATAACTGCAGACCGTATAAACATTTGTCGAGAGGCGGGAATCGAACCCACAACCTCCTGCATCACAGGCGGACCTTCGCCCGCTGGACAGTGCAATTTTTACACTCATAAAGAAATATACAAAAATACATAAACAAAACATGAAATCATAAACCTATATATATTATATTATTTTTTTTAATACATGTAGGTATCATTGCAACCGGTACAATTTAATTAATTGTGTAAAATAAATTTCACTAAGATACCTAATTATCTCCGATTAATTTCATTTAATATTCAAGTTTAATTATATCTCTACCGGAATTGAGATCGAGTTTTTAATTAATAGGTAGTAATTAAAGGCATGGGTGGCCCAGATTTATAACTACACTACGCCTATTTTTTCTAAAATACGACATGTCTTTGTACAACTTGTACCTTTTAATTATTAACCCTTAATTGTTTCCTTACTTTAAATAATTGTAAGAACCAAAATTGTTTGTAAATTTTAAGATATACTCGTAAGACTTTTTTTGAAAGGAGTGCCAAAAAGTCAGCTATAAAAAGAAGCACATTTTTGCAAAAAGAAAACCCTTTTCCTTAAATCTTATCTTGTTCGAAATTTATACTTACCCGTTTCATCAAAGAAAATATCCATTTGCGTGGTGGTCTTCATCCATAAAGTTTATTGAGGAAGCAAACAAATTAAGCAACATGACAGAAAGGACAGAATTAAAAAAAAAAAAACATGTGTTAGTATGGCTTATGAGTTCACTTTAAGTAATAAAGAGCATAGAATTGGCGTCAATGCACTTTTGATGACTTAAGCGACAGCAGCTGAATAAGTTTATTTGAACTAAATGTGCACGGGAATTTGAAAACGATGATGTGCAGGCATTTTGTTGTCCTTATAAATACCGGTTTTATAAAACATGAAACTCGCAAAAGTACTAATTAAAATGACTTTATACAATTTGTGGCAAGTTGGTTCTTTATTTTCAGTTTCAGTGTTTGCGTTTTGTGAAACATAAAATAAAATATACTTAATAAATTAATCATTTTCTCTAGTCAATACTACCTACTTATTTACTTTACAATTATAAATAATAAGATGTGAAGCTATAGTCATACTGCATGCAAAGTATAGTTACAAAATTTATAAGAATTTATAATACAAAAGCTTCTGCCCGCGACTTTCCCGCGGCGAATTTTTCCGGGATAAAAATTAAGCGATGTCCGTCCCCGGGATACTTACCATCTACCAAATTTCACTGAGATCCGTTCAGCCGTTTAGGCGTAAAAAGGTAACAGACAGGCAGACAGAGTTACTTTCGAATTTATAATATTAGTATGGTTATTCCGAAAATATCTTTATAAAGAAATTATCTCCTTCATTCTCTCTCAAGAAGTGTTTATCCTAACATTCCACAAAAAATTGATTATTTTTTACATTAGTGATTATATGTTAGTGTCGTGTAAAGTGACTAATAGCGAATTTGTGTAATAAACATTGTGTAATGAAGCTGGTTCGTTACCACATAATATCGTAAATTATTAACAACGTCGTTAATAATAATGTTTCTTCATGTTTAGTTTTTTTTTTATTTTACTACTTCACACGTTGAGTCATGTAAATGACCAAGGGCGTTATTCATAATGATCTTATTGTTCTAGCATTTGGTGTGAAGGAAGTGAGATTTTAAATTATTTTGTAGGAGTAGGAATAAGTAGAAATTATTTATAGATATTACAATATGTTCTCTCGAGTTGTGCGATGCAATTAAAGTAAACTAAATAAGCATTTAGGTGACTTTTGACCAATTATAAAGTACCTGAGCCTAACGAATTTTATAAAATTGTATAAATTTTATTATTCTGCCTACCTGTTAAGATACCTATGTAACAAATAAATTGCATTCATTAATAAAAAAATTCAATCAATGAATATAAACAAATTACAACTAGTACTTACAATTGAAACTAATTAAATTGTTATAATGAAAAGAGAATGTCAAAAAAAATTACTTAACCTCTGACAAAATAATAATTATCGGTGCCATACAGGGTGTATGTATTAACTTTAGCTATAATTAGAACTTAAGCGACCTATCTATGATATTTGCGATAAATAAATGAAAAGGTTTTTACTGAAGGTTTCCTTTGTTTAAAAAGGTCTGACTATCTATATAATATATATATATAGTATACGCAATACCGCAATAAACTGAGTTAGTATACGAACAAGATTTTGTATTGAAAAGGTATAATTTTCTTTTTAAATCTTTAACTTAATAAAATGCACAATATTTTATATTTTACTATTTTATATTTTATAACTTACAAATAACCCTTATTCACCGCCGTGTAAAACAACGTTCCTAACACGAGCCCAAGTTGAATCAAATGTACTGTTTTGCATAAGAATAGTGCAACAGCTGTTCAGACATCTGGGCCTTTGGATTTCGAATGTATTTCAAACATAGAACTTTCTTTTGATATTCAAGAAAGGAGTTTTGAGTTTAGAATTAAATTTTTAGATTATGATTTAAAGAGATTTTACAGTATATTATGTTTTATATTTTTAAACTTTATACTTTTGTACCCATGTATTTTAATAAGCATTATTGCTTTAAATATTACTATTTAAACCTACCTTGTGGTAGGTACCAACACAATAATGAGGTTTTGTTTGTGATATATTATCTATAGGTACCTAAGTACCTATTTTAATTATATTTTATTAAGATTTCCCTATAGGTGTTGATAATCTTTATGGATTTTCCCAACCTCATTGGGAAAAATATAACTATTTAAAATCATTGAACACAAGGCACCTTAGGTACTAACGTTACGTGATCTGGCTTCATGTTACCTCTTTTATCTGATATGTGCTTGTTACAAAGAATAACTTCTTTAATTTAAATAGATAAATTAATATCAATATAATTATCAACTTGAATTAAAACACCTAGATAATAACAATTTCAAAATTTTTATACATTTATATGCGCAACAACGCCAAAACGATGCAGTATAATTATATTGTATGGGTAAGGACGGATCAATCTAAAACTTAAAATGCTAGGCACATATCGTTCTAGCAAGACCTTTATATTATTCTTATGCAATCAGCAAAACCAAAATCATCAATTTCTTTCCCATTCATGATAATAATTTTCCTTGATATTCATAACCAGTACCTCTTTGAACCAAAGGCCATTAGACACGTTTGACTTAAATATAATCCAAAAATTTACGATCGACCAACCGTCTTAGACATCGACCTTTGAAAACATCAGAATAAAGAATATTATAGCCCAAGCTTCTCACATAAATTACTATCAATGCATGCACATGTATGGGAAGCCGACTAAACAAAGGGTTAAATCTTAATAAATGATCGCATTCAAATAGGGTCGCAAGATTTTTGAATCTCAACCCTTCACTGCCGACACCTGGTCTAAGCGACCCGAAGTCAAAAATCTCCTTTATCGCATTAGCATAATATTTATAATAATCACAATGGGATGCGTATACAAAGTAGCTTAGATTTCTGTAGTTGATTTTAATGTACGGTAGCTATTGCTATTGTCTGAGAGATAAGGGAATGGGACAATGGTTCTTTATGATAGTGGTTTGTAAGATATTCTTTGAATAGACTCAAGTATTTTTGGTTAACGAGGTGGTTTCGAGTGCGAAGCTATTTCGTTTTATGGCGCAAGGTAATTTAGAATGCTGTTAACACGCAGAAACAGAAACAAGTGAGCGGTCGTCATAATCAAACATACGCCTCCACTACTTGAATTCTAATGGCTGACGTTCTATCTTGGCTATCTACGTAATTGACAGAAATCCAAGACGAAAGAAAAACAATATATGTCGGAATGGCGCACCAAGGGTTCCTACTGTAAGACCTTCTTTCTTGCCAAATATCATGATTTTAGGTCAACGGGAAGTAGAGCCTATAGGTTCTGGTCCATGGAGAGAAGGAAAGATTTCATGTTATTACGAAAAAAAAAATTACTTTTAATTGCATATGGCCACTTTACATTCCAGCCGTATTTTTAATTCCATCAACATTTTTCTATAGAAAAGTAGTGCATGCGTTAATTAGTTTAGATTGGAATCATTGTTACTCTCGACGCGTTGCGTCACTGCATTCACTGATATATCATTACGCCACACAAAAAAACTAAACCATTAAAACCGAAAGTAATACTCTTCAAATATTAAAAGCAGAATATCCCGTCGACCCAATTTCAAGACGACAAAAAACCTTTAACCCCATAATAGACAGCGGGCTTTTGTCTAGAAACCGTCAAATGATACGCATTAGTTTTTTTATCCTTTATTTGTCGCGATATGAATACATTTAAAACAGGAAGGATGTGAAAGTTTGGGGTCTGCAAGACACCGTATGCCGTAAGGGTTAATACAAAGAAGGTGTAATAACTGAAACAAGAAATGAATTATTACGACTGGCCTATAATTTTTAGCTTTCTTAATAATTTCAAAGAGGATGTTATTTTAGAAATTAATGATCGAGTCAGGTCTTGGAGCCACCCGTTGTGTGTTGTATTGCGAGAGTCATCCATTTTAATTATTAATGAGACTAGAAATGAATTGTTTAATTTTAATCTTCTGAACTTAACTTTGTTCTTCATTACCTACATACTTTTTGGAATTTGATAGTATTGCTCGCATGGCGTGGCGTGGTCGCGATGTAAGAACCAACCCCTCAAACTCAGCCCGTGGATTTCGTCGTAGAGACCAAAGGAACCTACAAGGGGAAGAGCAGCAACTTCCTTCTGTGTATTTAGCACCTCCACTGCGATTACCAATCCGTCTGCCAAGCGTCAGTATATTATGTACTGATGATAATTGTAATAGTTCTTGCCTACTCAAAACGAAACAATAGAGATGTATTTCTAATACCTTATTGGGTTTAACCTTTTCAATGACACAATAGGGACGTGTGCATGTTACTCGACATTCAGAGCGACATTAAGGTGAAATTTATCTTATCGTATCAATCTGATAACTAACACCTCGTGATTAATCATTCTATCTGTACTTTCTTTTGATAACTTATCAATAATTCCATATGACATTGAACAGAACTGATAAATTTGCAAAGAGTTTTCTGTATTATTTATGACACTAGGCAGCTTATACGTAGGTGGTATTCAGGGTTCCGTAATAAAAAGGTGTCAACGGAAACCTGAGGCTACATTGATTGTCTGTCTCCCCACAGACCTCTATCCAGTAACTATATTAAAAAGCGGTTCCTATTCTTCACAGGATACGTGTAAGTAGTACCTTACCTAAGTCATAGTCGCTTCGTAAAAGGCCCTGTAAAAACATACTCTGTTTTTGGTCGGCAGGTAGAAAATGTCTCGGCTTTAAGCCCAACCTTTGTACATTAGAGCAATAAATTTTTTAAATAAATTAAATAAATAAAAGGCTAATAATTATTATAAAATTCATGAAGTGCTTGCTACGGAACCCTGAGTACACGAGTCCGACTCTTACTTGACTGGTTTATTTGAATACCTACGTCTTATAAGTTAGGTATTTTCATTATTATAATCAGGTACCTAGATAAATAATTTGTTTTCTTGGCAATAACCCCAAAGGTCGATAAAAGTGATATAAGTAATAAAAACTTTTAGTAACAAGTGAGATAACCTGTTTCGTAATTTTATGAGGTTTTTTTTTGCTTGAGCATTGATTACATATAAACAAAATAAACTTTTTTATTAGACAAGCAGGTTTTTGAAAAACGTTATATTTATACGCTCAATTTTACCAATAAAGAGCATGATAAAAAAAACTTACTAAAGAATCACAAAACTAGGTAAGTACTACTATTTGTCAAATAATAAAAATATATACCTTAAGTCAACATTTTCAGCAAATTCCATCGGTGTGAAGTCAAGTTACAATCTGAAATAAAAAAAAAACAACTTTACAGTGTTTCCAAATAATAAATGAGCTAGTTATTCAAAAAGGATTTTTATCAACAAGGTATCCAACATGCCATCGCCCAATTAAATAAAAGAAAAATGTAATCCTTGCACGACAGATGATTTATTTAAAAAATTATCGCGCAAGGTGTCAACAAATCTTACAGAGCTATCCATCTCTGTCTAACTCGGCTTATCGGGACGATATCAATGTGTCGACGAGGCCCATACATATTTATTTATGCGCAAAATTTGCATCGACTTTTCAAGGGTTAAAACTGAACGCCAATAGCTTGTAATCGCGTTGCATGAGTAAACAGAAGTTTGTTTTCAAAAATATAATCATTGAGTTTCAAAAAACGGACAAAAAAAAACGAAATCAGTTTTTTTTTTTGTATCGAATTCGGTGCGTGTTTCCAGTTCGTTGGTGTTGCTATGTGAGATTAAGTAATGTGCTACCTTTAGGTACCTAGATAAATTGCCATTTTAATGTCCTATGTATCGCTAAAAAAATTAAATTTCATGCATCGCGTCATGCTTGCAAAAACAAAGGTCAAAATAAAATTTGTATAACGAAGTGAGCCTTTCACGATCTACAACAATGTTTCCAAAATAAGAACATAATCGCCTTTTCATGTCTTTCATCACTTCGACATTTACCAAGAACATAAAATGTAAGATTACCCGGTTCTCCTTAAATTAGCAACATTATCTTCGATTTTAATAAAAATATCAAGTAACCACTTGATTTCTTAGAAAGGAACCATTGGGACGAAAATAATTCGATAAATCGAAATTGATAGGTTAACTTCGTTAACCCTGAAGAAAAAACCGGCAAAAACCGAGCAAAAAGTTAAATAAAACGGTGATTGAATAAAAAAGTGCAACGAAAAAAGAAAGAAATAGAAAAAAAAGAAGGTGATCGGAATTGAGTCACTATAATGTTCGATTTTTGAATGGTGCTCTCAAGTAATTGTATCTATTGTTGAGGTGGGCTGCATGCAGCATTGTGCTTGACAGTAATGAATTACTAGCGACTTTATGTTGTGTCAAGCGTGTTTTGACAGCTATACAAGTTTCTGTGCTCGTAACTTATTTCGTTTGACTTTACTGGTTGCGGTAATTATTTTTTAAGTAGTAAGTACTTTTGTGCAAGTTCTCTGTGATCATGTTTTTTTTTCTGTATTTAATTTCTGTGAAATTAAAGTTTTTGTATTCGTTCATATGGGTCTTCTCCGTCATTTTGCTCTTTTTTTTACTGAATGACGTAAAATTATAGGCTACACCTACCTACGTCTCTTCTGTTCTTCAGAAAAAAAACAATTGAAGTCTAAAAACCCAAATCATTTGTAAGTGTCACAACACAACCAACCTTAGCCTCAAGAAACATAATACTTATACCACGAGTAATAAATAAAAAAAAATATATGTTTTGTCAATGCAGTCGACTCAGACGTCATTGTTTAATTGTCTGTCATGTCAAACTTTAACCTTTGCAGCCAGAAAACATGTGCATTCACATTTTTAAAAGTTATCTTTAACATCTCTATGCATTGTTATAACGAATTTAATAAAAAGAATTAGATAAATAATTGGCTTCAAAATCCAATTTTTATTATAGGAACATTGATTTGACTGGTTTTAGTAACATCTCAACTAACAAAACCAAATAACGTCACATAGAAGCGCAACATAAAATAGGGCATACAACTCTTCGCCCATTTGATGTTTTTTTTCATTATTTTCATTATTAATTCTTAATTAACTATAATTAATATTAAAAATAATTTATCAGGTATTTATTGCGTACGTTTTTTATTTTCCCTTTACGTTTCCGTCATTATAATTCATGCAGTAAGCTATTTTTTAGATTTTTTTTTTTTTGCGAAATGTATTTGTTGTGTCCATACTAAATGAAGCACTTATAATGTTTTTATCAGTCAAAGTAAGCCAACCCCGCTTTAGTATTCTTCAAGACACTTCAGATAAAAATTGTTCTGCCAATTGTCAACAGCAAGATATTATAGAGTTGAAAATATATTGTGTTGATGATTGGTCAAGTAGACAAACACTATTAAAATCTTGAAAGGCAATAACATTTACACGAAACAGTAGATGAGATTTTTATAAGATATATAATCTCATCAATAAGACTTCATCACCAAGGTTAGAAAGGGTAATTTGATTTTGGACATTAGATTTTATTATCTCTTGTTTGAGCTTGTCAATGTTTATTTTTAATAAATAAAACACAGCAATTTCTCAAATACATCAACTATTTGCCTATCAGGTACTCACATTGTATTTTAGCTATGTTGCAAATAATTTACAAATCTGGACGAGTTTTATAATTGTCTAGCGATAAGACCTAAGGTAGAACTATCATTCCCAGGAACAGGTAAAGGTAACAAAAAGATAAAAGACGAAACTTATGTAAATACTTAAATATTACCTCAGTTCTAATCAGTTTGTGTTACCAAAAACCAGTTTGCATTTGCTTTGCAGATAAGGAAAGTGCATTAAAAGTAAAAGAGTAAATTTTAATGATGTATCACTTTTTCTCAAATTGTGTTGCCAGTAGTACATAGTAAATAACTAGAAGTAAAAGATGTATCAAAATTATCACTTATATTCAGACTGTGCTGCCGACAGTACGTAGGCAGTTAGTGACCACGCCATTAGCGATTGGTGATCGCAAACCGATATTTTGTGGTCATTTATCGTTGTCCGTCGGATTGGTGCGTAATGTGGTAGATTCGTTGCAATTTTCTACGTACTAGTTATTTTGCTGACTGAGGTGTAATTTATAAAATATCTTGGAAATATAAATTGAATTGCTTGATGATATGCTTTAGCTGATTTACTAGGTATTTTGCAAGACAATTTACTAATGACATAATTTGTTCTGGCCACTAAGCTTGGAAATCAGGGTAAGAACATTCAATTCCAAGCGCTATTTTAAAATACGCGAAAGTATTTCTGACGGTCTGTCTGTTATCAATTTATAATGTCATAACTAAGCGGATGAACGGAGCGTGATGAAATTTGGTTAGGTCTTACTAAATTGTTTCCCAGGGAAACTTACTACATTTGAGCCAGGTAAAAGGCGTGCGAAGTTAAAATGTAGATAAGAATAAAACATAAAAATATGAATAAAATGTGAAGGCAATCAGCGTCTACTTTAAAAAACGAAATGTAAGTATCACTAATCAATTGCCATCAAAAAATTCAATCAAAATGCAATAAAAACTAGTTAGATCTGTTATTAAAATGTCAGACGCAGTCGACCTTGAAAACATAATAATTTATTTCTAGGTCGAACTGAGATGCAGCGTGAGTCATCCCTGTTGCTATCTGTCCACATTAGTAACACTATAGAAACGCAGTTGTAATCTGAATGCATACATTTCTGAGATGCTGCTGATGGAATAGAATATAGAGCTAATTATGATTAAATCGTATGCAGCATCGCACACTTAACTTTTGTGCTTTTGCCGAATCAGAAGAATCATCCGAGTTTTTTACTCAATTCCTTGGTCAGCGCGTTTGGCGTAGAGGTGCGCTAGCTTTATTACAAACATTTAGATTGCACGTTTTGCCAACTTCTCCTTGAAGTTGGCAAAATGTGCAATAGTAGGTTGATTGATGACGACAAGGACATAGAAAAAAAACTGCTCTGAAAATGTTGTCTTACTAATAAATCAGGTTATTATTTGTTTTGGTAAAAAAACCTCCAGCACGTCAGCGCACAGAGTAGAAGGATTTGGCCGAGTCCTTTGTCCAGCAAGTGGGACAAAATGGGCAGATAAAAAAATAAGCTATTGTGATGTCACACGCGAGTGTCACTTCTATGTTCTTCTATTACTTTATGCAGTTTCCAAGTTTGTTAGCTTCGCCCACGCTTCCTTACAAATAAACTGAAATAACTATGAATATGTCTTTATTGCATCACCACCTTACAAGTGTGGTTTATGAGCGTAGAACTGCTTTGAAGATTAACTGTGACCTTTTTGTGAAGAAGGGTAATGGTTAACTAAATGTCTTTATTTAACTTTGTGTCTTAACGGTTAGTAACTGCGTTATTCAGCAAATAGAATGAAGGAGACGACTTCTGTGGCACATCGGGCAAAGGTCCGTCTGCGATGCATGAGGTTGCGGGTTCGATTTCCGCCTGGGGGCAAATGTTTGTACGATGATCTGATATTTGTTACGGGTGTTCTGGATGTTTTCTTTTAATAATAAAAATATACATTAATGCTATTATTGTATTGAACTACCTATTATGCCAGTTTCATAACTAGTACGCATAACACAAGCTCTGCTTAGCTTGGGACTAGATGATGCTGTGTGATTTGTCCAGCATTATTTATACCAACATTTACCCTAACAGGACTAATGGCCTTTCTTAATTATTTTAACCCAAAGTTTAAAATTAATTAAACAAGCACAACAAAGTAATAAATCAAGCTGAGCATTTACAACAAGCATTTTCTCGTGCGAATTGTAAACTGACTACAAAATGGCTGTCGTCCAAGCTGACTACATAAATAAGGTTCTGACTGAGTTTCAAGTGATGAGTTGGTAATTAAGGAGAATTTATATACTGTGAAAGTACCTACATTGCAGTTTTGCAGTAAAACGAAATGTAAATTAGGTAAAATTTATAAAAGTGGATTATATAAAAAGGTGCCCGAAGGGATCGATTTTTTTATAACTAGAGACGATTTGTTTAAACTAAATAAACCGCCTGTGCAAGTCAACTCGAACACGAAGGGTTCCGTACCGTAAAAATATATAATAATATTTTAATATTCTAAAACTTATTTTCAGCAATTCCTCAAATATTGCATCAGAAACAGATACATAACTCTGTAGCTATGTATGTGAATAACCTATTAAGAATAAAGCAAAACGTTATTTAAATTTGTGATTCTAAATAATGAATCAGTTGAGCTTTAGGCACCTTGAAGTACAGTCAGGAACAGAAATACACAATTTTATTTTATTAAGGAACTAGGTACATTATCTTACATAATTTTGTTTTTCTTGTAATTTTGCCCTCTTTGTCCGGGATACAAGAATTCCATTATGTTATTGCGAGTCTAGAACTACGTACATCTTTTCAAAATTTCAACCAGATCCGTTCAGGAATTGAAGCGTGAAGGAGCAAACACATATCAATCCATACATCCAAACTTTCGGATTTATAATATAAGTGTGATGTGTTTTTGAGAGAGATGATGCTATAGAACACTTATTGACAACGCAATAGACATGCTGATGAGGATCAGCACACATACGTACACCGCTGAAAATAATACGCCTCATGCCTCAAACAAGGCAGGTTGTACCATGATCACCACACTTAACAGGCAGTTTGTTGATCGCAGTGGAGCGCAGTGGTTTTAAAAATACATAGAAAGAAGTTGATGAACCTCTTATGGTAGATTTTTCTTATGATAGTTAGTAGTAGTTCTGTTATGGTAGATTTTTAGTGGGCTCTTACGACAGCCACGGGTGTGGAGCCACGCCGCCGCGCCCCGTCGCGACCGTCACGGCAAAAATTGTGTACTTACATTCAGAACTAACATCGGTATTGGTGCTGCTGACTGTACCTAACCTACTGACCATTAGATGTCGAGGTGTGAAAGTACTTTTTTTACATCAGAATCTCTAAATACCTATTTTTTATATTAAAGGGTTTTTTTATAACTTCGAAATCGTAATAATCGAGTTTGTTACGCGAATAATCCATGTCCAGTTTGTGATACATAACTTAAGCTTTTTTAAAATATCTTTGAAATAGTTTTGTTTTGCATAATTTAGACAGAGATGCAATTAGAGAGTTTGGTAGTCATCAAGTAACAATCGCATCTCAACCTAAATTGAAAAAAAAAGATAATTATTGCAGAGGTAGTACAAAAAAATTATAGGTATCACAAGTTGTACCTACAATGGACTTTTAAAAAATATTTTGCAAAACGTAATTATAAGAAAATATTAATTGTTTTTAAAACTAAAAACCGGCTACAAATTCCTTAATTACATTGTTATTAATGTTTTGTGGGACAAATACTAATCCCTCGGGAATAAAACTTGAATGGAACCACCGGGATCTAATGATCCCGAGGTCAAAATCGGTCCATATTTGACGGAGAAATCGACAAACATACATATGTTTAAATGAACCACCGAGTGCGATTCGACTCGCACACGAAGGGTTCCGTACCGTAAAAATCAGGCAACTTTTTCAAAGAAGATCAAATTTTCACTTGTGCTTGTAAGTTGAAAATTTAAAGACCTCTTTAAATTTTCATCTTTATTATATTTTTTGTATTTGTTGTTATTAAAGTTGAAGTGTTACTTATGTATGAAAAGTTTCATGTATCCTATTATATACACGTTATACACTATTATTGTATATACACTATTATATATACGTTATGCCTATTGTAGTTCAAAAGATACAGCCTTGACAAACGAAGAGCAAAAATAGCCAAAAAAACATATTTTTTTGTATGGAAACCACCTTCAATTTGGATATATCTTTTATTTTTATTATTTGTTGTTACAGCGGCAAGAGAAATACCTACATATTCTCTGAAAATATCAATTTTCACCTCTTACGGTTCATGAGATAGACGGACCCTGTGACAGACGGACGGACGGACAGCGCAGGCTTAGTAATAGGGTTCCGTTTTCACCCTTCGGGTACGGAACCCTAAAAACATACATACAACTGAACATAAAACCTCCTCCTTTTTTTGAAGTCGGTTAAAAATATGCGGTGGCGTTATTTTGAGCCATACCACCATGCTCCGTCCACGCATTTATTTTCTTTAACTGAATGAAAGATTGCAATATTTCGTAGACTGCTTCTTTCTAATATATATATAGTGATACGAAGCGGCTCAAAAAATATCGGGACTAGCGAGAGCTGCAGACTACGTTTGTATTATATTTTTTATTCTTTCATTAAGTCAAAGAAAATAAATGCGTGGACGGAGTATATGTGATCCAATAGTAACCTACACGATATACACTGACTAAACAGCGTTGGTATGTTGATCATCAACGTATTTTTTTTTCGATAAACGGTTTTAAAAATATGTGTAGTTAATATTTTTCCTCGTGTGAGTTCATTTCATTTATCATCATAATCTACTATCATTATTTACTTGTTACCTACGTTTGTAAATATAATTAATTAAATATCATTTTGTTGGGACATCGAAATGAAATACAGGGTGAGCGGAAATTACTCGCACACTTTTCATGACAACCATTTTGTTTAATATTTTAAGAAGCGCGTTGAAATATTTTGTTTGGAAAATCGAAGTACTATTTGCATCACAGATTTTTTGTTATATATTCACAAAAACATTCATACAAAAAAGGCACCGTATCAACATTGACATAGTAGTTTGGCAATAAAAATTCTAAAGTAGGTACTTTTAGTATAAATGATTAATAGCCACGTAATTAGTAACACGGTGATATATATAATACCTACTTATTTTTGTTTTTGTAAACTGTTATCGCATTTAATTTCTGACATTGTATTTGTAGGTACTTCTTAATATTAAAACTTGTTAATATGTTTAACATAACAAAGTATCAGTTGGGCTACCTCTAGATTGTTTGCAGAAGTCTACAGTTAGCAAAACTATTCCAATTGTAAATACATAGCTTTATCGGATGTAATTTTCTCTTTTAAGCAAACCATCAAACTATTACAAACTTAAAATCAAACAAAAGATATTTTTTGATTATTTTTGATTTAGGTGAGTACCTATTTTTAGTAATATAAGATTAATAGCCTCGTACCTAATTAGTAACACGATGATAGATGACTTTAGTAACTGTAGTTTGCATTATATGAGGCAAATATATTTCACAGCGCGCAAGACTTGTAGCTTAAACGGTAGCAAATCTACTTTATAAATATATTTTTTTATAAAAATATAGAGACTTGCTTTTTATTTACTTTTCGTACATGTATTTGTCCCCATGATAAGGGCCCGTATTTTAATCGTGGTAACAAGATAAAAACATGTGACTGGTTGTTATCAACATTTTGCTGTTGCTGTGCCGCCGCCGCTGGTTGATAGTAATGTTAGGTAGGTACTTTAAAGTAAAAATGTATTGTATATGTAATATATAAATAAAATTCACATTAAGTATATATGAAAACTTGTTTTAAAAAAACGTGATGAATTCTTTTTCGTAACCATAGATAGATACCGTTTTCCAGTTTTGAAAAATTTTATATAAATTTTACCTAAAAATTCTGAATTGATTAAATGAAAAAATAATATTTTAGTTTATGACAATCTAAGGTAAAAATAAATAAAAACAAGTGTTATTTTGTTAAAAGGATTATGTTACGTAACTTCGTTCATAACTATCATTTATCAGATATAAAAACAGAATTGGTTTTCTGTCAGGTGTGGCAGGCAAAAAAACGTTTACAAAAAAGGTTGCCCGAGGTTCTTTCGATAAGCGGTTAGAAGTAAGATTTATGGAATCACGTCACTATTAAAAAAAAACCCTTTAACTTAAATCTATTTTATAAACTCACCATTTATTTCTTCTGATTTCAGTGCAGGCGTTGGTTGAGTTTCTTAGTCTTGGCACCAGAAGTGCATTTGAATTCCATCTTCTTTCACATAATTTCACTCAACGTCACTTATTGGTTTGACACATTCGCTAAGTACTTATTATTTATGACGATATTTTTTAGACGTGGTTTTTAGAAATTGGACTGATTTGCTGGATATACAGGGTGTAAATATTTTGTTTAACGAAGTAGGTATTCTATCATCTGCGATTGGTCACTGTAGCCGTTGGTCCTGCATTGACATACTAAGTTATTAGGCGCTTCGAGTTATTTTTTGTTCTAAGATTTTTTTTGAATTTCGCACTGGTTATTTGTCACATATTTTGTATATTTTTCAAAACCATGTAATTTTTTATCTAAGTTGTCAACTCTTCAGAAGCTACTTCAGGAATTGATCACCGTCAAAATTCTAAGTCTTGTTGTGAACCTGATTCTTATAAGTCCCGAAACCGCTAGAGTGCGCAGACCCCGTACGAGTTTCAAGAAAAAAACAATTGACGATACGTGTTCGCGCGTTGATCGTCGTCACAAGAAGACGCTACGCGAGTGGCCAGAACGAGCGAGCGAGCATCGGCCACACTCCGAACCAACGGATTGTGTTGTTGAACCAAGTGCTCGCTCGTCGCGTCGGCGCGCGGGGGCGGGAGGGGGGAGGGACGCACACACACACATCCACCCCACCGACATCGTACCATCCATTACTAACGTACCTATTTTAAATACGCGACGCGCCAATCTAGCTCCTATGCGTCTCTACTAGGGATGTGATACTGCCAAGCGAGATGGGGCTAGCCGCGCGGCGCGCATGTCACTTAGAGATGAGGGGCATCGTGCACCAAACCTACATGTGTGTCCTAACCCCATGCAATAGTGTAGTGCAGACTTTGTAAGTACGTGGATGGAAGTGGTGTCTTGAAGTTTTAATAAAGAGTCTCTGTTTCATGCTCTTTCATTTCAGCCTAATGGGGTACTTCACTGAGACATATGGCAAGCAGTTGGATCGGGTTTTCACGTGTATGTTTAATTGACATGTTTCCCAGCTCAGTGAATCGCTCAGGGCTGAATACCCGCCATAGATGCTCACATTTCTACCTCAAATGCTAATGGAAATTGAAACGCATTGTAAATAGTTGTATGAGAATGATAATTTATGAGCTGGTAACGTACTAACGAACGAACATAAAGGAAAAGAAATCGAAGAAAGATTCAAGGAGTTGAATGATCTTATTTGTAATGTCTCACCAATGTGTTATACTGACAAATAAAATATGAGAGCTGCATTCAGAAAAATAACGTTTACACATATGACTTTGAATACTACACTTGAACGAACACCTACGCAAAAGCCCACGTTCAAAACCCAAATTAAATTTTTGAAGTATGTTGGTCAGAGCGAGCTATCTAACGGGCCTAGCCTGTTATATTAATTTAACTGGTTATATATCAGAAGAATTTTAATATATCTAGAAGATTATTCATTTGACACTAGCGTGTAGAGGCAAACTTATTATAAATTTCGGTTACAGATTGGTCTCAACGATTAAGGCCTACCAAAGGTTTCTCAATCGTAAATTTAATTAGTATTATGTTGATTTCTTTTTTTGAAAGTTGACCAAGCAAGAAAATTAAAAGTGGTCTGTTTGAGTTAAATATTACCACCAAGAGTGGTATGGCTATGACCGTCAAAGCTTGAAATTATTTAGCTGTACGTTTCCAGGCCTTTGCTAGTCATACTGTTTTTACGCGTCCTATTTGTAATTACTTTATAATTAATAAAAAATTTGGTCAAAGGTATTTCAGACAACAAAAACATGTAAGGAATGTTGAGTTATACTATAGCTTTACATGATATGACTGAAGGTACGCACGATCATGATTTTTACTGCCCTATAAGTAGTAATTTTATCTGGCCATGGTATCAGTTACTTCATTTACCAGAGCTCCAACCTGTCTAGGGTTCACAGATTAGGATTAAGATACGACTTCCTGCGTATTTATGACAGGAAACAGTCGAGCTGCGTATTTATCAAGCCTAGTTTGAATTTATATTGTCTTATCTATTAAATTATAGGCAACTTTATCCTGTTGATTGCATATATTTTTCTTATCGTGGAAGCAAATTTTATGTCTATCGGTATCCGTTTTCTCTTCAACCTATCTTGTCGTCATAATTTTTAAAATTATTAATGTTAGAAATATTTTGTATTAATATTTGCTTTTAGGTTAATCATAAAATTTAACTAGTTGTTATGTTTTACACAGCTTTATCTACGTTATTTATCGACAATAAAACTATAGAAGATATGACGAAAGAGATAAAATTTTATCAAACGAGAAGCCAAGTGTTGTTTTATGTCTCACCTGACATTCTTAGATAGCCCTAGATATAACTGTTATAAACTAGGTATTTCTATGTACATATAATTTGTGATATAAAATGTGAAACTATAAGACTTTTACGACATCATCGCTATTTGAAAAGCTTTGGGAAATTATGAACTTTACTTTGCTTCAACTATGTATTGTTTTGGCAACTATCTATTTACTCAATGTTAATTTTTATCAGCATAGGTATTTTTCATTTAACTTTGGAAGAAAAAGGTTACATTTATTTTATTGACCAACCTGCGCAGACATACCTACCTACTTATGCATGTCCAATTTCCTCCCGAGAGTATGTTTACACAAAAAATTATAAATTTTGTCAACCAGTTGGTAATTTTCACAGTAGCTTAGTCAACATTAACATTCACTATCCAATTCATTGCGCAAACATACTAAATTTGAGGTTTTGAGCGGGAAAGCGACGAGAAAACTATCGAACAAACAAGTCGTAGGTAACTGATTAGATTACCGGACACCCTGTATACATAACAACTTTAGGACACTAGCACATTCTAAATTTCAAAAAGTTGTCACAGTGAGTTGCGTGCACTAACAGTAGGCCGGTTCCTAATCGCAATAATTATCGGTTTATCGTTTAGTAGCGCGGGTGGCGAGCAGTGCACCTCGACACATACTGCCCAACCCAACACAACGTCTCTTTCCCCCTTTACTTCCGCACCGGGTTTTTACTTAGGGCGCAGGCGCCCCTGACATTTTTTTCCAAACCGCGCCCATGTTTCTGTAATTTCTATCGCACCGCGCAACTTCAATAAAAACAGCTTTTTTCGGATATTTTTTTCGCGACATCTCTTTCTAACGGACACATTCGCTAACTCCCCGTCCTCCTTCTTCTAACGGTTATCGCACGGCACTTTTCTATCGTGACGCTTTTGACATAACGTCCTCTCTGTCTAGTGACGACGCGACGGTTGTGACGGCGATTATTTTACTGTTTCTCATCGTATAAAACACTGTCCAAAAAAGTTATTTTCTATTTTCAACCTTAATTCTATGAAATAGAATCTATTCCGCGACGCGTCTAGCGTAGATGCGACTTTACGATCTAATGCGATGAGTGTAAAGTTCCGGCCATTTTTGCGATAAAAAAAATCGCATGCATGCACGTAACCACGCCTTTGTACACGCACATATTGCTGTCTACTTTACTCCTTTTTTATTTTCACTTGCGGTCCCACTCTGTCACTCACTCACACATGCACGCAGTTGATGCGTGCATGTTTGAGTGAGTGCCTTGCAAAGCGTACGCCACCTAGTATCGAGTAGCACAACTTCTTAGGAATTATGAGCGTGACGAAGTGAAAGCTTTCTCCGAGGGTGGCAGCACTGGAGAAAGGGGTTGATTTTAGTTCCAGCAACATCCGCTAGAAGCGGCGCCACTCGCAACATAAATTAGAATAAAGCCGTACTTATTGGAACCAAGCCAGTATTTAAATAGCAGCTTTATAAAATAATCACTGAGTACAAATGCGGCCAAGAACCAATTATGTTCAGAAGAGAACTGGTCTAAGGGCATACGTAATACGGAATTCTACTACTTTAGGAATTAATGAAAACAGATTTGCTATTAGCATTTTATTTGCCAAGTTTGTGTTGTCGCTCACCAGGGGGCGCCGTAAGCCGGTTCTATTGACAACCGGATTATGTGGAGGAAAATAGCTTAGACGTTAATTTAAATTTTATTCATTAGTTCTATATTGATGTTCTGTAATACGAATTTTATTAAATTGCCGTTGCAATTAGCTTTATTTGCAAAAATTGTTTATGATGCATACCATGCCACATACAATTTTACGTCTACTTATTAACAACCAACAAATCCAAATTGTAGGAACCTAAGAGAACGCCATTTTCTAATCTTTTTGAAAAAAAATATGTTAAATTTTTTATCCTATCATAGGAGGTTTTAGGACTATTATTAATAGAGTGTAGGAACACTCTTCATTAAACACACAGAAAAACTGCAGGCCGATGCTGGATGCGGCGGCAAACTGAAGACAGGGCGGTATGGCGCTTATTATTAGGGGAGGCCTATGTCTGGACTAAGATAGGTTGAACCGAACTTGGTCCCGTAGGTAAAAGTATCCTAATACTGTAGATTATTTTATCTTGTTCATAACTGAAAACAGGTTGATGTGATAAGTGATAATTAATGATTTTTCTCATGCTAACTTTTGTCAAAAGAAGAAAACAAATTTTGGTTATTGTGTATAAGTAGAGGTTTATGAATAAAAAGGGAGGGGAATAAGTGATAATTAATGATTTTTCTCATGCTAACTTTTGTCAAAAGAAGAAAACAAATTTTGGTTATTGTGTATAAGTAGAGGTTTATGAATAAAAGGGGAGAGCTCTGCGCTTATTAATCCAATACCGCTTCCACACAGCACAAAAACGTGCATTCAATTATGTGCTTAAACTCGTTATCTTATCTTAGTACCCATAACACAAGCTCTGCTTACTTTGGGGCTAGATGCTGCGATGTGTGGATTGTCCAGCATTATTTATTTATTTATTTTATTGATTTTATCTTTAGATATATTTGACAGTGGCAAAATGGCTTCCCACAAGCTTCAAACAAGTGGTACGCGAGCTGTCTGTCATCTGGTGCCGTCAATATGAAATGCATCCATTACATATTACATAAATAAATATTTTGTATACTTAAATGGCAAACACCTAGAACAATTACTTATCTGCTGATGGTACAAATCCGAGGCGGGAATCGAACCCAAAACCTCCCGCATCGTAGGCGGACCTTCACCTGCTGCGCCTTAGCGAATTTATAAGTATCAGCTTTAGATATCGGTTGAAACTTTACAATTTTATGTTTGTGATTGTTTCAGGAAATTAATAAAATTCAAGAAAGAGAAACAACACTAAGAGATACTAGTTTCGCCCGAGCCAAAGAAAGTGGTGTATGGGAACCCTAATGGTGCCCTTCGGACCTTGCCTGTCCGTCTGCCGAACTGAATATTTCAGGAACTAAATAATTTATATAGTAAGTAATAATTTGTCAACAATTCCAATCAGAGTCATAAAAGGTCTTTTACCATCATCTCACATAAGGCATATTAAGACATATTAAGGCAGTTGTATGCCGCACACTAGCGCCGCCACCTATTTTTAACCGACTTCAAACAGGAGGAGGTTCTCAGTTCGTCTGTATGTTTTTTACTTTTATGTATGTATGTTACTTGATATCTCCGCCTATGGGTAACCGATTTTACTGATTCTTTCACTACTGTTGGAGAATCACGACTAGTTACAACAGTTTTGGTGATATCTGCGCCAATTGTTAATAGATTTCTTGAGGATTCTTTCGTTGTTGTATAAAAATTTATTTTGAGGTGGTCTCTTATAAGTTCGATTCTGGAGGAATTGCTACGTGCGCAATAAAACGTAGGTTTGTAAAAATTCTTCAGAATATTATAATTTTATTATCATATTCTCATCTTCATCCATGTGTCATCAAACTAAATTAGACTTGAATTATAACTAGATGTCGCTAGAGTAAACTACATTTTTGGCATGTAGGTAGACCTTCGGTCAGCGTAAGTAAGGGAGGGGTCGTTCGTCCGAGACATAGATGAATATTATCTTTAAACCGGAATTTGAAGTCGGTTTATCGTTTTTTAAAACACGACAAATTATTACTTAGTAATAATACGTTAAACACAGGAATTTTCAAAAATCTATTGTCAATTTGTGATAACTACCTATATTTTAATCCCTCTGAAATATTTTAGTTTCGTATAATTTAGACTGAGATGCGAAAACAGAGTTTAGTGGACACCAAGAGCAACTTCGCATCTCTGTAAACAAAAAAAACTGTTTTATGGGCATTAAAAAAAGCTTATTTGTGCAATGGACATTTAAAAATTCCTTTGCTTAACGTAATTATAAGAACGGATAGGTGGTGGCAAGGGGTGAAACTAACGGGTTGGTTGTCAAACTAGGCTTAGATCTCAGTAAGTAGGTACTCACGGGATCCCCGTGGTAAAAAACTCGAATTACATAAAATTCAAAATTTTTCCTTTGTTTCCTAAAATGTGAAAAAACGATTAAGAAAAAAAATACGATTAAATAAAACATGAAAATTCACTGTTACGTACCCTACGGTTTATTGACATGACTTAACTATGTTTTGATTCGTAGGTTATTACTAATATTAGGTCCTTACATATGAAATTGGCGTTTTTCGTACTGGCCACTTTAATCACAAATTTCTCCTCTTTGGTAAGGAATTCCAAATTCAAATTTGTACAGCTATAGACTCATGTATTTGTGCTTCGATGATCGTCATTCATTTGTTTTTTTTCTTCTGTTTTTTTCTGTTTGCGTCACTCATTTTACAAAATGGAAAACTTAAAATATCGCATTATTTACGAGTACGAGTTCCGCCGTGGCACTAGTGCTGCGGAAACAACTCGAAGGGTGAATGATGTGTATGGCGGTCGTGTTGCAAAAGAAAACACAGTTCGTT
This sequence comes from Eupithecia inturbata, assembly GCA_963662085.1. Lineage (NCBI taxonomy): Eukaryota > Metazoa > Arthropoda > Insecta > Lepidoptera > Geometridae > Eupithecia > Eupithecia inturbata. The sequence goes on from OY759191.1 coordinate 11,614,943, forward strand.
TTTGGTTCCAACGTTTTCGTTCTGGAAATTTTGACCTGCAGAACAAGCCCCGTGGACGGCCTGAGACTCAAGTTGATAATGAAGAGTTGAAGGCTATTGTGGAAGCGGATCCATCGCAAACCACGTCCGAGTTAGCTGCAGGCTGCGATGTTAGTGATAAAACTGTTTTAATTCACTTGAAGCAAATTGGGAAGATTAAAAAGCTTGAAAGGTGGGTACCTCACGAATTGACTGAAGCAAACCGGCAAACGCGCGTCGACTGCTGCGTTACATTACTAAACCGGCACAATAATGAAGGTATTTTAAACCGAATCATTACCTGTGATGAAAAATGGGTTCTTTACGATAATCGGAAGCGCTCAGCGCAATGGTTGGATCCTGGCCAGCCAGCCAAATCCTGCCCCAAGCGAAAATTAACCCCAAAAAAGTTACTTGTAAGCGTTTGGTGGACTAGTGCCGGTATTGTTCATTACAGTTTTCTCAAATCTGGCCAGACTATTACGGCTGATGTCTATTGTCAGCAATTGCAAACCATGATGGAAAAGCTAGCGGCTAAACAACCTAGGCTGGTCAATCGCTCCACGCCACTGCTGCTTCACGACAACGCTAGACCACACACTGCGCAACAGACGGCTACTAAATTAGAAGAGCTTCAATTGGAAAGTCTAAGACATCCTCCGTACTCCCCGGACCTTGCTCCAACAGATTACCATTTTTTTCGAAATTTGGATAACTTCTTGCAAGGGAAAAAATTCAACTCCGATGGGGCAGTCCAAATCGCCTTCAAAGATTTTATTGATTCCCGTCCGACTGGTTTTTTTAGTAAAGGGATCAATGAACTACCTATAAGATGGCAAAAGTGCATAGAAAATAATGGTTCATACTTTGATTAATTAAATATATTATATTAAAAAATATTCGACTTTTTGTTCCTCCCATACAAAACGCCAATTTCATATGTAAGGACCTAATATTTGGTTCCTTAAGCCAGCTTCTTCCAAGCTATGTAGTTTTCTTGTAAATAAGCAAAAACTTGATTTTTGCGCTTACGCCACCGTTCCAAAAACGTATGCTCTGTCCCGCTCCTATAATCGCGAAATCATATGGCTATCCTTTTCACAAAATGGAGCGCATTACGCCCTCTTAATTTGATTTTTCCGTAGCAACTCACGTAGTCGTGCCTCGGAAAGCACTTAAAGCCGTTGATCCTGCGCCTGACCTCTCCTCGGCCGTATCCATCTGCCGTCCTATCCATCTGCCGTCCTATTATGAGAGTGAGGGAATAGAAAGTGCACCTGTGTTTGCACACACACTTGTGCACTATAATATGTCCTGCGTACACGGCTAGTTTCCGTTGAGACTGGCCGCCGCGCCGTGGCCGAAATTCGGCTAGGCAGACATTCATCATAACCCTCCTATTTTTAATTGTCGCATAACGCCATTCACCCACATCCATTTTAGTTTTGGTTGGTTGCCTGCAACAACCCGCCAAAATATGACTAAGTACTTATTTTCAAAACCTTAAAATTTAAATTTACAAGGTTAATTTTAAACTCCTTCATTGTTATAAAATCATGAGAATGCGATATGTAGGTAGTACCTCTATAATGTATATTAGCTCGGATAATTATAATACCAAATATTTATTTAGGGCTGGATTTGGTGATGCTGGTAAGGTCCAACATTTACGGTTCAGCACCATCACTAAGCTAGCTAGGCTTTCCTAAAACTGAACAAAAAAAGAGTTAGGCACGCAAGTCTTGTGCGTTCTATGCATTGATCTAAGTAAAATCTGTAGATATGGTACGTTCTCCCAGCGCTCACTCAACAACTGGCCTACCTTGTGCAATAATTATAATGAACAAACACGAGGGCATAGCTGTAGTTTTTTTGTTAATAAATCTCACTAAAGTACGTCGTAGCAAGCACGCGTAACACGAACGCTGCCGCCGCCGCCGGTCTGACTATGACTGAGGTGGGTGGACGTAACTGGACCTAATTTGAGCCTTCCTTTTTCGAGACGCAAGTACCTCATCTCCCCTTTCTTACTTAGATCGATGGTTCTATACCTAGATTTTTGTATAAACCTGAAGCCGACCGTGATAACGTGTGTATTTTCCCTATTAGGTATTTAATACCTACAGTGCCCACATGCCCTAAGAGGTCTCCAAGTCCATTTACATCAATGCGTTGATGGAAGGGTACAAGAAACTTTAATTTGTATGTAAACTTGCAGAGGACGTACTTAGGATGGACACAGCAGGGCACGCTTAGGGCGATTCTTTATTTCTTAATAATAAATAAAAAATGCTTGACATTTTTTTGGCTCTTGCTATGAGTTATAACTTTTATTGATTGTATTAATAGGAAATAAGTAAAAACTTAAAGTAAAATTGACTTACGTAGTACTTCTCGCTTAATAAGATTACTTTACAAATATCAGCCAACGGAAGAAGCCGTGACATAGAGCTGCACTAGTTTTTGATTTCTAAACTAAAGTTTTTGTGGTTGACTATACCTACCTCTCTAGGTCTTCATTGAATTATTATCCAGAGTCCATGAAATGAAGTGTATTTTACCTTTAATACATTATTAACCCTTCGAAACATTGTTCACATTTTGATGATTTTCAACGTAACTTAACAGCAGCTTGATCACAATTGAATAACAAACAGACAGACTAGCAGACTGACCTTACGACCACCATAACTTGGCACAATCATTTGATGCGAGTACTATCACCCTTGGGCACCTGCTAGTGCACTGCCAGTCATTAAAACAAACTCACCTACCCCATCCCAAGTCCTAAATACATCCACCACAATCCTAGCCTCTCAACTCCTAGAACACATTTACATTCGTTAGCGAACTATGCGGAAAGCAAACAACATTTTTTACTTTTAAAATAATGTCGGCCAAGTGTGAGTTACAATGTTACCTCAGAATTCTAGCTAACTAAGTTTCTGAGATTTGCGGCCCGATAGAATCCGGAAAGGCATGTTGCTAGTTGGGTGTAGGGTTCGCAAAAATAATAGATTGGAGGTAGTCCTAATCCCATCAATGGGCAGTCGTTTAAAGCGTCAATTTTGTCTACGATAGCGTCATATTAATTTATTAATTACCATATAAATGTATCTGTTACTTTTGATATGCTTTTGAATAAAATGTTGTAACTTACAATCATACTTTTTGTACTAATGTCATTTTCAACGGGGTATTTACCATGATTTGAGTATTGAGCTTTCGAGTTCTTTTTGTACCTATTTGATATTAATATTTCACCAACTTAGTATGTAAGTACTTAGCGTAGGTTACTTATCTTTTATCTTTATTTTCGTTTAGCCTTGTAAATATTTAAATTTTTGTGTACCTTCTTTGTCCTTGTCGTACGCGCATGTCGCAGCTGCTGCTGCTGCGCCCTCTTGGTGTCGCATAACACCAGCGCACAGTAGCGTCATCGTTGCTGTGCGTGCATAATACTGAGCGATGACCTTTTTGATGTCACATCGTTGTAATTATATTTATTTATACCATATATTTGCTTGCACCTAATTTTGTGACACAGAATAAATACTTTTTACTTAATTTTTTTTACAAGCCTTATTCTTTTACCTATTATTTAACTAACTGTAATTGGCATTGACATTGCTGATGGTTTTGACCTATTGGATTTATATAGCTCATATTTTTTTTTTTTTTGTATATATTTTATTCCACCATAGGTACACCATGTTACACTTAATGTCGTTACGGTCTATATGATTTATGTTATAACAATCGCACACAAACTTTTGACATGAGATGACATAAGAGATTGTTCAAAAGGAAAAAAAACATACAGGCATGAAAGACTCTTCTAAAAATTAAACAAAATAATTCGTCAGATTAATATGAATAATAAATAAATGAAAAGGTATGTCAAAGTATGCTGCTGTACAAGGGCGTTTTCAAACTATTCTAAAAATAATGTTAATAATGTTAAATAATAAACAAAGAAAATAATAATGAAATAATTTCAAAAGTATAATTACTTAGATTCATACAAGCCATAAAATGGCCGCCAGTTCCCAACCGCCTCGTTATTCCTGGCCATGGCAGCGGCCATGGTAACGGCGGGGTAGAGGGTGCTAGGAATCACCGGGCTACCCTGGGCTGCCACAATTTCCATAAAAAACAGACCCTGGCAACGTTTTACGGACGCACTCTGGGTCTTGACCATCATCTAGCGCAGTTGGAAGTGGAGTTACAGAACATTAAATGGCATGTTCTGGGGTTATGCGAAGTTCGTAGAGAGGAGGAGGAGGACACCGTAACCCTAGACTCGGGCCATTTTCTCTACTTTCGCGAGGCTGATAAAACATCCCAGGGTGGCGTTGGTTTCCTCCTCAATAAGGCACTCTCTAACAACATCCAAAAATCTCCAGTGTCTTGACCCTGGTCGAGACACTGGAGATTCACCAGGCATGAAGGTCGTTCAGGTCTACGCACCGACCTCGGCACACTCGGTTGATGAAGTGGAGGATATGTACGAAGACATCCAAAGCCTAAGGCTCACGTCAACGTTGTTATGGGGGAATTTACCGGCAAGGTAAGAATCCAGACGGGCAACGAATCCCGAATAGGATCCCGCATGGTTATGGAGCTAGGAATCACAGGGGGCAAATGCTAGTCAACTTCCTTGAGAAAAAAGGCTTAATGAACTCCTTCTTTAAAAAACAGCCCCAAAGGAAGTGGACATGGCAAAGCCCCGACACTGTGACAAAAATTAGATCGACTTCATCATGACGGATAGCAAGCACATATTCAGAGATGTCTCAGTGATGAACAAGTTCAAGACCGGATCAGATTCAGCAGCTTCTCGGGGATAGATTTGTTGCCTTGGAACCCACTGACGACGCTGACGAGATCTGGTCGAAACGTTGAGGGACGAGGGCATTAAAAAAGCAAAAAAAAAAAAGCCGCGTACTGGCAAGAAGTTAAACTCTCGGATGAGACTCTTGGGGTGATGAGAAAAAGAACGGGAAACCACCCAAGCGACTTCGCCAGAGAGGTCAGACCTCAACAAGCTAATTGCGAAAATGGTACGGCGCGACCTTCGGAGCTCCAATACACTCCTCATTGAAGAGGCGATAGAGACCTTTGCGACCTTGGCCTTGACCTTGGCGAGCACTCAGCAGCTTGGCAGGAGCCACCTGACGAAACTTAAAACGCACGATGGGAGGACCGTATTGTCGAAGCCAGAGATATCCGCCGAGAAAGAGGATTTTTAAAGCCGCTTGTACACAGCACATGCCCCTCGTTTCCGATGAGATGACCACAATTTATTTTTTATGTAATTCCGTCCTCACCATGGGCTTTTCCATTTTTAAGTTGCCTCAGAGTTAACACGATCTAGTCTTGACTGATATCTGGCAATTCGTCGGAATAGTGGCGTGTCAGGGTGGCCCTTGGCATCATGAACCGGGAGTGCTGGAAGAAAGGCCTTTTTCCTGCAGTGGGATACAGGCTGAAATAACAAATAAAATATTGGAATTTAAAATAGTGTTTTTAAAAGTATTGAAACTACAAAAGTCCTCCTAAGCCTGCTTTATTAGTTCCATTAGATTCTTCAAAGGAACAAAAAGTCTAAAAAGCTCCTAAAAATAGTTGCTTACATGGCGATTGACGATGCTGTGTGAACATTTCCAGCAATATTCTAGAGATAACCCTCAACAGTTTTACATTGCTTGCACCCCCATGCCACAAAGGTAGCTTGTAACGTTTCTGCTGACCGTCCATTTTAACATTATCAAGATACGCCCAATTGAGTTATGAAGAGTGGTGAGCGGGTCGGAATGCGGACGCTAGTGCACCCTTAGCGAAATGTGAGATAGGTAGGGACGTTTAATCTGATCTTCCGACGGATGTTTGATCTGCATGACCTATTGATTGGTTGGAATCATCTAGAAAGTTTTTGGGTGACATGCTTAAGTTGAGGTGTCATGAAAATACTTTATTTGTTTTATCCACAGTAATCTGAATAATTATTCAGATTTCTGTGAATGTATTTGACTAGGCTCTCAAGGGGCGCAAATATGCAGGTCTTTACAGACGAGGGAGCAAATGCGTGGGGCATTTGCTCCCCTTAGTGGTTCATGGAGACCCTAGATCCGTGGCGTACATCGGGTTTTTAAAAAAATGTCTGAGCGTCTGGTCTAAGCGACGCGTGACCCGAGAGCTGGTGAGTGTCTGGCGCAGCGCATCAGCATTGCCATACAACAAGGCAATACAGCCAGCGTCTTGGGGACGTTACCAATTGGTATTCGAATGGATCAGTTGAGCTACCTCTACATTGTTTGCAAAAGTCTGCAGTTAGTTCAATTATAAATACTAGTTCTAATATGTTTCTAATTTTTATATAGTAGGTACACTTTTGAATTATTTATAGACACAAGTATATATAAAATATTTCTACCTACATTAAACAGTTGAGCTTTGTGCAGTCTGTTGTAATCAATCAAGAAGTAGAAACGGACCAAATCAATACCAAGCAGAGCTTCTCCCCAAGAAGCTGGCTGCATTGCCCCGCTGTATGGCAATGCTGATGCGCTGCACCAGATACTCACCAGCTCTCGGGTCCATGTAAAAGCGTGAATTGCGGATAGAAAAAACTTTACACCATTGAAAAGGTTACCAATCACTAAAAAGATGTCTGAATCAAACGACTTTGCCCTGTGACTAAAATAGAACTCGAAATGTTTCCTTCGACGACATCTGTTGCACAGCGGGCGAAGGTCTGCGACGCAGGAGGTTGCAGGTTCGCCTTGGGACAAGTTTTTGTATGATCTGCAGACAATGTATTTGTTCCGGGTATTCTGGGTGGTTTCTGTGCTTAATAAAAAATATTTATCTTGGTTTATAATAAGTATATCAGTTAGCTTGATAACACAAGCTCTATCAAAAAGTAAACACGATTGTTGTTACTATTTTCTAGGTTCTATAAGTAATTTAGATATCAGATAAGAAGTTTTGCGCTCATTGTAAGCCATTTGCTATGAATCTTTACTAAAACAATATTTTAATCAATTGTAGTTTTGGAGTCTATAGACATAATGTCGTCTTAGTAATAAATATCTTAATGTCAACTCCCAAACCGGCAATTGATTCTAGCGTGGGTTCATAGCAAATGGCTTATAATTTTAAATTTTAATGTGCGCAAATTTCTGCTATCTAATTTACCTAGAAAATAGTAAAATCTGATTGTTTTTTCACGCGTGTCCAACCACATTATGAGATCTCTCACACAATCGCAATTGAACAAGTTACTGCATAGCACATTATTCCATAATTTGCAGCACACATCTGCTCCATCGTTTTGACCCTAATCTGCTTTAAAGTGTGTATTTTAAGGCACTCTAACTAATTTGACCTCATCTGCCTCAGTGCAATAATTAACGGTTAAACTGCAGTAGTGCAATATGCATGATCTGGATAATTAAGAAGTCAAGAGGTTCAATGACAAAATATCAGAATATTTATCTCTGTGAAGACAAACAAAATAAAATAGCTCTTTGATGCTATGCGAGCGAGGCAAAACGAGGGTCAAAATAGTTAAAATTGATAAGTTTTTTTTTTAAAGGGCACAGGCCTTCTATTGACCACAATCTCTTTCCAACTTCGCAAGTTACACTCACTCTCAATATATTATTTTTTCTCTTTCTTTAAACCCCTAGCACCTAATTGTTCTGGAAGATTCTCCCTCTTCAGCAAATTGTTAAACTAGCTAGTTTACTATTTCATGTCATCATCATCCGCAGACGGATTTTCCCCAAATCTTGGCGTAGGCCTCCCGAAGTTTGTGCCTTCCACCACGGTCTTTGCAAGTCGCATCCACCTACACCTGCAACTTATACTGGTCCACTGTTGGACGCAGGCCTTCCTCTGTTGCGCCTCAGTGACTTTTATCGTATCACGTACCAAACAATAAATAATAAATAATAATAATTAATAATTTTCTGGTTTATCACCAAACTACGATCCAACCAGCATGTGGTTGGATCGCAGTTCGGTAGTAGAATTGTTCTGCAGGAGGCACTGCTGCCCGCCCTCCGGTGGATATCCCGTCGCCTCTTACGACACCCGCGGGAAGTTTGTATCATCCATACTGTCTGATAATATCCAATTTTGCTTTGAACAAAGAAATTTCTCTAACAAAGCCCTGTATATGATTCACATATGATTCATTGTACATAAAGACAGCTATTGACTTACCACATCAACCAACATAATTATCCATTATGTCATGCTATAGAATAGATAGGTATTCATACTATATAGGTATCTTGCAATAGGTATCTATTGGACAAAGGCATGTTTCAGTAAGAAGGGCTTTGTTTTGCATAATTATTTCGCATTGTAATTTGAACAAAGGAATTGTGAATTTCCTTGCTTTCTGTGTTTAGCAGCTTACGGGTCAATAAAACGAGCGAGAGATTCACAGCGGGTGTAGAGAAGCATCGGACTTCCAGCAAGGCCTAATTCTGCTAACCAATTGCTTTACTATGACAATGGTATCGTTGCAGAATCGAAACAGAAAATGAAAGAATAGATAGTGCGTGCGTTGCTATCTGCAGCGAGATATAGAATGGTGTCACCCTTGACACTTTTGAAACGCGTCCCTCCATCTGTAGTTTCTTTCATCTATGGTAGAATACTGAAATGAGTCAGTCCGTGAAGCGACTTGTTTAGCAGAATAGGGCCCCAGTATTTTCGTCGAGGTGGCCGTCATAGCAGCGGTCAGTTCTGTATTAATTATGTAGGTACTACATGATTATATTCTGTGGGTAGTAATCCACATTGGCGTTTCTAGGATGACATTCCAGCCCCGATATGGTCTAACAAAAAAAAACACGTTGTTCGACCAGAAGAACTTCACGATAAAGTCATGTCATGAGCAACAATTGGTAAAAACATAGGTACTAAGTTTACAACAGTTGAGTTACCTGTAGTCTGTAGATTGTTTGCAACAGTCTGCAGTTAGCTTAATTGTTTCAATTGTAAATACTAGATCTAATTTGTTTTTATTATTTGATTCTTATTTTCTTAATTAATAAAGGTCACTACTGTTTTTCTGAGCCTACATAAATCTATGGTACTAAGGCCGTTTGCTCGCTATCCCGACTAGTATGTACTATTTAATTGAACATCAGTAAAGTCGGGAACATAAACTACCTACCAAATGGCAATAACTTAATCTTAAGTCTTTACTTAAGTACAACAAAGTTAGTTAATTCTGAAGGCTCAGTCTACACACGAGTTAATACTTTGATCACGAAGAGCGATTTGCACTATTACAAATTCCAATTGTTAATCAGAACTAGCATAGAAATATCGACTTTATTATGCTTCTGATAGGGTGTGAGTTTGATAGACTTGGTTAATTTTGGGTGTATTTAGACAGAGAGCATGTAAAAGCGAACTGGCTAAACCTATTGCTGGTCAGAGTTTTCAGCTTCATTGTTAAGGCTTGACTGAACTGCTCTCTCTCAAAACAGCTCCCATCTTGAAGTCAATACAATTACAATAATACAAATAAATAAATATCAAATTTCAACATGACTAACAAGCTTAATAGGTTGTCGAAGCCGGCGGCATGGTTGAAACGGAGTGAAAAGTCGTTTTCATTAAATAACATAAGAGCAGTAGCAAAATAGCTATCTTGACATTTAAGAGTACCAAATTTAAAAAAATTATAGAACTTTTACAGGAGTTTCCACGATGTTCTGTTCTGGGCTTTTCAACCTCTGTTTCTCTTGGAAACTTGTGGATTAGTTTGGTATCGAGTTTAATAACTTACATAATTAATTGTAACATTTGCATTATGCTAATTCCAATCAAAGTGCCACTACCTGGCTATGCTAGTTATAATGAAAGCCAGTTACCGGTAACTGGTTTCTGTGTAAATGTTGCCTCACTTACATTAATGACATTCGTCAGAGGTATGTTGACGAGAGTTAGTCACCAAACCGCTGCAACCGCTCAAGGTTATATCGAAGCACGAGCGAGACCCTGCTTACATTGTAATAGCGATTTAGTTTACTTTTCCTTAGTTTTCCAGTAAGTTAGCCAGGCGTCTTGGAGACGCTTCCGACTGGTTTTGATATGGATCAGTTGAGCTACCAGTAGATTGTTTGCAACAGTCTGCAGTTCTGCCCTACTAATTGCACTTGCAGTAATCGACATTTTTGGGTTTTTCACTTTTTTGCAGAAATGGTATCCCAAGGGGCTAATCTATACATAAAAAAATAATTTTCATTATATTTTTTATTATAGGTATGTTTTTTACATACCAAGAATTGCAGTACTTGCAAGAAAATATTACTTTTGCTAACCAGATCTACAGTATTAAACAAGTGCTAGAAGATTATGCAGCACTTGCTACTATTACTGTGAAATCATTTAGAATAAAAGTATTTTGCAACTGATATTAGCTAAAACCAAACGCAGTATTCTACAGTGCTGCGTATGAGTTTAGCGAAGAGACGCATGCACGCAAGCCGTAACACACTTTACTGCGTTTCGTTATAGCAAACTGATCAGTAATTTGACGTCATTCGCCGACGAAACACAAGTGCCATGCCGCTTTGCGGTGAATTTCTTCGCTCAACGCAGTATTTCGGTAAGTTTTATTCATGTTTCATACTGATAGAGTGTATTTTAGTTTAGTCTTGTAAAACATATTTTAGTAGCAAGATTTTTGTGGTGAGTAATGAGATTTTATCTATGTTTTTGGTTTTGTACCATACGGTTATGTAGAACTGTGCGTTAGGGTTTAGGTTAAGTAGAAGGGAGAAATTAGACAGAATCAACCTTAACTATATTCTTCACTGTTTCGGAATTATTTTTAATGATTTTTTACTGTAGATAGGTGCTGCCTAGTACCTGTAAGAGTTAAATGTGTTAACTCTTACTCTTACAGGTACGAGGCAGTACCTACCTACAGTGTATTTAGATGTTATTAATTAAGTTTTTATAGTATGCATGTTAGTTTTAAGGTGAATTAAGGTGTATCTGTAACAGTTCTAAGCCTTCTGAAATAAAAGATTTATTATAATACCTACATAGGCATTATTTCAGAAAGCTTAGAACTCTTACAGATAAACCTTAATTCACCTAAAAACTAACATGCATACATTATAAAAACTTAATTAATAACGTCTAAATACACACACAGGGACATTTTTGTTGCGAAGGTGCGTGGTGTTTGTGTGTATGTGAGGTGTGTGTACACACACACACACCTATAAATCACATTTAGTTACCTAAATGTAACTGTAGGTTAAATATTGAGTTGTATACGTGATTTTACTCACTGTATTGTTTTCTTTTCAGATAATTCCCTGTAAAAATGTAGTCACATAATTTCCGAGGTAGAAACCTTGTATAAATGGTTCTTGCCAAACCAAATCATTCTTAAGAAACTCTGCCCTCTTCAATTCCTCAAGATACTCCACATGAGATCATAAAAATTTAAATAAACCGGCATATGATATCCACAAATTGTGGGCAGCCATTGGGCATATCTTTTTAGTTACGATAACTACAGCCATATACTTACGCCGGAAGTCGAATATGCCTCGACATTGAATATGACCCACACAGATTTAGAGGAACAGATTTATAAAGTATTTGATTATACCGAAAAAGAAAATTCCATCAGTTTGTTATGTGATGATGAGACTTTACCAAGTTCAGTGATTAATGTTACGTTCACGGATGAAGCAATAGAGGAGAAATTATTAATGACATAGTTTCAACGGAAAATCTAGAAACAAATGAAGAAAACACGTATAAAACAAAGAATTTAGATGAAGAAACCAATGATAAGACAAAGAATGTAAATGACGAAAACATGAATAATACAGGCAATGTACCTACATCGAGAAGACAGAGAAGAAAACAATACTGGCCATGAAACAAATGAAATTACAGAAAGTACATGTGAAGCTCCTAGGGAGAATATTTAATTTAATGGAATATTTAATTTAATATAGAAATATTTTAACTAATAGTGAGAAAAAAGTGAAACTTCGTACTGAAGTGAACTTTAAAGACTGTTTTAATTAATATTATTCCATCTTCATTGTGGTGTAAGTCTATGTCATTGATTGTTCCTGGAAAATAGTACAACTTTTTCTAGTAAAAACTGTTTAATTTCGTCTATTAAGAACTTCATATCGTATAGAAGTTACTACCTACCTCAATTTTTACTAGCAACAAGCTTTATAATAGACAATCATTGCTAACTAAAAACACAGTATCCAACACGTACTAGTTGATTTCGCAGTAATAAACACAAATGCTGCATTTGGCCTTATTGACCCTTAAATTTTCGTAAGCCCAGACAGCAGATGAAAACGCAGTAAGCCGCATTTTATTCAGATGGGACTATAAAGTAAAGAAAAAAACATGTCAACAGGAAGCTTGATTTTTTTCTGGTTTTTTAGATACGCTAAAAAGTTATATAACATGGCCTTATTGCAAAGATATCTAAAAATATGATTATCGCGATTTTCTCGAAATCGCCTTTTTGCAAGTACTGCATTTGCTATAAGGAGGGCAGAGTTAGCTCAATAGTTTCAATTGTAAATACTAATTCTAATTTGTTTCTACTAAAGTACACCTACAGTAGCAGTAGATAATTTCGATTACGTATTTTCTAAGTAGCTACTTCAACTTAGGTTTATAAGTTGAATAGAATTACGCCTACAAGTCGGTTCGTTTGAGCTAATCTGGTCGCGATTATCCACAGCCTAATGCCTAGCCTCCTACGACGCTGGGCCCTTCAAGGCCTGTGGGATATACAGCGTGATGCAAAATGCTAAACTCTTGTTATTGTTAGAAAATATGGAATCTACCCACCTACGTCGCCCTTGAAGGGCTAAGGGACAACGTGTCGCTTGGTCCTTCAAGGCCTGCAAGGCAATTCTCGGCAATATATCACTCGATAAATATGGCAAGAACTGTCCAATTCGAAAGTTATTCTTTAAAAAAACTGTCAAATTGTACAGTTCTTGCCATATTTATCGATTGATATATTGGCGAGAATTGCCTTCCTGTTCCTTTGTGGGGAAACAGGTGATGCGCACTGCAGAGGACCAGATAGTATTAATATAAAATTATCTGGTCGCGATTGGCCGTAGCCTGATGCCTACGACGACGCTAGGCCTTTCAAGGTCTATAGGTACCTCTGTGGGGTACAGGGTGATACAAACTGCTGACACTTAAATGATCGTATAATAAACTCATGAATATTCTTAGAAAATATCAAATATGGAGTCTAGCATCCTGCGTCACTGACAATGACGTAAATGCTTGATAAACTCGGAAGATGATTGTGATGTTGCTAGGCCCTTCAAGGTCTGTACCTCTATGGGGATACAGGGTGATGCCAAATGCTTAACTCATGGAGCTTGTTAGAAAATATGGAGACCGCCTCCTACGTCGCTGGGCCCTTCAAGGTCTGTGGTGAATGGTGATACAAGATGAACCCACTGCTCACAAATAATTGTTTAATTAGTTAGATAAATATTTTTCTTAAGAAAATATAGAGTTTAACCTCCTACGTTGATAGGGCTCCCAAGGTCTGGAAGGAATTATTGAACGAATGCACACTTTATTGTACATACAAAATAAATAATATATCTTATTCCTAAATAAATAAACGAAAAAAAAACGTACAATAGGCGGCCTTATTGCCTATGCAAATAAGGAAGGATTTAGATTTGGGCAAATGGTTATTGTTGTTAGTTAGAAAATTATATGGAGCCTACCTTTCTACGTTGCTATGGCCCTTCAAGGTTTGTGGGAATACAGGGTGATGCATTTTTTTAACTCATTGTTATTTTATGTTACAAAATAGGGAGTCTATCCCTCTGCGTCGCGGGGTACAGATGATGTCAACTTCAGGGACTGAACTGATGATTATTTAGGTATAATAGAAGACAGATATAATTACAGAAATATCCGTCAGCCGACGATCCGTGGGACGCCCGCAGTACCGCTGAAAAGACGTGGTGGAAGCGGATCTGCGTGAGCTACAAGCGAAAAACTGGCGGGAAACTGCGCAGGACATGGAAAAATGGCGACTTCTCTTATCGGAGGCCAAGACACACTCCGGATCACTGAGCCATAGTAGTAGATATTGCAGAAATATCAGTCTGAAATCAGTAACTTACATTTCTATAAACTTGTAAAATAAGCTTTTAGACAAGTTTTCATATAAGATTTATGTGTTAATTGATATTCTCTTCGCTTATATTTTTTTTCAATATTTGCAATATCTACATTGTTATACCTATCTAATTTATCTACAATTTAATTGGGCATTTTACGAAGTGGCCTATTCTAAAGTATGTGCACCGAAGACCAAGTTAAACGTTCTATTTCTTAATCAATTTTGACGAAACAACATAACCTTTCGAATCAGCCTGTATCTAAACAAAACTAATTCATAAAGTTGTTATAATTAATTGGCCACTGTAACAATAATTACGGGCAGTCGTTGTTATACAATTATTAGTTAACATTTACTTTTAACGCTGATTGAATTATAATGGGTTACAAATCGTAGGAAACCTTAGGGCTCATTCCCAGAGCTCCACGGCTCCATTGTTCTCAAAAAATTCAGTTTCATACATTGATTCCCAATAGCTCCACGACACTTTAAAATTAATAATAATTCCATTCCCAAGAGCTCCACGAAATGGTATGGTACAGTCAGCTACAGACTTCGATCTGATAGTATAAATATACATTTCTTCTGTAAGAAATATAAGACAATGACAAGATAAATAACCTTAGGTAGTGTGGTAGCTATCTATTGCATTTCGTGAAAAGGATAGGCATCGGATTTCGCGTTCATAGGAGCGGGACAAAGCATACGTTTTTAGATTGCGTAGCGCAAAAATGAAGTTACAGTTTATTTACAAGAAATCTAAGCAACTTATGAAAAAACTAGTTCAAGGAACCAAATAATTAGTACGGATCAAAACAAAAGGAATTTCAATAGACCGCTGGGTTCCTGAGATCTCTACAAAATTGTGTGCGAAACACAGCTCTTTCATGATTTCTTTTTATCGTATCTACCTATTTTTTTCTCTCAATCGTCTTTTCACATTCAAGGAACTAAAGAAAACAGGACGTTTGAAAACTAACTTTATGTAATTCTAGTTTTTTACTACGGGGATCCCGTGAGTACTGAGATCTAGGCCCAGTTTGACAACCAAACCCGTTAAATTCGCTACATAAATACTGATTGTTCTTTGCCGTAAAATTATTCTCGAATCTTGTTTATCTCGATTGGCCACAGGAGTAAGTATATTGCATCAATGCAATGCATTTGCAAGACACCTTCACAGCTTTAGCATTTTAGCAATTTTTTGTTGAATTGCATAGAGAAGGAATATTTCATTTCATTTGGTGTAGAAATGTTCGGACCTATGTTTGGCAGACTACGCGTGTAAAATTTGTGATAAATATCGAACTTCTTACAAAATATACCTACCTATAGAGATATAATGACGTGATTCGTTGATTGGCGTTTTCTTCCTTTCACGGTTTGATTCGTCATGCAAGCAGTAGGTCTGCATATAGCAACATTATTTCGGGTTTTGACGTAAGCTTATACTCAGACAAAGTTTGTCTGAGTATATGTTCTAATCAACGTACCTAATGGGCATACTACCTTATCTGTTGCCTTCTCTAAAGGCATACACCCACCGATATCTCGTAACCTTGCAGTCGTTTGCATTGCAAATATCCGCGGGCGGGCCTAGATTGACAACATGACTGACGAAGTAAGCTTTAACTACGAGCTTGTTAATGGCAACTTCATACAAACGGGTTTTTATGAGCAAATATTTATGAAATGAGGTTTATTTTATTAAATGGTAAATATACTTTATTCATAGGTCAAAGAACATAACAATCTATAGGACTGTCCTTTTTTAAGTTTTTATAGTTATGTATGTAAGTCACTAAGGTATTTATCACATGGGCCCCTAGCTAACTCATTTTGTACTTTTCTTGTGATACCTAAAATAAATGTTCATTATAAGTACTATCCATACTAATAATATAAACATTTTACTACTACTTTTTATCCCGGAAAAAAGCGTGCGAAAAGCCGCGGGCAAAAGCAAGTTACAAAATAAAAACAAATTACAAGTGAGTATGCTTGGTAGGTTACATCAAGATAGGTCTGAATCTAAGATCCGACTGTATTTTTCGCTCTACTTATAATTTGTTTATAATTACTTATAATTATCTCTATTTATAATTCCCATCTTGTGGTGGAGGTCTGATTTTCTCGTGATTCCAATACAACGGAAACCTGAGTAGACACTTGCCTAAAATTACTGAATTCCATGCAGTTTATGCATGGGAATAGGATGCCCAAAAAAGGAGGCCTTCCATCATTGTACAAGTCTTTCTGCAGGTAAAAATGCTGTATCAATGTTTCTAAATCGTTTGACTTCAATAAATCACACTTATATTATAAATAATAATAATAATTTGTTTATTTCCTCTTCACACAATAGGTTTACTTAAAATTTAGTTATTATAAGCACAGAGATCTATATTTGAACCTGTATTGTGAGAGGCTGGAGCTTGTTATAGTATACATATTTATATTATTCGCATATAAATATGACAACATTATTTAGTTATCACCAAAAGGACTCTCTGAATACGACCTTCGCTGTTTTAGCTTATGTATCGATCGTCAGAGGAGTTTGAAAGTAAGAAGTAATAAAATTAAACCTAGGCTCCGATTGAAAACAGCGTTTGTAGTAAAACAGTTCTACCCAATACCCCAACCTTTGTCAATAAGCTTTCAGTCTATTAAAATGCCGAACCATTTGGGGTAAGAATTTGGGCCGGTATTTGAAAGCTTGTTAAGTTGGATTTGGTCACTTTATACGATCATTATCATTTATTATTGTCTGTCTTTATCTGTGTTTATTTAGATACAACAATTGCCGTAAATGGCCTTGCATTTTATCATCGAATTTACCAATACCTTTTACCTATGCATAATAAGTTATGGTGTTTACGACAAACAACCTTATCATGAGATCCTAAAAGCTGATTAACCTATGAATAAACAGATTTCAAAATAAACCGGCCAAGTACGAGTCGAATCACACACGGAGGGTCCTATACTACCGTATAAAATTATTTCGCAAAAGAAATTATAAAAGATTTTTTGATCGATTGAAAAAAAAAAAACATTAATACTGACCGCGCCCTTCGTTGCTTAACTTCAGTGATCGGTACTCAACGTGATACGGACGTTAGCACACTTATTTATTAAACGTATTTTGTTTTTATTATTTGATTTTATAGCGGCAACATAAAAATAACTATGAAAATTTTAATTGTCTACATTTTACGGTTGTTATGAAATATTATATACTTATGTCCCGCTGACAGACGAACGGACAGACAAACAGATAGCTGAGGCTTAGTAGTAGGATCGTGTTCTCACCCTTCGGGTACGGAACCCGAAAATAATGCTGGATAATTCACACAGCATCATCTATAATTGGTGTTTTTTTTGTAAATTAGCGTCTAAATTATCAAAGTTAATAAATTAAAACGTAAATTAGCAAAGTTTAGGATGTGTTAGAGACCGTATGAGGAAAAAAGGAGGCACGTATACACGTAAACAAGATTAGATACGCTGCAGTTATGCATGCATGCATGAATTCAATGAACCTTTTGCATACACACACTGTAGTTTACAACCAAATCAGGAGTCGGTCTAGATATGGGCAGCTTTGACTGCAATAACTTGATTAAGCTTGACATCGGGTTTAAGGGCCGTAGATAGGGGTGTGTGATAGTATGGTAACAATGTTGAGCTTTTACCATGGGTTTGCTCTTAGGCCTGCATGTTAGAACTCATGTCTATGAGGTAACATCAGTTGGTATAAAAACTTATATAATTTGTCAGCTCTTAAGGGGCAAACCTAACGGGTTTGGTTGTCAAATTAGGCCTAGATCTCAGCATTCACTGTAAAACGGTAGAAAACTCGAATAACATAAAATTAATTTATTTTTCTTTGGTTCCTTTAATGTGAAAACACGATTAAGAAAAAAAGGACGATAAAAAAAACATGAAAGTGCACTGTCTCGCACACAATTTGGTGGAGATCTCAGGAACCCTGCTATTACTAATTATTTGGTTCCTTAAACCAGTTTCTTCATTAGTTGTGTAGATTTCTTGTAAATAAGCAATAACTTGATTTTTACTTACGCCGTTCCAAAAACGTATTCTCTGCCCCGCTCCTATGAACGCGAAATCATATGCCTATTCACAAAAAGAGCGCGCATTGCGCCCTTTTAAAATGATGCTTCTATTTTTATTTCAAAACAGGGAACTTAGTCTACCGTTCATCTGGTAGGTATATACACAAACAAAACTAATATAAATAAAAAAAAATAAAAAGGATAAGGCTGTGTGGAATGTGCAACAAACACATTTAATTTTCTTTAATAGGTACTATCGATGACCTTTATAGCGCAGCGGGCGAAGGTCCGCCTGCGACGTAGGAGGTTGCAGGTTCGATTCCCGCCTAGGGATACATGTTTGTACGATCTGTAAATGGTTGTTCCGGGAGTTCGGGGTGTATTCTATCTATAATTGAAAAAAAACCAAGTAATGTGTTGTTTTTGTATATCAGTTATCCAGTACCCATAACACAAGCTCTGCTTAGTTTGTGGCTAGATAATGCTGTGTGAACTATCCAGCATTATTTATTTATTTACTATTAAGTACATTTTTCAACCCTTGATCTCAAACAAGCTAAACCCAGTTAAATATTTAATGAATTCGGTCCTTACCTAGACTTTAACTGCCTGATGATGATGTGTTGATGGAGATAACTCAGCCTTAAGGCACACTGACCGGTGTAAATGTACGTGATATACCATTCACAGCCAGCATGATATGTTACGCCGTGTGCTAAAATCCGTCTCGTTGCTCGTTGCGAGCACAGTCTTTCCCCGTACTGACTGCTCGAACGCTCGCTCTGTTACACGTTACATTACATGCGCCTCGTAACGCCGCCGGTCAGTACCCACCTTTAACTTGCAATTAATAGTATTCTGAACACGATGGCTACGCGATGGCACGTGGTATATTTCCGGTTATTTCTAGATTTACTGCATTGTTCGTTGATATACAGGCGTGGCAAACGTGCTATAAGTAGCCCTTTTTTAAATTTAATGTTTTAAAAATCTTATTGGACAAGGTTAACTACATTTCTAGTTACGTACCAAAAAATTGCGAACACTTTTAAACTCGATAGTATATATATACTATTCAGTTTAATAGTGTATATACCTCTAGTATAAATAATAACACGATTCCTAAAAAAAATCGGTCTACGTATAAATAGTTGACAAAACTTCTCAAACATTACGGGTAAGTAGGTACATACATTTGTATAGGTACCAATATCTATCTATATAGGTAAATAATAAACCGCCAAGTGCGAGTCGACTCGCACACGAAGGGTTCCGTACTGTAAAAATCAGGCAACTTTTTCAAAGAACATCAAGTTTTCATTTGTTTGGAGACCCCTTTAAGTTTTCAACTTTATTTTATTTTTAGTATTTATTATTATTATAGATGAAGTGTTATTTAATTATAGAAAGTTTCATGTGTCTTATTATTTTAGTTCAATAGATACAGCCTTGACAAATTGAAAACAAAAAAAGCCAAAAAAATCACGTATGTTGTATGGGGTTTCAAAAATGAATCCCCAAAAATGAATCCGTATTTCCCTTCGTCACGGCATCACGCGTGAACAGCTGGACAGGTTTCACTAATTATTTTTTTGTTGTAATTGTTATTAAAATTGTCAGGAGAAGGTTCTTATGAAAGAAAAAATAAGGAAAGTTGCGCGGAGTATTAGAAAATTTAAGAAAACTTAATATTCATAGTTAAGACAGGACAACGTCTGTCGGGTCAGCTCAGGGAGCAGATACCGAGGATCAGCTAGTATTTTATAAAATACGAATACATGAGTAAATAACTAATATTGAATTCCGTTTTAATTTTTAGTAATATGTAGCTTACCTTATTTCCTATTCTTTTTTATACATAGTTGTCCTATGAATCCTGAGTGCGAGAAGGATTGAATCACGCTGAAGACAAAGACAGACAAAACAATTATGCACGAGGAGAATACTCTACATTTCACACTTTCTGCGAGTAAAATTAAATAGCCGTTATAACGTTACTTTTGGTTACGTGTTTCGCGGTATACATTTTTGGTTCCACCGTCTAAACATAGGTTAGTTCGAATTTCGAAGAAGACCTCATTATACGCATCTTCTTGGTAAAAAACACACCTATTTTGATGTTCCAAATTCAATCTCATTATTCCCAAGGGTATATTCCCATATGAGTTTGAATTTGGAACCTCAAAATATGTATGGAAATGTTGACCAAGGAGACTCGAACTAAGAGATCTCATTCGATTTGTTTGAATTTGGTAAAACCTTTACCTTTTTCAGCCAACAGCTATAATCTAGGGCTATACCTAATCATATGCTTTTTCGGTTACAGATACATGACGTTTATAGTTGGTTTTACGAGCATAGAGTGTGAAAATATTATGATTCATTTTGTGTAGGTACATTATTATCTCATTTACTTGGTCGCTCAAGACAAGACAATGGTTTGCATGATTGCCATTAATGGCTCGAAAACCGCGTTTCTAAGGAAAATACAGCATTTTCTACAAACTGGATCTGATAGACAGGTTCGTACTTAGATCTACGTAGGTAGGTATCTATATACGTAGGTACTCCTACATTGTTTATCTAGGTAGTCTAAGGAAAATTCCTATTTTCCTTATTGAGCTCCACGTGTTAACGTTTAATAAGTACTTAATTATTTAATCATAAGTACTGTAGGTAGAACGTTTAAGTAGATAGTTAAGTATATATTTGAGAACTTGGACAACGTTGAGAGAACATAATATTTTTCTTTTAAATATAAAAAGGCTTAAAACACAGTAGGAAAAATAAAATCAGTATTGCACCGTTTTCCCTAAAAAATAAGTTGTCTAAGGTGGCGCCACAAGTTTAATGTTAGGTTGTACAAGCCAGGAACTAAGTTGCGAAAGCGTACTCACCAACCCGTTGATAGATGACGCTAGTAGTCTGCATTCGGGATCTGCAAAGAAATTTATTTTGTCTTACGTTTCTAGTTGGAGTAACCGTTATTTTATTAGCCGTTATAACGTTACTTTTGGTCAACTTGTTAGAACGCTAATCATATTTTAACAAAACATTTTTCGTTGTTGTTTTATTTTTTTAATTGTTTTATTATCGTTTTCATTTCCTATGTGTAGGTACCTAATACTTAAACAATGAGGTGGTTTAAAATGGTACCTACCCATAAGTAAAATTTTCTTTTAATTTTTGCTTTGACTATGTTGAACAATGTCATTATTTGTATAAAATAGGTGTTTACAAAATTTTTACACATTCTAGAGATATTTTCCATAACACATTTTTCTTAATTCCAATATTACCACCCAAATTCAAAACTTCAGCCGTTTTCCCTTCCCCGATACCCGAATCTTATAAGAAACGTCAGCTGTCAAACTATCAGGGGTGGGACAATCCCCTCCGCTTGAGGGCGTCAACTACCTGGTGTGTCCCGGGGGTTCGTTCGAGGTCAACAGTATTTTTTGGAATTTGAAATTAAGGGGTCGACATTTTGTGATCGTTTTTCTGAGGTAATTATGTAGTTTTGGTGTAAAGTAGGGTGTTTTGCGGTTAATTATGTTTATTTTTTTCATGTAAAGTCTTCCGGTTTTTTATGTGTGTTTTTGTAGAAGTTGCCGGCATATTACAGGATGTCATTCGGTTTTATTTCATTTGTGTAGGTAGTTATGGTCTGATGTAAATTTTTCATTATTTCTTTATTATTATACATACCTATATTTTAAAGCAAATTTGTGTAAATGCTTTATTTATTATGATTATGATCCAAGTTTATTATGTAGGTATGATAATAAATATTGAAAGGAAATTAAGTTAATAACATAATTCTATGAAAAATTATAAAGTAAGATTTCACTCTATAGGGTTCCGATCGACTTCTTGAATAAGTGTAATTTAGTGATGTGACATGTTTGAATAGTGTCGGTTTTTAATGTTTTTTTAAGTTAAGATTTTGGCTTCCGCCCGCGGTTTTGCACGCGGTTTACGAGGTAAATGGTCTATATGTTATTCCAGGTCTAGAATACACAGCCATGCAAAATTTCAGCCCTATCCGTTCAGTAGTTTTCGCGTGAAATGGTAACAAAAATACATCGCCGAAACATCCAAAAGAATTGCGCATTTGTAATATGTGATTGTCATATTTAATAAGATATAAGTTGGTGTTTATTTAAACAAAACACTTTATTTATTACAGGTACGTAAACTAACGCACTAGCTTTTTGTACATACGCACTTATTTTATATCCTAATTTTAGAGAATAATGAGTTATTTGGGATATAGTCACACAATAATAACGTGACATACCAAACGCCACGCTGTTTTATCATCGCACTAATTACGTGGAACTTCTTTCTAGCAGTTAACTTAGAAAATAACATTGTTATTTCAATGTCGAAGTAACCGTTTATTTGTCCCATCCCTAGTCATCTAGTTTCTTTATCTCCGTCCGTTCATTGTCAACCACATCCACGTGTAGCATTTCATTAATAATTTATAATAGGTACTTACTTATTTATAATTTTATTCTAGATGTAAACAAAACAAAAGCTGGATTGTACCTACCGTGTTAGATAAGCCGGTCTTCAAAATTAAGAATTCCTCAACGTCCACAGCTGAACGTTCCCCGAACAGGGGGCGGTTTGCTATAATCACCAGGTGGCAGGCGGATTACTAATCGCAGTGAACGTGTTAAAATACACAGAAGGAAGCTGGGCTTTTAGACTGAGTTGGAGGGGTTGATTCTTACGTCACGAAAGCGACGGGAATTTATTCTAAAATAGAGTCTTTCTAACGGAGTTCAAGAAAATGTTTGATCTGTCGATGCAAATGCAAACAAAAAAAACCTTTCTAGAATTTAATCCATCTTTCAATTTATAAACTGAACAATTCAATGGGAAAACGATATTCATGAAATAAATTACCCCTGTTACGCTATGACAATCACATCACGTTTACCAGATATTATCAAAACGCGCTAAAAAGTGTGTACCTACCTACTTCTTCTAATAAGAAAAATATAATTTTTTTATTTTATTTTTACAATCATAGGAAGACTTGCAGCTAGATTAGGATAAAATACAAGAATATTTAACTTAAGGCCAATTAGATGTTTCCACAAATAATTAAAAATGTAAAACATTAGGTATTTATTTAATACAGGGTAATAATAGCCTGGAAGAGATCGCTTCTAAGCGATAAGGCCGCCCATTGTACTTGTGTCTTATGTAATGTCTTTTGTATTGTATTTTTGTTGCATCAACTGTTGTTGATGCTTTTCTTTTAGATAAGTTTTAGAAAACATAGATAATAAAACGAATGGCCATTTATAAAACTCCATTTTTTCTACCCCACCCACATCACATGTGGGGTAAAAACGGTAGCCGATGACCCCTTATTGGTCAGAGGGGAGCATTTGGGGTAAAATATAGATTACATGCTTCTAATTCACGTTTTATGGAATTTGTACTTATTGGGGGAATGATTCGATTCATGTGTGTGACGAATTGGCTTTTTTTATAGGAGGTAATATTTTTCATTGCATGTGACATGCTGTGTATCTTTGATCTGGCAAATGGCAAACAAAAAACAAAAACTAATTAGCAAGTGAATTATTAATAACTTAAGCTTAAAAGTAAGCAGTTAGTATTCCTATATTAACAAAGAAAATTACAATCAAATTATAACTAGTATTTACAATTGAAACAATTAAGCTAACTGCAGACTGTTGCAAAAAATCTACAGGTAGCTCAACTGATCCATATCAATACCAGTCGGAAGCGTCCCCAAGACGCTGGCAGCAGTTAGTTAGTTATTATTGTTTTATGTTAGCTATAGATAAAAAATTTTCTTCACAAATTTTTATGTACTCAACTAGTCCAAATTAACTGTGCTTTTAAAGATGTTTGGCCAAATCTAAAGGTTTTATTCGATATTTTTAATCTTACAAAATGTTTACAACCCCTGCACATCTTTCCCAATAAAAAAGCCCTGTTTATCTCTCATCCAGGTACACTTCCTAACAATAGTTCATTTTGTTATGCAAAAATCTACCGGTAACCCAATATGCAAATGCTGTACCTATTCCGATGCAAATTTTCACTTTGTATAGAATGATTTAGGATGTTGATGGGGTCGATGGGATCAGTACGGTTATTGATTTTTCGAGTGATTTATTGGCTTATAGTGTTCGATTTTTACAAGCAAACTTTCTCGACTGCGATCACCAAACCGCCTGCCGAGCGTGGTGGTTATGGCAACACCCCCCTTGCTTGGCATGTTCAGCTGTTGACATGTGAGTGCTGACCAGTGACAGTGCGAAAATTACGGCAGCAAACGTTTAAAATGATGTCTGAAGATAGAATAAAAAAAAATGTAAGTACTACTATGTAATCTATCCGTGAAAATCTTCATTAAGCTTTCTGGTATTTATCAATTGTTCCAATCCATATGCTGTTTTCCTTTAAATAAATATAAATAAAAAAACTAGGCTTGATCAACATCGAAACCTCTATTTGCATTTCGTTACAAATTATTTTTACCGCGTAATATGGAAGAATGTGATTGTTAGTTAAGGTTGATCGTCAAGGGTTAACACGAGATTAAAAAAGAAATCGTGGTTTTTAAAACCAAGGAAAAGTAATTTGCCGCAAATCCTAAAAAAAAATTTATGCACCCATGATAATGCCAACTTCGATCATATTGTATATTGGGAGCATTTGGGAAAATGTTGATTTGTAGCCCAAAATCAAAGTTAGTTTTTTCATAGATTAATAGAGAATGGTTTACGATTTGCGGCAAATTACTTTTCCGTGGTTTTCATTGTAGAACTCAGACAACTCAATAGACGTTGTTGATCTTCGCGGAGAGGAGAGGATGTCACTGGAATCTCATCTCAAAATGCGCACGACATATAAAGTCTATGCCATTTTAATTTGAAAGTCCTAAGAAAAAGAGCGCCTTCTTTTCATTCTGGTCAAACTATTTTAAATGTACCTTAGGTATTTTAACTTAACTTTTTCTCAGAACCATTTTAACCCTTCAACGTCACTCGGGTCTTAACAACCCGCAACAATCAACCCTAGCTAACGAACTCATACAATCGGTATGCAAATACAAATCACAAAGTCAGGCCCACAATGCTTCATTCAATCTCAGGTGCCAGTCTGTCACAATGGTTAATAAAAAACCGATTTCTCATTACTGTAAGAAGTAGGTCTATTAATATTCTATTAATATGCGTGCGAATTTCCCGGTATTAAGATTGCAAGAGTTTTTATCGTGCGATATGTTTACGGTTTAATTTTGGATTGTAGGTTTGTTAGCCTGTCTTGTTATAAAAATTAGTATAGGTAGGTTATAAAAATTAGTATAGGTAGGTTATAAAAATTAGTATAGGTAGGTTATAAAAAATAGTATAGGTAGGTTATAAAAATTAGTATAGGTAGGTTATAAAAAATAGTATAGGTAGGTTATAAAAATTAGTATAGGTAGGTTATAAAAATTAGTATAGGTAGGTTATAAAATTTAGTATAGGTAGGTTATAAAAAATAGTATAGGTAGGTTATAAAAATTAGTATAGGTAGGTTATAAAAATGAGTATTGGTAGGTTATAAAAATTAGTATAGGTAGGTTATAAAAATTAGTATAGGTAGGTTATAAAAAATAGTATAGGTAGGTTATAAAAAATAGTATAGGTAGGTTATAAAAATTAGTATAGGTAGGTTATAAAAATTAGTATAGGTAGGTTATAAAAATTAGTATAGGTAGGTTATAAAAAATAGTATAGGTAGGTTATAAAAAATAGTATAGGTAGGTTATAAAAATTAGTATAGGTAGGTTATAAAAAATAGTATAGGTAGGTTATAAAAATTAGTATAGGTAGGTTATAAAAATTAGTATAGGTAGGTTATAAAAATTAGTATAGGTATATATTTATATTTGATAATAGTATAAATTATAATAATGACTGAAATATTAATGACTGTTAATTGGATTTACCAATTAACAGTCATTATGTGTGATTAATGTGTGTGTAGTGAGCAATTACTTAACATTGCATATGTTAAGTAATTGCTCACTGATTACCGAGCTAATTGATTTTTCATTATATTTCTATAATACCTAAGATAATTTTAATTACGTATTAAAGAAATCGACTTATGTGGCGCGGTGGGCGAAGTTCAGCCTGCGACGCAGGAGGTTGCGGGTTCGTATCCGACTGGGGGCAAATGTTTGTACGATCTGCAGATGTTTGTTCCGAGTGTTCTAGATATTATCTATGTTTAATAGAAAACAAAAAACTACCTATGTTATGTATTGTATTAAGTTTATCAGTTATCTAGTATGTATAACACAAGTTCTGCTTAGCTTGGGGCTAGATGATGCTGAGTGGAGTGTCCAGCATTATTTAAAAAAAAATACTTTCATTTTAGTTCGTCAAAATAATTTCAAATATTCATGTACCAATTAGCTTAAAAATCAAACCTTGAATATTTATATTAAAATTAACCAAACTTATAAGTTTGGTTGGTTTTCTTGTCCTAGTTATTAGTGATTTTGAAAGTGTTTTTTGCATATTGTAAAAAACGTGTTATAAAATAATCTAGGGCAAGCCAAACCGCAGTAAGCAACTAGCCCCTAAACTATGCAACGACAGTTGGTTAGCTGTATCTATCGTTACTTAGCATAGAATATGGATAAATATGCATGCAACTTTATATTTAGACCACATGTGGCTTAAAGAACAGTTAATTGGTTATTTTTAATTCGATTTGCGTGAATGAATATGCATTTCCGTCATTTTTTTATATATAATAGTAGAGTTAGATGATAATGGATGGAGGCTATAAGTCATTAGAAATACTGAACAGTAAATAATGGTTTTGGTGTGCGTGTTTAGCATGATTAATTGTGATACAACTGCCATGCTCTACGGCGCTCTTTGCGAGTTATGAGAGAATGACACAATCAATGAATAAATAGCAATCAGTCTAATAGAGAACCTTCTATGTAGGTACTTCATCTTGACTGGAGAATTTATATTTCAGAATCTATTGTATGTTAAATTGAGTATTAATAAATTTGCATTGAACTGTGGCATCCATGAATATAACACAAGAAATAAAATAATATATGTCTTCAAACACATCCCTAATCCGCAACAGCCTATATTGGTTACTGCTATACGCAGGCCTTCCGCTGGCAAGCGCCTTTGGCTTCTATCTCACGGGGTGTAATGCTCATAATCCCCATGCTGGGCATGCGGGTTGGAATCGCAGTTCGGTGGTAGAATTGTTCTGCAGGTAGCGCTGCTGCCCACCCCTGGGATATCCCTTAGTCGCCTCTTACGATACCCGCGGGAAGGGTTGGGGTGGTACAAATTCTAAGCTAGCACCACACTTTATTCAAACACATAGATTAGCCAAAATTGGAAAGAGTTTTGTATGCTTAGGTTTAAAATTGTTAAATAAGTTGCCTACAGTATTGCGTGATATCCGATGGGACGGCAGACCGACACGGCCGCGGAGAGGTTAGGTGCTGGACCAACAGCTTAACGTGCTTTCCGAGGCACGGGGGTGTAACACCGCCAATTTCTTGACTCCGGGCTGCTACTCTGAATTTTTCTGAGAGTGAGGAAATGGAGAGTGCACCTGTGTTTGCGCGCACACTTGTGCACTATACTATGTCCTGCGCATTTGGCTAGTCTTCGTTGAGACTGGCCGCCGAGGCCGAAATTCGGTTAGGATGGCATCATCGCCCCGTGAAACACCTACATAATACTGCTTTTACAATAAAAAAATTACTTTTACAAAAATCACACTTACTCGTATATTAAAATGTGAAGGTTTGTATGTTTAGATGTATGGATGTTTGGATGGAGGTTTGTTAGTTCTTCATGACCTGACTGAACGGATCGGGCTAAAAAATTGCATACAGATAGTTCTAGGCCTGGAATAAAAAATAGTCATACTTTTTGTCCCTTAAATCAGTTCCTATTTTATATAAATCCTTAAAACGTTCCCACAAAAACAACGCGAGCGAAGCTGCGGACAGAAACTAGTAACTTATAATCTTATAGAAGCTCTTGCTGATTACTAATCGATACATTGTGAATGTAGATAGATATATTATTTATTACTTTATATCACCGTCAATCAATACATAAAACAAGAACTTAATACAACCTTTAACTGGTGTGGCACAATCCGCGGCCTTATCGCTAACAGCGATCTCTTCCAGGCAACCTTTGGATGGATAGGATCGATAATTTGGCTTAAATTTTCAGTAAATTTTATTTATAGTGATAGTCAATATGTATTAAATTATACAAAAAGTAAATACGTTATTGGCCGTATGTTTTGCGAATAAGCTAGTAAATTTTTAGTTCTTAAGGGCTGTGGATTTTGTTTCTTCAATAAATAAATAAATAGATACGTATTGCAGTTAACGGTGGCGTCATTAGGTAGGTATTGAAAATAATAAATAGTTTAACCACATAAAAGTAGGTACTTTATAAGACAGAAACTACAAAAAGAGAGGAAAAAGACACAAGAAAACAGGAATGCTAAACAAAATAACAAAATGAATATCAGGAGAACGTACCCGCTATTATGGCGCAGCGCATCAGCATTGCCATACAGCGGGGCAATGCAGCCAGCGTCTTGGGGACGCTTCCGACTGGTATTGATATGGATCAGTTGAGCTACCTGTAGATTGTTTGCAACAGTCTGCAGTGAACTTATTTGTTTAATCTGTAAATACTAGTTCTAATTTGTTTTTATTATTGAATTGTAATTTTCTTTGTCAATAAAAACCTGCTATTTAATTAAATTTTGAAAATTATCTCACCCCTTTTTGACAATTTCTCAAAAAGTGGTCTACTTACAGACTTCTCTATATTTTTTCTGTAACATATAGATCCATATTTACAAACGCTACATACATTTCAGATGGATCGCTCTGCAAACTTCGAAGATAGGGGGGGGAATGGGTATTTTTTTGACCTTTTTCAAAATAATTCAAAAAGTATGAAACCTACAGAAATTTCAAAAACTGTTTTGAAACGTACAATCTGACACCTTTCATTTGATACCCCACTTGACATTGTAGGTCTCTTTTAAAATTTCGACATCACAATTTGTACGACTAAAAATTTACATATTAATTTTTAATTTATTTTTATTTATTTTTCTTTTAATCTGTACAGGCGCACGAAATGTATTATAATTTCAAATTTCACGTTATTTGCTGCTGTAGTTGCTGAGATATTAAAGACGGAAAAAGGACAGAAAAAGCGAAGCCATAAGGGTTTCGAAACCGATCTCCGATCTTCCAAACCCTAAAAACCTTATCTATCTATATATCTATGTATTTGCTGTATCTGCCCGATTTCTCCAATTGTACTTTTTATCTGAATAAAATATGTTAATCAGAACTGAACTGATACCTACTTCCCTTTATAAAATGCAAGGCATGGCACTCTTATAAATAACACCCATTTATTAATTTTTTAATGAACATTTATTAATCTTCGCACAATTCTATAGATAATCCAAAGGTCCCAATCCTCTCAAAAGCTTTCTGAGATTCCCACTATCAATTTCACACACTACAATTATTGTTATACGTACCGTGCATAAATCACTAAGACATGTTTAACCCTTTACTTTCCACGCAGGTGGCTGATCGACCCCATGACATCCGTAGGGTTAACAGACAATGATGGTAAAAAGGCATCCTATTGTTAAAATAAATCTCAGGTGGTAGTTTTTTTAAGATTTACACACATGTTTCGAGAAAGTGAAACGGCCTGGGGCGAGTGTTTACACGCAATTTAGATTTTTTGTTTAAACTATTTCAAGGGTTTTGATTGAGGTTTTTAACGTTCACTTTCTTGCGTTTTTGTTCTATATATGTATGTTTGTATCC
This sequence comes from Eupithecia inturbata, assembly GCA_963662085.1. Taxonomy (NCBI): domain Eukaryota; kingdom Metazoa; phylum Arthropoda; class Insecta; order Lepidoptera; family Geometridae; genus Eupithecia; species Eupithecia inturbata. The sequence continues at coordinate 11,645,160 of OY759191.1, forward strand.
TAAAGTTGTATCAAACCACAGATTTTCGTAAGTGAATTTCACCTGTATGATAAATAAATATTGCTGGACAATAATAATTCACACAACATCATCTAGCCCCAAGCTAAGCATAGCTTGTGTTATGGGTACTAGAGGACTGATAGACTTAATATGTACATCACATTACATAGATAGATATTTTTTATTATATGTACATAGAAAATACCCCGAACACCCGCAACAAATATTTGCAGATCGTACAAACATTTGTCCCAAGGCGGGAATCGAACCTGCAACCTCCTGCATCGCAGGCGGACCTTCGCCCGCCGGGCCACATTGGTCGTCAAGAGAGACGAGAGTATGGTATCACGAGTGCGTGTACATTACTCAAAGTGTGAGAAAAAAACGCAAGCTTTTGTTCTGCTGGCCATTATGGCGGCTATGATATCCGCCATGACAGTTTTTGATTATTAATAGATAAGTAATGTTGCCAGACCTGACAACCAAAATACGAAAGGTCAAATGAGTAAGGAATAACTTACTTTATTGATCCCAATTAGAAACTTGCAAAAGGCGTGGTCCCTGTGGTCAGTTTCCATAAAAATGTGCATAATACATTTAAAAGTTCAATAGCGTAATTCATTTACTTTCATGCAAAATAAGGCAGTTGATCTATTTTATTTATGCCTCTACTGCATATTCTATGGTGTTTTACGACAGACTATTTCCTGCCCGCAGATTCGCACGTGCTTTTTCTATGGAAACGTATAACGTATTTCTTTCCTATGGGAACTGATTTATAAGGTGGGATGATTTAAAAGTATTGTTATTCCAGATCTTAACCTACATCTATGTAAAATTTCAGTCCGATATGTTCAGTAGTTTTGGCGTGAAGAAGTAACAAGGCATCCATTCATCCAAGCTTTCGCATTTATATAATATTAGTGCACCATAAATTACTCGCTTAATTTTGTGAGAGTCTGTTATGCTTTGTCAATTTTACTCTTAACCAGTTTCGTTTAATGTTGTGTCTTCGGTAGAGTAGGTAAATCAATTGGCCATCAGAAAATATAAGTAAGTACTTACTGCCGGTAGTCAGCAGGAACTAAATTAACCACTCAATGATCAAAATCATCGGTTAGTTCTTTTTCTTGCTGAATGGGCAAGAGATTTACGTAATCATTGATTAGTTAAATATAGAGATGATCAGCGTACGAACAAGGAACAACCGGCTGTCAATGTCACAGACGAGTAAATAAGAAGTGAAATGTTAAGAATAATAAAAATAATTACTGTCCATAATAACTCTTCGTGTATTGTTCTAAATTAAAATGATTACAATCCTTTGTCGGTTTATTATTAGAAATATAAAATTATGTATAACATTTTACTGGCCTTATCCGGTAATCGAACCTACTAAAATCTTAAAAATAACACCCTATAATTTATGTCACCGATCTGTAGAGTCAATCATAAGAATCAAACCTGTCGAATTGTTTACACCTGTACTTAAATTTGCTGCAGTCGACTGATGGAGTGAAAACCATCTATTTAAACTTGTCTTATCACTGGTTTTGGCTGTCTGTAGATTTATTTATTGAAAAAGAAAATTACAATAATATAATTCAATAATAAAAACCAATTAAAACATGTATTTACAATTGAAACAATTAGGCTAACTGCAGACTGGCCTGCGACCATGCCTTGTCATCTAAATCGACATTCAAAACCGATGATAGAGTATTGTTTATTATGTTGTATAAGCCTTCCAAGAGCTTGCTGTGTTTCCGCTGTACATCTCAAAGAATACGTAAATTTAGGTACAAAAAGACAAAACCAAATTATTGTAAAAGCCTATGGCTATTAATTTTGAGCAGTCTGTCCGAAATTTAGTTGAAATTTTGAATTTTCTCATCTACAAAAGACTGAAAAGACTTATCAATAATTGGTGAACCAAGGAGGCAAAGTGAACATTTATCTACGACTGTAATGTTGGGAGCCAAACTATTGAATTTTCCGAAATAAAAAGCTCGCTTTTTGAAAAAAATAATTCCAATCCTATTTTTCGAAATTCATCTGTGATGATTTTTAGATCATCAAAAACTGTGTTTACCTCTCCACCTAATGTTTCGTCACTCAAACACCAAACATTGAGCTTGGATTGGAGTCGTTGAATTATCGGTTAGATGGCAAGGCTAATTATGGCCGGACCAAGAGGGTCGCCCTTCTGACATCCAACAGCGAACAAAATTACTATGTTCCTGTAAATTAATTTTGGCGGTAAACCGTAAGTAGTTAAATTTTTGAAGTCTGTAGTAAAATTTTGACAATCTGACATGACAGCAACTGTCTAGGTGTACTTGCCTGCAGGCGGCAGTCTATAATAGCGTACCTAGGACCCTCCAGGTAATGTTCGTTTGTACCATCCTGTATATTCATTCTATGTGTAGTCGTCTTATTCAGTCCTCGTCCCGTCTTATTCAGTGCTTATTCAGTCGTCTTATCCTTTGGGTGGATAGTATCTGTCCTATCCACCCAAAGGTTGCCTGGAAGAGATCGCTGTTAGAGATAAGGCCGCCGATTTTGCCCCATTAGATATAATTCGTATTAAGTTCTTGTTTTTTAATAAAGTTATGTTCTATTCTATTCTATTCAGTGCCAGCTATTTGTAAATTGATTATTCTATAAAAGTAAGGCCGTGAAGCCCCCTTCATTACAAACTATTCATTTGCTAACCTATGGCCTCTTGGCAACAATTTCAGAAGCCCATTTCGAAAATGGAAACATCCTCGCAGACGGAGGTATAGATTAAAAATAACCATCTCGTTCCGTCTCGTGCCAAATCGTAAACATGCCGAATTGTGTTTTATGCCGAGCGTTTCCGAATATTGCCGAAAACTAACGATCTTGGCAGCTTTTGAAGAAATTTTGTGTTTTTTGTTTATTTATAAGATTTTTTTAAAAGTTATGTTTTCTAGTTGCCAAAATATTCATCATCAACCTAATACAAGTCCACTGGTGGACTTAGGGCACCCATATTGGGTGCCTTACCGCTATTTCTAAATAATTGTTAATTTATATTGTGCGTATTGTGGTGGCAATAAATTATATGTCTATGTCTATCTCTTGTCTCCAGCTTGCCGCATCAGCATTTGTCTAATCATCATCTGCAGTCGTAAGTCGTCATCCCATCTGTTATCCTAAACCGATTGAGCTGAAATTTGGCATACTTATGTAAATTTTGTGACAGTACAATGTTATGGTGCCATCGAGCTGGTCTGATGATGGAGACAGAAGGTGGCGACAGGAACTCCTAAACGAAACGACCCCGTCGAGTTTGGGTTCGTTGGATTTGTCTTCCCTAGCACTTTGGTCCTAGATGACATTATTTTTTTTATATGAAAATATAAGTTTGGTTTTTTAAATTGCAGCCAATTAGCGGTGAAAAGAGAATATGTGAGAAAGTCACGAATGCATCTAAATTAACCAGCTGGCCGGGAGACCACCCATCTTAACACTAAGTTTGCAGAGTCTAAAATATTAAGCACATTGGATTTGAAACCTACTTCCCTTTCACGAAAACAAACCTTAGAATTCGGAACATTTAGCCAAAAGTTGAGCGCGTATCTTCAGGATATCCGACGTTAGGGATAAATTCCCGATTCTAAGGGTAAAATACCAATGTTCTGTAAAACGTAGTATCAAAAGGGATATATTTCAGTTCGGGTATTTTCGGCTTCGATCGGAAATCCTGTCCAGACGATGAATATCTAGACTATATTGAGGAATGCTGGAGCTAGGAGAAAACTGTTTGTGAGGAGAGATCCCTCTCTCCTTAGCTTAGTTATTTGTGGTCCGTATTCCAACTGTTAATATTTCTACCTTCACTAAGGAAGAGTTCTGGCCAAACAATGTGCTGTTTCGACTTTTCGCGGATTACCGGTCGCAGCACATATTGCGCGTCTTACGTCGCCGACACTATGTGGTAGTAAATAGGTTTATTTTATCAAAGTCAAAGTCAAAAACTCTTTATTTCTATAAATACAATAAATGTACACTTAGAAAAGGTCAAATTCTTAATAAATAAACACTGACACGAAAATAAAGTGATATTTTTGATTTCAGTCGCTTCGGTATGTAGACTAAAGAAGCGACGAAGAAACCTTTAGCCTGTTAGTTGTTATTTTTCGGTTTACAGCAAATCCCGTCCCAAGCTTTTTTTTACCTTTATATAATCTGATATTTTATAGTAGGCCTTTTTACACAAGAAGGTTTTGACAATTTGTTTGAATTTTATGTATGTTAGACTAAGGTATATATTTTATATGGGTCGTATTTTTCAAAAATTTTACATGGCAACATTAGTCTACTAATGTTGCCTGAAATAAATGAGTGTTTTAATATTATAATTTAGTTTATGGCTTACTACGTAACTCTACTTCAATAGGTATTGTCCATTCCTGGAGCCATTTGCACTGTACTTCTGACTCCCTGTTAAAGTAAAATACAATTTCTATAAAACTACGACGATTTTTCTGAAAGATTTTTTTTTTAATTGTGATATAATATAACCATCAGCTACAATCAGTACTTAACCTAACCGTAGGTACATTATTAAAATAATTCCGTTTTTTTTTTTGCTAATACATAAGGTAAGCTTTTGTACCTGCCTACAATTTTTTGTGAATACTTTAGTATTTATTTTACCTGAAAGATGAATTTGAGAAATAAAACTTATCTGGATTCTAACCAATATTGCAATTGAATATGCCATACCCAGTCGCAGAAGCCATCTGACAAGAAGAAGAAGAAGAAGAATATGCCATATTAGTCAACTAGCTGCTACCCACGGATTCGCCCGTATTCCTGCCGAATCTCATTCAGATCCGTTGAGCCGTTTAGGCGTGAAAAGGAAATAGACATACAGAAAGACATAAACATAGAGTTAATTCGAGTGTATAATATAAGTTTAACGGTTTGTTATCTTATTTCCCACATCAAAGATTAACCAAATAATTTATTTTTAATTTACAATTATAGTTCTGTGTGTCTTACATGAGTTTTAACAATCTATACTCGCTAGCGACTGTAGTTAAAAAAATGTTTAAAAACTTGAACAGCGCCTCTAGCGGATAGTTGTGTACTAAAATGCGCGGTACTAATATTTACGTAACTACTGTAGTAACGTCAGGCGATCTAACTGTGACAACTCATGGTAGACACACAGATCGCCTAGCAACTTATTTCCACAACCGGTATTCGATATCTGTATGCCTTACTACTCGTAAAGTTTAATAATTTTTGTTCTTTATATGGACCAATGTTAATGCTATAGTACTCGTGGATTCTAATAATAATAATAGTTAATAGCAACGCATGCCATAAATCACAAAATAGGTAGGTAGATATAAAACCATCGACTACTCATCGTTCCTTTATAAAACAGTATGCTTCATCGTAAGTATGTCTACAAATCAGTATATTTCATGGTAAGTATACAAATCAGTGTATTTTCATATCACATGACTAACAAAGCACACGCGGACAAATGTATCCATGACACGGCAGCGCTGGTATATGCTGTGTTTAGATTGCGGGAGTCACTATCCAAGTGGCTTCACTAGATTGAAGGTGAGTTCTAGAGTATTCCGCCTCTTCCTTCTAGCTGAATTTCATATGACGGCCAGTCTCAACGGAGACTAGCCAAAAAATTCCTTAAAGTACCTATTCGTGTAGCAGTGATACAAATTAACAAAAGGTAGCCTTAGTCAGCTCTTACGACATCCACAGGCTGAGTTATAGGGGTCGATTCCTACGCCACAACTGCTACGGATGGGTGATTTATATATTAGTTTCACTGGATAGTACGTGAGGTTAGTAAATTGTTATTATTCCAGCGTCGTCGATTTTCGTTGACGAGTTGTATGATCTCTTGGCACGTAGCGTCATCGTGAGGCCTGCAGTGCGTTTGTTTTATGATCCTGCGTTCATTTTGTAATCCACGAAATTCATCTTTGTAGTTATTGTATGAGAGTTACGAAAAATAAAGTCGTGTTAAGATGACTTAGTGAGAAGAGGAATTGTCATCGAGCCAGGAATACTTAGTTGGAAAATTGTTCACCTGTTCTTCCACATCAAAATCCCCATCATTTTAATGTGGTTCTATTTTGTTAGGAATTTTTTATCTTTTCAGAGAACAATCCTCAGGTAATAAAGCTTTTAGAACCACTACTTCAAAGAGCCCCTAGGCCCTAGTAGGCGAGTAGTAGACGTAGCAGTAGCTTGCCAGAGGCAGTGCTAGTTAGTCACTATTGATCCAGTAACTATCCCGTCTAAACGCTCCTAACAAGCGCTTACAAATCGAAGTTACATTCGACTGCCATGCACGATACGAGTTCCTACTTATAAAGCTCTTGCGGTTATGTATGGAAAATAAATCCATATGAAAATGACTATGAGTCACACAAGGAAATGACTATTGCTTATTAATCCGGTCTTGTATTAATAATATCCATACTAATGTTATAAATTTAAAAGTTACTCTGTCTGTCTGTGTGTTACCTTTTCACGCCTAAACGGCTGAACGGATCACAATGAAACATGGCAGGGAGGTAGATGGTATCCTGGGGACGGATATAGGCTACTTAAAAAGCGCGTGCGACTGCTACGAAATGTCATGTCTCAAAAAAAAAGTCAATGTCGTGAATATAGCTATGGTAAGGTATTCTTCGTCTAATAGATAATCGAACATTTTAAAATCGCTGTCAAAAACGTCAATATACCGTTTTTGGCAGATATTTTATACTATTGTCAAAGTAAACCCGAGTTCACCGATAGTTAAATTTTAAACAGTTGTTTTGAAGTTTTTGACACAAGTTTTCTTACATTAAACGTCAAAGTTAACTGAGGAAGCGTTGTGTTGTCCTTTTATTTATGTTGTGTTGTCCGTTTGTCGTAGCAAAATCATCTTGATGCAAAATTCTTAAATTCTAGTACCTATACTGATCATATTCTTCGAAGTTTATGACACTCCGACACAGACACTGGCAGAGTCGTAGCGAAAAGCAAGCGGCGCCAAAATAAAAAGAAGCTGAAGTTGAAGTTGCCTAATTGTTTGATTATCGTTTGGTGAACACCAGCCTTGACAGCTGATCTTCCGATTTTCTTTCACAGAAGACAGAAGAAGGCCGTATTCATGAACAATAGGTTCTATGAGGTCTCACAGTGCACACGAACGAAAAGGGCGGTAAAACTTATTCATAATCTATACTTTAGTGATTTGTAACGGGTACCTATCAAAACACTACGAAAAATACTATTTCGTAGAATTGACTAATATGCGAAAATTACCTTGTACCAAAACGTCTTGAAATTAAAATAGTCTGTAGTTATGTCTAACTAAAACGACAAGTACAGTCGTTCTAATATAAATAAATAAACTTTTTTATCAACTTTGAATTATAACGCAAACAACAACGAACATAAAAACAACCTACGCAGAATCAAAAAACGAATCGTCGTTATTTTACGAAAAAAAATGTAGGTCTAAAATCTGCCTCCGAATAAGTATAATAACTACGCTTTACCTACGTTTTTCCACAGGTGATAATAATGCTGGCTTCTATTTTGATCAACAAATTAGCATTGCCATTCAACATGGCAATGCTGCCAGTATTCTGGGCACTCTGCCTTATAATGACGGCTTGCTATGTCAAATTTGACAAGTATGTCACAAAATGTTAGGTTGTGTTCAGTCAGTTTTACTTTTTTTTTTTGGACTCGCTAGTATTTGCCATATTTCATTTTTTATATATTTAGTATATTTTTTTTTTAGTTCAAAAATTTGGGAAACATTAACAACTACATAATAACCAGTTTTGCTTTGCTTTGAGGTTTTGTTTGTATTCATATTCAGTTTCTATGGAAACAAAATTGTTTTATTATGTCTGTGCAGGTTTTTATAGGTTATTTTATGTCATCCGCAAATCTGCCAAACAATAAGGATGGCTACAGAACTTGGCAACAGAAACGGACCAATCGCAGATCTCTAATCGACGCTGTGCGTTCGCTTAACTAAGTGTCGCGTCGCTTGAGTGTTGTTTGTGAATGAAATGGCCTACCATGATGAACGCAGTGAGAAATGCCTTACTTATCACAATATTTCTTTACATAAGTATTAATAATAATAATAACGTTTATTGAAAAATATTTGAGACTTAAAATTATTACATCGTTGATCCCCAAACTAGGATAAACCTGTATCTTGGGGACCACCTTCCATGGGTTCTTTACATACAATATATTAAGCAACGTTATGTCTAAATAAAATCAATAATTACAAAATAAACATTAAGTGATGGATCACCTGAGGACACCAGTCTTGTAAGAGTCTGGGCAACAGGAGACACCATTCGTGTGAGTGCATGTGTGTAGTGTGTGTGTGAGGGTGTGTTTGTGAGTTGTGCTCCTGAGAACACCGAACTCTTAAGAGTCCGGGTAACAGGAGCTTCACAGATGTGTGTTATGTTTAGTTATGTATGATAATATTAAAATATATATATATAACAGTGTAGGTAATATATATTTTATAATACATACTGTGTGTATAATTAAATTAAAATAGAGATACCATAAAATCATCTCACAAAAAGTAAAAAGTCTTCAGTTTGATCATGTTCTTGAATGCGGGTGTACCTGTGTTAGTAAGTAGGTACCTCTATTCTCATAGTGGTTTTAATTAAAATGTTGTCAGAACTAAACTAAACTAATTTGACAGCACTTAAAGTTAAGCTATAGGTACCTACATACCTATTTTTTATTTCGACCGATATGAAAGGGACGGCACCAATTTTAGTCCGGTCAATTTAGTCCAGCCGAAGTTTCTGGTCGAAGCGACGCGTGATTCGAGAGCTGGTGGGTATCTGGTGCAGCGCATCAGCATTGCCATACAGCGGGGCAATGCAGCCAACGTCTTGGGGACGCTTCCGACTGGTATTGATATGGATCAGTTGAGCTACCTGTACATTGTTAGCATCAGTCTGCAGTTAGCTTAATTGTTTCATTTGCAAATACTAGTTCTAATTTGTTTTTATTATTTGATTGTAATTTTATTTCTAAATAATGGTCATTGCTATTTGTTTCTTAGACTTTAAGTCGTTCTAGAGTCCTTACTCTACAAAGTCTTTTAAAGTCTAAACCAACTTATCTTTACTACAAAACCGTAACAAATGTAAGGAAGAATAAATAATACCTTGACATGGTGTGATCCCGGGGGTACTATCGCGAAAAACACCCCCACACGCACACTGAACAAGATTGCCGTAGGTACTGACGATCTTACATAGATGTGTGCGTGAGTTTAGGGGTGCCACTAAAGTTGCAGAACCAACCGAAAATGTTCACTTATTAGTCGAAAATGGTTATCCATTTTCGACTAATAAGTGAACATTTTCGGTATCTTATCTTATGATAAGATACCACAGTTGGTAATATTAATACCAACTGTGTTACACTTATCCATTTTCGGCCACCCATTATTATTTTTTTTTTTTATTTATATACTGTAAATTTAACAAACTATGCTGAATAAGTATTTGTTTACAATATATAAAAATAGATAGGTACATAAATAAGTACACAGTTGAGCTAAACCCAAACGAGCTTAATTTTATGAGATAATTATAGGTCTAGGAAGTCAGGCCTAACATAGAATCACGTGATTTTTTTCCAGTACTTTGTTACTTTTCGGTTTAAACTCAACATCAAAACTAAAGTTTTCGGCTTCTTCTCCCGAGTTTTCCGCGACCCCATCTCTTTAATCTAAGCCTTTCTTTATGCGTGTGTGCGTGCTTTCTTCTGCCTGATCTGTGTTTCTACATGTAGTTGTGTGTTCGCATGAATAACCCTTTTGTTAAGGTGCAGTCTCTTTTTACCAATTACATTAGAATTTATAAAAAAAAATATCAATGAAGTTTACTTCAAAGAGAATTAAAGTTGAGAATTCACACTCATATTATTTCGGGCTTGACTCCACAAAGTACGAGTATATTTTAGCTTTAGGTCATTTTGTGTACGTTCAAAAAGCTTCGTAAGTTTTGCACACAAATAGGTTAAGGTTTTACTGTAAAAACTATCGAAATTTTACGTATTCATTTTGAATGTAAGCAGTTTAACTAGGTACCTAGTTTGTGTTAAATTAATACTAAAGTTTCATGTTTCTGTGCGACTGGTTATGGGGTGAAACGTTGGTGTTCTTCCAACACAAGGTTCGTAGTTAACCCGCTTACATTTATAATGAATCGAGTTAAGATTTTCAGAGCAAATACAACTAACAAAAAATTTATAAGTCAACTTTTGAGTGCCAAATTGTGCAGGGTTTGATTTGCAAAGTTTCATAACAATCTGTCCGGTAGTAAAAGCAGTACAGCACGCGATTTCGCGAACACATAGCTAGCCTATCGAAGAAAAACCCTTGAAGTAAAAAATAATTATCAGAATTCAGACGTAATATTTGAGAAGAATTCGGTACTAACTAAACAGAATTCAATTCTGTGAATGCCGAATTCTTTCCTTAACATGACGTCCCAAGCCAATTTGCAGCGCCTTAACATCCCATTTCTATTCCTTCACTAGTGTGCGTAAAGGTAACTCGTGCGAGCATTAGTGTGATTTCTATTCAATCTTCTTACGTTCCATTTCCGAACGACATTTTGACTCTCTCTACCACATACGAGGTTATACTTCCCTCTCGTTCCCTCCTAACTGGCTTAGAACCTTGTGATATATTGTATTCGATGGATATTTTGTTTGAAAATGGAATTTCTTTCTGATTCGGTACCTGACGTGAGCCAAGGAGGTTCGATCAGGTTGCGGCTTCCTTATTGTATTACATTTAGAATATGTTTGATTTTATGAAGAAATTCTTAGGCGTGGCTTTGGTTAGAAAACAGGATATTAGTCTGGCAAAGAAGCAGAACGCTGTAATTTCAGCGGACAGCGCTGCGAGATCGGTTTTTCATAAGTTCAGATGAAAAGTGTTAGGTACTATTCGCTATTGCTGCTTACAAGAATTGCATTTTAACATCGATGTAGTTAAAATATTTTGAATTGTTTTAAACTTCGTTGATGAAAGGCTTTTAATAGGTTCTAGATTTTTCCGTCACTAAGTGTAGGCTTCAGTCACCAGAGCTATAGCGTAAAACGTAGGGTAAACATTAGAACAATCGGCTGCATTGCAATCTCTAACAATGTTAAGCAGATACTATGACGGTATGTTTGTGATAATAATTTTATTGTTTATCTATAACTTCATGCCAAATGTGTGGCAACACGCTGTAACTGACGACACTAGACAAACCTTCTAAAGTTTAAAGTGTCATAAAAAAAGTATATTACTTTTTTTATAATTCTATTACTTTTTTAATAAGTTCTGGATAATAAAGAAAATACAACAAAACAGAAAAAATACAAACATTTTATGCACTTTATTACTCTCTTTATCCTTCTCGTTCTTAAGAGCGCCTATTGACAAATTTTGTCAAAATTTGTCATATTTGTCGATTGACAAAATTTTTCATTTAGGCGCTTATTAATTATAATTTGCCTTATCGGACAACCACGTTCCATTTAATGGATCGTGGTAGGTAACTTTGAAATTAGTATGGTAGTAAAGCAGTTCATCGTAGGTAATTAGTAATTACTTATTTAGGTTCTTTTTAACCGATTTTTATCTATTTGAACCCTTTAATTTTTAAAAAGTATGTTTATTGCCTCGGAACAAATGTGTGTACGATCTGCAAATATTTGTTCCGAATGTTTTCTATGTATGTATAATAAAAAATATCTATTTTTGTAGAATATTGTACTATGTAATAAGTATATCAGTTATCTAGTAGTTATCTAGTGTAAATGTAAATACCTAAGTAGGTCGGTAGGTTAGTCTACGAAATTTGAAGTTTTTTATATTGTAAGTACTGTGGTTCACCATAACAAATACCTTTACATTTTTTCACACAAAGTAGCTTAATATGTAACCCTTGATTGTACCAAAACAATAATATCCTTCTGTCATGTGTTGGCACATCATTAGTAACAAAAACCACTCATGTAAACGGAAGGAATATCTTGAGTCAACCCTTTGGGTATTCCACATAATTGGAATATTTTATTTTAGATTTTTATTATGTACTTTCTTGCAACCTTTTTCATTCGTTTTGGCTTTCGACCTGAAATAAGTTCTATTGCAATGAAATAACATTCAAATTCGAATTCAAAGCATCATTCAACTCCTCTGTGGCGCATTGAGCGAGGTGCCTGAGATCTAATTGAGTTTGAATCTGGCCGCAGACAAATATTGGCATGATTTTAAAATTTGTCCTGGAGCTATTTGTATCGACAAAATCTGTCATCATGGGAACCCGATTAATGTTCGGAACCACTGGACACGATTTGCAAGAAGATCTTGTTTTTCATTTGTTGGGTTAAAGTATTCGCTTTACCCAACAAATGAACTGAAATGATGATGTACAATATTTTTCGATTTTTGTTAAGACTATTATGTCATTAAATTACAAGTTTTTGCCCGCAGCTTGTACGTGTTTTTTCTATGAAAACATTTTAAATTATTTATCTCCCATGGAAATTGAGTAGCTTATGTTTCACTCCAGATCTAGACCTTTATCTGATCAAAATGTCAGCCCAATCCGTTCAGTTGGTTTGGCGTGGAGAAGTAACTTATGTAACCGTCTATCACGCCATCCGTCAATTCAAACTTTCGGATTTAATATATTAGATTGATAGACACCCACAGGTTTTACGTAAAGAATATTTTTTAATCCAAAATGACAGTGAAACCACCAGATACCAGTTACACCTCTATCTGTGGTCCTATTTTCTATTCGGCTCCCAAGGTAACCCTTCTGAGGGTGGCAGAGACATTCTATAGGTGAGGGTGGCCCATCCACCCACCCCCTACCCTAGAGGATTTAGTATTGTATGTACAGGGAGTCCTTTGTAGGGGAAACTCTTCGTTATTTTTCTTTCCTAAAATTGGGCTTATCTGTAGGGAAAACTAGAAATGACCGGTTTTTGTGGATTCGAGCAGAAATTTAATAAAACAGTTCAGTTTCGTAATTTTTTGTACTAAAGCTTAGTGATTTCGATTCAATGACAGTTTAACTTTTTACGTAGTTTTGTTTTGGAGAAGGTTTGGCTTGCTTCTAAATGTTTCGATCCCGAGAGTGAAATACTTTGAAGTGTAGGAAATAATTTGGAGCCTTTTTAATAATTAGTTACGAATTGCCGCGTAGCATCCGTAGCATCCTGTCGTAGCAGCTATGGTGTAGCAAAGAGTTATTTTGTGTAGGGGTTGCAAAAAAATAATCCTTTCTGGTAAATCGTAATAATTTTGACAGTGGGTTTAATTTCAACATTTGATTTACCTACCCTACCAATAAACTAAGAATCTGCTATTCAACGAATATAAAAATATTATATATAAATATGTTCCATAAAATATTGTTTTATAAGCCGAAAGGGGCAAATCTGGATTATCGTGAAATATGTGACCACGATTTTTTTATTTTAAATATATTTAAATTAAGGTGTTAGGTAATTTAATATTTTTCTTTTCGGAGGCCAAGATACGCTTCGGGTCACTGAGCCATAGAAGTAAGAAAGTAAGTACTCAGGTGGTTAGTGACGCTCGAAAATAAACGGATTTTAATTTTTCTATGTTCTACAAGTATTTAGATAGCAGACAAGAAGTTTTGCGCCATTTGCTAAAATAAACTTTGAATCAATTGTAGTTACGGAGTCTATCGACATAATGCTGACCTCAAGTAATAGGTTAGGTTAAGGTTTTGTGCGAAATAGTGCACTTTCTTTTTTAACCGACTTCAAAAAGGAGGAGGTTATCAGTTCGTCTGTATGTTTTTTTTTTATGTATGTATGTTACTTGATATCTCCGCCTATGGGTAACCGATTTTACTGATTCTTTCACTATTGTATAAAGAATGATCCTGAGGTGGTCCCATAAAATTTTATTCCCGAGGGATTAGTATTTATCCCGTTAAACTTAAAAAGCAACATAATATTTTTGGAGAATCATGACTAGCTACAACAGTTTTGGTGTCTGCGGCAATTGTTAATAGATTTTGATGATTCTTTCGGTGTTGTATAAAAATAGATTTTGAGGTATAAGTTTGATTCTCGGGGAATTCTTATGTGCGACGTAAATCGTAGGTTTGTAAAAATTCTTCAGAATATGATAATTTCATTATCACCTGATTAATGGTTTCCATGGCAACGGCCGTCAACAGCTGCATCCGTGTGTCATCAAACTAAATTAGACTTGAATTATAACTAGATGTCAGTGTAAACTAAATTTTTAGCACGTGAACATAGACCATCTCGGTCAGGGAAAGTAAGGTAGGGGTGATTTCGTTCGTCCGAGACACAGGAATATTACTTATCTATGAACCGGAATTTGAAGTCGGTTTATCGTTTTTTAAAACACGCCAAATTATTGTCAATAGACTCCAAAAATTCGTAGATTGTTTTAGCGAGGGTTCTTAGCAAAAGGCAATGTGCGCAAAACTTCTTATCTGCTTTCTTAATTATTTGTAGTTTATTATTTTCTCTGGCGTAAGTTCATAAACTATTAAAAAACATTAGGTAATTTATCAAGTTAGCTGTTTTCATATGGCAACCTGTATTATGTGTCGCCTTTGAAGACCCAAATAAGGTCATTGTTTGCGCACAATAGTTTTTTGAGGGATTATCTCGTGTTCAGTGTAAGGGTCTTGCTATAACAAGACGGGTGTCTTTTTTGAGTTTCCTTTTTATTTTATTTTACTTTTGCTTGATCTGCATAAATATTTATTTGTGAACAGTTCTGTCCGATAGATCCTGCCTACTAAAATTAAATTAATTAATAAAATTAATTAATTTAATTTAATTAAATTAATTTTTTTATTAAATTTAAATAAGGTAACATTTAAGTCACAAAAAATAAACCGCCAAGTGCGAGTCGAATCGCACAGGAAGGGTAGGTATCGTAAAAATCAGGCAGCTTTTTCAAAGAACATCAGATATTCACTTGTTTGGAGACCTCTTTAAATTTTAAACTTTATTATGTTTTTAGTAATTGTTATTATTACAGTTGAAGTGTTACTTATTTATATAAAGTTACATGACGTGTCTAGCTATTGTGGTTCAAGAGAGCCTTGAGCTCAAAAAAAACACGTTTTTTGTATGGAAGCCCCTTTTAATTCTGTTTTTTTTTTATTTTTATTATTTGCTGTTATAGCGGCAAGGAAAATACACATTGTATTCTCTCTTTCAACGTCTACCTCTTAAGGTTCATGAGACATCTTGTGACAGACGGACGGAGAGACAGCAGAGGCTTAGTAATAGGGTTCCGTTTTCACCCTTGTACGAAACCCTAAAAACAACTCTGTTGTTAATTGAAAAAAAAAACTGCTGTTAAAATATGATGCAAGTCTTATCACTTTCAAGCCAAGACGCACACCCCTCACACCACATCCCTCCACAGCTCGTGACGGCGCGGCGGCGCGCGCCCCTGCAGGTAGCACCGCCGAGGTTGGGCAGAATTTCTTGCTGAGGGGCATGTTGAACGGTGAAATCCACATTAATGGAAATAATGTAATTTTAAGACCAACACTGCAAATATTTAGACGACATCTGTGGCGCGGCGGGCGAAGGCCAGCCTGCGACGCATGAGATTGCGGGTTCGATTCCCGCCTCGGGACATGCGTTTGTACGATCTGCAGATATTTGTCTTGGGTGTTTTCTATGAACTTAATAAAAAATATCTATCTATGTAGTATACCTACTGTATTAAGTTTTTCAGTTATCTAGTACCTAACACAAGCACTGCTTAGCATGGGTACAGATATAAGGATGAAAGAAATTTAGTAACAAATCCGCAAAAAAAAAAAAAGTTTTTTCGCGGAATTGTTACTAAATATCTTTCATCCTTATATCTGTAGCAATGGATTTCCGCAAAGTAACGCCTGAATCTATTATATATGGGTACAGATTTTATAATACTATGCTTGGGGCTAGATGATCTGTGAGTTGCGCAGCATTTCTTTTTAATTAAAAAAAAAGAACTGGATGTATGTATATAAATATATTGAATCTTGGAATATGAAATCCTGCGTGTACTTACACTACCTACCCTAGGTAGAAACTACAAAAGCCGATGTTTCAAATATCACATTATACAGCCATTATTCCCAGCAATTTAGTCCGGATCGTAATATAATTTTTAATATCCATTTATTGCCAGCCAATAATGTTGAACACGGCAATATTGCTATTCTATTGCTATCTGATGCGTATTGTTTTTATTGCTTATCTATTGCTTTGGTGAAAGCTTCCGTGCATTTTTATTTCACCTAGTATACGTTAATACTCGTTTGGTAGAAATAAGTCACGTTGATAAAGATTGGGATTGAAAGAGACGGCCTGTCTTATGCCCCACTTAGATCATATTTGATCAAATGTTATCAAGCGGGCCAGCATGAAAGAGGCGGTATTTTTTTATCCCAACCGCTTCTATCTACGCGATTGAAGTGACAAAATTACATACAAACACGAAATCATATTAATTCGTAATTGAGACTTGCTTCATCAGGTTCTTAATATATGAAACAATACAAATACAAAATTTATTTATTTCCACATATGTCATGCAAAGTATACAGTAGCATTTGAGCCCGCACTAGGACAAGCCTGTGCCGCGGGTATCCTATAATGTTTATCAAACAGATTTATATATGAAAAAATAAAAAAAGAAAGAAGATAAAAATAAAACCAAATAGAAGTAACAAACAATCAGCAACGGCTCAGTAGAGATTATAAAAAACGTGCATCGCTAGAAATTAACGTGCATCGTTAGAAATTAACGTGCATTGCTAGAAAGTTACGTGCATCGATAGAAATTAACGTGCACCGCTAGAAATTAATTGTAAAAAAAAGTGGAGTGTAGGCAATAACTTATAGTTATTATTAGTATGCGCATGGGATATGAATAACATAAAAACGCCGTTTAGACGTTTTCTAACCCTATTTTATTTCTTTTCTCTTTCTTTTTTTTGTTTTAACTCTTTTATTATGTTTTGATGTACCTACCATTTTTTTGTGTTTTATATACCTTTGTATTGTGTGTTGCAGTTGCAAATAAATGTTTTATCTATCTATCTATCTTTCCTTTTTTGTTAGCTAGCTTAAACTTCTCTCTTGGGCAAAAGCTCAGCGCCAAAAATCGTCCTTGATTCATCTTCATCATATCAGCCCACACTCGTCCACTACTGCTGGACATAGGCCCCCCATACGATCACAAATAGCGCTACTGACCCGCCTCCATACATCAAATCCCTGCGCCACTTCAATGTCGTTGTTCCATCGAGTAAATTGCGTAGCGTTCACAATTACCAAAATTTTTTTCATAAGGGAATAGGTACTACACTAACAAGGGGTCGGCTAAGCTCCACAAAAGACAACGAACCTACACATCAATACAATTACCCTAGATATGACACAATAACCTCATTCACCCCCACCTCCCCACTCTCATTACGCCAGGGGCTAATAGCCCCGACCTACCCCAAATTAAAGGCAAGACAAGGCGGGAAAATAAATGAGAGTTTGAGAAACGGGGTGCAAAGTCTGAGGCGAAGACGGTAAGTAATGCTTGGATAGGTTTATGCAGTAGGTGCAACTTTCCAAGTTTTCTTTTTAATTTGAATGAGTTTTTTCTATTAATATAGCACTTACTTATACTTTTTAACCTGGATGCATAGTCAAGGAGAAATGAGATGTGCTCTAATGTTTCGGTGAAGTAGTTCTTTTTTTTAACAAATATTTCTTTATTGACAAAGAAAATTACAATTCAATAATAAAAACAAATTAGAACTAGTATTTACAATTGAAACAATTATGCTAACTGCAGACTGTTGCAAACAATCTACAGGTAGCTCAACCGATCCATATCAATACCAGTCGAAAGCGTAGTTCTTGAAGCTAAAGCGAACAATAAAAACCTTCACCTTGAATGCCCTTACGCATGAAAAAAGATAAATTGTTTTTTGTCTCTATATTACTGTGACTAACTAATAATAAGTCCTTAAGTCTGGCTAATTAACAGTCTCAACGAGTTTTTTGAATAAAATCTTCTGTTCACCACTTTCCCAAATAAAAACTATGAAACTACAACAGAGTCGTCTGTGTCCCACTTCTAAAACAAGTCCAAACTACCCGTGAAAGTACAAACTTTCCCGACACTCTCACTACTGCTGCTGTTGCATACCACCATCTAAGGCGGTATAATTAAACCTCTCATGAATGGGAGCGAGCGAGAAGGAACCATCAGAGCGGGATAGAGTCGTCTGCAACGTAATCAGTTTGTAAACGCAAATTATGTGGGGGTGTGGGGCGAGAATTAACGCTTTTACAAGGTCACTGAGTTTAAATTGCGAACGTTTTGGGTTATTGTTACAGGCTACAGCTGTGAAAACGTCGATAATTTCCTTTGGAGGTAAAGTAGGTAGATATTTTGGTTAGTTTCCACGTCGAACTAAGTCTTAGTAAAAGAGCTTTAATGTAATAAAAAATTGTTGAATTGCGTTTTTTATATTTAGTTATAGTATGATATTATCTGTGACTTAGCCTAGTTTTAATATAATACCTAGTGTATACAATTGAAGTAGGTACCTAAGACCTAATGCTTGAAATCTATTCATGTCTGTTTCTCGACCCATCTGCATGACTAAAACACAATCCCATGAAATTATGAGACCACAGAGCACTGACTTAGTATCTTAGTATCTAAGGTTTTAGACGATGTTTTTTTGCTGAAATCCTCAATAAATTGCCTAAAACTAAATATTCAGAATATTAAAATCATAAGTTTTCCTTCTGATTTTAAGACACATGATCTTATTATGTAAGGTTTGGAACCAGACGGTCTCATGTAGGCCTTTATTTAAGTTCCTTGAGATTTTACCTCTGTGCTGTCTCTACATTTATGAAGTTCGTTTATATGTAAAAAAAATCACAAATTTTATTGTAAGAAACCTGAAATTAAAAGCGCCAGAATCAGGGATCGTTTCTGCAATAAATTGGACACCCCTATGCTTAGGTTATCGTCTAGCTGTAAGATTATTTATTACATGTCGGTTAAAATTTTTAACAATATCCCAGACGACATAACTTCTTTGCCTCTCCAGAAACTGAAAATAAAATTTTTTTCTTAGCTTCTGGAGAATTGTTTTTGTGATATGCGTGATTTTTTTTATGGATTATGTATGACATACTTAAATGACGAATGGAATGTAATTTTAAATTGAATTAGGTTTAGGCGATTTTATAGAGTTTTTTATATTATATTGGAATATTATTATGGATGTTTTATGTTTGTGACATGACTTATTATTAGGATTAACATATAGTTTGATTTTATTTTTATTGTAAATAGGATTTTCTAAATTCTTTTGATATTATTCGTTACTACGTGCATTAAGTCATCTCCAAACGCATGTTATATAACTGTACGCTCGAAAGAGTAGATTATGCTGACATAAAACTAAATTTAAGATCAAATGTATATTACCACAGTCACAAAGCAATAAATAGTTTCAATGGTTTCTATACCTTAGCATACCCATTTCAACTTCTTTCAAGAATTACTGTCATCATAAATCAACATAATCAGCGATTCAACCATCCCGCCTTTGTCCTCAACAAATGAACCCGCGTGTCCTTTAATAAACCAATAAAAAAACTTGCCAAAAGACTTTTACGCTCCGACAACGTTCCCGAACAAACCTTCAAATTACAAATGGAAACAGAAAACGACAAAGGAAAAAATCGAACGCCGCGAAAATTTTAAGAATCATTTCTTTTTTTTTATTCCGCCTTTTTTCAGCCTGTCAATCATTTGTCTCTGGCACAGCGGATCGCTATTTTCTTTGTTGATGGATGGGATTCGCTTTTCTCGGAAACGGTTTGGGGTGGAGCGTACGGGTAGTGCGTAGTTCATATTTCAAAAACGTTCCATTATTTTGCGCGGGGGAAGTGATGAAGTTTGCGATTCGAATTCGGAACTCAATTTCGTAAAGGAGTTTTTATTTTCGAGCCATTTTGTTTTGCGGAATATCGGATCCATGGTAAGTATGGTAACTAATAAACCGCCAAGTGAGAGTCGACCCGCACACGAAGGGTTCCGTACCGTAAAACTCAGGCAACTTTTTCAAAGAACATCTAATTTTCACTTGTTAGGAGACCCCATTAAACTTTAATTTTTATTTTATTTTAGTATTTGTTATTATTACAGTTGAAGTGTTGCTTAGTTTCATGTGTCTACCTATTATAGTTCAAGAGATACAGCCTTGACAAATTAAGAACAAAAATAACACGTTCGTTGTATGGGAGCCCCCTTTAATTTTGACATTTATTTTGTGTTTATTATTTGTTCTTATGGCGGTAAAAGATATACACATTCTCTGAAAATTTCAACTGTCTACCTCTTACGGTTCATGAGATATAGCCACGTGACAGACGGACGGACAGCGGAGGCTTAGTAATCTCTTTGGGTACGGATCCTAAAAAGGGGTTTTATAAAAAAAAACTAGCAATCAGTGCAAATCTACACGCCACAGAATAAGCGGATTTCTGTAAGAACGTAGGTACCTACTCTACATTTCCTCTAAGTTACCGTAACACACGTGAGATGAGCATTTGAGCATGTATACTAAGTAATATCTCACATGGCAATACCAATCAATCCTTCCAAACACAAAACTGTATTTCCATACTAAAATCGAAATGTCTGATACGTAACGAATGCGACATGGCAGGGACGTAACCAGGACCTCCACTTAGGCTCAAAATTATACTCTTTCAGCCATAAAGTAAGAGAGTTAAAAACAACAAAATAGAACTAGTACTTATTTATAAAAAAACAGGTTCGTTAACTGCAGACTGTTGCAAACAATCTAGAGGTAGCTCAACTTATCAATAATATAAAAATGTGACTACTCTAGGTATACCTACTCGGTTCTAGAATCCTTTAAGCACAGATTTTATAACACCTATAGGTATATTTTTTGTAAGAAAAGGGTTACAAAACCAAAGAAATCGGCTAAGATACTTCTGATATTATTTTTGTTATTTGATTGTCTAGCAAGATTTATTTACTTCAAATCGTAGAATTACGAAACAATTTTAATTTCGATAGTTTGCATCAATCAATTATTCGTCTCTCGTCCGATTTCGAATTCGAATTTGCACTATATTCCCTCCGCGTGTTGCCTTATTTCATGTTTTTGTTTTATTTTGGTTTCATTAATATAAATTGTGTCAAAACAAATGCCATCACATTCAATTCTTATTATTTTACCCCTATTTCCCCCCTTGATCCACCCCTGCCCCCCGCCAGGCATGTAGATCGACCTCATGGTAATTCTGCTTTCTTACATTACCTATTCCGCACCGACCTTTGTATTTGGTTAAGGATTTACATAGAACTCATACAAAGAATTCATGTTATCTAAGAAAATTTTGTTCAAATGCTTGTATGTTAGCATATTGAGGTATCGAGTTTCTTGTAATTTTTTCATAATATCAGATCGACGGGATTGTTAATGAAGAATTATTGATTTTTAGATCTTAGCAATAACAAAACGCAAATTTATCTTTTCAATTGTTTACCAAGGAGTACCTACGTACCTAAGTACCTACTTTTATTTTATAATCTAGACTTTCGAGAATCAAATAAAATTCCTTTAGTTTGATTTGGTTACCATTTTGATTTTGAGTTGGGCCAGTCATATTTTCCGTAGAACCGATACCCGCTGGGGTATAAACGTGTTCTTAAGTGGAGACCACGATTCGACAAAAGTAGTGAAAGACACCCTCCGGCCAGTTGGGATGACGACCTGCAAAAGACTGCAGGCAGTTGTTGAATGTGGCAAGCATTAGAAGAGGCTTATGTCCAGCAGTGGACTAATAAGTGTGTATGTATTTTTTTTGTAATTTATATTGTAGTATGTTAATATTTATTTTTAAGTAGTACAATATTTATTAGATGCACACAGATCTTACCCCATGTGTTTCCATCGATCCTATCCATACCGGGTTGTCTGGCGGAGATCACTCTTGAGCGATAAGACCGCCAATTGTCACTTTATGTTATAATAATTGTTTCTTTTTGTTAATTGTTCTTAGTTATAAGTGTGCAATAAAATATTTTCTATCTATCTATCTAATAAAGGCTGATCATGAATGATAATGTACTTTTTAGTTAGTTACACGGATTCTTTCTCAGAATGACTATTTTGTATATTTCAGAAACAGTTTATTTTTCATACCTACTGACTGACTGTCAAAGAGAACTTCGCAATGGCAGTATTTATAACAATAAATAATATAATGCTGAATAAACCACACAGCACCATCATTCCCATTGGCTTGTACTGCAATATCACTATGGTTCTCATAGAGTAGTTTTTTAATATTGAATGAAACCTTTTTAGTCCAAACCTCATTATCACTGTACAAAGTTGCAACCTCATTGATAAACTCGATACTATTAACATTCTCAAAGATGTTTTTAAATATTGAATGAAACCTTTTTAGTGCGAACCTCATTATCATTGTACAAAGTTGCTACCTCACTGATAAAGTCGATTAAGATTCCGAATGCTTATTTATCATAGCGCTGCCCACTTCACTGCCCACCTCTGAATATAAAGATGTGGTTTATTGTAGAGGTAATGAATAGGTATATTACATCAACATGAATCATTCATATTATAGGGTTACAAAAGGTACCTACTTAATCAAATGGTGTAAATAAAGCTAAATTCTTACTAATAAACTTAACAAACTTATTACATAAAATAGATGTAGGTACATTATTAAATCATTAATAAATACAAAAGACAAAATGTGATTCAAAGTCGCTCTAGGCCTCCTGCAGTTAATTTCGTTCGTAAACACACGTTATGAAATAACAAAAACTTCCTCGCGCAGTCGGATAAAAAAAAAATTCACTTGGGTTAAATGTTTTGTACAGAATAGCTTATATACCACGTCTGCTATAAATAGTTCGTAGTTCGCACAAGTAGGTAAAGTACCGATGGAGGTTATATGTATTATACCTCATTGCATCGTACACGATGATTCTGTACCCTGCTTTACTTAACTAAATCGTTCCAGACTCAAACCTAACTATACTAAACACCTCATCGCTAGATGGCAGTGTCACGTCCCACGCCGTAAGTCACGTGTTCGGAATTCAAAATCGAAGGGAGTTTTTAAACCTCTTTGGTGCGAGTAGCGACTCTTTAGCAAATATAACAGGATTGTGACTGGAAAGGCAATTGTACAGTTTGAATAAAGAATTTTAAACCTTGCTTACATTCGGAATTTATTTTGGTGTGGTAGTTACTCTAGGAGTATTGATGTATGCTTTACTTCGATGTTCTCATAGCCCTCCTTCGTCAATGTTCTTGTTTCTTATAAGTAGATGTAAAGGGTTAAAATGAGATAGATAATATTATTAAAAAACCACAAAGTTCGAGTCTACTCGCACACGAAGGGCTTCGTACCGTAAAAATCCGGCAACTTTTTCAAAGAACATCAGATTTTCACTTGTTAGGAGACCCCTTTAAGTCTTCAATTTTATTATATTGTTAGTATTTTTTGTTATTACAATTGAAATGTTACTTATTAAATGTTTCATGTGTCTATTTATTGTGGTTCAAGAGGTACAGCCTTGACAAACGAAGACCAAAAATAGCCAAAAAAACACGTTTTTTCTAAGGTTGCCCTCCCCCCCTCCCCTTTTATTTAGATATTTTTTTTATTGTTGATACAACGGCAAAAAAAACACATTCTCTGAAAATTTTAACTTTGTACCTTTTACGGTTCATGAGATATAGCCACGTGACAGACGGACGGACGGACGGACGGACGGACGGACAGCGGCGGCTTAGTAATAGGGTTCCGTTTTCACCCTTCGGGTATGGAACCCTAAAAAAGATACGTAGGTATAGTATAATGTATAATACTAAAACTACATAGGCACGATATATTATACCTACTAATGGTTCTGCCATTAGGTATTATAAACGCATTACTAATAAACATCCTTTATTCGAGAATCATTTCCATCCAGCATCCTGAAAACATTTTGTTTCAGTAATCCACAGTTTCCTACTATAGTTTTTTTTATATCTCCAAAGCCATCCAACCGCACTCAAAACACAGCAAAATCATAACATGGCTGAACACACGATACATTTCTTCATATCCGTTTTACCCGATGAAAAATGCGCAAAGAGTTGACTTACCTACTCCATCCCGTTGTACCACCAAAGGGGGAACAACTACAAATCCGCCAAACCCATATTCTACGTCTAGTCTAAAACTTACGCGACAATGTGCGTTTTGACCGAGCAAAGATAAAGGCAGAATATATACTTTAAGCATACCGAGCGCGTTATGAAATCCCGCGTTGGTGTATCCTTAGCGAATACGAGCTTGAGGGAGACAAACTTACACGCTAGAAAGAGAGAGAACCCCGAAAAGATGGATGATATACACAATGTCACTGGCTGAAATTGTATATTTTATATTCGGTATAAAAAAGCTTCCCATACGATATTAAAAAGACCGCGCCATTTTCTGAATACTAGTTATATTGTGAGGAATTTAATCTTGACGTTGAGAGCTAAAGTAAAGGATTATTGGAATGTGGCGGGTTTGCGAGATTTTTGTTATATTTTTTGGTTGGAAGTCTGTTCTGAAGTATATTGAGGAGAAGGATTATATTAAATGTTTTGATTTGCATGGATATAAGGCTGAATGTTTTTGCCATGAATTTTGAAATTCGTACGTAAAAGACAGTCATTCTGGAAAAATATGGAAAGGTAGAAATGTTTGTGGTGGTAAAACTGCTTTAGCTAGAATACTCGGATAATCAACAGTAGGTAGGTACCTATTCTTCAGTATTATTTTTGCTGCAAATGTCAATCATACAACCGAACTTAGTAAGAAATTATTTCATATAAATAAATATTATCAAAATACATGTAAGTATATAAATTAATATTTTCAATCTTTAAATTAGCATTGTTTTAAAACCATTTCAGTTAAACTAGGTAACTTCTATGATATTTTTAGATATTAATACGACAACCTACGAAAGCCAAAATAGAGCTTACACACGAAGGTTTATATGAAGTTAATGAAGAATATAGATATTATAGCAACTCAAAACAGATTACTGGTTCCATTCGCCATAACAAGACCCCTTTAGATAAGTTTACATCATTTTTTTGCCATAAAAGCTAAGCTGTAGAGATAAGCATTATAGAGCGGTTTCCACGGAGTATCTCAAAATGGCGGATAGATGACGAACTAAGATTGCTATTTTAGATAAGAGGTATGGCTGTATTGCTTTTTAAGGTACTTATTTTATTTTGAAGATTGGTTCCTAGGTATAATTCGCTCGACATACATACTTATAGATAGATATGTAACTCTTTATTGTACCTCACAAACACAAAATATAATACAGAAGAAAATGCTGATTATCTCATGGCGGCTTTATCGCTTTGAGCGATCTCTTCCTGGCAACCTTGGGATGGACGGTGGCATTTGAAAAACCTATGGAAAAGAAAATAATTACATATACCTACACTACGTTCTATAATACCTAACATGCCTTAAACTACCTAACAAACTTACATACACATATAAATAAAGTTGTTAAAATTGTTACACGGATAAATAATGCTGATGAAGCACTTTACTTATTTCACTCAGCAACGTTTTGCCTAGCCCCAAGGAAGCTGGGCTTGTGTTCTGGATAGTGACGCAAAAAAAACTCTATAAATTAGATTATTTTATTGCATACTAATATAAGAAGAAAAAAAAGAAAGAAAATAATTTATTAGACCCTATACACAAACTCAGGTACAGAAATAAAATTCTACTTACTAATAACAAGTAAACAGACAAACAGGTGAACATTATAAATAAATAAAATATAAATAAATAATGCTGGACAATCCACACAGCATCATCTAGCCCCAAGCTAAGCAGAGCTTGTGTTATGGGTACTAGATGACTGATAAACTTAATACAATACAGTTACTTAAATTATACCTCTAGTTAAGTAGTATACCTACCTACTAACACAAGCATGGGGTTGGTACTAACTACTACTAATTTAAGTACTTACTTACTTCTGCCCGCAGCTATGCTCGCGTTTTTCAGGATATGAAGTAGCCTATGTCCACTCGAGACCAGATAGTCTCCCGGCTATTATAGAGATATCTCACAGTGAAATAGCATTATGATTCGTTCACGTGTCTTGGCGTGAAGAAGTTACGTAAGTCAGAATTACTTTTGTATTTATAATATAAAGTGATCGGATGCTGATAGATCAAATTGTCAAATAAGTGCACATTAACTACTTAAATATTATTGTTTTGGAAAATAAAGAGCTTGATAAAAGAAAAAAGGCAGGTAAAGTGGCACAACTTGAAAAGGATCATTCACACAAGCATTTTCATTACTTTCCAAATATTCGAAATTCAAACTTGGGAACTCTACCCACCGTATGATTCGTTCACAATAAGTTTTCCTCGCAAGTGTACGTTCATAAATCGTATACTGGCCTGTCATCTGCATGCCTAGTAGCACATACGTTAGAGGGGGTGGTTTTTGTTGAATTTTATGTGTTGGTACTGTGGTGTGGATACAATTTTGTAATGTTGGTATTGGATAAGATTAAGTTTTGAAGTTGGAACTAAGTTACCAATTTCATACCCGTTGGTTGACAAGACTTGATTTCGTATAGGTGACTTCCTGTCAATCTGTAGGGTGGTCTAGAAACACCCAATTAATGTATGTATATTAATGTATGTTTATTTGAAACATTGTACTATCACACTAATTTTATAAGGGCGAAAGTTTTGCTGTAAGTTAAGTACCTACCTCAAATTTTGATAAATAATGGTTTTAGACCTCGAAAAACACGGGCTACTTTGTATACGAAAACGCGTATGAAGCCTTGGTTAAAAGCTAGTTAAAACATAAACCTATCACACGCCAGGAAGTTACGACATTGTTCCACTGTAAAAGAGTACCAATCGCCATTATGATGCAAATACACCAATTAGAAGCGTGCCAAACCACCGGGTTTTGGGATCACATCTGCTCTAATGCTTTTTCATATTCTAATGAGCGCGCACCTTTACAATGTTGAGGTGAGTGAGATTAATATTATGAAGTATGTATAATACCTATCTATAAACCACACTACATAACTACTGGACAGGGGTAAAAAAAGGCCAGCGGTGAGTGATCCCAGGCCATAATGATGACTACTCAGATCTCATCTGAGTAATCTGATCACCTACTCATCTGAGTATTCACAGATTTACTATAAAATGATACATTTAAAGTAGGAACCTATCTGGTGCCTACCCGGACAGAAGTATGTATGTGGGGGACTAAACTCATGATAATGATCGAAGTATATAGCTCACAACAGGCAAGTAAAGCAAAAACTCAACTAAGCCTCAGATAGGATAGTTAGAAACAGATATCTCAGACTTAGGTCACTATACTTAAAGTCAAGGGTAAGTAAACTACCTACCTCTATTAAACGAATGACTTAGGTAGGTCTTCTTATTTCGTAATTCGAATATACTGGGTAATCTCAAAACATGGAATGTTCACCACCATAATAAAACCAACCGTCATTACCACCATTCTTTATTCAAAATCGGAAACGCCACATTTTCACGTACATTCTGGCAGCACTCCAGTGCGAGGGAGATAGACAGATAGTTTGCGCATAAAATAAAGATCAATCAGAGGGAGATGACAAGCGTTTATTGGTTCCACCGCAATGTGTCCAGCGCTCGCCAACATTGATGTTATTTTTCTTGGCACGAAGCTTTATTTTGTACACCATATTTTCTATGCAAGTGGCATGGTAATAATAACTTTGTTTTGGCTTGGTTATAGTTTTATGTAATAAAGTCGGAACTTATTTCTTACCTACAAGGCTATATAAAGACTGACCGATGTTACGGGGCGTAATGTACCATTCGCAATGAGCATAAAACGTCAAAAATCCTTCTCGTTGCTAGTCGCGAGCGCCTTCTTTCCCCGTACTGACTGCACGAAAGCTCTCTGTGTGACAAGTTACATACGCCCTGTAACGCCGGGGAGTACTGTACTTGGCTTAATATAAACTAGCTAGATAGGACTTAAGTCAATGGCATTGATGTCAGAATCATAATACTCTATGATAAAATAAACAACTCACTTTTTGGCCACAGATCAGTGAGACAAAATAGTATAAAACACAAATAGTATAATAGTAATTATACAAATAGTATAATTATGGAAGAATATGTACCTAATACCGGTGTAAAACTTCGAATTTCTAGAATTTTCCATCGTGAAACTGAAGCTCTGTACCACAACCCTTTATTGAGTTCTTGGAAGAGAACAAAACTCGAAACATATGGTAGAGTTACGAAGGAGGCTAGATCAATACTTCGCTTTACGCCGCACATGTGTCATATGGAGTTGTTGCGAACAGAGGATCTGAAGAGACTTCATTTCAATGAAGTAAATAATGTTTGTTATACTAAAGTTAAAATAAACCTATATTTATGGTAAAACGCTAACTTTATTAGGTTTAATTATCACGTTGAATCCTTCTTATAGGGGAAACAGGAGAACATTGCACATTTTATATTATTTTTAATTAATCATTATATTTTTCATTAATCGTGCTGTGTGACTGAGAGACACAAAAGTTTGTGGGACGAACAAAACAAAAGCAAGTTACGAAATACTTTTGTGTGGTGTCAGTAAAGAATAAGAAAAAGGGAGTATGACTTAGTTTTTTCGTTTGACCACAATCTCACCTAATCAAAATTGAGTAATTACCTCTACCATTCTGGTAGATACAATTGTTTATCACACACAATCGTTCCCGTTGTCAACAATGGGCATTCTACTTCAAATGTATTTATTGGAGGTACTCCAACTATTATGATAACAATTACTTCAAAAAATGCAAACCCAAAAAAAAAATAATGGCGTCTCCATACCACGCATCTTATTTCGTGATAGATAATGTGTTACTCCCATATGCCGAAACATGTTTTGTCAAACACCAGCCAGGCAACGAGGAAAAAACACTTTTATTTCTACTATTCTCCCTACATAAGGATTCCAATTTTTCCACACAAGAATATTATTTTCGAGATGTTATGTTACGTAAACTTTTTATCCTCATTGTTCGTAGTTAATTCTGTTTTTTGTTATATTCGAAGCTTTTTAGGGTCTTCATATGTGAGATATATAGAAATGTTAAGATGTCGGAATTGTTTTGTGGTGTTTAAGTATGTTTGGCAAATCTACAGAAAGAAAAGGTCGTCCAACCCTTTTTTGGTTTCCCTTTTTATAATCTCTATCGTCGGTTGAAATGTTGTTTCTCTACATATCTACTTAACCATAAGGAAATCTAGAGATGGGGGATGAAAAATGTAGAGCAGTGCATATCTCTGATGCTCTGTATTGTTAATCTTTATGTCTAAATGACCAGTTAATTAGTATGTTTACAATAGAAATATCTAGGTAATCCTCTATCTCTACACAAGCTGGAAAACTAAGCAATAGTAAAGTTATAGTCCAGAAATAAAAGCTTTGCTAAAAAGCTAAAGAAATTTGGTAAAAATTGGAATTTAAAACGTAGGTAAATGTACCTACGTTTTAAATTCTAGTATTTTAGCAAAATTTCTGTGAGTGGTGGAATTTAAAATGTAGGTACTTACATAATGATGTAAGTACTTACATTTTAAATTCAAACACACCAAAAATACTTACAATCTCTGTCTGCAAAACTGCAGAAGTCTTTCTTTACAAAACTTTATATTTGTGAACAAAAATATGTACCTAAGTTAAATTAGAGCTTAAGCTAGAAAATATGAAAGCCACTAAACGCTACGCTCATGCCTGTACTCCGAACCAACGAACCACCAGACGAAATATATTGTGAAACTTCTTGCCTCTTGGAGTGGTTTCAGAACTTCGCTGTCATAAGTTGAGCATCAGAATATTTTATTGTTATTTATATTCGAACTTTTTAAACATGCTCTGTTAGTTCAAGTTTTGAATAAATAAAGGGGAATATGTGAAATTTCCGGATTTTAAATACATTACGCTTTCTTACTTAACTAGCTTTGGACCAGTTATTTTTTTTTAAATCACGTTTTATATCCTGCAGTAATATAACGACCTATTTTTCAACAATAGTGACCCAGTAACACATTTTTGAATGTAGAACATTTTTGAATGTCGAATCGAACCATTGACAATAAATTATCAGGACAAAAGAAGCAGTGGCATCCCTTTTAAACATCGAACCATCCTTGTAGTGCCACTCAAAGGATTAGTTCGATCTATATTCAAAATCGTTACAATTGATTGGTTTATTTAAATAGTACTTTATTGACTGGATGTGTCTAATGACCTGTGAGGATTTATGGTGGCCATTTATAAGCATGGCGCGTTCCAAATTCAAAATCATAGGCATATTTCATCATAAATACCGTTTGAAGATTTTCCTCACTCGTTTCTGTCTACAATATTTTCCCGAAAACCTACTAAAAAATTAGTAACACAACATTGCCCTTATAAAAATGTAAAGCCGATTTAAAATTCAATCTCTAAAACAACGAACTTTAAACTTCCACGAAGAAATCGAAAGCGAGAACGTTCCACAAGAAAAACTTAAGAAAAAAACGTACCCTGCGAAACCTTAAAAGATAAAACGAACGTAAAAAAGAACCACTTCAGAGAAAGTGCATTAAAAATGAGTGAGAGAAAGCGAGAAAGAGCTAGGATTTCCTAGCGCGTCGTCCCCCTCTACTGCTTCTAAGAAAATGGCTTTATGAATGAAAATTACTTTTTTCTCACACCATTTACACAGTTCAGGGGCGTTAGTTTTGTTGGTCGTTTCTTAAGAAATACTTAAGTAGGCGAATGAAAGTCAACAGAGTTTTTCACGAGCGTTTGTTTAGTTCTTTTCTTGGGAGTAATTTGAGAAAAAATTTTAAGGACTTTATCTATCACCTTAAAGTATTTTTATAAACAAAGAAAATTACAGTTAAAGAATAAGAACTGGTATTTACAATTGAAACAGTTGAGCTAACTGCAGACTGTTGCAAACTAGATCTACATCTAGAGGTAACTCAACTGATCTAGGTATTTGTAATGTCAATGGTGCATATTCATTGAGTTTTTAATAAATTGCATGTTGTGTTTACGATCTCTATCTATCGGCAGTTAATAGGCATTTATTATTATTTTTATTTCCGTAACCATTTCTTTGATGAAAATATGTTTATACGCAGAGACCTGTATAATTACCATCGTCATAAAAAACATCGTTTCTCGATCCATGTCATACATCGCCAACGCTAGATCCCCTGCCGATAAAAAAAACATTATTTGTCTATGCCACTATAAAATATAACCGACATTTTTAAACATCGAAATAATACGCATAAATTTATCTATCCATACATTAATAGAAAGGGTTTAATAGCCTATAAATCAGCATTTTAAACAATGCTTAGTCAAATTTTAAATTGTACCGATACAATGGGATCGGCTGAATTCGCCATTCAATAGACAAGTTTTTTTTGTTGGCATAGAGCCGTGAAATGTTTGTTTTGTTGGTAGCGTGTAGTGGTGGGTTTTTTTTGGCAGTTTTTTTGTGAAATATGATCGATACATCGATGATTGCGTATAATAGGTTTGTGCGTGAAGTGTGTTTTGTAAATATTTGAGGAAACTTGAAGTATTTATGTAAGAGGTTTATTTATTTGGTCTTTTTGTTGATTTTGACCTAATTTGTTTTATTGACATAAAATATAATATATAAATTGAAGCAAACAAAGCCGTTTGTGTAGGCACCGCCAACCGTTGCCAAATAATAATAAACCAAAGTACTTACCTACTGAAATATTATTTTTATTAAAACATGTGGTAGAACATGCTAAAATTAATAATAGTACAGATACGATCACGTTTCTTACAATCAATAGTTATTAATATTCAACCACAATGCGACCAACGAACCGGAAGTCTCATCTTTTGTAATAGACAACCCTTCCGGTATCAAAACTTAAAAAAAAATGAATAAGGGGCCATATGGACCCATTCATTCTATCTGCCGTCTCACGGGTTATCTTTACCTTTTCATGTGATCTTAGTTTTGTTATTATCCTTTTTATTTATGATCTTTTTGTAAGCGAAAGTCGTAAATGTTTTGGTCAGTCTTCGATTATATTTAAACCATTATGTTTACAACACATTAATGTTAACCTTTGATGGCTATAAAAGAAATGTCTTCTTCGATATGTATCTCTGATTAACATATTTATGTTTTTTTTTATCAGCTAGAGATAAATCTTAACTGACGCGATGACGGTTAACATGTACCAAATAAATTTCAAAATTAAAAAGGTACTTAGAAGAAATTTCAAGAATGATGTTTTCAATATTAATGTAGAACATCAAAAAATACTTCAATCTTAGGCCGGGTACTGGCCGGCGTTACTGGGCGTAACGTCTCACACAGCGAACGCAGCAGGAAAGAAGGCGTTCGCAATGAGCAACGAGGTGGATTTTAGACGTTTCATGCTCGCTGCGAATGGAACATTAGGCCTCGTAACACAGGTCAGTACCCGGCTTCATATTTTCATTTAATAGCACAAAAGTTGAGAGGAAGAAGCGAACACACAGACATCGCCACACCACGTCTGTAATGGCTAATTACGATCTCGATATAGTGTTATGTGTGTACTTAATTCTACACGTTGCATACCAGCCCAGAAATCAACACACAAACCTACATAATCCTTATTAATAAGCCCAATTCATCAGCCCTAGAAGTCGTTAACATAACAAAAGAGATTCCCCTTCAAAAATAAATAATAAACTAAAATTATATGCAAATTCACGAACCATAAGTTTCTATAGAACCCTTTACCGGTGAAGGGTTAAATGTAATATATGCAGAGATAGGTCATAGAACATGTTTGGCCTCATTCAAAATATTACTTCTAAAGTGAAAGGTCGTGTTGTGAGTGTGATTTTTGTGTTTTTGGAAGGTACGTTGGGTTTTAAATTTTATTCTTCCCACGAAATTTTTGTTACATACCTACTTGCTCGTATTATGAAAGCTTCCTCAGTCATCGATCTATGCTTGAGTAACGCTTTTCTATGGTGTAGGTAACACTCAAGTATAGATCTATCACTGAGCAAGCCTTCATAATACGGGCCTAACTTCATGTAAGTTTGACACGTATGCTATTAGGATTGTTGGTTTGACATTGTTGATCGGTCTATCAAGACGTCAGAAATCTTAATAAACACGTTGATAGACCTACAAGGTTACCAGTAAGAACCTTTTAGCGGAACTTGAAGACTGTGGAATATTTTATAATATTTTTTATACTAAATCTTTCCAAAAGCCTTTTCTAACTAATTTCACAATAATGTGAAGTACTTAATAAGAATACTAGTTTGAACCTTACAGCTTAGACACCAACCCTTTAGTTTTTTTTTTTTTAAATATATAGACTATAACCCAAAATAGATATAAATGACATGAACTTGTTCAGGCCCTAGCAGGGCTTGAACAAGTTCAATTGTCAAAACAAAAACAGCACATTTCCAATTAGCGATGTACCTACGTTGCATCTCAGTATCGATAACTATCTCTCAACTTGTGAAGCTAATAGTGTTGTCTCTTCTACAGAATTACCGATAATTAAGACGTCAAGATAGACATCTTTATGGTAACAGTTAATTCAGTTAGGGCTTTTCTGAGTGTCAATTAAAATAAACGTTTCACGCCTTACGAAATATTGTTATTGGAAAACATTCTTATGTGGGATTCCGATACTACATCGATATAACTGTTAAAAATACCGATCCTAAAGAATTTCACAATGAATTCAAAAAACTTTAAGATGGTACTATTTTATTTTGTGATGTCTCATCGTCGATTAACAGATAGCGTCCCGTGTTTTTCTTTATTTGCTTAGTTACTTATACTTGCTTCTACCCTCAGCTTCACACGCACTTTTTTGGGATAAAAGTATTAAAAAGTAGCCTATGTCTTATCCGGGATATTATCTATCTCCCAGAAAAATTTAATTGAGATCTGTTGAGCCGCTTCGTCGTGAGAAGGTAACAGACAGAGAAACCGAATTACTTTTGATTCTATACTCACTGATTTTTCCCTACGACATATCCATACTAATAAGGATATGAAAAAATTATCAATATGAAGTTCAGATTACTTATGTAGTTTTTTTTGTATGTTGATTTTGATATCACAAACCTCTCTGGCAGGTAGATATCTACTAAGCTTGTTTGGTATGGCAAAACAATAAAGCTAATGGAAAAATGTAACTAGATATATTTGTCAATACATTTCCAACGCCATAACATTTATGTATTAGAAATATGTCCGAATTGCAATTTTACTATCGCACAAGCCTAAACCACCGAGTCAATTCTGAACTTTAGCTCATAGAAGATAGAGTTGAATATCGAATAGCAAGAATTGTGAATATATGCTTTTTTCTTTGGAAAATTTGTCCCTATACTGTTTGATCGATTGACAAGTTGAGGGTGGGGTTTTCGGTAAAATATTACCTACCCTGAGTTCTATATCAAAGTGTTTTAGTTTTATTCGATAGCTTTGGCTTAAGCTTTCCAATATAGAAAGAAAATGAACACGTTCACTCGGTGCTGGTCTGATTTTTTATGAGAAATAATATATTATTTTAGAGTCATGAACTTTATTGTTGATAAATTTTTTGTTGTAAGTAAGGTTTGGACAGTAAAATTATAACTCAGTCATCTCAATATTCATGAAATTATTTTGTAGTAATGACAACTTTTTGCTAAGCTTATCAAATTGGACTGAGTTTAATAGTTTTAAGCCAGAATTATTGTGTAAGAAGTGAAACTACAGAATTTCCAAAAATACCTACAACCTCAATAATATTCGTGAATAAAAAGACATCTGCTTCTATCGTTCAGAACCAAAACATTTTTACATAAACAAGTTAATCAAATCAAAACTCAGGGTGAGGCACGTCGTGTACCATTTCCATACAATTAACGGCGCAAATGACCCGAAAGCACGAAAAACCAAAACGTTTCTATCAAACCATAAATAACAACAAAATTAACAAGCCCAAATTACGTAACAAAAGGTTCCAAAATCCAAATTAAATGGAGTAATTTAGCCTAATAACTCGGTTACCATAGACAGTTTGACTCGTAAAATTCAACAACCGTTCTATTTACAGATACGATCTGATTGAGGGTTTGGAATTTTTTATATGTGTCTTATGAAATTCAAAACTTTTTTATGGTTAACGATGCCTCATTTAATATTGTAATAATTTTTCAAAGATAACAATTTTTTACCAACTCTGAGAATTTTTTCACAAATTGTATTGCGTTGTACCAAAAAACTAACAAAATAATATGTATAGAAATTCGATAGACCGCTTTTCTATAGTTTTGGTTAATTTAATATTAAAAATATAAGGATGAAAGATATTACGTAACAATTCCGCGAACAAACCTTCTCCAATAAGATCTAACAAAATGTAGTCCGTGTAGAAGACCACACCAACCACAAATAATATCAAGGCAAGTACCTAAAAGCAAGTTGATAGATGTTCTTTCATTTTGTGGTTGGTGTGGTCTTCTACACGGACTACTTTTTGTTAGATCTTGTTGGAGAAGGTTTATTCGCGGAATTGTTACTAAATATCTTTTATCCTTATATTTACAATGGATTTCCGCAAAGTAACGCCTGAATCTATTATATAATTTGTTATTTTTGATGGGACAAAAAATGTAGAACTGGTATATATTCTTAAAATACTTGCAATAATTTCGGCTGCTCCACAGAACTTCTAACTACTTTACGCATCACTTTGTCCAAATACCACGAACCCACCTGTGTTGCTAGTTGACAATAAATTACTAGAAAATACAAATACCCACTTGAAAGACAAAAAGTATATAACCGACGGGTAGCGATCATAGCCGATTACCAAGTTCTTTATTAGGCATCTTTTAACAGAAACAGCGAAATAAAATTTAACGACCGACGTTAAAATGAATACGACTACTCATTCCCATTTGGGCATGCCATAAATTAAGTAGCAATGTAAAAAATCAAGAAGGCTTTAAAAATTAACCAACTCTTATTGCGAGGCTGGAAAGGCTAAAATCATTTGCGTTTGATCGAGATAAGATTGTTGCAGACGCGACCTTAAGTCGCATATTGTCGGTAATTATTTTAGTGGTCATTTAGTGGTTGTTGACTATGGTTATGTATTTAGACAGTGGTCAGCGTTTAGCTGTAACCTGTAGGTAATGGTGTTTTGTAATAGCCTGGCTGGACAAATAAAGAATAGGGTGACCGCTGATCACATGGATAGTAAAAGGTTTTTTATATTTCACACTTAATAGTCTAAAGCTTTTTTCTTCTTGAATCAGAACATCAGTATCGCTCTACAACATTTGATAGTGTAAAATTAAGTCGTGTCTTACGTTAGTTTTATACATAGCAATGTTTATTTAACAATTAGTATGGACATCGTTTCGGAACATAAAACCATTTAAATTTTATAAAAAGTCTTTAATTAATGTAAATAGGTATTTTTTGATCAGTTTTAAAAAAGAACGATCATTCAGTTAGGTACTATTGGTAGGAAAGTTTATTACTAACCTTATTATGACTTACTAAAATTGGTAGGTTACAATTACTGATTTATTTAATTTCAATTCTTTGCAATGACATTTTGTTTATTTGATAGCTTTATATAGAAATCAAAAAACTCCTACGTCACTTGACCTCGTTGTGTAGTTGGTTAGCACGTTCCCGTACTGAGGGAAAGACGCGGGTTCAAGTCCCGTCGAAGTCGAAACATTTTTGGGATATTATTTGATTTCTTATAAATTAACCCAGTGTGAGGCTTACGCACTATAATAATAAAAACCTTAATAACTTTAATTAAATATTTTATAACCATAATATTTATTATGGGCACAAATATAGGACAATAATGGCTTTTTTATTTATTACTAGTTTCAACCCGTGATTTCGCACGCTTTGTTTCTGTGAGAACTTTCTTAGGTTATTTACATCCCATGGGAACTGATGTATGAGTTAAAAAGTACTTTTGCATAGGTAATAATATAATATTGCAGAGGCAGCTCTAGAACTGCCTCTGGAATATTTCAGCCCAATCCGTTAAGTAGTTTTGCCGTGAAGTAGTAACAAACACATCCACACATCCATTCAAACTTCCGGATTCATAATAATGAGTGTGACATCAATATCTGTTACACAACTACAGTTTAAGAAACCATGCTTATTATAATATTTAAAAAGTATTCCTTTACTTCAATAACAAACACTTTCACATTATGACATTAATTTTGCGCAAACATGTACATGATGATATTTTTCTCTATTTTAGCTAGACAAAACATGTCAAGTGGGTTCAATGTGATGTAGACGAAAAAGTTACAACGTTCCTAAATCTTAAAAAAAAACCTAGAACATTTTTCCGCAAAAGGCTACATTTGACAAATCAAAAAATCACAACGGTACGTTTTTACAAAGGAGCTTTATCGATTTGTCCCTACCCATACACCCACACATGCACATAGAGGGTCGCAACTCGCAAGGTAGGGTGGTACCAA
This sequence comes from Eupithecia inturbata, assembly GCA_963662085.1. Lineage (NCBI taxonomy): Eukaryota > Metazoa > Arthropoda > Insecta > Lepidoptera > Geometridae > Eupithecia > Eupithecia inturbata. Next base: position 11,683,017 of record OY759191.1, read on the forward strand.
CTATCGTAGTACGTATAGGTACATAATGCCGTTCACCCCATCAATACTATAATGTATGGAGATTCGTATTATTTTGTGATCGATTTTACGTTGTATCGGAAATTTTATGTTGGTTGGTAAAACGCATTTACAGGTATGGCTCGCGTGATGGATTATGCATGATGTTGTCTAGTTTATGTATGGTTCGGGAACGTTAACCTATGATAAAGCACGTGTAGTGTATGGAATAGGGTAAGTATGGAAAACCTGATACACGAAAGTCAAATCAAGAAAAGATAAATTGACACATCATTGAATAAAAACTTGCGCGAAAATGTCTAAGAAGAATACAATTATTTTATTATTCCGATCATAATTAAAGAATTATTTTGATTATAACAGTTTCCTAAATTATAATAAATCATGCGTTACCTAATAACTTTTAAATGTTTAGGTATTCTATTCTATTTTATCTATAAAGGATGTTCGGCAGATCGTGTGCCGTGTGCTTAATAGTTCAAATTTCGGAAACTAAACAACAATCTTTAAAAAATACGCTTTTCAAGATTAATAAAGCCGCCAAGCTATTGCACTTGGTTCCACCTGCTCCCAGTTACCATATGGCACACGGTCTGCCGAACACCCTGTATAACACAAGCTCTGCTTAGCTTGGGGCTAGTTGATGTTGTATGGAATTGTCCAGCATTATTATTATTATTATTCTACTTTTGTTACAAACCTCTAAACAAAAACTCCAAACTCTGATAACCTTTTATTATCGTATTTGTCTTCGAAAAGACAAACAACAAGAAAATGGAGTTCCAAACTCAAATCTCAATTCCATTTAATTCATCGACAATAAAGACCGGAAGTAAGTACCAACATTCGCCTCATAAAAATTCGAATTATAAACTCGTTCTAAATGACATCGTCACGCCACCGTATTCCGCCCACTGCCACAGTTGTCAATCTACTGACATTCTTATTCTTAACAACCAGTCTTGACGAATGTGACAGGGCGATGCTTCGCTGTCATAATCAATTAGCTGAGACCAGAATTAATTGGTTTTGATTAGGAAACTAGTGATAGATGGAATACATTTATTTTACTATGATTCGACAGAAATCACACTTTTAGTAATCATTTCCTCAGTTTTAATTGATTTTTAAGTAGCCCTGAATGCAGTTTTATTATAATATTAAAATAACAAGGTATTTTGTAGGTTACATAATGGCATTTAAACTGAACTTTAAGTAGGTCTTCTTACCTTTACGCAGCATCAGCATAAGTTTTTGAAATTTAAGCGCGACGCGAAAATAAGATTTTTACCACTAAACAAAAAATAAAACAGAACGTCTTTTAAAAAATAACTAAACCCGCCAACCAACTTCCACTACCAACAAAAAAGAAATAATATTCAAATTTGGAATACGGAGACGGGTCCCGAAGGAAAATCGAGAAAATCGTCATCTCCATGCGACGTACGGCGAACGAATGTCCCGCTCAAACTACGCTACAATTTCCTCCGTGAAAACCGAATCTACTGCGCTGGGTAAGTATAAGGAAGGGTGGTTTTTCCTTCGAATTTCATAAGTATCTACCTTTCTTTATATCTGAGCGCAAGAACTACGCTCACCCCTTGAGAATACCTCGTGAGACTCGATCGCGCGTCGCCCGGGAGCTAAACGTATCCGCCCCCGCCGAACGAACGCCAAATTCAAATCTATTCCAGTTGGAATACGACTGCTACAAGAATGGGAGGGAATAGAGATGTGATGTTTTTATTTTATCGATAATTCTAGTCAGGCAACGGTAACATAGATAAAATGTATTGGGTGGTGAGTAGAAATATATTTATGTATGTAGATTCGTGTGTTCGAGAGTAAGATATGGTGTGGGCTTCGCTTCACGTATGACTGTAGCGCGTATATCTATGTCAGTGTAGGAACGTGCTGCGTCTGAAATGTGAATTTTGATACCTACGTAGTATATATTCCACCAATTTGTCACAATAAGAAATATCGTATCGGGTAAAGCAATTTCGTGAAATTTTTCCTTGTACCTTTACCCTTTTTAAAGAATGTTATAATGAAAAGCAACATTGAGATGATATTGGAAGACCTTTATAAAGTTCAATAGAACTAATGGGCGGAAAATGATTAACCATCCAACAACGTGTTAATTTTTACGCCCAAAGCGTAGTCGCTCTTGTGTAAAATTATCCGCTGAAATAAGTTTTACGGTTAAGCGGTAAAGGTATAGGAAAATTCAGTTCAAAGTGACACATCATCGAAAAATCAGATCGAGGTTTTATAAAATTGAAGCTTGAGCTATATAGGGTTGAATGCTTCGATAAAGACAGTTCAATGACACACATTTTCTAATTCGAACGTCTTAAAATAAATGCGAAATGATTCTGCCAGCAACAAGTCCCATTCATTCACGGGCAAGGGAGAGGGCAATTCAATTAGAAAGGGAAAGAGAGGAATTTAAAAAGTGAACGCCCGGAAAGTTAGGCGGGAAAGCTCCGTGCTAATAACCTGTTGCTTCCGCAGCTAAATTAAATGTAAGAGCTGACCAAAACTCAATCGACTATCGATACTTTCAACTTGTTTGCCCATGACTATTCAGTTCAGGGTAGGTAGTTATGCTCAATGTTTAATTACTCCTTTTTAGGCATTCGAAATTATAAGTTCAGCAGAATGTAGTTACCTTCTAAACTTAACAAAGCTTCTAAACACAAAATCAGGTAAAATCAGACCAAAAGGAATTAATTTGTAGAATTATTTGTTTAAAATTGAGCTTGATAAAACTATTTTTTACTCAGAAGCACAAGAGTTGTTGAATTATATGACTGAAATTGAGCTTGGTAAAGCTTTTTTTAATCAGAAGCATATGTATGAGCTTATGTAGGTAAGCAAATTTTTTTCCCTTCAGTACCACAAACACCCATTCATTTAACCAAAGAAATCCTTTGCACCTTATCGATTTTCTCCATTTCATTTTGATATTAAAGAGTCTATCCGAAATTGAGCACATTTATCATTTTACTATTTTATGAGATGCTACGTTGGGAGGCGCGAGCTATCTCGAAATATCGATAGAAGAGAGTACACCCCTACGCTTCTTTTCTCGTAAAATGAAAAGGAAAGAGTTACACGAAAACTTATCAGTAAGAAAAGGACAAAAGAAAGAGCCGCGACGAGATAAGTGTTCTAATTTATACTCAAATTGCGAACGTCGTCGTCACGAAAACCACGTGCGAAATAAGTTCCTAGTTTCTGAATGACATAAAAACTCAATCGAAGCTGCACTATTTTGATCTCTATAGCTGGACAAAAGAGTTTAATTTGTAAAATAGGGGTTCACCAAGAAATAATATCTTAAAATTTTCATTTTTGAAATCTGAACGCGGCGTCTGCTCCCTTCGCCGAGAAGGTTTGAATCTTAAGTTGTTAGAAACATGGTTGTTTTTTTACTGAGATGCGATTGCAAATTAATACATCAGATTTTAAAAGAAAGCCTTGCATACTAACTAGGGCTGTGTCAAGGTTAAATTGGCGCGGAACTTTATTAGTGGGTTACTAGGTTAACTGCTACTTTTAGGGGTTGATTTAGGGTGCGAAATTAGCAATATTTGTTTGCGAATGCTTTTGTACATTTGTTTGGGTAAGATGGGAAACTCGGCAGCTTACAGTAAGCTAAGCAAATTTAAATTTTCCCAAGGAACTTTGGAATATCTAAATTTGTTTATTGTACAATGTTTGACACTGCAATTATAAATGACTATACATTTCCCTCATTTTGATTGATTTTTTTTGTGGCAAAGACATTCTAAATTACAAAGATTTACCAACAGATTTTACACTAGCCATACTCGATGTAGAATGTTTGTAAACAAACCACGCACGACACAAATAACTAAAACTCACTTGCTTGGCGTCGAGTTATAGATATAATTGTAAGCAATATTTATTGAAGGAAGGATCTCAAATCGACAAAGATTGTAAATTGCGTATAAAATACGCGGCAACAGAGTGAATTTTAGGTTTATGTTAAGTATGGGCGGTAGTGTACAGAATATTCTAGGTACTTAACGTTACTTAACTTGATATTTTATTTACTTGACTAAACATATTCTATATCAAAGAAAAATATTTTAAAACCACGAAGACCGCAGATTCTATTAGTAAAAATACGATTTTAGAGATTGTTCTGAATATTTTAAAACTTATCTGTTTTAAAATATTCAGAACAATCAGCAATTTTGTCCTTGACTATGTATCTAAGAATATGACAAAAATCTAGGCTCCTCTTCATATTGATCTTCAATCAGTAGGTAAGTACTTTTTTTGTTTCTCGGCCGTGGAACTTCGATTACGAAAAGACTGGTCTGGAGGGAACCAGAACTATATCGGACTCGACGTCCTGATAAGGACGTAATACCCAATAAAATCCTTCTCTCGCCATTTTCGCCGAACCACGGGAACATTTAAACCTACCGCTGCCAGTAGGGTATATACGTAAGAAATATTTAACCTACACAAAACCCATCTTCAGTCGGAGGAAAGCCCTTCTGAGGGTCTCACCGTCTCACCCTTTGTACCCGGCGGCTGAGACACGTGTCAAAAATGCAGTTAACATCTCGCATGGTGGGAATTTTAAGTTTTTCTCGCATTTTTTCCTTCCATTGATCATCTCTTATAAGCTTTGGTTGCCTGGAAGAAATTGCTTTTAGCGATAAGGCCGCCAATTCTGTTACCTTTTACCAAACTGTTTGATTTATAAGTTATCTGAATAAAGCATTATCTATCTTTTTTAATACGAACAATGAAGGAGCACGTAAGAGCCTTCCTTTGTGTAAGAAGGTTACCTACCTTCTCTGCCATCAAATAAATTTTCAAAGATTCTTCAGCAGGAACAAATTCTAGAGCATACGATTTTAAAGCTAATTGTGACAAAATAGTAAACGGTTATAGAACTCTTGTTTCTTTCGGGGTAGTGACATAAGTACGTAAACTTATTAGCTTTTTGATTTTTGAATAAGTATCTAAACTATTCGAATTTAGAATAATTAGGACCATTTTTTAAATAGCCTTACCCGAGAAAGCTAGATTCTAAGTAGTACCTAAGCAGGAACGCTTCCATTCAAAATTCGAATTCAAAAAGCATTCGAACATCGAATAGGCATAAATTTTGTCGCCGTCCGATGAACTAAACTAAATTTTCCAATAGTGACGCAAGATGGCGGCTAAGCTGCATGTGTGGGTGCTTGTTATCCAGTCAGTCTTTCTCGCATATTTCCCATTCGTTTTGACAGGCGGCGAGGGGAATAGGGATAGGGTTGTAAGTCGCTTTACCAAGCTTTCAAATTTACAAAAAGCTCGGGAATTTCTGACTAAAGGTTTTATGAGAAATGGTTTTTCCAAAAGTATTTTTATTATTTTATTGTAGTTTTCTTTGTCACTACAGTCATGTAGTGACAAGCTAGAACTACTGCAGTGACAAGATTGAATAAACTTTAAATCTAGGGTCCAATTTCGCCGATCGCTGCCAGAACTCAGTTCAACAGAACCAAGTTCAGCTTGTTTAAGTTCAAATTCGTAATACCTATTGTGTGTCATTGAACTCGACTTAGTGCTTGAACCGGATCAACTTTATGTCGGAAAAATGCGCTGAACTCGATTAAAGCGCTAAACTAAGTTTATACACATAGACATATCATTTATTTTCCACCACACAATATAAATATAAAATTATGAAATTAAAATTTAATACAAAATCACCTATTTATTACACAATAAAACTAATTAAAATTATGTGAAAAATAAGTATGTAAGTAGGTGACCAATGTGTGCTGCAGTAGCAAAATGGGCTAGGCTCAGCATAATGCCGACTGTTGTGAACAGAAGGCGCTGTTATTCTGCCTAGACCAGAACAAGAACAAGCACAGGACCCTGCGATCACAAAATATTAAATAGGAAAAATGTATAAACTCGCTTAGTTGTAAAAATAGTGCCTTTGAAAGAAAAAATAAAATATTATGTGCATAAATAATAACAAAGAACAAAAATAAATAAATATAACTATAAAGACTATTATGTGCGTTTGTAATACTTACTTAGTTTACAAGTACCTAGGTACCTGTACCGCTTCTGTGCGCACACAGGCGCGTAGCGAACCGCACACGTCCCTCGTTATGGGATGAAACGTTGGTGTTCTTCCAATACAAATAAGATTTGTAGAATTCGTCAAACTACGATAGTTTTATAGTAATATATTACTTAATGTTTAAAAAAAAACAAATTTTTAGTAACATCTCTCTAACCAAAAACCCCGAAATCGCACCTACCGCCTTCCACCCTGTCCTCCACCTCCCCTATCGACCTCTCAAGGGTTCCTTGTTAAACGACAATCATGCACCGCTATATCATGTGGATGAAATTATTTACCTACTGAAATGTAATACGAAATAATAATGCAAGTCTCCAAAGAGTTTCGTATGCAAGTTATGCAACCTTTTTCAGGAGTTATGCAACATGCAACCTCCTTGCAATTAGGAATTTGCAGTTTGAGTTTGGTTGTTAAAAGTTTTGTTTATTCGTAACTGACAGGTAGAGTCTGATTTCATCAAGGATTTTACGGATTTTATCAGATTTTTTTAGTACATATTGGTGTACTAAACTAAATTAATTTGACACACTAAAAATGATGCCGTCCTTATTATTTCGATCGTTGTGAAAGGGACGTTGATATTTTTAGTGCTTGGTCAATTCAAATGTCGCTAAAACTAAATGAGTTTGACAGCACTAAATAAATAAAGACTTTGTGATTATGATTACTAAATTAGTTGTTGGTATATGATTTTAAAAATGAATTAAATGTTCAAGAGGAATTTGAGATTTCTCTAAAAATCTCCTTCAGCCAAAATAATTTAAGTGGTAAAGGGGATTTTTAGATTATTCTGTCTAATAATACCCTTACGCCACTAAAATGAGATACTAAGGGGATTTTTGAAAGTCTAAGAATCCCTTTCGCAGGGGATTCTCCAAAGCAAAAGAACGAAATAAAAAGGATGGCATCAATTATAGTTCTATCAAATTAGTTTAGTTTAGCTTTGGCTCCATCTGAATTGACACCATTATTGTCATCCTTAACTTCACAGAACCAGCATCTATCTCTTTCTCTAATATTATAGAGGTACGCAGTACTATATGTACCTCTATAGTTATTCTGTGGTAGAGGCAAGAGTTTGAATGGTTGTTGCAGCTTCACGTCAAATCAAAACTGCTGAAGCTGAAAATTAGCATTGATTTAAGCTGCGGCTAGTCAAACTATCAAACTAATATTAAATGTATGGATGATTGTTGCCTCTACACGCCATAATTACTGAACGGATCAGGTTGCTATTTTGTACACAGGTAGTTAGACTAAGTCTCGAATAAAACACAGTTTTTGTTACACCAATCAGTTCCATGGGATAGAAATAACCTATAAACGTTTTCATAGAAGCAAAGCGTGCGAAGCCGCGGGCATAAACTAGTTTACAATAAATTAAATGAATATATTTTAGAAGGTAATTAAGTACTATTTACACCAAAGTCGCAAATAAAATGTAGTCAAAGTTGGTACAGTAGGGGTCAGAAGTGGTGACCTAAATTCTAAAGACTCTCTCTCTCTCTTGTCTTGCAGCCAGTCGTAGTGATTACGACCTTTTTAAATAGATAAATGAAACTTAAATCAATGATGAAGTTTAATAACTATACATATTTGGGTTGAAAAAGTTATTTACCTGTTTCATTAAATATTGTTATTTTATTTCGGATTTTTTTTATAAATTATTGGAATAATAATTCTTTCTTAAGTTTTCAAAAAAAAATGCTTTAAACGAGCATATTAATTAAATTACATATTTTTTTTAATAATTTAATCGTAACAGATGAAATAAAGATCAAACATGAAAAAAAATATGATAAAAAATAAAATAATGTCAAAATAAATTAAGGATTTGAACGATGAAATTCAGAATTAGACGAAATTTACTTTTTTAAATCGTATAACCTTCAAGCGAATAATATTCGATTGAAAGTTACTGCTATCTTAATAATATTATGATCTTTATGGTATGTCTCCAAAAATTACCGCAGCTGTACATTACATACCTAATACAATACACAGGGATCTCTACATTTTAGTTTTTCCTCTGTAATTTTCATTGATTGTGTTGGAAACGTCCAATTATTTCCATCCACACAGTCCCTCGCCCAATTAACTTTGGAAGTGTATAGTAAAAATAATTTGTCTGTCGATTTAACACGATGCTTATTTTCGGGTAGCCCGCCAAAAGAGTCGAGTCACAGTAAAAAATATAGTTGAAACAGTAGGATAAGTTACTATGTTTTATTTGTCTTCTTTGTATCCCATTGCTTATAGCATTTATAATTCAATCTGAAATAAAATAAAGTATGATTTATTTATTTATTAAGAACTACCAACAGAAAAATCACATTACATGTAGAATAACAAAATAAAGTGATCTTAAGTCTAGTGTTTTTCTAAATAAAGGGTGCCACAGCGTGAACATTTTATGGGTCAAATAATATCCAAAAGTTTTCCGACTTCGACGGGACTTGAACCCGAATCCTTCCCTAAGTACAGGAATGTTATAACCAACTACACTACGACTACAATAAAGAGAAAGGTGAAATAGTAGAAGAAGAGTTGTAAAATATAACAAAGTTACACAATAAAAATGTAGGTAATACAATAATAAAAAATAATAAATGTAGGTAATGCAAGATAAGGAAAACTTAAACACTTATAAACTAACCAAAATCAACTTTAATTACTACTTAGTTATGTATGTATCATATCATGGCTGCTGTGTGGTGACGGCTTAGAATTTGAACCACCCCATCTCTTCCCGCGGGTGTAGTAAGAGCGGGCAGCAGTGCCCCTGCAGAACAATTCTACCACCGAACTGCGATCCCCAACCCGCATGCTCAGCGTGTGGATTATGGGCATTACCCCCCATGAGACAAAAGCCAATAAGGCGCTTATCAGGGCGAGGCATGTGCCCAGCATTGGACCAATATACTGTGGAGGAGGTATTTATCATGGTAAAGTTGATAAAAAATCTCGCCTCTGCATCAACGTAAGATAGTTTATGTGAGTGGTGTTCGTTTGGCGGCACTTCATCTATCTTCAATCATCATTCATCACTCAATACGTCCACTGGTGGGTATACATAAGAGTAGACAAAAGTTGTATGAACTGTATAGTGAAAAACAATACAATTTTAGCCAGGAGTTCAAAGTAAAAGTAAAAAATTACTCAAAAATGTTTAGAAAAGTTTGTCATATAGCAAAATCAAATCAAATAGTGAAAATGTAATAAAGTCAACTTGGAAAATAATAAATAGTGAGACTGGAAAAGTCAGCACCTACATTAATGATTACAATTTAAAGATTAATGATTGCTCAATCAAAAATGATGTTAAAGTAGCCCAAGCATTTGAAAACTTTTTTACTGACATTCCAATCTCTACTACAAAGTGTGTAAACTCTTCTCAAGTAATCGCCGAGTCATTACTTATAGGAAATGTACCTAAATGCAAAAATACATTTAATTTTAATCATGTTGATGAAAGAGATATTAAAAAAACCTTTAAACTATTAAATATAAAGAAAACTGCAGATCTCTGGGGAATTTCCGTTAGAATTATTAAACCATTGATTGATATCATTGCACCAGATCTAGCTTTTATATTTAATGAGTCTATTGATTGTGGCGTATTTCCTGATCTAATGAAATGTAGTAAAATAATCCCACTGTTTAAATCGGATAGTAGGTCTGACCCTACTAACTTTAGACCAATATCCCTACATTCAGCATCTGCCTACATTCAGCAAAGTTTTTGAAAAACTTATTTTACATCAATTGCTTAGGCATTTCAATGGAAATGACCTGCTACATAGTAAGCAATTCGGGTTTACTCGCGGCAGGTCAACTACTGACGCCGGTGTAGAGTTACTAACGCATATTTTTGATGCTTGGGAGAAGTCGCAAGATGTATTAGGCATTTTTTGCGACTTGTCAAAAGCATTCGATTGCGTACACCATGAAACATTAATCAGGAAACTAAATCACTATGGAATAAGGAACAGCTCTTTGGGTCTTCTTACATCTTATTTGAGTAATAGGATACAAAGAGTTGACATTAATGGGAGACGGTCTTCGGGGTCTGTAGTTACAATGGGTGTACCGCAGGGATCTATCCTCGGCCCTTTCCTATTTTTAATTTATATTAACGACCTGCCTCATCTTGTTAAGAATAATCACGAGATTGTATTGTTTGCTGATGACACTTCATTAATTTTTAAAATAAAACGACAAGACACGAATTTCGATGATGTGAATAATGCAATTTCAAAAGTAGTCCATTGGTTTAATGTCAATAATCTTTTGCTTAACGAAACCAAAACGAAATGTATTAGATTTATTCTACCTAATGTTAAACAAGTTCAGGCTGATGTAAATGTAAAAGGAGAAACGTTAAAAATTGTAGAAAGTACCGTTTTCTTAGGAATCACCTTAGATAATAAACTTCAATGGGGCGCACACACAGATAAGCTATCGAAGAGACTTAGTTCTGCAGCATATGCTGTCAAAAAAATCCGTCATCTTACAGACGTGGATACATCTAGACTTGTTTATTTCAGCTACTTCCATAGTATTATGTCTTATGGTATTCTACTGTGGGGGAACGCTGCAGATATTAACACCGTATTTGTGTTGCAGAAGAGGGCTGTTCGTGCTATTTATAGTATGGGTCCCAGAGAATCCCTGCGTGATAATTTCAAAGAAATAAACATAATGACAGTACCATGTCAATATATTTATGAAAACCTATTTGTACACTCATAGAAATATCAATCGGTTCCCTAAAAATAGCGATGTACATAATTTGAATACAAGGAATAAACATAAACTCGCTGTGCCCACAACTAGACTACACAAAATTAATGTATCTTTTAAAGGGCAATGTATACGCTTCTACAACAAAACTCCTAGTGAGTTGCAAAAATTATCAGTAAATAAATTCAAATAAATTGTCAAAACCTTCCTGTGTAAAAAGGCCAACTATGAAATATCAGATTATCTAGGGGATAAAAAAGCGTGGGACGGAATTTGCTCCAACTCGAAAAATAACAACTAACAGGCTAAAGGTTTCTTCGTCGCTTCTTTACTTTAGTCTACGTACCGAAGCGACTGAAATCAAAAATATCACTTTATTTCCGTGTCAGTGTTTAATTATTAAGAATTTGACCTTTTCTAAGTATACATTTATTGTATTTATGGAAATAAAGAGTTTTTGACTTTGACTTTGACTGCTGAACATGGCATCCTGGGGAGGCACAAGGTAGGAGTGGTCGATTCCTACACCGTAACCGTCGTCAACGACTGTTGGTACATTCGTAGATTTAATTAATTAGGTAAGTAGACTAGCTCCCTCGTAAACACTAGGCACAGGTAGGCATGTGTATGGTTATATTTGCCACTTGTAAGAAAAATCACAGCAATCATTGTCTTCTCTGCATCGACTATATTTTTGCTGTGCCAGGAAAAAGAGTGGAATCGAGTCGCGACTGAAACAAATGCTCGAGATCCGTTACTTGGACTAATAAGGGGAAAATATCGATACTTTTTGTCGATGATTTGTTACCTGAGAAAAAGGTTATTTTTTACCTGATTTAATATTCAGCTGGCTACAGCCAGCTAGGCGTACGTAGAAGCTACTCTGCGATACGAATCCGTTATATTTTTCTGCGTCGGTGATTTTCAATTACTTTACGCAGCATTTATAAGACTGTAATAAATGATAAGTGCTGTAAAATTAAATTAATTAATTTCTCTAATTGTAGCTGTACATATTAGATAGTTTATGTTAAACTTTAAAACGGTTTTCTTGTTTTAAATAAAACATAAAGTCAGTACAAAGATATCATCAATGCTTTATCATTTATTACAATTTTTTAATGAACTATAAAATGCAATTGGAACCTAGCAATAACTTTTTATGAAGAAAAACATCTTCATAAAACATAAAAGACAGACATTTCAGCCAGTCTAGTAATCTGCAATTACCATAGAACAACTGATGGGTATCAAGAATTTATAGCAAATATAAATTCTTGATACACATCAGCAAAATAAAGTGATCTTAAGTCTAGTGTTTTTCTAAATAAAGGGTGCCACAGCGTGAACATTTTATGGGTCAAATAATATCCAAAAGTTTTCCGACTTCGACGGGACTTGAACCCGCATCCTTCCCTCAGTACAGGAATGTTATAACCAACTACACTACGACTACAGAGAAAGGTGAAATAGTAGATGAAGAGTTGTAAAATATAACAAAGTTACACAATAAAAATGTAGGTAATACAATAATAAAAAATAATAAATGTAGGTAATGCAAGATAAGGAAAACTTAAATACATATAAACTAGATAAACTGCTGTCTACTGTCTACTGTCTGTACCTTTATTTAACTTATTTTATAACCAAAAGCATATTTGACAAATTACGTTTGATAAACGGTTTTATGACTAATATAATATAATAAGTGATCGTGCTATCAAGCAATGATAAAGTAGATATAATTCTATTCGTAACATATTTAAATTCAAAACTTCAACAAGCCAGTAAAATAACCTGGCATAAAAACGGAGTTACGTACATGCCTATCCATGTAACATTTTATTACTGCAAATCAGTCAGCTGTTTTATAATTGAATTCTTTTTTAATTGTGAGGATATAACCGTCTTTTGCGTTGCGTATAAACAACTTGTAACCATCCATATTTTCATACGCGATAAATACCCCTTAACAAATACAAATAATAATGTGTTTAGATCGCGTAAGTTTAAAAATAGTTATTTTAATAAAATTTGGCACGGAGATACAATTTATCTTAGAAAAGGACATGTGCCATTTTTTGTCCAGAAATAAACAGTGCGAAGTAAAACAAAAAAAAAGCAGCCGATGATTTTGTCGTTGCATAAAGAGTCGATAAAAACACTTCCGGCTTTCCCATCACTAGTCAGATCGCGTTGAAGCGTGGAATTTCAGGGCCACTATAAATGTGTACAGTTTTGTTCTTGACATGGCACCATCAATTACGTACTACGAATGGAACAAGCCATTTGTTCTTATTTATGACTAGCACTTAGATAGGGGTTACTTACTTAGGGGTTACCTAGTAGATTGGGAAATGAGTGATGGACTGGTAACGAGAAAGAAAAGTAACTCACATTAAAACTATTGCCACCATCAAACTTATTTTTAGACATTTTGGCACCCATAACTGAAGCTCTGTTTTCTGGTAGCAATGACGCTTTGTGAAATGTTTAGCATATATTAATTATTTCCTCTATGGCCACTCTAAAGGTATTTTCCTTTATATCCATTCATAAGCATTAATTTGCCATACAAATGATTGGACAACAAGTACTAAGCCCATCAAGATGACCCTAATAAGGTCCAATTCAATAACATGCCATAGATGCTATTGACCACATAATTCCCTACTCAAGAATATTTTGTAAAGTTCAGCTCATGCCATTTAATACCTATTGAATATCGAGGGTCATGCAAAACCCTCATAACCTAAGAAATCTGAAATTCGAGGTACTTGTGAATATTTCTCATTTTGTTCGTTTTATTAGGATATACATACGTAGGGAATTTCATAGAATACGGGAACCAGTGACATGGAAAAATGAATATTATTAAAATATGCCGGCATACAGAGTTTACAGCTAGTGGTGGGCGAGGAAGTTATCGATATCGATGTTGGAGCTTTCAGCTGAAATCAGAACATTAACCGTAAGAATGCTCTTACTTTTTTCTTTACCCGACTACTTCTATGTCAACATGTTTGGTTCATTGACGTATTTGGTGTTTTAACGTACTGTTATTTTATCACATTCTCTTGAGTAAAAGTCATCCTCGTATTCCTAAAAGCGCGTCAGTCAAATGAACCACATATACTTACGAATAATTTTGCACCTTCTGGATAGATCTATTCTCTAAAAAAGAACATAGAGGAACTCTACCATGAATGCAAAGTTACAAAATATCGATATATCAACCCATTTGTCCCATCACAAGTCCAACTCACACACGCAAAATCGTGCTTATTCCGTCGAATGTCACATTCATAGGTAAAAATTCAACATCTAGATATGACGTTACCCTTTCTTTATCAAATACTTGCACACGCACGCACGTAACAAGATTTCCAGCGTAGCAACACTAACTAACACAAGTGTAAAAACTTTTGTAGCAAATCGACGTTACATTTTCAACTTTACGGCTTCCAGATAGGAGCGAACGTAAAAACTTGGGAAAACAATTCGGAAAGTTCCTATTTGAAACCGTCCTTATTAGCCTGAGATAGAGTTTGAAATAAAACATCGACGCATGCGACCTTATTGAAATTATCGATATACATTTTCCCAACACTATTTCAGATAAAAGAATTCCTTATTTATATTTAGTTTAGGTTGCTTTTGAAGTAACAGAAATGCAGAATGTTTTTATCGCATGGGTGAACTCGCGTGGCAACGTTAGTGTCCGAATGGGGTTGTAAGTTTTTGGTCGACTGCGCATCAATTTCGCGCATTTCCAACATGGCGGACCTTAGTCGATCGCGCCATTTTTGTTAAATTTTTCTTTCCGGCCTCGGAAATGTGGCTGGATTTGTGGGAAATTTACATTTTATAGAGTGGTATGGTGATATTTGTAGTGAAAAAAGCTAAAAAACGTTAGGTAAGAGCTAAGGAGTTTCTGATAGAGTCTCATTTGATATTTTCCTTCAGTTCTTGGTAAACTTTTAGTTGATTTGTAACCCTCAAATACCCTTTATTTTCCAATTTAATCATGTTCTCGGATAACTTACATATTAAATTTGTATATAAATTTGTCTAAAACCTAGTTAATAATTTATCCTATCGAATCCTTTGTAAGCTTTAAAAATAACACAAACTATTTATTTGTTTCAGTTTTCATTACAACTCTTCGGCCCGGAAGGAATAAGTATAATTGTATCACTTCACACACTTTAACATTTTAAAAGTAGAACGACGTTCAAAATTAATTATCAAACGGTTCTCACTGAGATTCTTAATTCAAATAATAACCACATGCAAACCAACAAAGAATCAAAGAAAGTTGCCAGTTAAATTATTAAATTACAACTTGCTTTGTGAACTTATTTGAATAAATTAATATAACAATGGATATTCAAATGCGTTCCCAAGGAATTCGATACGTTGATCTTTAGGAAGGGTAACCCTTGCAGGTAGCAAGATGACTGATAATTGTTACAAGTTATTGCTGTAACCTTAGAAGAGGAAACAGCAATAACTTGTACACTTATCTGTCATCTTGCTACGAAAGGGTTTAAAATAATGATTTATTATCTGCTCGTAATGATAAATGTTTTTCTTTATTTTTTCAGTTATGATCTTAGAGAACTGGCAACATTCAGTAACATGAATTGGCAACAAGATCCTTTAAGAAGCTGTAGTGGGGGAAAATATTGAAGCGTAACAGGTTACATAGTGATGAACTTTATTTGTGTTTGATATTATCAGATAGTTATGTCCATGTTAATAGTGATTATTTATTTAGCTAAATTAATTATTTGTTATCACTGTCTATGTTAATTCTAACAAATGAATAAGTAGTCTTCGTAATATTTTGCAGCATCCATCAGAGGACTTAAAATTTTTTTTTTTTTGCTTACATCTATATGTATAGCTACGCATAAAATAATATAAAATTGTTACTTTTTAAAACTAAAGTAATAACTCCACACGAACTAATAAATCTATAAAAACGCTTTTCTACCAATTCAAGGACCCCGTTTTCACTTTTTTCCAAATACAAACCCCAACTTTCGATCTTTTTCTATTTCCTTTAAACACATCTGTACGACAAAAAATGACAAAGCACAAAGAATATTCTAATTTCGTATTACAACGGACATTTTAAAAAGAAAAAAATAATAAAGGTTGAATGAAGGGTTAGCTTTTTGCTCTTTGGATGAAAACGAACACTTTTTCTATTATGCTAATGAAGGCGACATTTGCATAGACTTTTAAAAAGAAAAAAAATCACGCACATCTGTCGTTACTTCCGATTCCGGGTTCGATGTTTGAATGTTGAGGAATAAGTTGTTTTAATTTGCAGAACTAAGAGTGTGATTCATTGTTCTACTAGGTTTTTAAGATTAAATTATTATATATGTATATATATATATATATATATATAAGATTTAGCACCTGTATTATCTATCCTTATCAAATGTTTGGCGCATATCTACTTTATGTGAATTGTTATAAGTTAATTGCTTTCTTACATAATGGCCATTATGTTAGGTAGTTATGATAATACAATGGTTGTTGCTATTTATTAAACATAACTTTATTAAAAATAGTATGCTGTAATACATCTGTATTTTACATTTAGTGACATATGACTTTATTTAAAAAGGAGACATGTTTAATTTATTATTTTTAGCTATCCAGTCCTTTAATATTTATCGACAAGGAAATGCGTATAGATAACTAAACAGATAATAAAATAACTCACTATGGTCAATTATACCCCTTCATGACTGAATTATTATCAGAAGTTACCCGACCATCAACGGGTTAACTAAAATCCATTTCAACTTTATCTCCATTGTTGTAAGGTTGATTTTATTCGTTTATTTCCTTAGTTTATTTATAAAATTCACTTTGATGCGATAAAAAAAAAATGGGAATGTTAAGTTGTTTTATTTCTAATCCCTTAGGCGATTTAACCTTGTAATGTTTTATGTTATCTTCGCTATAAATATGCCTCGGAGTACCAACGACCGGTGCATCGGAGGTGTTAAAATAGATGATTATTTGCTGATATTATGTATTTTTAACGTTTTTACAACGTTTAAGTAATTTGTTGTAACTTGAGGCGACTGGAGTAATATTGGAGGTTTGACGTTATGTGAGGTAGTGGGTAGGTACACTCAGCGTCATAATCCAGTCGTCTTTAAAATTTAATTATGACAGTATTATTTGTTAAGACGCTGAGTGACCGATTTCGCTAATTAAATCTTTTTTTTGTGTTTGTTATTGTACGGAGAAGATTTTTATAAAGAAAAAATTAAGAGTTGCGCGGTAAATTAGAAAACTTCAATATTCATAGTTATGGCAGGACAACGTCTGTTGGATCAGCTAGTGTAATAATAAAAATAGCTAAGAATCTTTATAATGGAATAATAATAAATAAATAATAAATAATGCTGGATAATACACACAGCATCATCTAGTCCCAAGCAAAGCAGAGACTAGATAACTGATATACATACACATACTATGTACCTATATCAGTCATCTAGTACCCATAACACAAGCTCTGCTTGTCTTGGGGCTAGATGATGCTGTGTGGATTGTCCAGCATTATTTATTTATAAAAAACTAGCTGCTGCCTGCGGCGTCGCACGCTTTTTTAAAAGAAACCAATGTCCGTCTGTCCTTGGGATACCATCTACCTCCCTGCCTAGTTTCACTGAGATCCGTTCAGCCGTTTAGGCGTGAAAAGGTAACAGACAGACAGACAGAGTTACTTTCTAATTTATAATACTCGTATTAGTAAGGATATGGATTGAATGATTTTCTGTAACAACGACGATGATGCTCTGAGATACGTCAGCAGAAGGTGCAGCCTTTATTAGTCCACTGCTGGACATAGGTCTCCCTTAATGAGCACCATACCGCCCTGTCTTCAGCTTGCCGCATCCAGCACCTGCCTGCAGTCTTTAGAATGTCATTATCCCACCTGATCTGAGGGCGTCCTACACACGTCTTTTCAATTCAAAATCACGGAGGGGTTTATGCCATAATCCCCACGCTGGGCATGCGGGTTGGGGATCGCAGTTTGATAGTCAAACTGTTCTGAGGTGCTGCCTCCTGCAGAACCCGCCACCCGGTGGATATCCCTTGTTGGCCTCTTACGACACCCGCGGGAAGATTGGGGTCGTGCAAATTCTAAGCTGGCACCGCACGACGGAAGGTGATTGCGACGTAGAAGCGATTGATCAACCTGACGTCACAGTCACGGGTAGGCCTTGGTCTGGTCGAGTAAAATCCTGTTCTTGACCTTTTCCTGCCAGCTGGTCGCTGATTTGAGGCAGGTTATCGGACTATGCTTTGACTAACCCATTTTCAATTCAAAGTTATTGATAAAAAACTCCCATTTTCACAGTGAATCTATAAAAGCTGTGCTTATATTTAACAGAACACCGAAACCCGCGAAGAACTACAATTTTCTTCAGCTAAAGCTTCTTGACATTACGAACTGCATGGAAGGCGAAAAACATGGCCCATTCCATCCAATGCGGTGCGTTTTAGAAATTTGGGGGAGATCCAAAATAACAAATTTTAACACTTTCAGGGCCCAAGACTCAAATAATAACAATAATAATGCTGGAAAATCCACACAGCATCATCTAGCCCCAAGCTAAGCTGAGCTTGTGTTATGGGTATTAGATGACTGATATACTTAATACAATATATACATAGATAGATATTTTTTATTATACATAGAAAATACCCAGAACAAATATTTGCAGATCGTACAAACATTTGTCCCAAGGCGGGAATCGAACCCGCAACCTCCTGCGTCGCATGCGGACCTTCGCCCGCCGCGCCACATCGATCGTCAAATGGTCTATGTGCAGCTCCTCGTGCGCCCCGGTGCGCTCCTTCGGGTCGCAAGGCTGGGCAGTGAATGTGTTAATGATCCAATTGTACACTCACACACAGAAATTTATCAAAATGAAATGTGCAGGCAGTTGTCTTTTTGTGTTGTTGTGTGTACTATTCCTTTTTGCCCCATGAATTCAAGAAGACCTAAAATCTTCTTGAATTCCATCAAGTCATCTGAGTTTAGTCTTCCATTGGTCTTCTTGTTTTCTTCGTTTGCCACGCAGAAGACGCTTTGGTGCTCTGTCGTCTTGTATTCTTTCTACGTAAAAGCAGTTGTTACACCATATTATATATATTTTATAATCAATAGTCCTTCGTTTGAGCCTGTTGTAATTGCTCGTCTGCTCCAAGCTTTGCCTATGAATGTTGACGGTGGAAAAATATTAAATACCCATAAAGATTTATAATTATAATTCATCAGGTAAGATAAGAAATATTGAAAAATACATGTCAAAAATAAAAACAAATTAGAACTAGTATTTACAATTGAAACAATTAAGCTAACTGCAGACTGTTGCAAATAATCTACAGGTAGCTCAATATTTAATAACAAATGCAAATTATGCTATTGTCCTTAATTGACAGTGTGCCATAAAACTGTACTACATACCTACATACATTTCATAAAGCGGTACCTACTGACCGGCGTTACGTCGCGTAACGTAACGTGCTACACAGCGAGCGTTCGCAGCAGTCAGTACGGGGAAAGAAGGCGCTCGCAACGAGCAACGAGACGGATTTTTACACACGGCGTAACGTTTCATGCTCGCTGCGAATGGTTCTTTACGCCCCATAAAACCGGTCTATACCGGGCTTATTTTAATAAAAAATCTTGCTATGAGCTTATTCAGGCTAGCAAAAGCAATAATTATTAATTTTTTGTTAACTAGTATCCTCTAACTAGATGTACATAGAATGAACATATGGGTTGGAAATTCTTTATTTATTTGATCCACGAATTATATATACTACATATATACATATATTGTAATATATACACCATAAATTATTAAAGATTGGTTAACCTTGCGCTAGTCCACTCCACATATATAAATAAATAATGCTGGCCATTCCACACAGCATCACAAACATGTCTGACATGTGCTCATTCAGAGCGACTCACACTAACTAATAAATATGTATAATAATAAATAAATAATGCTGCACAAAATAATAATTCAAACAGCATCCCCAAGCTAAGCAGAGCTTGTGTTATGTGTACTAGATGACTGATATACTTAATACAATACACTACCTATATAGATAGATATTTTTTATTATACATAGAAAACAACGGGTTACGGGTATTCCCGTAACAAATATCTCCAGATCGTCCACACATATGTCCCGAGGCGGGCATCGTATTGCAAACTCCTGCGATCTTTGTCCGCTGGTCACAGTGTTCGTCAAAAATCTATCTCACTAAATCAAACGTCAAAAAAACATAAACGAATTGCGTAGTAGGTAGGGGTTACAATCTTATTAGAACAGGGTGTTTTCATAGATCAGTGACCACACCCCCTAAAATTCTTATTGAACATAAAAAAGGCAAGTTAATGAGAACCATTTTTGAGTCATTCCTAGTCCTGTTCAGTTTATGCATAGTGGGTTTTATATTGGCTGTCAAACCAGATTAAAAAAAATCATTTATTTCAGACATTGGTCTAAAGACCAAAAAAAATGCTAAAATCTTGTAACTGTGCTATAAGTAGCACAGTTTCAAAATTTTAGCACACAATTACACAATTAAAGCACAATAAATATATACTCAAACAGAGGCAGGTGTGCACTCAGTGCCAGGTGGTGGTTGGTTGTGGGATCGATTCCGGTCCTGTCTCACCAGAGTAGCCGTACTGGTGAATTCAGATGTACTTACTAATAGCGAGTGTATCACTCATACTATTTTGGCCGAATTTTCTATTGTTTTTATTTTTAATCAAAATGCGTCAATGTGCAACGAAAATACTAATAAGAAATAATAGGAATGACCGATACAATCACGAATAGGCACAACTGAATTGACCTTCTGCAGGAATATCAATGCAGGAATAGTAAGTGCAGTGAATACTAAGTAGTAGTTAAATAGTAACAAAAGTCAATATAACGTCAACATTCCAAAAGTGTTTGAAGAAAACCAGATGAAAATGATGCTTTAGAAATTCGCCTACCTAGATGTTATGTTTTCGTTCCTGAGTCAACCTTTTGGTTTGATTTTTAAGGTCCGTAGCGACATCTATTGGTCTGTTCAAAGATTGTTGAAGGGCCCACCCCTTCATTGAATTTACAAATTTATTTACTACTAACGCCCTCTGTGAGGTGGATGAAAGAATAAAACTGTATAAAGTTTTCTAACAAGATTATTTTAATTCGATTTAATTTAATTGGGTACCTACATAACATACTATTTTATTCAAAGAAAAAACAAGACAGTCTGTTAGTATTCTATAATATTATTTTTGCTAAGCTTGATGATAAAATGAATAAAAATTTATACATCCAATGATAGACAAAGATTGATTCCCTGCACCGATAAAAATATTGGTAAATAGGTACATTAAATTTACAACCATAAAAGTACCTTTTACATCCAAATCTGTTTAAAATATGTATATCTCAATTTATTTTAATGATTTTAGTTAAAGTTCTCAAATACATTTTCTAATAAGACTATCAGCGCCACCTAGCGTCGAGTAGTAGCACATCTCTAACAGGATACCAGATTACCAAGTACTTACTACAGAACAACTATGTCGGTAAAGCAGCACAAGGTTCATGAAGATTGAAAAACTAACAAACTTTTTGATATAATTTTTTTTTAAACATTTGCATGAATAAATTAACTAAATACGATTATTCTGATACATAGTATGAAAACAGGTAGCTTAAATACAGATAACTAACAGAAATCAAAAACAAAAGGACATCTATCATGCTTTTCTTAAATATAAATAATGGAAATGTGTTTCGATCGGTGGCAAGTGTACTGTGCTATTAGAAGAGGTCCATGCTTTGCTGAATGTTGCGTGTAAATAACCCACAACGCCGATTTTCAGCATGCACCTAAGTGGTGATGACGTACGATCTGATTACAATAAAACAAAAACAAAAACTTTTTTTTTTCTACCAAGTTGGCAAACAAGCAACTATACGCAAACTATACTGTATCAATTGAAAATACTATTTCTAATTTCTTCCGTAATTTTAATTGTTTTATTATACATTTGGGATATAGAAAGAAGTTTAATTTCTAAAGAGTTTTACACTACCATGATAAGTTGGTGCACGCTAATAATAGTGTGAATAAAATTCAGATGTCACCATTCATTATTAGTTTCAGCTTCATATTTTTTTTCGAACACTTTGCTTGTTCCTGGTTGTGGGTACAAGCTAAGCATGTAACTCGAACAGCACAAGAGCCATGTGACGACTAAATGCATAAAGAGAGGACGCTATACGCTAGACACAGCAACAAATTGTACATATGCTTAAAATCTCGGCATGACGCTCCCATTAATTTTTGACGGTAACACAAATTATCACAGATAGAAAAAAATAAATATTGTTTGAACTACCTTCAAATGACTCTACATGTTTTCCGCCTCGTTCACATAATTTGTGACCGTGAATAACAGAACAATCCGTGAAAATTGTCTCATTTTTTAAGTAAGGTTATTTTGATTTGAAACGGCTGTTCACAATGCCTTTGGAAAACCGAAAGTGCGCTACCACCAGGTGAGATTGTGGTCAAACGAAGGTATATTCACACGCACAGAATCATCTAGATGCAGTGTGAATTATCCAGCATATTTTTTTTATATTTTTATTTATATAATAGTTCAATGATTCCAGGGCACGAGTATGGGCTGAATTCTGCATCCCGGCTGGGTACTGGTTCGGTCTGGGAGTATAGTCGCTTCCCGCGCCGGCCTGTCAGTTTATCCGATAACTTCTCATAGAGCATCATCTAGCCCCAAACTAAGCAGAGCTTGTGTTTATGCCAACTTCTGATAAAGGCACTACTCAATACATAACATACATGCATCGATGCTTTAGGAATTAGCTTCTCGAAAATGGAAGGCTCAATTTAGGTGCAATTAGGCGCTCCCACCTCAGTCATAGTCGGACCGGCCGCGCCGTTCGTGTTACGTGTACTTGCTACGACGTTACTTTAGAGTGATTTACTGAATAGAAGACTACAGCAATGCCCTCGTGTTTGTTCATTATTGCACAAGATTGGAAAAGTAACTGTGAGCGAGTGGTTGCGTGTAGCTGTAACACAGGCCAGTTGAGTAAGCGCTGGGAGTTGTTGAGTACCTACTACTGCATTTTTTATGGGAAAAATTAGTAAAATAAAAATAAAACTATAAAATCCACGTCGGAATCATTCCTTAAAGTCCTTAAAAAAGAACTAAAAACCGACTTTAAATTACTTAATATTTCACTGTTTTTTAAGTTTTACGTTACAAATAATAATCCCTCCGGAATATAATTTTTTGGGAGCGCCTGGGGATCACTTTTTGTACAATAGCGAAATAATTTTCAAAATCGGTTCTAGACGGAGATATCGACGAGTATACTACTTTAAAACAAAAACATAGTTACATACAGCCGAACATAGAACCTCCACCTCTTTTCGAAGTCGGAAAAAAATCTGTTAACAATTGGCGAAGATAATTCCAAACATACAAATATTAGTATTATATTGAGAACCTCCTCGTTTTTAGGGACCTTTTTCACCCAAAAAGTGAAAACGGGACCCTATTACTAAGCCTTTTCTATTATCTACTACTAGCTACAAATATAAAAAAGTAAAATGATTAAATTAATTTATGGTATATATATATATAATATTGTTTAATTGAATAGGTTACTTAAAATTAAATTATAATTAAACCCCTATACAAAAATGTAAAAAAAAACAAGTGTTTTTTTTTCTTTCGAACCGTAATAGGTAGACAGTGGAATTTTCGACAGGGTGTGTATACATATACAATACACTATATAGATATTTTTATTATACATAGAAAACGTCCAGAGCACCCCGAATATTTGCAGATCGTATAAACATTTGCCCTGAGACGGGGATCGAACCCACAACCTGCTGCGTTGCAGGTGGCCCGTTGCGCCGCAGATATCGTTTCAAAGATAATTAATCAGTCTATTAGTGATCGAGAATTTTCGATATCGGACCAGTAGGTGTGGAGATTACCAATCAACCAATCAATCATTTATTTGCAAGAATAATTATTACAGTTCTTAAAACTATTTTAGTAACAGTATTCAGCCTGCATGCAGGCGTGCGAATATTGTGCGAGTCATATTATTAACAGAAGTAGGTACAAGTAATTTATGTTACAAATCAAATTTCTAAACAATAATAATGTAAAAAATAATAATAATAATCGTCCATCCACTTAACATTTTCCTAAAGATTAAGTTCCATTAAGTTCCTTCAAGTCTCCTGGTAATTTATTGTAAATAGTGATGCACATATTATAAACATTTCTTTTATATATTGTATATATATAAAAGAAATGTTTATAATATCTTTATATCTTTATGACATTGAGGTTTGTAAACTAAATTGTTAAATTTTATCCGTCTTTGCCGAGTAATCATCTAGCTACGTTTTTTAAAATACTTTGGGTGTGAATTTACAAATAGACAAATTTCCCTAATATATCTACTTGCAGGCCTACATTCCTTCAACAAACAAACTTTCAAATATTATGTACCTAGTTTAATGTATAAATTATATAAATCAGTAATATTTAAATAAAATGCACATTCCGAGGTGGTATTTTACGTTTTCTAAAACACTCCAAAGTTCGTTGTACACCATAGAATCTAATATTTCATTTCATATCGCGTGCCGGCTTCGATTAAATAAAAAATATGGCGTTTTGTCATGACGAAATGAATCCAGCCCCCACCCTGTATATTAAATTGTTTGGGGGATGGATAAATCGAAGAGATTGCTGATGTCTTATGTGCTTGGGGATTGGAAATGTAACCAGGCTTGCTTGTCTACTGCGTTCTTAAATCTGCTGCTGTGTTTGTGGCGTAACTGCATTCCGTGTATACAAATTTATCTATACTTATTGCTATTTTTAGAGAACCTTAGTGTCAAGATAAACCTAACTTAGGATTGAATACACTATTAACCAAAAATATGAAATCTCTTTGACATCAAACGATGTCTTTATATCTATCTAATAAGAAGGAATTCTGAAAAATTGAGAATAATATAAAATGAAGCTGATGTAGAGCTATCAAAACTCTAGACAACACCATCAGCCTGTATTAGTCCACTGCTGGACATAGGCCTCCCCTAATGAGCGCAATAGCACCCTGTCTTCAGCTTGCCGCATCCAGCATCTGCCGGCAGTCTTTTGCAGGTCATCATTCCACCTGGCTGGAGGGCTTTCTATACTACGTTTGCCAAGTCGCAGTCTCCACTCAAGAACACGGTTCACCGCAGCGGTTGTCAGTTCTTCGCGAGATATGACCGGCCCACTGCCATTTCAGCTTGCTAAATCTTTGACTCTAGCTATACACTAGCCGCTACACACTACTCGATGTAGAAGGTCCAACCATATTTTACCTATAATTCTCTCTGTTGCCGCGTCTTTTTATACGGAATTTACATTATTTGTCGATTCGTGATCCGTTAATAAATATTGCTTACAATTATATCTGAAACTCGACGCCAAGCAAGTGAGTTTTAGTTTTTGTGTCGTGGTTTGTTCAAAAACATGCTACAACGTGTTTGGTTTGCTATACTCGGTTCTAGAATCCTAGATATTTTTTGTAAACAAAGGAGTTACAAAATCAAATAAATATGAATGGAAAATATTTTATGACATTGGTATTATCGAAGTGAATCGCATGCGTTTTTACGAAATTAAAAGTAACATAATGTAGTCCCGGTTAAGAACTAAATATATGCAAAATTTCAGCTAAATCCGTTAAGTAGTTTTGCCGTGAAGAGGTAGGAACAAACATGCGTCCAAATTTTCGCATTTATACAGGGTTATTTGTAATTCACTGACACAGCGTAAATTGCAGGTTCTGCCCATCATCACGAACACGATAGTGAAGACGCCAGGTCAACACTTAAAACTTTATGTAAATCACCTCCCATACAAAATGTATAAATACGTTTTTTCAGAGCCCAATGCATTCGCTTGATTCTGCTTTCCTTCAAGCTAAATGATGTATTAGCATGAGAAAGTCCAGCATTATTTATTTACTCGTATGCTTACTTCTGCATTTGACCAATAACCCTGTATAAATAACCTGTTCTTATTTCAGAAATATGGTCTCTACTCTCAGTTGATTAAATAGCTACATTAACTTCGCTGTCAATAAATCCTTAAGCGATCGCAGCCGTCCCTGAGGTCGCTAATGCCAGCCAATTATCAATTAGCGAGGAATCTCTCTTGTCTACGGGGATATCTGCGCTGAGCTGATACAACGAACGTGTAAGCGATGCGTGGCCCGAGGGCTGGTGAGTATCTGGTGCAGTGCATCGGCATTGCCATACAGCGGGGCGCAGCCAGCGTCTTGGGGACGCTACCGACTGGTAATGGGTTGAGATACGTGTAGATTGTTTGCAACAGTCTGCAGTTAGGGTAATTGTTTCAATTGTTAATACTAAGTAGTTCTAATTTGTTTCTATTTTTTTTCTTTGTTATTAAAGTGTTTACCTAAGTCATAGGATAATATTTTATTAGCAACTCATAAAAGAACAAACATGCTCTAAAAAGAAAAAAAAATAAACATGTTCTAAAATAAAAGTAAGATTTTTAAATATTTTTTAACTTACCCAATCTGAACATATTATTAAATAGGTAAATAAGAGCGATAAATACCTGTTAAATAATACTAATAATAAGACTTATTACATTGAGTCAAAAAACGGTATTTTAAACATTTAAAGCATAAATATATATAGGTATAAAATTATATGAAAATGACACGAAATGCGAGTATACCGATTCTCTTCACTTCTATCTTTTGAGCTTGAGTAAAGAAGAACACGTCTCCTCTCTGCAATCACCAATCCGCCTGCCCAGCGTGGTGATTATGGCGACACCCCACTTGTTGGGAGAGGCATGTCCAGCAGCGGACACGTATGTGTGATGATGAGGAAAAAAGTGATAAAGAATCTAGAGACAAAGCAAAAAATCCCTGCTGGTCTATTCAGATGTAATGTTGAGTTATACTATTTCGCCGCTCGTTGGCTGCAATTTGATTGCAAATTAAAAATATTTTTAACCTGACCAGAACACTAGCAATTTTTTTTTTTTACTTCAGTAATCGCGTGACCACGACATTGTGTTAACTTGTCAAAACGTAGGGAGAAATAGTTGAATAAACGCGATAAATACCCGACATATAAAAATTATGATAATAATTAAAAAAATTAAAATGAACCAATGACCGCATTTGAAGAAGTCCCGGTTGTAACAACTCTATAAGTTCCAGTCCCTAAGGTTTCAGTAATGCTAATAATTCTCTCGAGCGAGATCGAGAAATATTTTAAATTATTTGATTTCGCCAATCACGACGCGAAGATTCATTTGGTTTACGATTGGCCGATTTAAACTTCGAGCAGCAAATATTAAATTACCCACCTCTACCTATGTCTAGATATAGGTAATGCTTTTTATTAGAGTTTGGCCAAAACATTACGTACCTCTAGTTTGTTGGCAGTTTTATAAATTTCAGGTAGGTGTAGCTTGTTTACAAATTTTATGACTGAGGCTTGTGTTCACCAAAAGATAATCGAACAATTAGCAGCTTCGTCGGTTAACTTTGCTAAGTTTATTGTATGAAAACTTATGTCAAAAACGTCAAATTCAATGTAATCGGCCGTTTTTTTTCTGACACATGCCTTAGTATTTGAAACTGAAATTTTGATTTGTTAACCGAATGTAAAACCTAAACTATTTAGTAATAGCTAACATAAATAAAAAACGGCCAATAAAATAATATTCCAATGAAACCGATCATTCGTGGTCCGACACGCTCTTGCCAATTATATTTGACTTATTAGGATAACTGTAGTTAATTTTTTTGATCTTGAAAATTTTCCAAAATGGCCGCAATGACAGCCAATGGAAAATTAATGTAAAACGCAACAGAACTTATGCTAAGCACACATTAAATCCCCCCACGGTGGTTTCCCCACAATTTATTCCTTTCTTCATCCCCTAATCCGGTTATTAATGGTATTTTACCCCCCTTTGTGTGTCAGATGTGGTATCAAGGTACTTGTTAGAAAAGTGATAAACGGTTTTGTTACTAAATAGTAAATATATAGTATATACAATATGTATAGTAGTATTAAAGAATACCTACCTAAATAAGTAGGTATTCTTTAATTCCTTTGGATTTGGCAATTCTACTATTCGACTTTTTGACGATCATTATGTAAACAGGGTCACCAAATTTGCACAAAACTGTCAGTCTGTAAGTAAAACTGTTAAAAAGTTGCAGGGTGATGATATTCATTGTATGCGAGTCATTTTGATGAACGTTAGCTTTCTAGGGTTAAATATATTGTAGCCATACCTAACTTAGAGACAACAAATAAGGTGGTTATGTACAAAAATTTTGAATTTCTTTCGAACGAAGTCTATGTAAATATAAATTCAAGCCTAATTAACTTGATCGAAGGCTTTGCTATTATATAGGTTAATTTTTTTCGATTGAGACCTTTGCTTAGTGATCAGAAGCAAAAGCTTTTTTACAATATTTTACTCGTCCTTCCTGTCCTGGTAATAATAATATGGGTAAAGATAAGAGTATTTCGAAATTTCAGGTTTGTAGTGAAAGACACCTACGGGCGACGTAAATCTCTTCTGATGGCAAGTTTAGTGAGATGTTTGGGCGAAGACAACGACTACCTGCTGAACGGATCGAGCTAAAGTTTTGCAGAGATCTTCATTAAAGTGTTTATGTTTTTTTTATAAATACTACTTAAACGCGTACGTCATCATCACGGGCTGGTAACAGCAAAAAGATTTAAAAACATTGGCAAGTAAAGTAAGGCTGACTTGATTATTTTATTAACCAATGAAATTACATTAAACATTAACGTGAGTACGTGATTAATGGATATAAAGAACAAAAACAAAATTAAAAAGGAACCTAGTTCTTAATTTTGAATTTGATTATGGAATGAAAAATTTAAAAGTTCAATTTACAGTTCAGTAATGACAATTTTACTACCTACTATTTAATTTTGAAATTCGAAGTCCACAAGTACCAGCGAAATGAAAATGCGTCGCTTGAAGGGGACTGTTACGTCTCATATAAAATTTATTTCAAATAACAACCAATTTCGACCCAGCCCGCGTTATTAGGAAAATATTTAATACAATACTGCTCCTTCAAGCTGAAATAACCTTTATAATAGAACAATAAAGATTATTTTGGCAATAGGTAGATTTAAAGAAACAAAAAATAATTCCGACTGACTACTCATCAACATTGCGTATTATTGAAATGAAATAAAAAAATATTTTTTCGAGTCAAGGTAGCGTTACAGTGTCGGACAAAAAAAAATACATGCTTTGGAGCCCACAAGGTCTTTTGGTTTGTGACTACTTAGGTAGGTAATGTAATGACAATAACTTAAAAGAAAGTAGGTTTTTTTGTAGGTTGTAAAAACAATAGCAGGTAGTAAAACTTACTACAAAGTACATAGGTAGTAACGTACCGTACTACCTACATTGTAAAAAGTTTTAGTACTAGTTTAGGTTACAAGATTAAAGTAGAGTAAACTTTTTTAAATAACTTACTGGTGATTTACAAAGCTCGTAAGTCCAATTACTAGTTAAACTCGAAAAATGCTCACATTTCCTGAGAGTTGACATTTGACAAGTCCGTAATTAGACGAGCTAAACACGCGATGGTTTGGAACTTGTCACAAAAATATTTATCGTTGGAAAACATAGTAGGCTCTGTAGTTTCATTAATGTTTTAAGTGCGATATGAAATACATACTATGAGATTTCCTGTAGTATTTATTTTTTATTATAACTTATTTTAGAATTATTTCTTACATTATCAAAGTATTTAAAATTATATGATTCCAGATTTTTATATTTAACACTAGTTTTGGCTTGCAGCTTCGTACCTGTTATTCCTGTTTTAGATATATAAAAAATTGTGCAACTGACGTATATGCAAAAATACATGTATGAAAAATTTCAGCGCCATCCGATCAGTAGTTTTGGAGTGAAGATACATCCACATCCCAATAACAAACATCCATTCATCCATACATCCATCCAAACTTTCGCATTTATAATATTAGAGTGATAAATTCCATTTACATACAATACAATTTTATTTATAGAGATTATTTAAAGACGATCTGACGTGTCAGTATTTCTTAAACTTCCTGAAAGTATTTAAAAATTAGATTGGCGTAAGAATTTCCTTATATTTTAATTCAAAAACAACATCGTCTGAAACTGTACACGGAAGAAAGCCAAAAGAAGCCCTGGGCTAAATTATAATAAGATGTCACTGCCAAAACCTCCCTCCAACAAAACTGTATCTTACAATAATGGTCTAAATTACGTAGAGTCTTAATTGGGTCTAATCGACTAAGGGTATTTTCTAATGCGACGATAGGGCGCGAATGCCTCTGGGGTAATTTTAATTTGACAGTTCGGTTACTTAATGAGTGTATTAATTTTGACAGCTCTGTGTTTTAGAATTTTAGAAGTGTGAAAATGATGGGCCGATTTTTTGTCCCGCAGCGTAATTATGGGGTAGTGAAATTAGGGGTTAATTATAAAATCATTGGGACCACTCTTAAAGTTATTTAGATTATATGAATAAAAACGATATAACTACCTACCAGTTTTTTTTATAACACAGTAGTTTGAAAGCCTTTTGCGCTCGGAAAACAAATAAAACACGAGGGAAATAAAATGCAGCTTTTTTCTGTGAAAACATCCGTTAATCCGTTCGTATTTTAAATAGCAGCGAGCTCATTTGCGCTAAGAACCGTCTACACTCGTGGAACTCAAAATTAGAATTCGCAATCGAAAATATTTGAAATTCGAACTCCGTGAGGTATCGATCACCAGGGAAGTAGCTAAGGCTCGATATAAACAAGTGATTCGCCTCAAAATACCTCAAGTATTTGGAAAATGCGTAGAAAAAGTGGTCGCTCGATTAAGAATCTAGTGTTGATAAAACTCTTGCCACGGCCATTTATTTTATGCTTACTGTTTCCTGACAGGTTGTTGAGGGTGGGTCGTTCACGTTGATCTAAGTGACGCGGCAAGCCGTAAGAAGAGTGAAAATAATTTCTGTCCTGCCTACCCCCTGTGAGGCAGTTAGCACGCATCCAATACTTAGCGCGACTTCTTGCACAGTATACACAGGGACATAGACAAAACTTTATACTTATCTTTATAAGAACAAAATAAGTTATAATGAAAATTAAATAATAAAAGATACAATTTTACATAAAAATAATATTAAAAAAGTGCTCTACCTGTACCTGTACCAGGAACCAAAATAATACGTAGGTACCTATAAGATTTCTTCTGTAAAAACCTTTGCTTTTGTTTAGCAGGTTGATTGACATTAAACTTTGTAAAAAGGTTTTCACTATATAACTAATTGGAGTCATGAAATGCGATGTTTTGTTGTTTTCGTCGCAATGTCACATTTTCTTCATCTTTTTGTTGGCTTATGGACCTGATACAAATTTTTTCATTCGCATTATTTGAGTTTTATTAGGTATGTGGCACTCAAAATCTATTCATAGAATCTACATTATGTTATTACCACCATGAAACCTGAAAAGTGTTTCTACAAAAAATCTCTGATAAATCTGCAGCCCCCGCATATACACCTCTAAGCAGGGGGAGGGCCGGGAGGTACAAAATGTATTCGCGACATTCGGCAGCCATTACTTCCACCCTCGCCCTCCTGTTTACTAAAAATGCGTTCAATTTTATATGCGGGCTTATGTACGTGTGTGTACGCAGCTTTATTCTTGCGAGTGGTTTGCACGGGCCGATTTTCATGGAAAACGGATAACTGAAATTGTTATAGGTGACACTAAAGCTGTGGCAACACGAAATTGAAAATAATAAGTATTATTATTTATACCTATATTAAGAATGACACCCCGAGTACAGCCGTCAATATAGACTGAAAAGAAATTGTGGCAACAACAACATTTTACCTTATTATCTTCTATATATAAATAAAAGAAAGTCGTGTTAGTTACACTATTTATAACTCAAGAACGGATGAACGGATCTCTGTGAAATTTGGCAGCGAGGTAGATGGTATCCCGGGGCCGGACAAAGGCTACCTTTTATTCTGGAAAAAAGCGTGCGAAGCCGCGGGCTGCAGCTAGTTTATATATATATAAAAGAAAGTCGTTTTAGTTACACTATTTATAACTCAAGAACGGCTGAACGGATCTCGGTGAAATTTGGCAGCGAGGTAGATGGTATCCCGGGGCCGGACACAGGCTACCTTTTATTCCGGAAAAAAGCGTGCGAAGCCGCGGGCAGCAGCTAGTTATTAAATAAATCTAAACTACACAGTCGTCAGAATAAAACCATCTGCACTAAATATTAATATGGACCTTGATAGTTATGTACTTTTTTTTTTTTTTTTTTTAAAACGGCAATGGGCTTTATTAACAAAGAAAATTACAATCAAATTATAACTAGTATTTACAATTGAAACAATTAAGCTAACTGCAGACTGTTGCAAACAATCTACAGGTAGCTCAACTGATCCATATCAATACCAGTCGGAAGCGTCCCCAAGACGCTGGCTGCATTGCCCCGCTGTATGGCAATGCTGTTATGTACTTGTGCATAGTAAAATAAGAAAACATCTTGGCGAAAGCTAAAAAAACACCCCGTGTAATCGCTGCATTACTCAAACAGAAATAACAAGCCTTCTTTATTTGAATGAATAAAAACTCCTTAGTGTTTACTGGATTAGCTCGCTTCAAAGCAAACTTTTAAACGATCGAAGAACGTATGAAAACAGTACGTTTCGCTTCCATGTTGCCATGTTGCAGTATTTATTCTTTCTGTATCAACCTGTTTTCTAATAGTGGTATAACATTTATTTTAAGACTCTTATGAGTAGGTACCATCATGATTTTTATGGATGAATTAATTTCAGGTTTGACTTAAACATCAGTTCCAAGCCTTACCGATAAAATGATAACATTTTGCACAACTTTGCATAGGTAGGTACCTATGTATTTTCGTAAGTATGAAATTCAAACAAAGCCAATAAAATAAAAAAATAATGTAGGTATCTCCCTATCCCCTGCCAACAAAATAAAATTATTATCTACCTACATCACTTTGTTCTCACCGAATATTATCCGAATTATATTAATCTTGTGGTATTTGTTCCTATTTCATAGTTTCGACACACTTATTCAACACTCAAAATTTTCAATTTTCACCAACACGTCTTCCACAAATCACTATCTGTCACTTAATGCGAGTTAACCCTTCACGCCACAACTTGTTTTTTATTTTATTTTAATAAATTCTTGTTTTTGTGCGTATTACTGTCCCGAACAAATTGCAGACGGCCGCAGCGTCTCTTTATAAATATTCCGGCGGTTTAATAAAGGGTAACGACGATTCAGAAACTTTTTTTAATTTTATTGCATTTCTTCTTTTTAAGTTTTGCAAATGAGTCTCGGTTTGTGAGTTTTGAAGGTTGACAGATTTCTTTTGCATCTTTCATGAAATTAATTCAAATTGATGTATAACAATTTTATTTTGCCTTAATAAGTCTTTATAACAAAGAAAGACTGATTAAAAAGAGTATTACAAAATAATAGAAATAAAATATAACTAATATGTATACAAACAAACTGCCTTTGAAATAGCTTGTGAGTAATTAGTTCGGAAATCGTAAATAAGCATGTGGCCATAAATAAATAATGCTGGAAAATCCACACGGCATCATCTAGGCCCAAGCTAAGCAGAGCTTGTGTTATGGATACTAGATAACTGATAAATTACAAGTTTATATTAAGTTTGTGAAGAGAACACATTGAAAACAAAATACCTACCTAACCATCCACTGCCTACTTAAAGGTATCTACCTACCCAGAGAATTATTTACCTATTTCATGGCCCAGTAAATTATATCACATTATTTTCGTTGGACTTGAAATTAATAAAACTATCATACAAAATAATAAATCTCTAATTTCAGATTTGAAACAACAAGAACCTATATTGCTCCAGAAACATCTGTTGCGTTATATTTCAAGGGATTACAAACTAAACTCAACAAAAAACCCATTAACATCTCAAATAGCAACAGTTATAATTCTTCATTGTGCCTAAAAATAATCATGGTTCAGACAAAGCGACAAAAGAAAAACGTCAAGAAAAAATATGCAAATTATTTAGTAATTTCGCAGTGGTTTCAAAAGGGTTAAATCGTTAACCGTATCCAATCGCGTATTGTTTTTTTTTTCACAATTATTTCTACATTTATGTGTTATATTTTGACAGATGTATCCTTCCTTCTTAATGGGGGTTTGTCAAAAAAGTACTACTGTAATGAGGTCTTTTTGCAGTTGGTCAAGGTGTTCTTATTTTCAAACTGATGCCGATTTTATGTTGTTTTAAAACAATGCTGATTGACGCTGACCGGAAGTTACGATTAAAATTATTTTTATTTATATCCAATTAGACGTACAGACTGCAATGTGCGTTTGTTCGTATCGAATTATCCAGTGTTTGATGACTCATGACTTCAAGACTGTTGGATTGTCATTGTACCTACAGTTTTTCATAAATAATAACAAACTATTACCTACCTACTGTCTCACTAAATAATTAACATACACGCATGCAGTTAAAATGCGTATCTATGATCTTTTTGCACATTATTACAAGATACAAGATCCATTAGGAAAAACATTTGCATAAAGATAACAAAAATAATAGGAACATTACTTACCATAATGTTTGTCTTCAAAAAACTACCATTGAACTCATCTCCACTTCATTCGAACGTAACCGATATCCCTGAGAGCATTCCATATTCAAATTACGAGAAAAAAAACTCGCCATTCATAGACAATTTTGTTGTTTTTTGTCTCAAACTTCAAAAAGTGGGACACGCATATCATTAATTCCCTTTTATTTTTGTCCCTAAAACCGGTAAGGGTATGAATAAATAGTAAATCATTAGTTGTAGTTTTGAAAGTAGAACGCAGCTGGATCTTTTTTATTGAGGTTTTTTGTAGAAATAACAATTTTACTGCGTTTTGACTGTGGAGTCAAAAGGTATAAATCCTGAATAAATGATCGTGTTTTATAATAAGCAAATAAATCCCAAAGCTGACTAGTTTGTGACTATTTTGTTAATTTAATAAATGCGTATCAACCTACCTTTTTGTATGAACATCTATAAATTTTAAAAAGTGTAATAAAATCATGAGAATTGTATGAATGCTAGCCAAGAACCCGCATTTAAAATAATTAAAGTCATCAACATTTTTAATACTTATGGATTAAATAACTACCATCAAGACACTTTCACACTAATAAACTTGCAAAAAGCTTTAATTATTCAACTTAATGTGCTAATAGTAAGAAAGCCACCCTATTTCCCACCAAGAACCGGTAGCAATATACCAAGCCATCTGCCGACTAATTGCCTAACAAGTGTGCAATGTGCATAAATTCTGAAATAAAGTATGCGAAAAAAAGTACACGAAACGTATTATTTTTACGTCATTTGGCAGAATGTACATCAGCTCATTGCTTCAAACCTGTCGCCCCGATCTCAAGGTGTGAAATTTGCAAATTAAAAAAAGTATCACTCGAACACGTTCGAAATTTAAACCTACCGCGTATGGCAATACAACAAAACGCCTGTTCAGGAGTTGTGTTCTTTACGTCTTTTGATAGTAGAGTAGTTTATGCAAAATAGCTAACCCATTTCTGAAGTTGCCCTATAATTACAGTTTTGCATATTATTTGAAGAATAAATATTTATAAGGAAGTGAAATTTAAGAAGTTTTTATTAAAACTAGTTCTTAATAAAGTGCGTCCGTTATTTTGCATGAAATTACATTCTGTTAGTGTCGTGTATGTTAATTTATTAATTTTGCAGCTCTGCTGATTAAATTTCACGTGAAGATGGCCTGAGGCGGTTCTTCCCACGTTAAGTTGAAATTTTTCGTTACATGGATTATTTTTTGTTATATTTCGCAATGGAGTGTTAGTTTGCGTATACTTACGCTATTAGTAGGAACGTGTTGGTAGAAGTTTTTTTTACTCTTTTCAGTAATTGTAAAAACTTTTGATGGCGTCGTGATATAATGATTTATGGAAAAAGCTATAACAATATAATAAAGTAATAAGTATACCACCTGAGGGCTAAAATAATAACAAAGCATACGCCGTAGTCAAAAATCATCCTGATATTGCTGTTTTAAATTTGTTAATAATCATAACCGTCTAGTGAAATATGAAATAAATAATTAGATTGCTTTGAAAAAGTCTAAGAACCGACTACAAATTCCTTAATATTTTCACTGTTTTTTAATACATAAATGACTGAAATAAATCGATATCTCAACATGACCTCGATAGTATGTTATATAAATAAACCGCCAAGTGCGAGGCGACTCGCACACGAAGGGCTCCGTACCGTAAAAATCAGGCAATTTTGTTTCAAATATCACTTGTTCGGAGAACCCTTTAAATTTTCAACTTTATTTTATGTTTAGTATTTTTTGTTATTACAGTTGAAGTGTTCCTTATTTAAAGAAAGTTTCTATTGTAGTTCAAGCCTTGACAAATTAAGAGCAAAAAGGAAAAATCACGTTTTTTGTATGGCCCCTTTAATTTTGATATTTGTTTTATTTTTATTATTTGTTATTCTAGCACCAAGAGAAGTAAAAGTTGAAAATTTCAACTTTCTACCTCTCATAAGGTAGACTCGGTTCATAAGATATTGCCACGTGACAGACGGACGGACGGACGGACGGTCAGCGGAGGCTTAATATAAATAGGGTGCCGATTTTTTACCCTTCGGGTATGGGACTCTAAAATCAGTAAATAATTATATATGTACATACTGCTGAACAAAGAACCTCCTCCTATTTTAGAAGTTTGTTAAAAAAACCAAACGCGACCAAACCTCAATCATATTTTAAAACTATTGTATTTAGTATGTAGTTTAGGATCATTCCAAGTGTTTTGCTCAGAGTCAAATCTTTATATATTTGGGTGTATTAAAGGCTTTTTGTGCAGAGCTACTTAAAGTAATTTTAAATGAGGACCATAAAATTATCAGATTTTAAAGTTCATAAATTAAATAAAGAAATATTGTAGAGCAAATAAATTAAATTATTTTTGCTGGACAATCCACGACTTGCCCCACCAACCACCAATTCCTTTTTGGAATCTTGTAACTCTATTGACATTAATAGTTACCAACATTAATTCCTAAAGTCATATCAAATCACAATAGTAAATACATTTAATACATTTTGTATGGACAGCCCCTAATTCCAACAAACGATCGATACGCTAATCGATACTGAATGAACCACTTGACTCGTGTTTGAATTTAGAATCGACTCAAGTGCCTCCCTACTATTGTGTAGTATCGATTCTATTGTGGGGAATCGATTTACAATTGCTATTGTGTGATTGGGTTTTGACGTGATGATTTTTAAATTGAATTTGATTGGTTTGCGTTGAATTTTCTTGATAAGTTATTTATTAGGTAGGTACTTAACAAATATTCCTGAAATCTTTGAGCAAAATGAAGAATACATTCAATAATACTTGAGTAAAATGCTTTTATGCTTTTAAGGGATATAAAGTAAGACAATAATCGAGCTTAGACTTAGTCTTAGACTGAGTCTTAGAGCTGCAAATTATGTCAACAATTCTGTACAAAAGATACTAAAATTTTCATGCTTGCAGTTGCAATAAAAATATTATTTTTAAGAATATTGTTATAGAAAGGATCACAAATCGACAAGTACCTAGTACTTGAAATTGTGTTTAAAAAACTACAAGAAACTTGATTATTAACCGACTTCGAAAAAAGGAGGAGATTTTATGTTTGGCTGTATGTATGATTTTTAGGGTTCCGTACCTCAAAAGGAAAAAAGAAACCCATACAGGATCACTTTGTTGTCCGTCTGTCAACCCTCTTTTCTCACGAACGCGTGGAGGTATTGAGTTGAAATTAACATCAAATACTCAAATCCGTAACCTCTAAGAGGCGTGGTATATATATAGATAAAAAAACATTCTAAATCGTTGCAATCAAAAGTTACAGCCGCTTATGTCCGAATATTTTGAAATTTCCAAGGAAATTATATGCACACAAAACCTATAGGCTACTTCCCGTAGACCTAGAATCATAAAATTTGGCAAGAAGCAATGTCTTGTAGCACAAGTAAATTAAAAACTCTGAAAACCGTAATTTTGTAGTTTATTCATAAAAATAATTACTTTTGATTCTCTCCACGGACCAAAACCTATACCTAGGGCCTGCTTCCCGTTGACCTAGAATCATGATATTAGGCACGAAACAAGGTCTTACAATTATACGGAACCCTTGACGTTTTATTTTAATGTATGTCCGTCGATTTCTTGGTCAATTATGGACCGTTTTCAAAAAATATTTGGTTATTGTATAGATAGAGAATGATTACGAAGTGGTCTCATAAAATTTGTATTCCTGTGGGAACAGATATTAAAAAAAAAAATACCTTTAAAGGTGCCTTAGTGTTATTTTAGGATTCAGTATCCGAAGTGTCAAAACGGAACCTTATTACTAAGCCTCCGCTGTCCGTCCGTCCATCCGTACGTCCGTCTCTCACAGGGCTCTATCTCATGAACCGTAAGAGTTAGATAGTTGAAATTTATAAAGAATGTGTATTTTTGTTGTCGCTATAATAAACAATAATAAAAATAAGATAAATATGCAAGTTAAAGGAGGCTTCCATACAAAAAAATTGATTTATTTTGCTATTTTTGTTTGTCGTTTTTAAAGATCTCTTGAACCATAATAAGTAGACACATCAAATTTTCTACAAATAAGTAACATTTCAATTATAATAACAACAAATACTAATAATTATAATAAAGTAGAAAATGTAAAGGGGTCCTAACAAGTGAAAATTATATGTTCTTTGAAAAAGTTGCCTGATTTTTACGATACGGAACCCTTCGTGTGCGAGTTGACTCGCACTTGGCGGTTTATTTATTTGTTTCGAACGTAGTTAGGTTCTACTCTGTTTATTTAATCTACGCATGCAGTCTACTTTGCTAAATATAGAACTCAACAAAAAAAAACATGCGAGAGTTTGTCAAAAAATTGAATTATTGTGTGATTGTGATTCACTTTGTAATTACCTTCCGTAATTACGAAGTGAACTCTATCAGTGATACGAATTAAACAGAGTTCGTAATTAATCTAAAAACACATAAATTAAACCTACATAATCTTACCTAGGTACTTATGTCGATAATGCGTGTTTCAAAAAAGAACGCAAAAAAAACTACGTTGGGTCGGCAACGCGCGTGTAATGTCTCTGATGTTGCAGGCATCCTAGACTGCGGTAACCGCAGTCTACCTTTCCATCAGGCGGACTGCACGCTTGTTATCAATTCAATTCAATAAGTTTATTTCGGCTTAGATACAGGATACATATTTCAGCCATAGAATATAGATAATAAAAACATCTTAAATTAATTGAACGCACAATCTAGGACAAACAATCTTGTTTGCCAATTAAAAAAAAGGAAACAGTAACTTTCAAGACTATCCAATCGAAATGTACCTACATAAGTTGTAATTTATATAATAAACATAAAATATTGCAATCCATATCCATACTCCATACTAATAATATAAATTCGAAAGTAACTCTGACTGTCTGTTACCTTTTCACTCCTAAACGGCTGAATGGATCTCAGTGAAGTTTTTTAGGTAGATGGCATCCCGGGGACGGTAATGGCCTATTTTTATCCCGGAAAATTACGTGCGAAGCCGTGGGCAGCAGCTAGTAGATTATAATTTAAAAGGTAATTATATTTTGATATTTATTTCATCCAGATGGGATGACGACCTGCGAAAAACTTCAGGCTGATGTCTGATGCGACAAGCTGAAGACAGGGTGCTATGGCGCTGATTAGAGGAGGCCTATGTACAACAGCGGACTATTATAGGTGATGATGATGATTTCTTTCATCATACTTTGTCCACAAATTGTAAAGGCAAGAGTCCACCTGCGCAAACTCATAATAACGTCAGAATTATGTCAGAATTGTAAAATGTAATATGTTTTTAATTTTATTACCCTCAGCTTTAAAATGAGAATATAATGACATTCTTTCACTTTTGACAGTTAAAGTGATGTCGTTTAGTTTAGTGGACATAAATTACGAAAAGTGTAGGTAGTTGTGTTCAGTCCTACTAAAAGGAATTAAAAAAAAATAACACTGTGATGTTACCAGCTGGTTGATTCAGATGTATGTATTTGTGAGTTCAATTGGCAATTCAATACCTGCATTTTGATTACTAATAAAAAACAAAAGAAAATGACTGACTATTTAAGCAGCACAATGGCTGAATTTTGGTTACTAATAAATAAATCGCCAATTGCGAGTCGACTCACACACGAAGGGTTCCGTGCCGTAAA
The DNA here is from genome assembly GCA_963662085.1 of Eupithecia inturbata. Taxonomy (NCBI): domain Eukaryota; kingdom Metazoa; phylum Arthropoda; class Insecta; order Lepidoptera; family Geometridae; genus Eupithecia; species Eupithecia inturbata. The sequence goes on from OY759191.1 coordinate 11,723,540, forward strand.
AATCAGGCAACTTATTCAAAAAACATCAAATTTTCACTTGTTTGGAGACCCCTTTATATTTAAAATTTTTTTAAGAGCAAAATAGCCAAAAAAGTCACGTTTGTTGTATGGGAGCCCCATTTAATTTTGATATTTATTTAGTTTATTATTTTTTGTTATAGCGGCAAGAAAAATACACATTATTTGAAAATTACAACTGTTTACCTCTTACGGTTCATGAGATATAGCCACGTGACAGACGGACGGACAGCGAAGGCTTAGTTCATAGGGTTCCGTTTTCACCCTTCGGGTACGGAACCCTAAAACAAAAGTACATGAACCAATGTGTTGCGAAAATAATGTGAGTGAGACATACTCATTTATTCGTATATAACACAACTTGGATACGTCAATTTACAATAATGTAGGTTACGGTAGGTAAATGGTGCTTTAATTACAATTAAAAGGCATAAAAAAGACATGATAGAAAAATAATCCAGGAACTCACGAATATACATCTCTAAAGACCAGCTGGACGGATCGGTGTGAAGACCTGCACACATTCACAAATGCATCTGACCTGGTCAGATGTATTTGTGAGTGTATCACTCATAATGTTTTCGCCACTCACTGGTTCTGTTTTTTTAAGCGAGTAAGTTCCTAGAATCTAGAGTGTGACAGGTATCACGCCCAAGATGAAGTCAGCTTTATCCACGAAAATACTACTACTCAACTACTCACACCGCTTTCTGCGAGAAAATAGTAAAAGTTTGGAAAAGTGTTTCTCGTTATTTTTTTTTTTTGCTTTCTAGACAGGGTTAGTTCAAATTTCGAAGAAGAACTAATATTAATAATAATCACACAATATAATAACATCTCAAGAGACTCTCGCTGGCTCTCTCTGAAAGTTGGGTCAAGGGCCAGATCCAAAAGGCGGTAGTTCTAGACTCGGCGCGTATCGTCAGGAAGTTCCTCTTTCTGCAGCCCTAGTCACCGGCTTCGCGGCCGATGATTCACCGTTATGATATACTTTTTATTGTAGAATAGTAAAAAATGTATTTTATAACGAGATTCTAAATAAATGATGTGAATAATAATAATAAAAATGTTTATTTTCTATCACAAAGGTACTTAATCAAGCATAAACTAGGTAGGTTACTAAAAGCTATTGGTTGGAGAGTAAATGCATAGGTAGGTAAGTACTTAAGTAACTCATTGGACGGAACTCCTTGGTAAAAGTTTGTACACATATTTTGAGGTACCAAATTCAATCTCATTGTTTCCTAGGAGTTCCAAAATCATACTTCATGAATTCCAAAGGGAGTAAATAGGTAAAGTCATTTATTTCATCTTTAAACTTATACAAAGCACTTAGACATGTCATAAAAATGTGTACAAATGTACCTAGATCGCACTTACTCAATATCATAATTATCTTCACAAAATAAAGATGTGTCCGCCAAAGCTTCGTCAATAAAATTGTATAATAACATTTTTTCATTTAATAGTTTTTGACATAATGTAGTAATTCAATGTCAGGTCTTTTTCTTAGGTCGATTGGTATTTTATTATAAAATTTTAAGGATATACATTTGTAGCTTTTCAAAATTTTACTAAGTCTGGTCCGTGGAGCTACTACATTTTCCTTATTCCTAGTGTTATGACAATGAACCTCTGCATTTGTCACCATATCTCCAATATTTTCTAGCACATATTCAATATTTTGATATACGAACAGGTAGGTAATGAGGTGAATTTTGGAACCTCAAAATATGTATGAAAATTATGACCAAGGAGACTCGCACTCCACCAACCAGACCAAAGAGGTATCATTAGGTTTGTTTGAATTCGTGAAAAACATTTAGCATTTTCAGCCAACAGAGAACAGATATTCACTTGCTTTCGGTTCGGGTAACCATTTTCGAGCAATTAATTTGTGATATTAGTAAGATTATGTACCGAGGGCTCCAGTGTCCTACGTCACGGGCGTCATTGAATCCCGAGCGCACCTCATGATTCTAGAATAACTAACGAAGCGAGGGAATTATGAGTTTCAATATGAAACCTCAAAATATGTATGGAAATGTTGACGAAGAAAACTCGAAGTAAGAATCTTCGATTTGTTTGAATTTGGTAAAACCTTCACCTTTTTAAAACCCAAAAATATGAAGGTTCACTCACTCAGAAAATCACTTGTTTTCGGTTACAAATACATGACGTATAAAGTGCGATTTACGTGCATGAAGTGTGAAAATATACCTACTGAAGGATTGTAAACATCCTTTTCAAATTGTACAGGGACTGATTTTAAACCTTATGTTATTAACTTTGGAACAAACCAAAATCAAAAAAACAGAGTTTATGTTGGTCCTTCGAGCCAGGTCTAAGAAAAACACATAAATGAGATAGGTACCTACCCTAGATTAACAAAATATTACCTAGATTTAGGTAATATTATTTCATATTTATTTATCTATTCATACTTGCAAATGTGACTATGCTTTCCTACCTAATTATGTACTTAACCAATTTATTTATACCTAAAACAACACAGTGTATAATAACGTCGGATATCCATATCCCTCCATCAAAAGAAACCTTACAAAACAGAATACTTGTAGGAAAAATTGCCTACAGCTTCCACTTCAGTCATCAATTATAATATACCCCCGTAATCAAAGATGACTCGCTTTGCGCGCTATCCAAGCATGTGCACAAGACTACCAAGATAGGCCTCGCATTAAAAAAAAAGAAAATTAGTCTATGCCCAAGCCCGCACAATTATTTGAAAACAGAATGTACAAAAGAAAAGAAAAATATAAGCTTTGTTATCGAAATTGGAAAACGTAGGTATATCCGTACCTAAAGAAGTTTGGTTGGGGTGCATTTTTCGCACACAAAAAACACCCTACGTATGAGACATTACCCCCCGGCTTGCCCCATCCACTCGCATTTCATAAACAGATTTTTTTCTTTGCGTGTGAGTGAGATGCCGCTATAGATCGTGGCGCTTGAACGAACGAGTGGAAAAGAGAGCGGCGTAAATAAAAAGTTCGGTCGGATAAAGAAAGCTCAGGTACGGATAAGGGTGTGGAGGGAAGAAAAAAAGGGATATGATGGAAATGGCTGCCTCCCCCTGGGTGGGGTCTCGGGTTCGCGCTGCTGCCACTAGATGGGGGTGTTGCAAACTTTGTTTTTTTATTGAATTTCGGTGAGTTTTTGGCATAATGATGATAGATTGTACTGTGGCTTAGGCTGATAAGTTTTTGGGGAAATTCTCCGCGTATAATGTGTTTTCCGAGTTTTTAAATTAGGTCGGAGTGATGCTTTGCCAATTTTATGGCTTCAATCTATGGGTGCATTATTAAAACTCTCATATTTCTCATACTCATTGTTGTTGGTAGAATTTCTAGAACTTTTTTCAGTTGGTAAAATATAGTGACAATATTCCATTGCACTCTGTTCTCTAACCCATTTATTTATCTCAAAGCTTTTTCTTACACTTTTGAAAGAAAGAGAGAAAGAAAGAAAATTACATGCTACACACAAACAAACGTTAGGTAAGTACCTACAGAAATTAAACGAAATAAATCTTTTCTTAGTGGTAAAAGTATTTCTAAAATCAAGTAGAAAAAAATCTAACAAGAAATAAAAATATAGTAGGTACACGTGTCTACACTATGGTACAACAGTAATGAAATGTCATCAAGGTTTATGGGATGGGATTTTTGTAGTTCCATGTACGCACGCTAGAGGCACCTACGGTGCCAAATCCCATACGAAAACGGAACGTCTCGGCACTTTCTAGAGGGGTGTGACAATTTGCGCTCATTAGTGGAGGCCTATGTCCAGCAGTGGACTAGGATAGGTTGATGATGATGATGGTGAGTCTATTTGACGTAAGTAACGAGGCGTGATCGTGACGTCTTCTTTTTCCGTACAATTTGGTATAGCGGCTCTATCATGCGGACAGGGAACTACGCAAATCACATAATAAAAGGAGACGTCACGATCACGTCTCGGTACTAACGTCAAATAGACTCAGCCCTCCCCTCAGAATGCAAACTTAGGGCTACCCAAGGATGGGTAGGAAGGTGTAGTATTTATTTGGTGGCTCAACCAAAACTAAACCCATTTCACTACAAAAAACTGTCGTAGTTTGACTAATTCATTCTAAATGTCAAATTTTGAGGAAAACCGAACTAGATTTCTAAGCATAAGTTTAAATTTATTCTCATCAAAAACCTAATAACTAAACACTACTCTCTCAAATTCTTCGCAAACTTTTTAATGACAGAATTCAAAATTCCCTAATTAGAACCCACAGGGGTGGATTCATCCCTTTAATGAGACAGGCTCCCGTCTGCGAAGGTATTGAGACTGTGACATCATTTTTAACCAGAGCTTATTCAGTTGTGTCGCAAAAAATCCGATTGACATGTTTCAAATTACTAAAAAATGTTTCGCGAACGAGTCTTGAAGTTAATCAGAGCTGGGTTTATATTTGTGTAAAAGGTAATGCGTAAAATGAAACGTCACAGGATATAAAAAAATAACTTATTCCAAATTATTTATCGAAGAAACGTTTAGGTACTTCTGCATAGGAACGGAGTACAAAATACGCGCCACGTGTACATATAATGCCATTGCTTACAATAAAAGGCTTTAAGCTAAGGCTAAGGTTTTTTTTTATTTATAAATTTGAATTAAATTAATTATAAATTAGTTATAAATTCAAAAGTAACTCTATCTGTCTGATACCTTTTTACGCCATAACAGCTAATTGTATCGTAATTGTATTGTATTCATTTATTTCAGATAATTACCCATATTACACATACACACAATCAAATAAAATTCAAAAATACAGTCAATAACATAAGAGTAAAGTATCATCTTTAACCTAGCCTTGGCTAGGATACAGATGAACCCAGGAAGGACATAGGTTTTTTTTTATCCCGGAAAGACGCATGTGAAGCCGTGGACAAAAGCTAGTAAGTAATAATTATTAAATGTTCACTTGATTTCAATAATCACACGCAGCATCAACTTTCCAATCCAATAAGAACAAAATCAAACAAGATTTAAAAACAAACTAATATTCCATTGGCAAACAGCCGAACCTCTCACAAATATCCAATTTAGGCTTCGTATAAGCAATAAATAAGAGGAAAAGGCTTTCCAGACTGGATGGGAAAGGAAAAAGGGAGAAATAAGTAAAAAAGGCAGGGGATCGAAGTCTTTCGGCCGTCGGATCCAATAATCCGAGCGTCTGTCCGCCGACTAATGTGATCGTAGCCTAATGAAAAACGAGAGGGCTGTATCTATAGATAGGACACACTGAATTAAACATTAGGTTAGAATTGGTACCCTCGTATTTTTATGGCAGTTTGATAATGCCAAAAATAAGTAAGAAGATAAAAAGTGGCAGCCAGCAGCGCGAACCCGAGACCCCACCCAGGGGGACGCAGCCCATCATATCTCTTTTTTAAATAGTAATCTAAGCGTCTGGTCAAAGCGACGCGTAAACCGAGTGCTGGTGGGTATCTGGCGCAGCGCATCAGCATTGCCATACAGCGGGGTAATGCAGCCAGCGTAATGGGGACGCTTCCGACTGGTATTGATATGGATCAGTTGAGCTACCTGTTGATTGTTTGCAACAATCTGCAGTAAGCTTAATTGTTTCAATTGTAAATACTAGTTCTAATTTGTTTTTATTATTTGATTGTAATTTTCTTTATTAATAAAGGCCACTACCGTTTTTAAAAGAAAAGTAAAAAGTAATGGGTCCATCCCTCTAATAACAATTATTCTCAGGTACCTATGCAAAAAATAAATAAAGTAGCTACTTTTACGAAATTAAATTATATTATCCCAAAAATGTACGACCTCTGGGGATTTATATCTGTGCTACTCAGTAAATGAATCGTACATACAATTTTCACCACTCATTGGTTCTTTCGAGTATTCAGAACGCATATGTACGAACATGTAGCGAGAAAAGTGTGAGAAATAGATCAGCAGGCACCTGAGAACTCTATTCGTTGAATTGCTAGAGATTGAATAATTACACTACGCAGGGGTTGAAATTAAAAGAGCCAGGTTTGTGGTGTAGTTCCACAGCTGGACATACATAGGCCTCCCCTAATGAGCGCCATAGCGCCCTGTCTTCAGCTTGTCGCATCTAGCATTTGCCTGTAGTCCTGTAGACCGTCGTCCCACCTGGCCGGAGGTCGTCCTACACTACGTTTGCCAAATTGCGAGGTAACATCAAGCCCCGAAAAAATTTTTTTTTAATAAAATTTGATTCAAAAGCCTAATTAGCTTTATTTATGTTCTAACAAGAATAAAATAAAGCTTAAATCTATCTTAATGTTAATGCAAGCACTCAAATCGGACTATAGATACGAGCATCGAACTCGGCGAATGTAAAAAGAAATCCTGAAATGGGTTTACGTTGGTAAAGAAATCAACATTAATTTAGACAAAGTTAATAATAATTAAGCTCATGTCCGTACAACATAATAATAACCATGACTCTACCATTTTGTAAAAACTATTTTTTTAGAAATCAATAATTATTTTTTCATTATGCTCACAAAATAAGCACTTAGACAAATCACACACCATTAATTATTATCAAGTAAGAAATAAAGTGTTAATTAATTTTACTTTCTCTTCACTTCAATTTTTTGTCCACAGGTGGCAGAAGTGAAAATGCTGACTGTAAAGAAGCACGAATGTTGGTGCCCGTCATAATGAATTCTTACTATAATTGCATTGCTATATTATTTTAGCCGCTAAAATATCATCAAAATAGTTAAGTACGTATCTCGATTAAAACAAATAAAAACTCCCACAAAATTGTACAAACATAATCCACCGACTTACAAAACCAGACCTTGAAAACTTTCATTGACACCTCTTGATTTCGATTCATTATGACCTCTTAAGAAAATTCATTCACACTTCTTCTCTTTCCCTCTAAGGGTGGTCTAATTGACAAACGCTTCTCTCTCTGTCTAGTGTGACGTCATAAAGAGGTCTTCTCCGATTCTCTCATTAAATAAACACAGGGCAATATGATTCAGTAGGATAACATTAAAAAATCAGAAAATGTCGTTCCTAAGTTTTCGTTAGCGTATTTCAGCTTTACCGACATTGCTAGTAAAATAAATAATGCTGAACAATTCACACAGCAACATCTAGCCCTAAGCTAAGCAGATTATTATTATGGGTACTAGATAACTCCTCCACCTCCACTTCCACAGCCTATATTGTTCCACTGCTGGACCCAGGCCTCCCCCTGATAAGCGCCTTGTTGGCTTTTATCTCACGGGGGGAATGCCCATAATCCCCAAGCTGGGCATGCGGGCTGGGGATCACAGTTCGGTGGTAGGATTGCATGTTGCGCTGCTGCCTGCCCCCGGTGGATATCCCTTAGTCGCCTCTCACGACACCCGCGTGAAGAGTTGGGGTGGTGTACATTCTAAGCCGGCACCACACAGCAACCCTTAATTAGCTACAAATTCACACACTCACAATAAATTTTTCTCAAATATTAAATTTATTTTATGTTACAATTATTTTAGCAATATGGTTTAATCTACCTAATACGACAAGTACCTTCAGATAATGTTGAAATTCAAATCATTATGTTATGCACTACATTTCCTTTATCTATGGAATACGGATGAATACTTATCGTCGCTTTATATCGACACCGAACTATGGTCAGCGTTACTAGTTTGATTGAGATGGACAGCCGCTTGGACCATGGGTTGGAAGGGGGTAGGTACGGGTAAATACCCATGGTCGACTGGTAAGGAAACGTAACTGGGTTTACCATTTACCCGTGCTCTAACTCGTGCAAGAGATTCGATAATTTTAATGAATATTTGATAAATATTTGCTGTATCTCCAATGTATGTTGCACAGTGCTATTTTTACTCGTGATCTGGTAAGAAAATCTAACTGCTAGTTAACTACTATTTTCGCCGATCATTGGCTGCATTTTGATATGATAACGAATAAAAACTAAAGAAAATGGACCAATGAGTGGCGAACATATTATGACTTGGTAGCTGATTCACCCTAGCTTACCTAGCTCATTTTTTGTTTTATTTTTTTTCAATTTTGTGGGTAGTCTGTAAGTTAGGTTCTAAATAGTTAGGTAACTATTTTTTATATTTTGCTTTTCTTTTTTTTTGTTCTGTTCTGTGCTGTATCTATGTTGAGTCAATAAATGTCTCTCTATCTCTATCTCTATGAGACACTCAAACAAAAATCTGAACTAACGAGCTGGTTGTACCCCAGGTAAGTACCCAAAATTTTTGTAATATAACTTGCCTTCTGTATTCATTGCTCTGTGCCCAGTTTTAATTCGCAGCCCGCCCAGCCCCGCCTTTCTTCATTATCTTATTACTTAGCAAACTTTCTACAACGCAACCTTTGAGTCTTGATACTTTTGCAATTTGAAAGTTCTTTCCTTTCCTAGTTCTTAGTTTCTGAATAAAAATGTACTGGGTTTAGAAGCTGGAAAGAAACGGCATGGGACCAGAAAACTACACTTTATTTCCTTGTTATACTTATGATAATATAATAAGTGAACGAGTTGACTATCAAGCAATTTATAAGAGAGATATATACCTACAGACTTACGTAGGTAGATATGTACATATCTATTCATGATTTATATTATACCTACTTTACCATAGAGACTAAAACGCTTACGGACAAACCGAATTACGGTTTAAGTTAGCTGTAAATTAAATAAGTAATTATTGTAAAACTTAAATATATAAAAAAGAATGCTATTTGAAATGATAAACCCTTATCTTAAAAGTCCCTGCCCACACTACCACTTTCTACGACAAATCTTTCACTGTACAAGCTACCCGTCTATGAAATGCTCTGCCCCTGGACCTCAGACGTGCCAAATCACTCCCTTCTTTAAAAAACTGCTTCACCAGCATTATCCATCCTTGTAAATGTTAGAAAACCTAAATTTTATGTTTAAGTATGTTTATTATAATGTTTGTAGGTACCTATTATAGTATGTAGTTTAACTATGATTGTTTTCATTTTATTCTTTGAGTGCCACCGTCTATTTTGTTCTTACATGTCCAGTCCCTCCTAAGGTTGACTGGAAGAGATCGCTCATAGCGATAAGGCCGCCTTTGTACTTCGTCTACTCTTAGCATCTATTTCTGTATTGTTTTCTTTCTTTGTGTGGTACAATATAGAATTATCTATCTATCTATCTATCTATGATTGATGTGTCCTTGAGTAAGGTCTAATCTAAAAGAAATAAAAACACGTTAAAAAAAAAAAAAGCTTCGAGTTTTGTTATCTGGTGTTGGTGGTCAAGATCCACTTCAGATCACTGCACCACGCCAGTGAGTAAGCAAGTCACATTAGATGTTTTCTTATAAGAAAATGTGATCAGGGTTCTGCCTGGAATACTTGGTAAAAATTATTTCCATCGCAACACGATGCGATGATCTTGTAACTTATAGAGCTTGGAAATGACAGATGTCACCTTTGATTTAGTTTAGTCAGTCAATTATCCGTAAATTTGAAGGTGTGTTATGGTCTCTGGGAATCGGACCTTTTGAGTTATTTTATTAATATATATGTGGTACACATACAGCATTATGTATGTTAATATCATTGTAGAGTAAAAATATATTTCTAACTGAAGTACTCACATTTAATAATTTTATATCTCTGTTAAATAATAGTACTTAACCGTCTATTTTCTGTGTTGCTTGGAAGTAAATAATTATTATTCAACCATTTTCTTTTCTTTCTCTTCTATCTTAAAGTATCAAACCGCCTACATCCCAGCCTCCGTCTTAAGACGTTGCTAATGGCTCTCACCTTGACCAGCTGTGACCTCTCACCCACTGGCTCCCAGGTCACTGGCACTCGGGTCAGGAACGGATGGAAAGTGAACTGAACTTTTGTTTCTGGAATGTTCATCCTGATGGTAAGGTACTTACCTATTTTCAGCGTATCATTCTATCTAATTATTATTATTCACCTCATTTATTTTAAATTTCGTTATAAAATACATTTTTTACAAAAGGAAATAAAATATTATAAAACTATTCTACAGTAAAAAATATATCAAAACGGTGAATAACCGGCCGCGAAGCTAGCCTCAAGCCTTTATTATTATTATTACTAAGTCAAACGCTTGTGAGGTTAAACAGGTTGGGTTGAAATTTTGCATAGATGTAATAATAGTTCTGAAATAACATAATACCTGTACCAATAACATAGATACAATAGGTAGGTAGGTACCTACCTAAATTATATTTCGGTAAACGCGTGGGAAACCACAGTCAGTTAGATTTGGATCAAATTCTAAAAACTATTTTATTGTTAATGTTGTAAGTACTACCTACATAATAATAATATTTTTTTACTGTAGAATAGTTTTATAATATTTTATTTTCTATAGTAAAAAATGTATTTTATAACGAGATTTAAAATAAATGATGTGAATACCTAGTAATAATATACACATTTGCTCCCTTTGGGGTCGGGACCCTGGGTCCGTGGGGTACCGAGGCTCTCCGGGTTTTCAAAAAGTTATCTGAGCGTCTGGTCGACGCGACGCGTGACCCGAGAGCGGGCGGGTGGGTACCTGGCGCAGCGCATCAGCATTGCCATACAGCGGGGCAATGCAGCCAGCGTCTTGGAAACGCTTCCGACTGGTATTGATATGGATCAGTTGAGCTACCTGTAGATTGTTTGCAACAGTCTGCAGTTAGCTTAATAAGTAGTTTCAATTGTAAATAGGTACTAGTTATAATTTGATTGTAATTTTCTTTGTTAATAAATAACTTTATTTAATTTCAGTTGGTTTTTAACAACAAAGTAGGAGTTAATACCTATCTTATATTACGAAGACAAAACTAAGGTAAAAATAAGTGGGTACTAGTTTTAACAACATGAAATTTCTTTATAACTATCTTAGCAAAGGGGAATGTGAAATAAAGAAGATAAGAGAGTCCTAAAGCACAACTACGTACATATAGTAGGTAGGTACTCCATGTGTTTAACAAGTAAGTTTTGCCTACTTCGTACTCAAACCAAGTAGTGAGACATTGACTCCTCGCTCTAAGTATGAACATGTAGGTATGTAGACACGAGGGGGGTTGATAATATAATTAAACATACAAATATTATAAATTAAGACCACACCACGGCTACTTGTCATCCAGATGCTACTCAAACGAAGCCACTGGCAGAAACTTGTTAGCACTCACCCTCAATATATCCAAAATAGATCTAAAAAGAAGAAGCATAGACTCCCAGTGCACGCCCGTCGGCAAAGTTCAAAGCGTCGCGGTGCCGTCGGCTCCTTTCATCCCGTCTCGGGCGGCGCCTTTGATGTCACTGTTCGTTGGTTATTTGCCATATTTTGACCCAATTACTATAAAGCAAAGAGGATTTGGTTTTGTTTGATAAAGTTGGACTGTTTTTGCACTTAAGTGTGAAACAATTGCAAATATTTCTTATACCTATCGACTTATACGCAAACAATCTTAAAATAATTTTCGCTTTTTTGGTCAAGCATTTTTGTAATAGAAAGGGCTATTTCTGTAAACAAATAAGAATAATTCTGGGATAATATCAGTAGTAAGTACAATTTTATAAACTTAATTACACATCACTCAACCTTATAGTAATAAAATAACTCAATTCTCCTTATACAATTGACAATGGAATAAACGAAATCTATACTTAGTCATTTTTAAAATTTTCTGGTGCTTTTAATGTTTTAGGATTGTTTTTTTTTTTATATATATACAAGTATCCTTGTTTTCTCCTAGTTTTCTTTGTACCTTGATGAAATGGGCCAGCTAATAGCCCAAGATAACCTATTTGCCCACTCAAATCTCTTAATCAAAACAAAACAGTCTCTACCTAACATAATATAAAATCAATTTTCCCGTAATGACATTATCTTGGCGAATCATTCTTTGCTGGGGAAGTCTCAATATCGACGTAAGGAGGGTAGTAATATATCTCCATACCACCCGGCGTAAAACTCCTTTGTGAGTTAGGGTGCGCGTCCAGTGAGAGCGATACGTAACTTTTATCCAGGGAAAGCCACTCACAACACAGAGATCTGCAGTCATGTTTTATAACACCTTTGCTCACAGTCCTTGTGCGTGTCATTCCAGAAGTTAAAGTAGAACATACAGGATATATTCTTTATTGACAAAGAAAATGACAATTCAATAGTAAAAACAAATTACAACTAGTATTTATAATTGAAACAATTAGGGTAACTGCAGACTGTTGCAAACAATCAACAGGTAGCTCAACTGATCCGTATCAATACCTGTCGGAAGCGTCCCCGAGACGCTGGCTGCATGCATCGACCAGACGCTCAGATAACATACACGGACATATATCAAATAGATTTTAAGTGCAAGCCCAAAATAGGTAGCATCAAGCTTAGAACAGCTAACTTCTTGTTCACTGCATCTCGTGTGACTTCAACGTCAGGGTCGCCATAGGTAATAACCAGACCCCGTTATCTACGTAGCAGTTTGGTGGTAGACGGTCGTTAGTGATGTGATCATGTGACAATGTTTTTTATATATATATTTCAATCCCTTGTTATCTGTGTCCTATGGAATAATACATTTAATCGCGTATCTTACAAATTTACAATATTTATTCATATTCGTTATAGACATAACTAGCATCTAACCAGTAGAAGACGTAGTCTCCTCCTTCACCTCCTCCTCCACAGCCTATACTGGCAGGGCATGCGGGTTGGAGATCGCAGTTCGGTGGTAGAATTGCTCTGCGGGGGGCGCTGCTGCCCACTCCCGGTGGATATCCCTTAGTCGCCTCTTACGACACCCGCGGGAATAGTTGGGGTGGTGCAAATTCTAAGCCGGCACCACACATCAGACGTAGTCTAACTTCTATTAATTTAGAACAAATTATATTATCTATTTTAAATGTCATTGTATTAAATACATAAAAAAAAACATAGTACAATATTAGCAATATAACATAATATATACAATATATAGGGGATGTATAGGGTAACTTTCCTTCTTGAATAATTTATTCTGAAAACATTTGTCACATCACATCACTAACAACTGTCTGCCACCAATCTGCTACGTAGATAATGGGTTCTGGTAATAACATACACAGAAATGTTGAATCTCTAAAACTCTACCCAGTATTTTATGTAGGTAGTTTCTGCAGTTAGATCATCTAATTAGCTCACAAACGTCCACTGCTGGATAGGCCTACGACGACGCCACAACTAGTGGTCCTGAGCCGCCTCCTGCGACCGCTACAATGTCGTCGGTCCATCGAGTAGATGATCCCCTAACACTCCGTTTTGCGTTGCCATGGCCGCCACTTCTTCCTCCAGATAATCCAATAGAATCAAAGATACGTCATGTTGTAGGTTTTTTTTTATGTAGCGCGATATCTTTTTATTGTTTCATACAACTATCCACGCTGTCGTCACAAATCGAGGCCTCTAGTAAACAAAAGGGAATCGCGCCAGCTTTTAAATATGTCTTTAACACCGTCATATTATGACCATATTTTGACACCGGAGCGTATGCTACGCAAATGTTTCAAATATTCTCTACATTTCAGTGGAAGCCAGCCCTTATAGAAGAATGTTGCCCCACCCTTTGTCTGCTAGATACAGTGGCGTTCACACACGAATGCTTCCCTTTTTAATCCGGAGCTATTTCTTTGGAGTAACGCTGGTTAAGGGATGCTTTTCTTTAGAAAGTTTTTTATCTAAGTGATTTTGTATCAGGATAAAACTTAAAAAATTAAAACTTTTGAAAAAAGTTATTGGCACTAAATAGAACTGATATACTAAACACATTACCTACATTACATTGTTTTGAAAACTTACAAACATTTGTCCCGAGGCTGTAATCGAACCCGTAACCTCCAGTGTCGCAACCCCACAACCCCAATTTTCTAATAAACGAATGCCTCATGGTTTTAAAAAACTGACCTTAAAAGTGTGCTTCAGCTGCTATTGTTAGATACAATTATTTTTACGTGAACCTAGTTCATGATGAAAGCATAGAATATGATATGGAAGGGTCTTCAGGCATACTGATTTAGAAATGAAGGATGACGCGAAAAATAAAATATAATTTTAGTTCAATCTTAAAAACCACCTTAAAACCTTATACTGTCTTCGATGTTTGGATTTCTTAGAAGAATTTAAACTAATAACCATAAAATACTTAGAACTAATTAGTTTTTTAATTACAACTCCATAAACATTACAAAAATAAAATAGTGTTATAAATTAATAAGGAACCAACCCACATTAAATAGTAGATTATATCTTAATGGAGCAAAATAATATTTGTACAGCGAGGGCGCTTTTTTGGATCCAGAGGGAAGTCCAGAGGGATTCTAGAGTAGAATCCCGAGAATAGCGAGGGATTCTTTAGTAGAATCCTGAACGTAGCGAGGGATTCAAAGTACGTCGCCTGAGCCAAAAATATATTTTGCGCCCGAGTGATACACTCTACTTTTCATCACCCTCTATGAGAAAATGAAAGGTGCCTCATATTTTATTATAATATTATTATTTAGTAAGACATAGAGTCACAACTAAATTGAAAATAAATAGTATCTAATAATAAAACAACTAAAAACTTATATTTACATTTGAGACATTTTCGCAATTATGAAAACTTATTGTTACAGTTTAATTAGGAATTTAATGAAATAGATTTTTAAATAATGTCCGAATCTGGCTCATTTTAAGGAAAATGTGTCGGTGAATCTCGTTGTTTGGATGTAGTACCAGCTAGTCTTTATTCAAACAATATTTGCGTTCGATTTCTTTAGCGCTGAACACTAATATGTTACAAATTCAAAAAGTGCGCGGTAAAGATAATTGCGGCGCACTTATAAAGAGGATTAAAAACTCATTACTGCCAGCTAAAAGTTTCTTATAGACAACACCACCTTTGGGTGCACAAACCAAGTCGTCTTTTTCGAAAAGATTGGATAAAAAGGTTTTTGGCAATAAGGAACCAGTCAGTTTCTACAGCAAAAAACCTAAGATATCAATGTTATCCTTCGAAATCAAATTGGAATTTATAGACCAGTATATTTTGAACAATATTGTATCCATAGTAAAAATTTGACTCAAAACTTTTACACAAAATCAGCATTATCTCAAAACTATCATCGTGTGGATTGGTTTCTTATTGCAGAAGTACTCGTAGGCCCAAATAATCTGAGATTTGACTCTAGCTTGCCCTTAACAGTCTCTTTTTCCTCGTTACCCTGAACACGGCGCTTTTTTATTAATGTTCCTTTAACGCATCGGAAATAGATGTTCCTCATTTTATTTCAATACTTATTTCGTAGGTACGTGCATTTAATAACTCGACCAAATTCTACCATAATCTAAACTAACTTATTGGTAGGTAGAGCTCGCGGAATCAAACCAAATTCTACCATAATCTAAACTAAACTTATTGGAGACTTAGAGCTCGCGGATTCAAGTTAGGTGGATTATCTATCTATTATAAACGAAAGTTGTTGTTATTTTAATTTCTCATTAGGTATTGTTTGTTATTGTTACTCGCTGTGGTGATGTAGCTAAAATATTTGCCACTAGAGAACAAACATCCACTCAAATAAGTAAGTTATGTTTTATTATGAGTAAGAATTTTATTTGACCGCGCAAGCGCAACGGATTCCCGAAAGAACTATAGACTTAGTGAGTTTGATTTTTGTGTGATATGATAATACTCATAACTCATTTATTCATGCAATATAACACACGTAAATTTAGGTAAATAACTGTGTACCTACACTCTACTGATATAAAACACATAAGCATAAACTTAACTTATTAAACATTTAACTTGTTTTTAGGGTTCCGTACCCGAAGGGTGAAAACGGAACCCTATTACTAAGCCTCCGTTGTCCGTCCGTCCGTCCGTCCGTCCGTCTGTCACAGGGCTCTATCTCATGAACCGTAAGAGGTAGACAGTTAAAGTTTACAGATATTGTGTATTTCTCTTATCGCTATAACAAATAATTTTAATAAAATAAATATAAAAATTAAAGGGGGCTTCCATACAAAAAAGTGCTTTTTTTGGCTATTTTTGTTCTTCGTTTCTCAAGGCTCTTTAATTACAATAGGTAGACCCATGAAACTTTCTATAAATAAGTAACAGTTCAACTGTTATAACAACACGGAACCCTTCGTGGGCAAGTCAAGTCACACTTGACAGTTTATTTTAAGTTGAGTACATAATTATTTACTGATGATGATGCGTCTAAAAATATAGAGAACACTATGTCGATGATTACGATGATTATTCAGAAAATCACCAAAAATAATTCTCTCACATAAAATTGAGCGCGAAGCAAACATTATCCCAACGGGAGGCAAAGACTCAAGGGGTAAGAACTCCCCCGTCCTACGGTGATAAATTCTACAAATATGAATCATAAATATTGTCACCCACTAATGTACAAGGAAAACCGTATTTTTAAGGAAGACGTGTTTTCGCGTTATTTACTCAAATTGATGTGCGTTTTTATTTTTGTTTTGTCAATATCTTGGAGACAAGGTGTGTAAGAACAGAATTCAGGAAGTCGTATTTGGTTGTGAAAAAAGATAGAGAAGACAAGAGAAGGTGTGCTTTATTGAGTAAATAGCTACCGCAATGTCCTCGTGTTTGTCCATTATAATTATTGCACAAGATTGGAAATGTATCTGTGAGCGAGTGCTTGCGTGTAATTGTAACACAGGCCAGTTGTTGAGTAAGCGCCCCAACGCTCTCCTAAGAACGTACCAGATTACAGATTTTACTTAGATCTATGACACTGTCATAGTTTGAATATTCGCCTTGCGTCATCATTATTATGAATATGAGTGGGTTAACTACTAACCTTGTTTATGTTGGAAGATCACCCACGTATTTCTAGCCCTTTAAAAATTTTAAACATACGTATTTTGATTTCTTTTATAGGAATTATAATAGAATTTTAGCTTCTCGCAAGCGCCTTTCTATAAAATGATTTTTGAAATGAAATGAACTTTTACTTTTCAATTCGAGTGAGCTTTTTTATATAAAAAGAAACGTTTGCTTAGAACACATTAAAGCAAGCTACGTTTTTATTAAAACTAAAACAAATAGGTACCAGGAAAATAAAAACATAGTGTTCGCTATTTAAAAATACTTCCTTTCGAGAAGGAAAACGCCGGAAGTGGGGTACCGGACCCGAACCGGAAGTGCCCTACGTTAAGGACACGTCACATAAATCAGGTTTATTGCCAACTACCCGCAATTCTAACTAAATACACCTAACGCAAGGTCCCTCGCATGAGAGCTAGTCACCTCTTTGCGTAAAATGTATGCAAGCTGTCGGTGAGGGGGGGGAGGATGTGAAACTAAGTACCTACCCACTGCTGGTCGATTCAGATAAATTCGTGAGTGCATCTACTCGTTTTAATTTCAGGTAGCCAGTATTTTTAGGATTCCGTACCTCAAAAGAATATAAGGATCCCTTATAGGATCACTTTGTTCGTCTGTCCGTCTGTCAACAATCTTTTCTCTGGAACGCGTAGAGATATTGTAATGAAATTAACATTCAATACTCAAGTCTGTAACATCTTGGAGCCGTGATATAAATCAAACTTCTAAATCAAAGCAATCAAAAGTTACAGCTGTTTAAGCTCGTGTTTTTGAAATTTCCAAGGGAATGACAAACAAACAAAATCAACACACTACTTCCCGTTGAGCTAGAATCATGAAATTTGGTAAGAAACAAGGTCTTATAGCGCAAGTAAAAGAAATAATCCGAAAACATAAATTTGTAGTTTATACACAAATAAAAAAAAATATTTTCGCCATGGACAAAAACCAATAGGGTACTCTTCCCGTTGACCTAGAATCATTAAATTTGGCAAGAAGCAAGGTCTTATAACACGGAACCCTCGGTGCGCGAGTTTAACTCGCACTTGACATTTTATTTTTCACACACTCACTCTTGACACTTGAAGGCAGGAGGTGACTAGCTCTCGAGCGAGGGCTATAGTAGAAACTACAGTATTATTGTCACGAATACGATACTAAAACGTTTGTCAAATATTATTATTGTCAAGTACCTAAGCTTTTAGATTTTACTAAGAAACATGTTGAAATCGTCAATCATCGGCATCGTGATAACGAACGGTGCAATGATTCCAAACTGTCGGAAAATAAAAACTTAACCCTCCTACGTTGGTAGTCGGATAAAAATTGATGATGTATATCGCCCGTCATCATAACAATAAGTAGGAAATTTGCACAGTCAATAAACTCGCAACAATAAAAAGCTACTTATTCTTTAATAATATTCAATTTTGTCCTGAAATATTAGACAAATAAATACCTACGTTTAACGTAAAATACTTTTATAATAAATTTTTAAAAACTTCTCGCCAATCTTCAAATAAAATAAAGGCCATTTCACGCAGCGTTCAATTACAATCTAATTGAACAAACGCAAACTTTCAAAGAAAATTGACTCAAATTGTTCTCATCTCTTGTCTAAGTCGCAGTGTAAAGTAAATAGCTGGGTCACCCCTATTACATCTTTCCTCAGTGTGACCGTACCTTTTGCATTCCTAATACATAAGCCCATTTTATTTAACAAAAGTGTAGGCTGTTCCGAATTGTCAGTCCAGTTAAAAAATAATAATTGATATTTGTTGTTTTGTTACTCTGTTATTGTGCACGCTGAGACTTCCTAAATTATAGAGACCCATAGATTTAAGAACCTTGTTACTTGTTTGTTACTAATTTGCGTTGTGTGATCTCATGTTGGATGTCCTATTTAATAAATAAATAAATAAATATCACAAAGAAACCATATTCAGCCTACATTACCCTACATATTTTGCTGCAATGTGGTTTTTACTGTTCAACAAGGAGCCATTATAGTTTCGCCATGTTAAACATGTTGTCTGTCTGTCCGCGGCTTAGTCTTATTAGTACTAGAAACCTGTAATTTTGCATGGGTATAAAATTAATCAAGCCAACAGAGCAGTTAAATAAAATCCTATAAAACATATTTTTTTCGGAGCTAGATGCTCCGTAAGAAAAAGAAATACTGACATAAAGATGGAATTAATTTTTTTTTTGGTTTGGCCCACGACGCATGTTAAACAAGAACCAATGAACAGCGTAAATAGCCTGAGTGAGTCATTCAATTAAATTATAGCAGTTCGGTCATTCGTGCATTTGTTTCGCTGTCTACGAATCCCTGTAGCCAGTACAAACTGGCGACTAAAAGCATTAACGGTAATCAGAGGCAGACTAATCACTAATTACGGAGACAAATGCAATCTTTACGTGAATTGAAACAAAAAGAAATGCTCCGGGCGTTTAATGGGCGGGGAGCTGCGAAGATTGTGTAGACATGGCTTTCCTATAAATGATGAGAACCTTCATCTTCTTGTTTTATGGCGCCGCTTGTTTTTCGCTACGACCCTGCCAGTGTCCGAGTCGAATGAGAACCTACTGCTGAATCTAAATGTTGGCGGTGTCATTGACATTACGTACAACTCGCTTATAAAGCTAGATTTTCCTGAGAACCTGTCAATAAATCGAATTCAGGGCCGTCACGACCTGGTCGACGGGTTTGTAACTCAATAACTCAAAACTCTGTAGGTAAACAAAAGGAGGTGGTAACTTAGTGCAGTCCAGTTTGGCCAACTGAGGCTTTTACATAATGGAACAGGAATTTCCCAGGTCTCTTAATGTCTTCGCTCGCGTAAGGACTGGTCTGGGCGCTTCTTCTAGTTAGATGAAAGAAAGAAGAAAAAGAGAAAGAAAATAATTTTATTCGAACTCATAATGCATAACATGACACATTACAATGTTAAGTAGGTAGCAAAAACACATATACAGGGCGTTATTTGAATTAGTGTACAGTACTGCTGGAGATTTTTCACCTGCTGCTACATATTAATATTCATTAAACAAAGTAAGCCGAAACGATTATGAAAAAAAATTGCTATTCTCCGGGACATTATTTCATAACACAAGCTAGCTCTACTTAGCTAGGGGCTAGATGATGCTGTGAATTATCCAGCATTATTTATTATGACAAATGTTAGTATATAATTTTGTAATTAATTTGATTCGTTTTGCAATATTTTTTATTGCTTCCACAAGTGCAGCAAAAAACCATACACCGTAAGAATCTACTACTTACACATTTTGAGCAGTATTAAATCAAGTGAGCTCAGGTGCTCAAGTGAATCAGAAAAATTCACTTGAGCACCTGAGCTCACTTGATTTAATACTGCTCAAAATGTGTAAGTAGTAGATTCTTATGGGGTATGGTTTTCAGAAAAACCCTTTCCGGCCGAAAGGGTAAAACACAGTTCTGTGTTTTGTAACCAGTTACCTTAGTAGAAATTGTCGTCATGTCTCGTAACTAACGAATATATTAAATCTATTTTTGTAACCGTTTCGTAACCACCTTTTTAAACCTCCAGATTAAAAATACCACATCCACTTCTTCGTACCTCCAACCGGCGAAATCGTTAAACCTCTCCGCGCCGCATCTAACGGAATTATAAAAGTCTGACGCTCACCTGTTAAGGTCCTAATTAATTCAATAAGACGGTGTCCCTGAGATTTGAGGAATGGATGCTGCAGCTAAGGAATGGTCTGCTAACTCGGCATGCATTCCTTCTTTCGTTTAGCCTTACAACTAAGTTGTTGTTAAAAGGCAAACCTAACGGTTTTAGTTTTCAAACTAGGCCTAGATCTCAGTACTGTCTGAATCCCCATGGTAACAACTAGAATTACATAAAATTCAAAAAAACGTCATTGGATCCTTGAATGTGAAAAGATGAATAAGGAAAAATATTACGATAAAAAAACATGAAAGTGCACTGTTTCACACATAATTTGGTCGACATCTCAGAAAACCTGCGTTCTACTCAAATGACTTACGTTTTGATTCGTAGGTTATTACTAATTATTTGGTTCCTTGAACCAGTTTCTTCATAAGTTGTGTAGTTTTCTTGTAAATAAGCAATGACTTAACTTTTGCGCTTATCCTGTCCCGCTCCTATGAACGCGCAATCCTATGTCTATCCTTTTCACAAAATGGCGCGCATTGCGCCCTCTTAACTATCTAATTGACTTGGCTACTGTAAGGTGATTTTTTTTTCGCAATCGTGTTTTTACATTCAAAGAACCTATGAAAAATGTTGGATTTTATGTAATTTGAGTTTTTTACCACGGGGTTCCCGTGAATACTGAGATCTCGGCCTAGTTTGACAACCAAACCTGCTAAGTTAAGGCTGCTGTATGGCCCTTAAGTGGCGAACCTGGCCTATGGCCTTGAGAACACAAAATAATTGTCAAATTTAACACAAATTGAACGTTTCACGAACAAAACAAATTTGATATACAGATAATTATTTTGTATTATCAAGGCCGTTGGGCCATACACCAGCCTTAAGGGTTTTTAATGAAAACGAGTAGTGATGCTTTAATATAAATGTTATTGACAGATGCTTACCAATTTTATAAATTACCCAACTTTCCACAATACATGCTATTACACAATATAAAGGCGGTGTTGGAGACAAATTTAAGGCAGGTGCCCGTGGTCATTAAATACTCTTTATTGCTCGTTTCGATCGACTATCGCGGACGACATCTTGTTAGGGTGAGGTAGTGTCCGGTCAAAATATTGTGCCAAAAGTATAGCCGGAAAATGCGCAGAATTTATTTGACGGAGCCCGGCTTTTTTGTTTATTGGCTAGCTAAGTTTTGTAATACGGCTTCTTTGCTTGCTAGAGATTGCTTTTATGTCATACTAGCTTCAGGATAAAAAGTTGCCTATGTCCCTACAATACGATCTACGTTCCTGCCAAATTTCATTGAAATCCGTTCAGCCGTTTAGGCGTGAAAAGGTAACAGACAGACAGACAGATAGATAGATAGGTAGACAGACAGACAGAGTTACTTTCGAATTTATAATGTTAGTATGGTTGAATAATCAAAGTAATACCTACATATGGTCTCAATTTACAATGTTTTGTAAAATTGTGTGTTGCTACCTGAAACTTCATCAAGTTGAAATGGTTTTCTATAGGTATTTGATATTTCTGCTGTCAGACTTTGGAACGATTTGCCAGTGGATATTAAAAAGGCCACATCACATAACGCTTTCAAAAGGAAAGTCTATAATTACTTTATTAAATGTCACGTCACACTAGAATATTTAGCATGTCCCTTAGAGTTACTAAGTATTATTATGTATTAGTGTATTATTTTAGTAAGTAGGTATTATGTGTATTAGTTAGTAAAAATAGTTTTAATTAATGTTGTAAAGCACCGCCATCCTCTATTTTTCTATTTCTAGAGCGTAACCTTTACATGCCTAATTTTGACCTTCTGTGAAAAAGAACAACACTGTTTAAAATAAAATTCCACCATATTCGCAACATTTCCCCCGGCTTTTACCCCAACACTTCCGGCGCCATATTGTTTTAAATTTATTACTGTAATTAGGTACCTACGTTGTTACAGGGTCAATTTAATATGATATTTTACGAAGTTGACTGTTTTTGTCGCCTTTACAACCTAATACGGTTATAGCATCCATCTTTTTTGTCATTTATTATTTATGTTTTATTTGGTATTTTAGTATTGTGTAAGTGCTGTGTGGTGCCGGCTTAGAATTTGCACCACCCCAACTCTTCCCGCGGTTGTCGTAAGAGGCGAGTAAGGGATATCCACCGGGGGTGGGCAGCAGCGCCCCCTGCAGAACAATTCTACCACCGAACTGCGATCCCCAACCCGCATGCCCAGCGTGGGTATATTATCCCCCATGAGATAGCCAATAGGGCGATTGTCAGGGGGAGGCCTGCGTCCAGCAGTGGACCAATATAGGCTGTTGAGGGTGAGGATTGAGGATAGTATTATTTAGGATTGCTCTGCACTGGAGTCCGGTTCCAATAGCTCTAAAAATTATACAAAAATTATTTGGTTATTTAATATTTTGTAACTATATCATATGTATAAAAACGATTCGGGAACACAGTTACCAGAAATTGCCACGAAAGGTCGAAGTTTCAGTTGAGGGCTCGGGTTATTTTCTAATTTTTTGAAAAAACTAGCTGCCGCCAGGGGCTTTGCACGCACTTTTTAAGTAGCCTATGACCGTCCCCAGGATATTATTTACTTCCCTGCCAAATTTCATTGAAATCCGCTCAGCCGCTTAGGCGTGAAATTAACAGACAGATAGATAGACGAAAAGACAGACAGAATTACTTTCGTATTTATAATATTAGATAAAGAGAAAAAATAAAAAATATAGTAGAAAATAAATATATCTTATTATTTTTTATTCCTTTATAATTTTTGAGATTGTTTTAAACTTGCTCTTGTATATCACTTACCATTAGGTAAGTAGTATATATGATAGTATATATATAGTATTTCTTGTTTTTTTAACTATACCTACGTAATTATTCCTATCGAAGCACTTAAATTCTTCAATTATTAAAATAAAATAAAAAAATATAAGTTTATCGTAACTCATCACGCGTACCTGCAAATAACTGTAGCAAAAAACAGAAAAGTGCTATTTTCATCATTGCGTGTCCACGAGTTTGCATTTAATGACATTTCGTTACAATTATGTTGTCACATTAAGCCTTCACTTGTTTTATCATTACTTCTCCAGTAATTATTGATAATCATGCGAAACATTGTTATTCGTTGTCAGATTGTCTGTAACCATGGTCTGTGGATATCAATATCATCTGTTAATAATTATTGGGAAGGATGGCAGTGCTATATATCTATCTATCATATACATATACTGCTATTAATTCGAGAAATAAAATAAAATAAAATAAAGGGAAAAAATTGGTGAATATGTGTTTATTTGTTACAAAACATTATTTATACGTGACTAGCTTTTGCCTGCGGCCTTGTACGCGTATTTCCGGGATAAAAAGTGGCCTATGTCCTTCCCAGATAACATATATGTAAATTCTATATCCTTGCCAAACTTCATTAAGATCCTTTCAGCCGTTTGGGCGAGAAAAGGTAATAGACAGACAGAGACAGAATGACTACTATTCGAATTATTAATATTAGAGCAATATTAGTACGAATAACAAAGGATTTGTTATTTAAGAAGACGTATGAAAACTAAAATGGAGATCACTCTGCAATGGAAAAATCCTGTCGTCTAGTCTACTGTGCACCACTATGCTTTCACTGTTAAATGGTTTTAAGACTATTTCATCATTAGAAAGATTTTATAAAGAGCTGCTAACTTTCCTAACTTAACTAACTTACTTCATCAAAAAGGTAACGGTAACCAGTAACTTGAGTAGGTATCAAAAGTAGTACTTTTCGTAAAAATGTTTTTGGTAGGATCGCATCCCAATGTTCTCAGTTATTCCTGGAAGAAATTAACGATAAGGCCACTTCTTGTAATGTTTACGATACGGTGATTAATTAATAAGACGACCTCTGTGGCGCGGCGGGTGAAGGTCCGCCTGTGACGCAGGAGGTTGCGGGTTCGATTCCCGCCTCGGACCTGTTTGTACGATCTGCAGATATTTTTAGTTCCAGGTGTTCTGGGTGTTTTCTATGTATATAAAAAAATATCTACCTTTATAGTGTATTGTATTAAGTATATCAGTTATCTAGAGGTAGTACCCATAACGCAAGCTCTGCGTAGTTTGGTGCTAGATGATGCTGTGAATTGTCCAGCTTTAATTATTTATTCTTTTTCTTTTTCGTTTAAGAGAACTAGTACCTACTCTATCGTAATACTCTACTTCTTACACGAATTAAAACGTAAGTTTTTTCTTTCTTTTTTAACCAAAATGTTTTAAATACTACTTACTGACGGCTAAGCGATAGTATCTAAATACATTTAATTGCTATCTGCATACTGCCGTAATTCTTACAACAAAATACTTTACGAGGACAAAAAGGTGTAGAACACTACACCTACAAAATGTAACTAAAATTATTTTATAGTTGCGACATTGTAGTAGGAGCACAGCTGCCTATATTACAGACTTTTTAGTCTAGTTTAGGCAACTGAGGCTAACATAGTTATTAGTTATTTGAATAAGTAATGTCAGACAAATTGCTATGTAATTATTTGTCAAGATTCTAACGAAAAAGAGGATTTTTGTTTGCTTGAGTTCTGAGTTCACCCGCTGATAAACAGATAAACATTTTATTTATAATTTGACAAATTATACGTCACAATAATTGTTTTCACGTAACAAAAATAAAAAATTATGCACTTTATTCAGAATTTATAAATTCGCCGTAGCTATAAAACGTCTTCTCTACGAGCCAGTTTTTTAGCTTGTTCTTAAAATTTTGGAGACTCGATGTGTTCCTAACCTTATCTGGAAGCTTGTTGTAAGTAGCCGGTAGGATAATGAGGTCCCGGGTTCAAATCCCGGTTCGGGCTAATTGTTATTGGGATTTTTCTATCAAGATAAATTCAACGTCAACTTGCACCGCACACTCAATCGCACCTCAGATTAAGCACGTTTTAAGTCGTGATTTTTTGACATATTTTCATTGAACACTATCAAATAAATTTATGAATTTGAGAATTAACAAATCTATAATAATTTCATATTTTTTTCTAACAGTAAAATTAACATTTAATTCGTACAATAATATTTATAAAATTCACCAAAACTACGACTAGTATTTACACTTATTTAAATTTCCTAAATATCTAAGTCGTCACCAGAAGGCAGAGTGCCCAGAATGCTGGCAGCATTGCCACGTTGAATGGCAATGCTAATTCGTTGACCGAATAGATGCCAGCATTCCGATCACCTGTGGACTCAATAAAAAGTTTGGTAAGATCTTTATAAACCGCGTGTGCCTCAGGACCTCAACCCCAAGAATTTCCACCCCAAACGGCTCAAATAGGTAACCACGGTCAAATAATTTAGACGTTCTTAGGAGTTCCGTTTGAGTATTAGAGCGGCTAGTATTACCACACCTTTTTGCGTCTCATTGTTAATGCAACACATTATCATAATCACAAAACGAGATTGATTACACGATTGCCCAGTTTTTACCAAAACACGATCGTTTCGAGCCCATTAATTACTTTTTAAGCATAACTATTTATTAAATAACCTACAAAATAACCCTTATAACAAGAGACACAAAGTTGAAAGAAACTTGTGAAATACCCTCAAAATTTATAAATCTAACCTGCAATTAGACCCTTATGTTTAGCGCCATAAAGTTCAAGTAAAAGTTTAAGTATTCTCAAAAGTGCGACACTAAAATGACCTTTAAGTCAATGAAGATTGTACAAATATATGTTAATATATTCGCAGTGAAAGCGTTAACTGGGCTTTAGGCTTAAGTTCACCTGCGTTAGTTATGATGATTACTTACCAATTTGGTTACCTACTTACCCTTGAGTTGCTTAAATTAAAACCCAGAATTTTAAGTTTAAGTAGTATTGGTGGAATTTAATAACATACTTGCGCCACGTTTCAGGGTTACACAATTGAGTAGGTTAAATTAATTTCACAAATTTAAATTAGCAATAAAATTATATATAACTTATAGTTTACTTACAATCAATTTGAAAATAACTGGGATTTTCATCGAGTTTTAAAAACTTCCTACCTTTTCCAAAACCAAATTTACAAAATTTTCGACTCATAAAAAAAATATCACTTAACTAGGCTTGTTGACTAGAAAACCGTACTTAATTATATAATTTCACGTATTTCTTAGTACTCCCTATTTTTGTATATATTTATTTTATAAAATATCTCACAAAAACGATATATCTTTAAAAACAGCTCACTCTTAACACACAGCACTTGACTACAAATTAAAATATAATATCAAAATAATCTTAACTTAATAAAAATTATACCATAACCATAAATTTAAATCAAACGATCCTTTCAAAGTTAGCAGACAATTAATGATAATTACGGGTCAATAAGGTCTAAAACCATTAACAGTTTGTTAAGACAATGATTAAATATGGTCGTAAAAGGCCAATTAAACAATTTTTGTAATTAATGCCATCTGTTCATATGTGGAGCGAAGTGACGCAAGGGATGTGTCTGGCTGTTTTGATTTTCCTGGAACAATAAAGACGGAGCTTGGTTAATAATTGACCTAGATTTACCTAGATTAATATAGGCATAATTAATAGAATATTGTTGTTTTATATATTCAAGCTGATGAATACGGCAAACGCTGTGTAGGACGCCTTCCGGCCAGCTGGGAAAACCTGCTTAAGACTGCAGGCAGATGCTGATGCGGCAAGCTGAAGAAACTAGGGTGCTATGGCCCTCATCAGGGGAAGCCTCTGTCATCAGGGGAGGTATATGAGTGGACTATGCTGATTATGAAGCTGAAGGTGTATAATATATTATACACCAGCTTCATATATATAGGTATATAATTAATTTGATATTCCCGATAGATGGATAAAAATTATTTATTGCCACAACAAAACAATTAACAAATACAATAAAATTACAAAAAATGTGACAATTGGCTGATAGGAGCTCAAGAACGATCTCTACCAGACAACCGTGGATGGGATTTAACATGGGGATCTGTGTGCATTATTAATTTATTATGTAGCTAATACAAATTACAAAATCCTATCTTTTTTGAAATCGTACATACAATTACCTTTTTAAATTACAAAAAGGGCTACTTATTTTTAGGATAATTTGCAACAGTCTACAGTTAGCTCAAATATTTCAATTGTAAATACTTAATACTTTTGTTTGTTTCTATTATTTTATTGTAATTTTCTTTGTTAGATAACAATTAATGGAATACCTATTTAATTTTAGACTTCCGAGGTCCATTACATAGTTAGTAACACTGGACGTACAGGCTAGATACTTAACTCATAAATGAGGGACAGACGCCATTAAAATTTCAAATAATAATAAACCGCTAAGTGCGAGTCGACTCGCACACGAAGGGTTCTATTACGTAAAAATCAAGCAACTTTTTCAAAGAACATCAAATTTTCACTTTGTGGGAGATTCTTTAAATTTTGAACTTTATAATATTTTTATTATTTGTTGTTAGTTATTACAGTTGAAATGTTACTTATTTATAGAAAGTTTCATGTTTCTACCTATTGTGGTTCAAGAGATACAGCTTAGACAATCAAAGAGCAAAAATGGTCAAAAAATAATGTATTTTGTAAGCCCCCTTTAATTTGAATATTTATTTTGTGTTTATTATTTGTTGCTATAGCGGCAAAAGAAATACATATCCTCTGAAAATTTCAACTGTCTACCTCTTACGGTTCATGAGATAGAGCTCTGTGACAGACGGACGGACGGACGGAGGTTAATAGGGTTCCGTTTTGACGTACGTTGTACGGAACCCTAAAAAGGAATGTTTACCTAAAACCAATTTTCCAGTTTCCTGCAATTATCGAGATAAGTAAATACCAAGTGCCTATTTAAAAGCGAAATACATCCAACTTTTCTATTACCTAATTACACAAAAGCTATTAAAATATCGAAATAACTTTAACGGCCCGACCATAATAAATATAGTTTTTTAACAAAGTGTTCGCTAGTTGTCTGTTAGAAACGATTTTACACCAGTAAATTCCTTCCCGCCATATATCCACTAAACTACACGCATAATTTTTCATGACACTGGTCACAGTGTGGAACAGCTGATACACTATAGTTCGATCAGTTGAGCTACCTGTAGATTGTTTGCAACAATCTGCATTTAGCTTAATTGTTTCAATTGTAAATACTAGTTCTAATTTGTTTCTATTTTTTGATTGTAATTTTGTTTTTGTTAATAAATGCCATTGCTCTGTGACGCAGCGGGCAAAGATCCGCCTGCGATGCAGGAGATTGCTGGTTTGATTCCCGCCTCGGGACAAAATGTTTGTACTATCTGGACTGTTTGTTCCGGGTGTTCTGGGTATGTATAATAGTAAAATAAAAATTTAATGTGTGTTATGTGTTATGTATAATATACTCGCACCTACTTAACACATAACATAGTTACCTAGATTGTTTTTTTTTCCAGAGCATGAGGGCTTAGCTTTGTAATAGACGATGCTGTGTGAATTGGCCAGCATTATTTATTTATTTATTAATTGTGTAGCCTACCCAGCTATTTCCCCTTGGCTACACCCAAACCTTTGTAAACTGTGCCAGCTTACGTTTCGTTTAATTTACATTTAAGTTTATCAGTCCATCTTGTGGGTAGTTGTGAGCAGTTGATTGCTAACCGTTGTACTTATCTGATTGGCTGAGTGTACACGCAACTGGTTGACTCTATCTACAGGAAGTAGTTAAGGCTGGTTAAATTTTTGTTTCGTTGTGCTTAGATTTTTAGTAGTATTTTTTTTTTATGGTTGCTTTTTATTTTACTGAGTTTATTTAGGTTGGTAGGTACATAATAAATTTTTTTTTTTTGTGCTGCTGTATCAATCTCTTCATTTGTTTTTTTTTTTTCTGTTTCTGTACGTTAAAAACGTATGTTAAATGATTTACGTTACAGCATAAATTTGAAAAAAAAACGTAGGTACCTATCTAATTTATGACTTAAGCCCTACGAATCTTAAGCCTTTAAAAAGTTGTCAGAAAATCTTGTGTTATCAAATCCGACCTTTCAATTTGGCCTTTTCAATTGGGCCATAATAATAATAATAATTAATAATAATAATAATTTATTCAAAAACTACTCAAGACAAATGTTTAACATAGGAATAATAATAACTTAAATTCTAAAGAATACGTGTGCCTGAACTAGTTTAAATCATAGAGACCAATGTCATAAATAAATAAAAAAATAATTGTAAAGGCAAGTCCTAAATCCCATTTATTTAAATTTAAATATTATCTCTAAAATCGCCTTGTTATAATTGCTGTAATTTATATATATAAAAAAATTGTGTTCTAAATAAGCCATAAAAACAAAAATACGTTATTTTAAGTCGCTATTAATACTCACGTTTATATTTTATGAGTTTTTTACGAGTTTTTCAAGTATTTATGAATGGGACACGATATGTGTTTGTCCATTGGGTCGCAGCAAACGAGCAACTTTAAAGTGAACCTTTTTTTTAAATCGAGAATAAGTAGGTAAACCTTTGTTTGATCGCAACTTAGACTTTAAGGTAGATGCCATAGTTATGGGAAATGTGGCAGACTTGTCAAACTGCGGGTCAAATGGTGACTTCTCATGGCGGAGCCCATGGACCACTTGGGGTTGCTGAGCCATAGGTTTAAGTAAGCAACATATATATATATATAAATACACAATAATACCAACATTGGAATACATTAAACATTAAATTATCAATAGGTCTGCAAAAATAAAACTTTAAATTAGATTTTTTTGAATATAAGAATTATCTGCAATCAAACTTGAGTACATTCAGATGACACCAAAAGTTCTTACGTATTTTCGTTGAAGGGCATATTCATCAGTCTTCTAGTACCCATAACACAAGCTCTGCTTAGCTTAAGGCTAGATGATGCTGTGTGGATTGTCCAGCATTATTTATTTATTATAGCAACTTTTAGTACCTACGCCACGGCGTAGGTACTAAAAGTTGCTTTATCACGAAAAAGGTGTTGGTTTGCGCCGACCCTAACTATAAACTATTTGGTTAAATGACGTTATTTCATAATTTTATTAGATTATGATTAATTTGTGATGTTTTATATTTAAAGTCATGAGCCGTGGTGGCGCAGTGGGCGGTACACCGACTTCCCGAAATTACCGGTTTGCGTCCGGTCGTAGTTGATTTAAAATTAATGGAATGATGAAACGAAGAAACCTTTTAACCAAATAATAAAAACAAATTAGAACAAGTATTTACAATTGAAACAATTGTAATTACTACAGACTGTTGCAAACAATCTACAACTGATCCACATCAATTGGTACCAGTCAGAAGCGTCCCAAAGACGCTGGCTGCATTGCCCCGCTGTACGGCAATGCAGTGCATCAGCCAGCATTGCCGTACAGCGGGTCGAAGCGACGCGTAACCCGAGAGCTGGTGAGTATCCTCACCAGCTCTCGGGTTACGCTTCGCTTCGACCAGACGCTCAGATAGTTCTTTTAAAACCCGGAGAGCTCGGTACCCCACAAAGTTTAATCAAAGTTGGATTAGGTATGTATTAATACGAAAGTTTGCATGGATGTATGTACATACGTACCTATTACTGAACCGATCGGGCCGGAAAAACATAGATCTAGGTAGATGGAGCTGAACCTGATCTTTTCATTCCATAAATCGGTATATATGCAATCAAAGTTTTTTTAACAGTTATACTATAAGAAATACATATATAGGTCTCAGATGTAATATTTACTAAGTTGTTTTGAGCGTTTTAGTAATCTTGTTCTAACTAGAATTAGAGCAAAACAAAAACGTGCACAAACTCAAATTCTAATAAGAATCCTCGAAAACCAGTATCACCCAGAAATCAACAAATTCCGCTAAGAAACAAACTACAGCAACACACGCCGCGCCGTATAAAAATGGCCACCACACATTTCGAAAAATCAATTTATCCTTAAAAACGCATCATATTTTCTGTTGCCACCCCACGATACAAACGATAGAGTAAACGAGACAGAAGATACAGTTGTGTTAGGAAAGACAGGGATGAAAGATAAACAAAAAATACGCAGGAAAAAACATGGTCGCGAAAACCGTAGGGGTAGGTAGGGGTTGATTCGAGTACCACATTAGAGAACCCTACAGTTTGAGAAATGAGTAATAACGTCCCCTGTTTTACGAGCATATTTGAAGATTTCACAAGAATGTTCTGTTGTGTGATCTTGCAGTTTTGGAGCTTTGAAATTCAAAGACATTGTTAGTTTACGTTCCTTTTTCTAAATTAATGTGTTTGCAACACTTATATTATTTATTCCTATACTTTTGACTAAGTATAGGAATAAATAACTATTATTTTTAATAAATAATAATAGGAATAAATAATTATTATTTTTAATTCACATGAGACTACCCACTTTTTATCTGTAAAAATTATTTTACATTGTAAAAATTGTTTTGTTTTCGCAATAACTTGAATTTGAGCAGACTCAAATTCAAGTATATTTTATTTCACACTAAGAATAAATTCAGTTACTTACATGCGAAAACAAAACAATTTTTACAATGTAAAATATTTTTTAAAGATAAATAGTGGGTATTTATTAACAAGAACATGCAAGTAGGTAATGGAATGTCTCAGCGCGTAAATATAAAGGCAGACTGCTCAGCTCACATGATTCAAATCAATACCAAACGAAAGATGTAGGTAGAGCAGCACTAGAATTTTGAAATTTTTCGAAATTTGATACCTATCAAATTTGGTAAAATCACATTAATGGAAAGTAACATAAATTCACCTACCTTTGAAATAAATAATTAAAATAAATAAATAATACCTTCTAGATAATCCACACAGCATCATCTAGTCCCAAAGTAAGCAGAGCTTGTGTTATGAGTACCTACTAGATGACTGATTTACTTAATACAATACATTACATAGATACATATTTTTATCACACATAGAAAATACCCAGAACACACGGAACAAATATTTGCAGTTTGAAAAACATTTGTCCCAAAGCGGGAATCGAACCCGCAACCTCCAGCGTCAAAATATCCTCCTGCGAAATATAAGTGTCAGATATGTATTAAGTATATCAGTCATCTAGTACCCATAACACAAGCTCTGCTTACTTTGGGGCTAGATGATGCTGTGTGGATTGTCCAGCATTATTTATTTGTTATTGTTATTATTTATTAATCTTAGAATAATTTAAGAGTAAGACTCCTCTTCATTACTCTGAGACTGTCTGATTTAATAACTTTCTATAGTTGTAGTACCAACCTAGGGTAGTAGTAGGGTATAGGTACCTCATAAAACTGTCAAAAAAAAAAACAGGAAAGCCGGTCGTAAAAAAGTACGTACCTACCAAGGAGGATGTCTACTTTCTTAACAAAATAAAACCTTATTTCAAGCCAAGCTTATCAAGTTCTACACTTGGCCTAAATAAACAATAAGTATTTTTCCTTCGTCGAATCGCGTAAAACTTTCAAACCTTCCTCGGTTGTCTTCGTTCAAACAACGCCCAAGGGCGCTGCTTATTGATTAGCACAAATTATGGGGAAGATCACCCCGCTAACGAATCGAACTTTCGATTTTAAGGAATTTGGCATGCTGACACACATTTTTACATTGGGGTTGTCGATCTTTACCAACTAAGGACATCGATCTAAGTAAAAAAGGGGAAATGAGATGATGAGCTTCTCGAAAGTGGAAGGCTCAAATTAAGTGCAATTAGGTCCACCCACCTCAGTCATAGTCGGACCGGTGCTCGCGTATCAACACGTGCTTGCTACCACGTACGTTTATATGATTTATTGACTAAAAGACTACATAAATGCCCTCGTGTTTTTCATTGCAATTATTGCACAAGATTGGCAATGTAACTGTGAGCGAGTGTAGTTGTACGGCCTGTTGCTGAGTAAGCGCTGGAGATCATACCATATCTATAGATTTTACTAAGATCTATGACTAAGGCTAGTGTTTTTTGAAAGACAATCCGACAATGGATAGATAGATCATTCTTTATTGTACCACACTAAAACAAAATATAATACAAATGATGATGGAAATGCCGAGAATCAAGGAGGTACAAAGGGCGGCCTTATCGCTTTGAGCGATCTCTTCCAGGCAACCTTGGAATATAACAGACATAAGAGAGAACCATATCGACGGTGGACGAGACTGTGGAGTTTGAATAACTTAAGGCGCTACTCCGATCGACAGTAGCGCCGCCACCTATTTCATATTACTAACACGTTAAACAAAGGTATTTTCAAAAATCCATTGGGTAGTTTGTGATACCTGTCATAAGCTTTTTTTAATGCATCTGTAATAGTTTTAATTCGTATAGTTTATGCAGATATGCGAAGTCGCTCTTGGTGGCCAGTAAGCTCTGTTACCGATACATAATAAAACTATTACAGAGAAAAATTAATTGTATTCATGAATTTGAAAATTTTATAAGAATAATTACTTAATATTTAATTCTTATTGTGTGTTTTTCTGTAGAAATGTTTATGTGTGTATATGGTACCAATATGCTGAAATAAATGACTTGTATTTTATTTTATTTTTATTTATAACAAACTGCCCAATGGATTTTCGAAAACTCCTGTGTTTAACGTAATAAAAAGATGAAATAGGTGGCGGCGCTACTGTGGGTCAGGGTAGCGCCTTAAGGAAATGAAAACAATTATAGGTACCTACAATAAGTACCTAAGTAATACCTAAATACCATATACTACCTACTTACAAAAACTACTAAACTACTAAACTACTAAACTACTAAACTACTAAACTTACTAGACAATTATCGGCTTCGTCCTTTAACTTTGACACCCTATTATCTCTTTGAAGAACACTCACTTGGTAAAATATTATAGATACCTAGATAGAAAATCTTTATTGGACACATTACGAAACAATTAACAAATAAAATAAAAATTACAAAAAATGTGGCAGTCTTATCGCTCATGAGCGTTCCCTACCAGTTGCTGATGAAGAAGAAGGACGGAAGAAAGGACGTATTTTATATTTTTTTTTTAAATATGAAACTCTTCCACTTGTAAAGTTACCTAGCTACTTATGCTATACACTAGCTTAACTCGATGTAAAATGTTTGTTTAAACCTACAAAAAAATCACTATTTTGCCCCTGTCTTTTATACGCAATTTACGAGTTAAGTACTCCCAACGTCTTACGAAAATTATTCCCAACATCTCACGAAAAGTATTCCCTACGTCTCACGAAAAGTATTCCCAACACCTCACGAAAAGTATTCCCTACGTCTCACGAAAAGTATTCCCGACATCTCACGAAAATCAGAGCGTTGTGATTTACAATCTACCTACATTATCTGTTACTTGTCGATTTGCGATCCTTCCTTCAATAAATATTGCGTCTGAAACTCGACGCCAAGCAAATGAGTTTTAGTTACTTGTGTCGTGGTTTGTTTACAAACATTCTACATCGAGTTTGGCTAGTGTATTAAGTGTCTACGCTAGGTTTCATCCAGGTACGATGGAGTGCCGCCGCGAACAGCTGCTAGTTTTGTGTTAGATCCATAACCGCAGTCCAAACTACATAAAAGCAGATTTAATTTTCTTACATGCCGTTTATAACTATCCTTTATCTATCTTTTCATTGGAGCTTAAAGTCATTTAGCATTTCAAATCTTTCTTTCGGTGGCGAGAGTGAGGGTAATCTATATATATAAAAGAAAGTCGTGTTAGTTACACTATTTATAACTCAAGAACGGCTGAACGGATCTCGGTGAAATTTGGCAGCGAGGTAGATGGTATCCCGGGGCCGGACAAAGGCTACCTTTTATTCCGGAAAAAAGCGTGCGAAGCCGCGGGCTGCAGCTAATAATTAATAAATAAGGATAGGTTCCAACTTGCTTACACATAGTGCTACGTAATATGTGTACTAAGCCGAAAGGGGGTGATTCTGGACCCGTGGGGATCAACTTGTGATATACGATTTTATGATTTTGAATTTAGTTTTTTGATAACAATAAATCTTTTGTTTCTTAATTGCGTTCTTTTACACGCAGTTTCTTTTCCCGCTGTCACCCAGTGACGTGAACGACGCGCGCCAAATTCAAGCTCTAAGAGCGCGCGGACCCTCCGACCGTCCGCCCGACCGAACCGAACAAGTCTCGCATCGCGACTCGAACCTGCGACCGAGCCGAGCCGATCCAACCCGAGCCAAGTAAGTAGAGCGAGGCACGAGAACACTTCACTTTGCTCCTGACCGCCGAACATTAAACTACAAATATACAGCCTAGATTATTATACAGTAAAGTATACATATATATCTTATTATTACATTTATAAATTAATGAATTAAACTTACCTATGTTTTGTAAGATTATACGATTCATGGTCTTACCCTCGTGTGTCTTTTACTAAATCCTTTGAAATTTCAAAACATTAACAGTAATGCAAGAATACATGCAAAAGAACACGAATATGAAGAAAAACCATCCTTAACTTTTTCCTAAAATCTTCGATAAAAACGAATAAAAAAAACGTAGAGCGACTAAATTTGATCCCCTTGGAGTCCAGAATCACCACCTTTCGGCTTAGTACACATGTTTCGTGGCACCCTGTATATGTACATCTCAGCCGAAAAACATCCATTGCTGGAACTATGTACAACAATGGACATAGGTGGGGAGGGTTATGCCTCCCCCAAAGGTCAAAGGTACCTGCTAAGATTCTGAATATTATCATTCCGAGGGTGGAATACTCTTTTATGTATGCCAATCTGAAATTCTTTTGAAGCCAGCATTAAAAGTATAACTTTCTACCAAACACAAAAGAACCCAACATCATTATCAGATAGCATTCTTCAAATCCCGAGATAATCTTGACAAACTTTATGGCATCTAATGACGTCATAATCCCACTCGAATCCCAAACTTAAGTCTTTCGTTTAGGATACAGTTTCGTCTGAATTCTGTGTTCTTTCCCTTGGTACTCACAGTTATTTGTCATGGCTGCTAATTGCCTGTTATATTGCTAAGAAAAGGACTTGAGAATGAGGCTCTGGTTGTTAAATTATGCCTTGATAGAGAATGAAAATCACTGGACATGACTCACAGGGGGCTGGAAGAAATGGCCTAAGCCCAACGTGGGTGCGAAAGGCCTGAAAATGATGATGTTGGAATGATAGTACTAGATTACACCAGTTTAGATACCAATTATGATGACTGTTCAATATCGTTTTTATTTTGTAACTTCAGTCACTATTTAAATATTATAAGTAGGTACCTTCCTATAAAATATCTTTAATGACCAAGAAAATTACAATTCAATAATAAAAACAAATTAGAACTAGTATTTACAATTGAAACAATTACGCTAACTGCAGACTGTTGCAAACAATCTACAGGTAGCTTAACTGATCCATATCAATACCAGTCGGAAGCGTCCCCAAGACGCTGGCTGCATTGCCCCGCTGTATGGCAATGCTGATGCGCTTCGCTAGATACCCGCCAGCTTTCGGGTCACGCGTCGCGTCGACCAGACGCTCAGATAACTTTTTAAAAACCCGGAGAGCCTCGGTACCCCACGGACCTAGGGTCTCGACCCCAAAGGAAGCAAATGTGTAGGCTCTGTCGAGACCTGTATAATTGCGTCTCTTAGAGTTCATCGTGTCCAATGAGGTCGGTTCAGTTTCGCCTTAATTTCCTTTCAATACCACAAAGACACACATACAAATGCTGAAAAGGTAAAGGGCTTAGATCCAGAATATTATTATGTTCCCTGGAGGATGAAAAGAATGCAAGGTTTTTACTGTTATTGTGCGTACCTTCACTTTTTTGGGATATTATTTGATTTTCTTGAAAATAATGAAACGTCAAAAATTGCTGGTTGAACTATGACATTTTCCAAAAACCCGAAGGTATACGCTTCATGGCTGTACCTAAATACGCTTTTGGACTGTTGTTTCTCCACCGATTTTAGTCGTCCACAAACCGTTATATAGACACCTATCAAGGTAGCTTTTCGCCTCCGACGCCTCAACTATATCATTTTCCACTGTTTTGTTGCATTCGTCAATATAAGCCGGTTGACATTGATGCCCGATAATTATGTAAATAGAGCGTGTAAATTCCAAGGGTTCTCCGACTAGCTGGAGGGGTTTGGATTCCTTCGCTTTTTGCGGAACCCTAATGAGTTATTGGAACAATAGATAAATTCAAACAAATTGTCAAACAAATCTTTTGTAAAAAGGCTTACTACAAAATATCAGATTATCTAGAGGATAAAAATGCTTTGCTCCAACCCGAAAACTAACAACCTAACAAGGTAAAGGTTTCTTGTTCGCTTCTTTGCTTTACCTTAAAAATATTGAAGTGAGCAAAAATCAAAGTGCTCACTTTATTTTCTAGTTTTACTTATGTAATTTGAATTTTGTGACGTGTCCAAGAGTCAAGTAAGGTCTAAAGGAAAAAAAAGTTTGAATTGGTTTAATGTTTTACTAGTACGATTGTATTTTAGGGCCAAGTTCATTGTATTTACTTCAAGTATATTCAAGTAGACAATACCCAGTAGGTAGTTGTCTACCGTACAACGACAGTAAGAACAAAAATAAATATGTCTGGTAATAATGAATGAATGAATGAATGAAGACTTTATTGTACTTAAAAAATAACATAATAAAACCTTATATCTACATTTAACAAATACTCAGTACAATAGGCGGCCTTATCGCTGAGAGCAATTTCTCCCAGGAAACCTTAGGATGACGGCCAGACCCCAAACACAACACTGTTCTGTGTTGTGTTCGGGGTCTGAACTCCCAAACACAGATTATTGGTGTAGCTCAAAAAGTTGCGAAGCTTATATAGAGCTGGGCTGGCCATGTCTGCCGCATGCCTGAAGACCTATGATCCAAGATAACAACCCAGTGGAGCCCTAACAGCGTAAGGCGCCGCGGCAGACCGAGGACACGATGGCGTGACGAACTGGACACCTTGACGAAGCTTGGGTTCAGCTGGCTCAGAACCGAGATGCGCAGAGGGACTAGCTGGAGGCTTTTGCCCAGCAGTGTGACACACCAGGCTCATTGTTATTGTAATGTAGGAAAAAGAGAGTTGACCAACTCATTGTAAGGGTGTTGGTCCATCACCGATTAAAATAGTGTGGCAGGTGTGGTGTCAATTCAGATGTCACCAAAACTAAACTAAACTAATTAGACAGGACTAATAAACCGCCAAGTGCGAATCGACTCACGCACGAAGGGTTCCGTACCGTAATAATCAAGCAACTTTTTCAAAGAACATCAAATTTTCATATGGTCGGAGACCCCTTTAAATTTTTAACGTTATTTTTAGTATCTGTTGTTATTACAGCTGAAGTGTTTCTTATTTATAGAAAGTTTCATCTGCCTAGCTATTGTAGTTCAAGAGATACAGCCTTGACAAATTATGAGCAAAAAAGGCACAAAACCCACGTTTTTTGTATGGGAGCCCCCTTTAATTTTGATATTTATTTTATTTTTATTATTTTTTGTTATAGCAGCAAAATAAATACACATTCTCTGAAAATTTTAACTATCTACCTCTTACGGTTCATGAGATAGACGGACGGACGGACAACAAAGGCTTATTAATTAGGGTTTTATTTTCACCCTTCGGGTGAACCCTAAAAATAAAGGCATCTTTTTTATTTTAATCTATAAAATAGGGAGGGCAGCATTTGTAGTGATGTGAAATTAGTTTAGTCTAGTTTTGGCGGCATCAGAATTAAAGATGCATTTATTTGGCTTCACAGGAACAGCACCAACATACATAAGTATAATCAGATTAACATAGGCAAGTACAAGTAATTGAATAGGTGAAAGGTAGAGCATATGAGGATTCATTAAATAGATGATAGATGCAGCAATTGCAAGAAATGATGTAGCTAAAGCAAGAGAAGAAGCCAGAAACATCTAAAACTGATAAATTAAAGCGTGACATCAATATCTAACCAAGTGCCGATAGAACCGACTCCTTCGCTGATCGTCTGTAAAATTACTAATCAATGTCTTGCCAACTTCAAGAAAGCTTTTGACGAGAGATTTAATAATCAATTATTTAATTTATAACATTAGTTAACCGGCTGTTAGAAGACATTCCCCAATACCTAGGCTGTGGCAATACTACATAGACCTCGAATGCTTACCTAATTTTTCTTTTCATTTAAACAAAGTTTGATTTATCCGTAATATGGATGAGAATTCATTCAATAGGCACCATGAACCATTAGATATCTTTCTTCGTGACTGTACTCAATGACACTGTCTATTTAAAATGTTTCCAAATGCAACGAAATGCATGAATGTAAAAAATTGGTTCAATTGTTTTAAAACAGTGAACGGAAAAAACATGAAGAATTCCTTGCGCTAGAATATGACCCAAAAGCAAAGTATGCTGTGGCACTTGCAT
This sequence comes from Eupithecia inturbata, assembly GCA_963662085.1. NCBI lineage: Eukaryota > Metazoa > Arthropoda > Insecta > Lepidoptera > Geometridae > Eupithecia > Eupithecia inturbata. The sequence goes on from OY759191.1 coordinate 11,763,643, forward strand.
ACTTTGCTTTTGTGTGCTTGTAAACTATGCTGTGAACGAGTTTAATTCGCAATGCGACTGGCGCCGGTAGCAACTGGAGGGCTTTGTAGAAAATGACGTACGCGACTTCACGTTTAACGACAATTTAATCTCAAAGTCTAGGGAATAAAGTCAACTTTGAACTGAGCGTCCAAGTGTTAACAAATTCTTCCAAAACAAATAAGGTTCGTAGTTAACCCGCTTACATCCGTTATGAATTCATCAAACTACGATATATTTATAGTAAAATAGTAACAAATTGTTGGCTAATCAGCGAAGGATATTTGAACTTACATGAAGTTTGTTTGCAATTTTATGTCAAGTTACGCGAATATTTCCCATGAAGCAGTAAGCTTCCATGTTTATTCCGATCACTGTTTTAAAATGGTTACAAGATAGAAAGATTGCCAAATGGGAAGATCTTCGGCTGAACACACCTAGGTTATTCTATTAGGCTGGTAAAATCACGAAATACGTCGTTTGTTTTGTTTTATTAGTTAGCCTGAACCTAGTGTGTACAAGCCACAGCGAGACAAGACTTTTCATACCTCGCCCACCATTCGGAAGACCTCTTTGACCAAGCTCATAAGGGCATCGCAAGGAAATTTCTGAATACAGCTAAAATATAAAAATATCTCAATTGGATACTTCACCAAGTTAAGTTGCAATTATGCACAATATAGCCAACACACAAACACATAAGACTTTAAATTCACATAAAATACATCCACAAGGAAGGAAAAAGTAATGCAAAGGAATGCGTACTATCTCAAAATTGATCTGGTACTTTCCAATGAAAAAGCAACCTTAGGCCTTTGTTGTTTAGAGAGAATTTCCCAAAATTTTCCTGCAAGTAAATTGGTTTTTTTTAACAGACGATTTGGAACCAAGCTTCACTTGTTTTTAGAGTTGAAATTCCCTTGTAGGAGCGCCCTCGTATACTCACATAAGTTAAGGCAAAGTAATACGGATGACGATGCGAAGTTAGTGGAAAGAAAGGGGGGGATAACGAGGGGGGTAACACCCACCCCCTGTTTCGGGTTTTCAATAGATGTTTGAGTCCCCCGTATGATTTAAAAGGTAGACATAGACAGGTGTATGTGCAAATAAGACTTTTTTGCTGCTTTTGGCTTTTTTTTTTCCGGGTGCTTTAGTTAAGAAAATGTTTGGGGTTTAGAAAAAGGTTGCGAGATGAGTATGTTTGGGTCTGTCTGGGGTTTGGTTTGAGGATCTAGTTTTTATGACTGAGCCTAATTGTTGCGAGTTTTTCTCATGAGTCCGGGGTTCATGGTAATATTATTTCCATAGACGAAATTATGGATTCAATGTATCCTACCCGTTAAATGACGTTTCCTTGGAACCTTTACATTAAAATGAGGTGTGTAATTTAAGCAATAAGTATATAATTTTTTCAGTATCAAAACGCTATGTACGAGTATTTGCTGATGAAGGCCATATTGGTATAAGCTTCGTAAAAGTACTGTTACGTTCAGTAAAACCATTATTTGATTTTTTTTAAATAAACTTATAGAAATAGAATTGTTTATTTGTAACTCAGGCAAATAGAATTCAAAAGAAAAGGACATAGAAAAGAAAAAGTTTGCTAGAGTTACACTCAGAGTCCCTGTCTCTCTCAGTATGGTTGGTTGGTTGTACTGTACCTATGTATTTGCATACAACCAACGCTGGTCTTCCGACTGAGCCGTTTCGTGCTAAACCTAATTAAATTACTACAAAAACTACTAAGCACTACTTCTAAAGTCTAAGACGACCGATGTGGCGCGGCGGGCGAAGGTCCGCCTGCGACGCATGTGGTTGCGGGTTCGATTCCCGTCTTGGGACAAATGTTTGTACGATCTGCAAATATTTGTTTCGGGTATTCTGGGAATTTTGTATGTATGATAAAAAATATCTATCTATGCAATCTATTATATTAAGTATATCAGTCATCTAGTACCCATAACACAAGCTCTGCTTTGCTTGGGGCTAGATGACGCTGTGTGGATTGTTCAGCAAAAAAAAAGTACATATACTATTATTAAAGGTATTTTTTATCGGAAGCTCTAGATACAAAAAAATCGCTTCTGCCATGGGAAATAAGGATTTTTTGTATCAGTATTTTGTTTTCATATTTTAATCTTCGCAGTAATCTATCTAGGTACTACTTATCAAAACATAATAGATTCGTATTATACCTCTACTAAAATATAAACGTTCAATTAATAAAAGTAACCAAGCGTGTTGTAAACATCCCCGAAAAGCAATATCTTGAAGAATTTTACGTAATCCGACTTTTCGAGCACCTGACATGTAGTTATGTACATATAGGCCCTTAGGACGCGTTCATAAGACAATACGAATAAATACTTTTAGAAGAATGTAGAAACTTTCAAAATAATTTGACAGTAGTTAGTTACAGGCCCTTAGGGTGCGTTCATAAGACTATTCTTATTTTTCTATTCGAATAGTCGAATAAATACTTATAGAAGTATCTAGAAATTTTCAAAATAACTCTATCTTGTCGTGTTAACTACAGATTGTGAAAAGTTGAAATGTTCACTTCCAAGCAGCAGAATATACAAGCTTCTGCCCGTGGCTTCACACGCGTTGATGCCGGGATTATAGTAGCTTATAGATATGTCACTGCCGGATCGTAAAATCAGCCCGTTTCTAGAATGGCTAGGCTGATAGCAAATATGTCGGTTTGATATTGAAATGTTCTTAATGCAAAACTGCACTACTTTATATGCAGAAGGTTTTGTTTATGAGTTTTTATGAAGAAAACGTAGATTTTTTGCTTTAGGGCAGTATTATTTTTGTCATCTTCTCAACTGAAATTATTTAAACTTTAGTATTTTTATTGTTTCGACGTTGAGCGCGTTAAGTATGTACGTACCTAACCATTAAAATTTACTTTGGTCACGAGATGACCACGGCAGTCTGGATGAAACGTCGGAAAACAAACAAAAAAGCTAAATAAACCGCCAAATGCGAGTCGACTCGCACACAAAGGGTTCCGTACCGTAAAAATCAGACAACTTTTTCAAAGAACATCAATTTTTCACTTTTTCGGAGACTCCTTTAAATTTTCAATTTTATTTTATTTTAAGTATATTTGAAATGTTACTTAATTATAAAAAGTTTCATGTGTCTACCTATTGTTGTTCAAGAGATACCTACAGCCTTGACAAATTAGGAGCAAAACTAGTCAAAATAATCACGATTGTTGTATGGGAGCCCCCTTTAATTTTGATATTTATTTTATTTTTATTATTCGGTTCATGAGTCACGTGACAAATGGACGGATGGACGGACGGACGGACGGATGGACGGACGGACAGGGGAGGCTTAGTAATAGGCTTCCGATTTCACCCTTCGGGTACGGAACCCTAAAAATACGCGAGAAAATCCCGTCAATTATAGACATTCTAATAAGTTGAGTATAAAGTAAGATTGTACCCACAAGGTTTTTATAAAAAGGTTGAAGAAGAGTAATTTTTTTATTTTTATTTTATTTTAATAGCAAGGAGTCCAAAACCCTAACCGCGTCCTTATTCTTGCCGGCTAAGCCTCCATTTACATACATATGAGGTAGACGGCCGAGCCACCCTCTTTGTTCCTCCAATACTTTCTGAACGCTTTTATGTTGGTGCCTACACTTTTTGGAGGCTTTTTTGTATATTTTCAGGAATGAAGGATTTGTTAGATAGGTGAGTTACCTATACATGCGTCGACATGTTTATCTCCTTTGAGATTAGGTAACATCAATAGATACAAAATAATATCTATTAGATATTATTTCTACATATATATAAAAATGAATCCCTATTTCCCTTGTTCACGGCATCACGCGTGAACGGCTGGACCGATTTCGCTAATTCTTTTTTTTGTTTGTTATGGCCAGGAGAAGGTTCTTATAAAAAAAAAAATTAAGAGGATGCGCGGAAAATTAGAAAATGTCAATATTAATAGTTAAGTCATGACGACGTGTTGGGTCATCTAGTACCTTATAAAAATTATTTCAATGCTTTCTCTATTATTCTAAGCTTAATAAAGTTTAGCAAGTAATTGATTTACGAAATTGTTTTCTAAATCTTGTTCAGTGACAGCGTTGACTTGTCGGAGTTTTGTCATCTCCAGGTCAGTGGTAAATGCTGGCTGATAGCCTTGTCCATCGCAGTCTCATAGCCATGACGGTCCCTGCCACCACAAGTCATGTTTTATCAGCTGTGATGCTGTTAATCCACGTCTGGCACAATCCTCCGACAGAAAATGTTAACTAAGTACCTTTGCATCGGAACAATTTATCACAGCTAATATTATAAATGGGAATGTTTGAATGTTTGTTACCTCCAAGTCGAAACTAGTGACGGATCGGGCAGAAATTTTGCATAGAAGTAGTTCTAGATCTGGAATAAAATATGCAGGCTACTTTTTAACCCGGAAGACGCGGGTGAAGCGGCCGGCGAAAGCAGGATAAGAACCAAGCCACCCCGGTTAAAATTCATGTTTTTGGACAACAAGAAAAATAAAATAAAAAATAGTAGGTACCTACCTAAATAGAAAACAATTTCATACATCTTGTAGATATATTCCCGGAACCTTGGTAGGTATATCTCAATATCCCACTCCTACTGATATTATAAATTCGAAAGTAACTCTGTCTGTATGTCTGTCTATCTGTTTGTTTGTTACCTTTTCACGCGTAAGCGGCTGAACGGATCTCAATGAAATTTGGCAGGGAGGTAAATGGTATCCCCGGGACGGACATAGGCTATTTAATTCCCTTTTTTGTTTTTTGTTGTTGTGTTTAGGTTGTAAGCTGTTAGAATTTTGTTATTTTGTTATTTTTTTATCGGTTGTCTGCCACCCGTGTTGACGCATGCCAAAGGTCAGAAAACCAGCGTTGCTCTTCGTTATGTGGAACAACATTAAGCTGAGACAGGACCTTTTGCTTTTGTTTGGACTTGTTGCTTTATTTAGAATTATAGGTAATTTATAATGTAGTGAACTAATAAATAAATTTTCTTTCTATTATTTCTTTGATTCTTTCTTTAAAAAGCGCATGCGAAGCCGTGGGCAGCAGCTTGTAGTAAACATAGCGTAAATAAAATACAGAGAACACAGTAATATCTGAGATGTATTATATAGCGAGACGCCGCGCGAGAAGCATTTTGCAAGGCGCAATCCTCCCTCGCCTTTCTGGGCGTATTAATGTGTGGCTCATGTTAAAAACTTTTGTTTACTATCCTTAAAAGTTACCTAGGTCCGTAGGGAACCGAGACATTCACGGTTTTCACAGCCGGTCGAAGCGACTCGTGATCCGACAGATGGATTATCTGGCGCAGCGCATCAGCAGGGCTATTCAGACTCTTCGCTACCGAGTCGACACGGAATCTGACACAGATTTGCGCGAAAGTCAGATATTTTTGCGGTTTTTAATAATTTCTGCGTTCTAGGTAGGTTCTAGATAACTGATATAGTTACCGGAACATAAATAAATACTAAATTTGCTTGTAATTTTTGGTTGCCTTGCTTATTTTTTTTATAAACTTTATTGTTAGGTATCTTTATTTTTCTCTATAATAATAAGTATGCAAAATAGGTAGCTCGCCTACCTATATTTAGTCATTTCACTGTTTTGGAACTCTTTCCTCTTTAGTTTCGGAGGAGGGCGTTGTCATCTGCAACACAGTTTTTACAACTTCTGTAGATTGCATCGTTTCCATTTATAACCATGTATCCATTGTTTTCGTTCCACAATAAACGATGTATTTATTATTTTTTATTATTTCTAATTATATCTGCAGATCGTAAAAATATTTATTCCGAGGCGGTAATACCCCATCGCAATGCTGCAAGGCTATTCAGACTCAGAGCTGCTCTGCTTAGCTTAGGGCTAGATGACACGGTGTGAATTGTCCAGCATTATTTATTATCTTCATATTAAAAATCGCTAACTTCAGTATCTTGGGCCGCCCCCACGGCTCCAAAGTTCGTTTTTCTCCCGCTCCTTGGCAGTTTTGATGCATCGCAATATTTTCGTGTCAGGCACATGCCGTGATGCCGTGATATATTGGCATTCTGCTTATTATATCACTTTTTTGATGCTTTTTGGGGAGAATCGAGGGAGAGCCGTACTGTGGTGGTCGTGGCGTAAGGATCGACCTCTCCAGCTTAGACCCGTGGATATTGTAAGAGCCTGCCCTTCCTGTGGTACCTTAGTTCCATTAGGTAAGTTACCTGGCAGAACCTACCTGAGGAAGGGCAAAAGCTTCCTGCTGTGTATTTTAACACCTTCACTGCGATCACCAATCCAAAGCCTAAGCGTGGTGATTATGGCAAAGCTCTGAGTTGGGGGAGGCATGTTCAGCTGTGGACGTGCTTATTATGTGATATATTGCGGGAATTGCCTTCCAGATACATAACAATACAGTAAGGTTCGAGTTGCATGACTGTGTATGAAACAGTTTACTAGGCAAATAAAATTTAATTTGTAGAGATATACAAACTACACCGTAATGTCTTACAAATCTTTCTACGATAACAATTGTTATCCTTCTTCTTTTTGTGAAATGTTTTTGTAAATGTGATATTATATTGCGAGAATTGCCTTCCTGGTATGTACCCCTTGTGTGATATTTTCTTTATATTTTTATTCAGAATCTTATTTATGACAATGCTTTTTAACAGCAGCTCTAGTAATTAATCTTATATTTATTATTGACGATGCCCATTTACAGCAGATGTAGGTATTCATTTCTTTGTTTTGTGTTCTTTTGATTATTACTTTTTGTTTATATTAGATATCTTTATTTATAAGTGAAAATTAAATGTAAACTGACGTAACCAAGTGTGCCTTGTGCTCCTACGGCGAATAAATGTATGAGTAGGTAAGTATGAGTACAGGTACCTATACTGACCTGAAAAACAATGTTCTGTCAGAGTGGTAGTTAACTGCAATGTAGATTAAAACAATTTTTGTTGTATTTTAATTTTTTAGTTGGCATTGTAATGTGATAAATCAATAAATAAAATAAATTAATAACTGAGGTTTTTGTTATACTATAGTGCCCTCATACTTTATTGTGATATAATTAAAGTAGGCTACTGGTCTTTGTTAGATGACATCATAATGAATGTAAGCCAAGCCAGTAAGGCTGCGTATATGCCGGATCGTATAATGAGCCCGTTTGTAGAATGGCTAGGCCGATTGTAAAACCCCGGAGAAATGTAGCCCATGAGCCCCCAAGTCCTCAAAAAATTATGTCAGTCCCAATACCAAACCTTTATACCTTGAAATAACAATTTTGATTGTTACTTTTGTAAGATATTGCTCTAAGCGTCTAATAAAAAGTCAGTCTCATTACTTCATAGGTAATCTTCTTACTACCCCCTCCCCCCTTGGGATTACCATCCCTTACGGAGATATCAAATAAGTTCTTTACAAAAATAGATTTGGATGAATACTAAGCAAGCGTCATGAATACAAACAATTTTCCATTGAATTTTTCTAGAAATGTTTCTAGTAGCATTTCTTTCTCAAACCAATATTTTTTGTTTGAAAAATAAACTATATTTTCAAAAAATACAAAATTTTACCTCCTAAGGGTGGTGATCATAGAAAGATAATCGGAAAATTAGCAGCTTTGTCAGTTAACTTTGACGTAATATATAATAATATAATATTACGTCAAAGCTAAAAACAAAATTCAATTTCTGTCCAAAATTTCAATCAACACGAAATTGTCCTCGTTTATTACCTGATTGTAGTACTTACTCAAAATACACATTTGTAGAAAAGGTTTACAAATGCATCGAAATGTCAAATTATTGTCCAGTTGTTTTAAAGTGTGCAACATGGAAAGGTTGATAAATGGGAGGTAGCCATCTTTTCTTTTCGGCCTTAGTTAATTATTAGGAATGTTGCTAATGTTGCTATTCTAGTGCCGAATATATTGACAGACAATGACAAAAAGACAAAGGTTACCACATAATTGCGCACAACGAAACGTTTTCCAAAGATAGGACGAACCCCCCACGAAAAAAACATAATTTACTTACATCCAAGACATTACAGCCTAACAAGACACAATGGCTATGTGAACCACCCTTTGCAAAACCAGAAAATGCCGACCTCTCAGTACAGCTTCGTGAATAGAAAAGTTTGGAAAAGTCAGAGGTCAAAGTAAAATGGCGGCCACCCACAACGTCACTAGACTAGTGATTGATGACGTAGGCGGGGCAAATCCAATCATTATCTGTGATGCATTGCTGGTACATCACTAGTGGGATCGAATTTCGAAATTAGATTTCGAATTTCAAATATCGATATGGAATTTTTCGGATGGTCGCTTTTCCGGAAAATATTTAGATACCAACCAACCTATTTTGCTGTCTAAACTTGCCCAAAAATGGGAACAGCCTTACAATACAAATCCTAGGTTTAAAAGTTAAAATTTACTGTTGTATAATAATTATTTTCACACACAAAACAATGGTATTCTGAAAACTCGCTTTATGATTGGTATTTTATCAAAATTACATACCAATATTTTCCATTTATTTCTGTATCTTGATTTTAGTTTCAGTCATTCTCATTTTGAAAAAATAACTCTTGTTTTCGTTTTCTAATCACAGTTTCACACGCACTCTCAACGACTTCCAAATTCAAACTGGATCCCGAAAAAAATCACATTCGCAACGTTCTGCATTTAAAAATGAATACATTAACCCTTGAATAATTAAAAATATGTGTGAGTTCAAAATAATCACGAAGATTTAACCCTTCAAAGCTTGAATGCAAATTAGCGAATGTGACGATTGCGACCGGTCTAAAAGACCCAGGTGTGTATTATTTTAAAACTAGTCATGAGACGTGGGAATTAAAATTCAGATGAATATTATTTGTCACCTTTGCTTCGCAAATCAGATTAAAAACTGGTGGTTTTTATGTTCATGATAATTTTCTAGGAACCAACATGTGCAATGCACTTTAAAGGTTGCGCAATAGGATTTGGGTTTTGATAGTTAAGTGTTTATATAGTTTGATGAATGAAGCAGAAGTTGGTTAATCATGAAGCCTTACCTACATACTTTTTAATGTTTTTAGGTAAGTATATTTGTAACATCTGGCGTTAATTTCCTAAAACGAATTTAAAACAAATCCAAACCTGTAATCAAAGCCTGTAGGCTTAATATGTAAGCTTTCAGAAAAAAAAGATCATAGTCACTCATTTAGTCTCTTTTCTTTTCTGTTTTCTTAAGTTCGAAGTTCAAACCAGTCAAAGAGCATAGAGCACAATAATTACTTTTTGTCTACTTCCTCCTTACAAACGGAAGTTCATACAAAGAACACCTGTCTGCTCGGGGACATTTGAATTTGAATGGAACGAGGAAGGGTTGAGTTTTGCGTCTTAGAAAATGCAAAACGTTGTTTTATAAACAAGACATAAAAATAGGGACCGACCAAGTAAGTAGGTTATATTTATTTAAAGAAAAGGTTAGTTTTTTAGATAAAAACTGGGTACTTTGAGGAGTTATAGATGTAAAACTACGTTCAAATAGTTTCCAGTTCTAAAAGTAACGTAAATTATTTGACGACAAAAATTATCTTACCGCACGTAATAACTTTTGGTGTACATCAAACTATGTTTACATCGCTACGTTGCAACAAAGTAAAGAGTGATCAATAAAATATTCCATGGAAGTCAATTTTATCACCAAATCAATAAATTTGCATTTAACTGGCGATGTTGACACAGCTTTCCATAACATTCAACCCCATCGATATGACAAGATTCTCACAAGTCTTTCTCACGAATGGTCCTAAAAAATGCCTGTTAGACACTGGCCGTAAAGAAATTTTAATATCGAAGGGGTGGACTATTCTTCCAAGTGTCAAAATTGCTCTTCCTGTTCCGGCCGCGCCTGATTTGAATATCGAAGATGCATGGGATCTATTTTGCATGTCTATGATGAGTTGGGAGCACAGAGGTTTTTTAACTTTTCACACAGCGGCACAATGAGAGTTTTGTTGGAAAGATTTTGCCGAATTCGTAATGAGATCAATATTTTCGCTGTGTTGTCATATTTGGAGTTTTATGGATGTGTAATGTATTCTGGTCTTTGTGTGTATCTGATAGATGTTTTAGTAAGATGCATACCTATTGTAAAAAGAACCTGGGTTCTTTGCTTACAACATCTATAGAGATTTTTTTTTCTCCACCATTATAAATTAAAATACAAATTACTATTTATGTATTTACTCCAGGTTAAAAAAATAGATGATTGACAAACTCAGTAGGTAACGGAGTTAAGCAAGGTCTGTAATGTTAAAGTGCAATGTAAAACATGAAGGTTAATAGAAAATATTAAAAAAAAACTCATAAATAGATTTCGTTATAACCGACCGACACTTCATTACAGTAGGCCACCTTTAAAAACAGAAGATTGATTGTCTATTACAATAACAATAGACAAGAATGATAGAGTTTGACATAAACAAACAATAGTAATCTCGAACAGTTCACAGATAATAAAATAGGGTTTGAATAAATTAATTCTAAACAATAACTATTGAATGTTTATAGATTTTTTGACAGTGTTTTATTGACTGTTTTATTAAGTGCACTTGAATTTTAATGAGGTTATGATATTTATCTAGCTCTACCAATTTTATTACATAGTACACTTTACCAAACATCCATACTTTCCTTCACGTAGGTACTAATAACAAAAATGTGAAAAAGGAAAGAATTTCAAAAAACCTTTTTAACGGCTGAACGAATTTAAATTAAATTTAGCTAGATAATAGACTACATCCAGAGAAAAAACCTAGGTTTCTGTTTCTATGCTCGTTCCCTTTTTATCCACGAAAAACGCGTACCTACAAGCTACGATATAGTAAAGTAAGTAAAGTATAATCACCACAATTACATGCATACTTAAACAACAATCATAGTATCAACTTAAAACTATTTTTATTATGTATAATATTATATACATGAATATTATTCTTACAAGGTTGACTGGGAGAAATCGCTTTCAGCGATAAGGCCGCTTTTTGTCCTATGTTTATTTCTTATTCAGATATGTTATGATTTATGTTAATTTCTAGTACAATAAAGTGCTCATTTACCAATTCATTAATTATTTCTAAATATTAAGAAGACTAATCGTGATATCCCTTTGATTTCTGTACTAGAATATGAACCGAAGCTAGTTCGGCCTCAAGTATCTATTTTTAGAACATACTTAATAGGTTGTTAATATTTTCTTGTAGCAAACAGTTCTTTGAAGTTTATCCTCGGAATAAATTGTCTCGCTACGCAACATTGTAGGCGGGTTAATCGTTCGTGAATAACTGCTGAAATATTGTCTGCTTTTGTTTAAATGAGACGTCTTTTTCTACCTTTTCTGAGTAGTGATCCTTTTGTAGTATTTGATGTCAATATTTTATTTTATTCTATGTTTTTCAATGATTTTGTGTTCTAGTCATTTTATTCGATAGAGCATGTTCCATTTTTGAAATAAATTAATGTTTCGATTTGGCATTCAATTTCTCCGGTGTTCGAGAAAGTTCTATACTAATTTCAAACCAATATCGAAGTTTTCTTCTGTTACTTTACTCGTACTGCGTAGTTCTAAATTCAAAATTGTTAGATTGAACTGGAGGTTATCGCCCGGGTCAATCCATTTTCAAAATAATTCGAAACAAATTACCGACCTCTTCCAACATTGTATTGTTTCATCCTTTCAGAGACAAACAATGCAGCAAAAATCAAGCTCAACTTCCGCCAGCACACATCCGTACCAAATTAGCATAAATTAAGAGACAAAAGGCGAACCGTCATAATTTTTATATTTAATTTTTTACAACAAGTACCGGTTTTTGTCTATTGTCAAATCGTATAAAATATTTAAATTGAGAACAAAATCGTTGGGACGAAACAAAAAGCGCACCTTTTTGTCAAGCCGTGTGTGTTTCCACTATTTTATTATATTTTGAGCTCTACTTGCTGCTCAGAAAGTTGATATTAGCTTGTTGTGGGTATAAGGTGTTAAATTAGTAATAACATTTTGCTGAGTGCCAGGAGGCCAATTCTGCATAAATATCACAAATATAGCGACTCCCGCCAAAACTACATTCGCGTGCGACTTATCGAAGGAAAGCCCTCGATAAATATCGAATTCGATTGTGAGAATACGCATGTTTACTACGAAGCAGTCACTCGATATTTTGTCAGTTCTTGCCATATTTATCAAGTAGATATATTGCCAGAATTGCCCTCCAGGTTGCAGGTTTATGAAGATTTTATTCCTTTAAGTGGGTTTTGAAAATGATAAAAGAAAAGTTCTTCTACGCAAACAAAAAGACAATAACGTGAATTTCTACCTCTAATTAATTATTCATAGCATTTTGTCTGTGATACTTATAATTATCAAAGTTTAAAGATGGCTGCAGAACAATTTAGATGTATTTGTGACTGTATCACTCATACCATTTTCGCCGTTCTTTGGTTCAATTTTGACTATGAATAAAAAACAAAACAAAATGAACCAATGAACGGCGAAAATAGTAAGTACCTAAGACTCAAGAACACGAGTATCCGAATCGACTAGCTCATAGATAAATGGTATCTAAATCTAACTATAGTGAAACTCAGGGTGTATGTCGAAGTAATTTTATTAATAGCCAATTTTCCCTAAGCCAATTCCGTCCCACTTCTGGGCAAAGGCCTCCCCGAATCCGAGCCTATTAGTGATCATTAAAAAAGTTCTGGTCTTTAACAACCGACGAACTCAAAAAGTTCTTCCAAAGACAACAGACAATCTAATGGAAGAAACATCAAAATTTATAACAATTTCGGCACATCTTATCAAAAATAACCCTTTGATGCGCAAACGCATACACACCGGTCCGTCGCGAATCGCGTTCAAACATGGAGTGTACGGAACCAATCGCGGAATGACAATAAGATGCTAATCTTCACACCTTTCTGTTATTAACATAATTTCTGCATGAGAAATTTTTGGGTGATATTAATCCTTCTTTTGTATGCATGGTTGTTGACTCTACCATACCGAATCTGTACCTACTCTACCAGAATGTTCTGAATATACTTTTCGCACCAAATCAATAAAACGTGAAAACTTATCACGAGTTGGAAGGTTAAATTTAGCTTTTGAATGTCTATTCTTATTTTGAATGGAAATTGAGACTAGCGCCCGAATACTCAAACGCAACTAAGATTTAAGCAGGTCATTTTTATAAAAGCAAATATTATATAAGCTTGCTCAGTCATCGATCTATACTTGAGTGACGCTTTTTTCTATGGCATAAACGTCACTCACTATGACTGAGTAAGCTTTCTTAATACGTGCCCTGGTACTTCGGTTTCAAATTTTATTTAAAAATACAACGAACACTCAACGTTCGCCAACCTTCGTAATCCAACTGACATAACTTAACAATGACTGAAAACCATTCAACTTTTTGAAGCCATTCTGCCCTGACTTGCTTACCACCAAAACATCGAAAAGAGAACACAAGCCTTCCGAAATCTCAAAAAAAATAAAAGTACTCCTCACAGCCGCTACCTGCGAGTGTGTGGTGGAAAAATCAATACGAAGCGTGTCGTGAGCGTGATGCCGACGAAAAACTACTGGGGGGCGCCCCCCGGGGGATTTCTTCCCACCCCCGGCTTAGGGAGCAAAAAGATTCCCGCTTTTTTCCCCGTTCCGTTTTTTGTCGTATTTTGTATCCACAGCGTAAAGTAGGCTTTAGGCTGACGGATTGCGTTTGAATTTCGAATGCGTTTGTGGGTGATATGTGAGCGATTGTCGCAATTTCGCGTGGTGGGATTTTGAGTTGTATGTGTGGGAGGTAGGGTTGTGTTTTGCATGTGAGTGGGCATCAAAAGTATGGTTTCAGAATTAGGGTCGGCATACGCGAGTGCCTAATGACTTCTTACGTATGATTTCTATGTCATGTTGCGTGAACGATACAAGTTTATTTGACTTGACGTTTGAAGACATTTTGTATTCGGTTCGCGGAATTCCAAATTTGAATTTGAAATTGGAGGCGAGAACGTTTTGTATGTGTTCGAAATTTAATATTTACGGGCGTTTTGTTCGCTCGAGTGTGGAATGGAATGACATATACAAACTAACTTCTTTCTTATACTACGAATCACTCATTAACCACGGAAATTACTATTCTATACAGAAACTAAAATAACAACTAGTACCTACCTATTAACTATTGAAACAGTTGAGCTACATGCAGACTGTTGCAAACACTCTAGGGGCAGCTCAACCAATCGATTTTCTTACCTTAAGTACAATTAGTTCAGTAAAAAATTTATGTAAGGGGCTTTTGGTCGTCAACAAATAATTTCTTGGATTTACTTGCATGCATTGGGTATTGACAAAAGTTTTATTATTCATATGAAATATTCTTATTCTGTCCGGATAACCTTTTCCTTGTCTTTTCTAGAGGGCATGGGGGAAATCTCTTTTCATTTTGTCATTCGTTACACAAAAAAGCTCAAAACATAGAGATAAAATAAAACATGCTGCTGTCATAGCAGAGGGATAGTGTATGACAATGTTATTGATTTTGAAGCCAAAAACTAATCTGCACATGTGTGAATTGACAAGCATATTATTATAACTTCAGTGCTTTCACGCACACGAGCGCACGTGAGGTACGAATAGGAAATTGAGATTAATTAGTTGCAATTTTTTGGCTACATCTCGTTTATGTCTATTATAAGTCTAAGCCTTCTTCTATGGCTCAAAACATATTTTCTATATAGCCATAACGATGGACAAAAAGTTAATCAGTACCAACCTAATGCGCGTAAATTATTTGTGCGTTAGATAATATCTCGAAACATAGACACATCATTGTAAAGCTAATGTTAATTTATTCTACAATTCACACATCAACAGCTACACTCGTGGTGAGAATTCTAGTGCCACAGGAAAAAAATACCAAAGCAGCTGGTTTACTCCGACTGAAATGCCGTTTAGAATCTCGACGTATCCTACTTATTACAATGTTCCCCTACAATATACGTCACAACAAGTTTGATTGTACTGAGCTTTGTAACCATCTGTTCTACGTTGTACCTAAATCTAATAATAGAGTACGACAATTCCGTACACCAAGATTATTTTATACAAAGAATTGTAAAACCAATGTAGGTAAACGTGCCTGTTTAACAAACATTTGTAAATTTTTCTCTGCAACAACTACTGTTAAATTTAGAAGTGATGTCATAAATATCTTTCCGGAGCAGTTAATCTGCTCTAATCATTGCTCTAACTTAATTCCTATGCTTGGATGTATAACAAACATAACATGGTATTTATATACTATACAGTGTAATAGCCTACCATTATTACATACTTTCTATGTTTAAAATGTACTTTAGTATTTAAATTGAAAACTAATTTCAACAGTGCTATATCACACTGGCGCACATAACCGCAAATGTTTACCCCGTGGACTACGCTGTGGGTCTAACATTTTGTAGTCTTAACATCAAGTATATATATTCTAGTTAAATCATAATGTTAGTACTGTTTGTAGTTCCTAAAACAAATAAATAAATTTTAGCAGGTCCTAAAAATACAGATGTCCAAAAACATAGCTCGAGTGTTACTCAAACCTAATCTTGTACATTAATTACATCAACTGTGTTCTTCGAACACATATAAGGTTCGTAGTTAACCCGCTTACATCCGTAATGAACTTATACGTTCCTGCGGTTTGTTAATGTACATATCTGACGGAGTTCATCATTATTGCTATACAGGAGGGATACGTAGCCGGGCTTCCGATCGGTATTGATATGGACAAGTTGAGGTACCCCTAGATCGTTTGCAACAGTCTGCAGCTCAACTATTTCAATTGTAAATACTAGTTCTAATTCGTTTATATTCTCTTATATTTCTAGTTTGGTTAAATTTGGTTTTTATTTGTGAATAAAGTCAGTAACATCATTTTATTTACCTAATTTATGTGAATTGTTACTGAATTTAATTTAAATAAATGGTACCTGAATAAATGAAATTTTACTATAAAAACTATCGTAGTTTGACTAATTCAGTAACCCGCTTACATTCATAATGAAATATTTTTTTACTGGCTTTTCTGTAGTGACCCAGCCATCCTAAACTTACCTGTGCCATACCTAGTGAGAATACCTCTGATTACCCATTCAATTAACTCTTTGTTCGCTTACAAATGCAGTTGCGTAAGCTCTCACGGACAGCAGAAAAATTACTATTTATTAGAGAAATCTGCCAGGTTTTTGTTTTATACTAGCTGTTTGTAAAAAGCTATCTTGACATTATTCTGTAAAGAGAAAACTTGGTCATAGAAGGTATTTAATATTTTGATGCTCAAGACGTTAAAGACGTTTCGACACTTTGCTGTTGGCAACTGGATTGGAAAATTGCAACTTAAAATGGTAGAAAACAAGGTCTGGCACTCCGAGAGTTACACAATGGTACGTCACTGTCCAGGTGCCACTTATTTCAACCAAACGTGGAAGTTGGGAACAGAACGTCAATTATTTTTTTACAAAATATGTGAATTTTTTTGTTAGATCAGTCAAAACAGTTTTAGTTAAGTATACACGAGTAAGTGTGATAAATAATTGGTTAGTAAAAACTACAAAGTTTTATCAGATTTGTACAGGTAATATATGGAGCTCGGGGAGTTACAATTTTACGCTACTGGTAACACCAGAAAACAGATCCGTCTTCTCATTCGCCGATGGCGTCGATGACGTAGGGCTTGTGTCACCCACGTGACCGTGATGTCTATGCGGAATGCCATATCTTGTATTATTATAACCTACCTAAAGTTTTTCCTACATCCCGAATTCCCGACTCCGCGTAAGTCGATTCCCGGAACGTCGAGCGCCGACCACGATTCACGTCCACGTCGAGCGCGCCTCATTCCCTTCCCAAACAAGAGATCCCCGACGTCGACTTTCTTGATCGACAGCCTTATTACTCGGATATACTTCTTAGATAGTTTATTATCTTGATTCGTGTATTTTTGATTCTTGATATTTGTAAAATTATTGTTATTATATGTATATTATTGTTATATGTAAGTATAATAATATAATTGTAAAACGTTTGTGTAACGTTACATACTTTTATGTTAACTTTAACTGTATACTTAAGTAGGTAGGAACCAAAAATAAAAATTGTTTGGCTACTCGAACTTTTATTTAATATAGGTACTTAACTGTAAGATGTTATCTCAGATAAGTGATATATATTTATTTTGCTAAACAAATATTCTTTAAACCTAATTCACATAAGACGTTTTGCATTCTGCGTAGCAATATGATGCTATATTTATTTATTTAACTTGTGGATGATGGGGCTGGTGTGTAACCAGCCCCATCATCCACAAGTTAAATTTTGAAGTTTTGAAGTTTACTTCATAGACTAATTTCGTTCCGCGGCACGCGTTGTTTCTATGGAAACGTTTAAAGATTATTTCTATCCCATGGGAACTGTCTTATGAGGAAAAGTAGCCTATGTTTGACAGGCTTAGAGATACATTTAAACAAAATTTCAGCCCGACAGAACCGTAGTCGATATGGCGTGAAGAGGTAGCAAACATTCATACATCCAAACTTTCGCATTTATAATATATAATAAAGTTCATGTTTAAGTGTGATATTTTTGTTATCCATAAGAGATATTAATAAATAAAATATTTAAATTGATAAAGGTAAGTAGTTAAATGCACTTAGTTATCCACCAGAATATAAAGCAATTCAATGACTGCGTTTGATTTAAGATAGGTCTTTCTTCACCGTAACGAAAGCAATTAAGTCATGCTTCTGAAATGTGGAAGATAATGAGTACTTCTCTGCAATCGGTACCTATAGATATGGATCTCTTCACGGTAGCGAGTATGGACAAAGGTTTTTGCTAACTGTACTTGTGGTTTGACCATCGCCGTAAGTAGCTTAACAACTGGCTTTACTAAGGTATTTTGGCCCTAAGGGCCCTGCCATACGGGGACGCCACGGCGGCGTCGCTGGCAACGTATCCAAACAATTGTATGGCAGACGACGGTGCCAAACCGTCGCCAAGTGAGTTAGCTGCCATACAATACAGGGATACAGTTTGGATACATTGCCAGCGACGTCGCCGTAGCATCGCGGTATTTTTTTTAGAGATGTTTTTGTTCGGGGTAACAAACAATTACACTCTTAGCCTGATTAAATAGATAGATACTTATTCTAAGTGTTTTTCTATAAGTGCAATCAACACCGTTACCCTCAGAGATGTAGAAAATAAACACGGCAAAATTTAATATTGGTCAGTGCTAGGTAGGTAAGGTACACAGAGAAACAAAATGTGTTTTTCCAGTACAATCATAAATAAATAAATAAATAATGCTGGACAATCCACACAGCATCATCTAGCCCCAAAGTAAGCAGAGCTTGTGTTATGGGTACTAGATGACTGATAAACTTAATACAATACATAACATAGATAGATATTTTTTATTATATATAGAAAATACCCAGAACACCCGAAACAAATATTTGCAGATCGTACAAACATTTGTCCCAAGGCGGGAATCGAACCCGCAACCATAAACATAGCATAAACTAAAGTATAAATGTTACACGCAATTTATTTATGGTTTACAAGATACTTCTCTGCTATTTAAATATTTTAATCTGTAATATAGCGGATTACGTACGTAATCTGATACCTACGTACCTAACGTAGGTACCTACTATGTCAGATTCCCACAGCATTACCACGCAGGTTCATAGGTTACTTCGGCACATACCGGCTACCTAGATATCGCACTGTTTATGCTTTGGAAATATAGTATAAAAAAAAATATAAATATAGTTAGGGTCCAAAAGTCGGCGGGCTGCCGAAAAGTTGACAAAATTCCTACGGTCCGCCCACAATATTCGTAAACTGAAATGTCGCACCAAACCAGCAGCGGGCCGTGTTGGTGAATTCAGAGTGTACAGTCCATAAGGTTTGCATAATATTAAATTTATATGGAGATCACGGTAAAATAAAATAAAAGCAAGAACAGAACAATTACAACTTAAGCTGTTGATACCTAAATGAAAGTTTCAAAAGTTTAACACAGAAACTCCATTCACGAATTAGAATACCTTAAGGCCCTTTTTTTGAACGTAAACTTTTACTAAGTAACAGAGAAAATCGTGATAATTAAAGAAATATAAGCACTTTTTGTATTTAGAGTCAAATCAAAATTGAATTGAACATTCTTTCTTGTCTTTTTCGTAGATCCCATATGTCATAAACAAAATGTTTAGCTTGTTATGATCACTTGGGTTGCTAATCTCATTCTGCACGTAATTCATCTGAGCCTAGGCTTTAGCGGTCAAATTGCCACAGGGCATTTCAATAAATTATCATAATCATCACATTACAGAAAGTAGATAGGTATTTACCATTTACCTACCTAGGAGGTCGGTTAAGTTATGAATCTGCCTAATGCGTTGAGGTTAATATGAACATAGATAGGTACCTACCAACTCTACTAAAAACGGGGGGAATTTATTTAGCTCAAAGAAAATTACAATAACATAATAAAACAATTACAACTAGTATATCAATTTCCTAAAAATCTAAGCCGTCACCAGAAGGCAGAGTGCCTAGAATGCTGGCAGCATTGCCATGTTGAATGGCAATGCTAATTCGTTGACCGAAATAGAAGCCAGCATTCCGATCACCTGTGGACTCTAAAAAATATAAACTAGAATTATTACTGACTAGCTACTGCCCACGGCTTCGCATGCATTATTTCGGGATAAAAGCCTATACTTATGTTAATAGAGACCTAGAATTACCTGAATGCAGAATTTCAGCCCGATCCCTTCAGCAGTTTTAGCGAGAGTTATCAAACATTCAAACATCGTCACCAAACGGCTCTGTCGAAAGACCAGCGTTTGTTGTAACGTTTTCACAACTAGCTCATGCTGAGACAGAGACCGCTTTGTGACTTAATCCAAAAATTAGTACAAGAATTTAATAATAAAAATAATATTTTACACGTCCATTGTTCATTGTTGTTTGTTGTTATAATATAATGATATATAAAATAATATTATTATGATTGATGACATTAAAACATATACCTAATAGCTGATTAGTCGGTGGGAGTGGTTTTCTACAGTTCGGGTAATTCGAGGAATTCACCCCTGCCCCTCCAACAATCACATGTTCAGACGACCCTTGAACGCTGCCGTGGAAGCTGCTGTACGGATCTGGTAGTAGCTAAGCTTTGTCTTGTATTTTAAATAATTTTTGTTTTTGTTGATTGAGTTCAAATAAAATATAATTCTCATTTATTCACAAAGATCTAAACATCCTAACATTCAAACTTTTGCGTTTATAATATTTAGTGTCATTACGTGATGTGGTCATCCACTCGGTGGACCGACGACGGATGAGTCGATGGTTGGAGGCGGCTCAGGGCCGCTATTCGTGGCGTCATATGGGGAGACCTATGATCAGCAGTGGACGTCTCTGGGCTGATAAATAATGATGTTAAGTGATGTGTAATCACATATGAGGATCTGTATGTTTTAACTATACCCATAGAATTAGGAAGCTGAAGTGGCAGTGTGTCGACCATATCTCCCGGAGAACCGACAACCGCTGAGGTAATCGTGTTCTTGAGTGGAGACAGCGTCTTAGCAAACGTAGTGTAGGACGCCCTCCAGCCAGGTGGGATGACGATCTGCAAAGGACTGCAGGCAGATGCTGTATGCGGCAAGCTGAAGACAGGGCGCTATGGCGCTCATTAGGGGAGGCCTTTGTCCAGCAATGGACTAATATACGCTGATGATGATGATGATAATGAAGTCTTAACCTACCTAAGTACTTAGAAATGATTTGTTTAATTTCTTTTATAATTTTCACTCTTTGCAAGATTGTTCTGTCCATTAAAACAAATCTTATAGTGATCTACGAATGGGAAAATGTTTTTGTAATGCAAAACATTCCCTTATTCTATTTACATTAGAGTTTAAAATTTAATTATTATGTATCAATTTCTATAATAAGTTTTTTTTGGATTTGCCTCAGTGAAAATAGGTACCTAAAGCGAAAAACATTGAACTTCTAAGTCATAGAATACCTATCGAAAAAAGATTAACCTAACTCAAACCCTTTTACAAATATTCATTGAAATAATAATAAGATCAACGATACGAGTACGTAAACTCCTGCGCACAGTTACTAAAATAAAACTATCGATCGAACAAAAACCATCCCTTCTACAAAGGGGTAGGACTGTTGTGAGAAAGGGATAGATAATAAAAAGCTTGTATAAAATTTGAGCTGTTAGAGTTGGATGGATGTATGTTCGTTTTTTTGTGTTTAGGATGAAGATTATGATTTTTTAAGAGTCAGCGCACACGTGGCACTATTTTACTATTAGTTTTTAATTATAAAATTATAAATATTATATATGGTTTTGTTATAGTTTTTATATAAATAACCTTGGTGTCCTTATTTAGATCAAAAGTGAAAATAAGTATTTAACTTAGGACACTGAATCTAGGACTAATAGTACTAGATTCAGTGTCCTAAGTTGAATAAATAACCTTTTGTAGCTGGAAAAAACTCTAATTTATTAAATTATTTTAACACATTGTGTTTAGGAAGGTCGGGTTTCAGCTTAGTACATTCTTTCCGTGGCACCCTGTATTCTAGTATTGTCGGTAATTGGACTTTTGGCTAATAAGTACCGCTTCAACTAAAAATCTAAAAATCCAATTGGAACTTCTAGCTACATTATTTAAATACAATTTACTTACACTCTCCTACATTCTTATTGGACTGTACAAAGTTCATACGTCTTCATTATAGGGAACAAGAAATTAGTATAGATGTTCAAAAGCGACGAATTTGCAATTTGGAGACAAAATTAAACACTTTACTTCTATAGTCACGTACACAGCGGTTTAAGTGTGGTTACATTACAAAATGAATTTGTTTTGTGAAATCTAGACCAAGTACCGACATCTGTTATTTAAATTTGGAAACATTATTTCAGAGTTTTGAAAAAAGTATTTGTAAGAACATTTTTCTAGATAAGGTAGCTCCGCGGAATATGTTATTTTTTATTCCGTAATTTATATACAATTTAGCAATTTATTAAATTACAGAAGTAAAATCACCGTTTAGAGGACATGAATACTTTATACACATAACGCCATCTAGCGGAGAGTAGCAGAAATAATAATCGTCTGCTTTACCGACAGCGCGATGTTACCCCACCCTCCTTTGTAATGAATACACGAAGAATTTTGTCTATGTGTGTGTGACGAAAAAGCGCTCCAAATTCAAAAGTTCTGCCGCGGGCTTTTGATTTTTTTTCTTTGACTTTATTTTTTATTCAAGGATTCGGTCTTTGCGTACGCTACGATAGAATTCGTCTAACAGTTTTGAAAAGGTCTTAGTTACGGTACAAACTATGGTTGTACCTTGGTTATTAAAACTTAAGTTATAAGTATATTGCAATTTTAATGAAAAATAATAACTGAGTGAGATGCACTTTGAAGTTAAAATTCGCCGTAAAAATCAAAAATCGGAGTACCTGACTAAATATTAATTGACTAATTTATGCTAGGTACCGCGAGACCACATAGTATAGACATAAAAAGTATATGAGCCCGCATTGGAAAGAGAACAGTGGAGGAAATTGCATCAATGCGCCGCCGGCAAGAAAGAGCTAGGCTCTTTAAGTCTGGTATATGGCCCAACGGCCTTGAGAACACAAAATAATTATCTATAGATGAATATTCATATAGTTTGTTTTATTCGTGAAATGTTCTAAGTGTAAACTATTTTACACTAATTGAAAATTTCACGAATAAAACGAATTATTTATACGGCTACTGATAATTATTTTGTGTTCTCAAGGCTGTTGGGCCATACACCAGCCTTAATCACACTAATCACACTATTATTAAAAATGTGAAAGTTTGGATGTATGGATGGGTGGATGTTTGTTACCTCTTCACGCCAAAACTGCTGAACGGATCGGGCTGAAATTTTGCATAGACGTAGTTCTATATATCTAGGCCTGGAATAAAACATAGGCTACCTACTACCTTATAAAGCTTATCCCATAAATCAGTTCCCATGGGATATAAATAACTTTAAAACGTTTCCATAGAAACAACGCGTGCGAAGCCGCAGGCAGAAACTAGTTTATCATAATGTAGGTAATTTTTCTTTCTAAGGGAAATTAATGTAATAATATGTATAAATAATGTTATAGATTTTTTTATACCGGTATTAAGTAAGCCTTGCCAACCTTTATATTGTTCAAAGTACAGGATTTTTTTCTTTTTTGGAAATTGAATGCTGCTTATCAAGCATTCAATACGTTTTCAAAAGTATTCACACAAAGGCTTCTCGTTTTTATGCAATACCTCCAACCATTTCACTTTAAAACAAAAAGTTTTTAAAAACCTGGTTATGTTGGTAAAAACAAATTCATTGTAATATGATCGCAGACATTTAAAGAAAAAAAACAATCAATATTTGACATTTGGTCTTTAATTTTTGCATTAAATTTATTTATTTATTTATTGCATCATATTACGGTAGGTACATACATTTGTAGGACTTGACTATATTAAGGAATACACGTAATATTTTGGGAACATATTATGTGTATTTAGGGTGTTGCAATGGGAAACGGCCAGAATTTATTAATACTAATTTAATAAAATTATATGAAAGGTAAGTCTATGTCAAATAAAATTAAGGGTTTTAATTGTAATTTTATTGAGTAAAATACAAAAAATAGTTTTTAAATTAATAAAAATTAATTCACTTTTAATTAACTACAAATAATTTCAACGTAAACGTATATTTACCAACGCCATTTCAATTATGATTAACAATCCTGAACGCCATGTTTAATTTTAATATTTATTTGGTTTTATAACAATTTTACCTGCAATTATTATTTTATGTATGGTTAATTGTTGCCATAGGCCAGGGTTTCTTAAAGTCACGGACCCCTAAAGGGTCCACGGACCCCTTAGGGGTCCGTGACATGTGTGTCAGGGGTCCGCAGCAGCAGAACAACATGTAGATTG
This sequence comes from Eupithecia inturbata, assembly GCA_963662085.1. Taxonomy (NCBI): domain Eukaryota; kingdom Metazoa; phylum Arthropoda; class Insecta; order Lepidoptera; family Geometridae; genus Eupithecia; species Eupithecia inturbata. Next base: position 11,787,828 of record OY759191.1, read on the forward strand.
GAAGACTACGCTTGATAGTAGGTATATGTGTCGTTGTCGGATCGAAGAATCAGCCCGTTTGTAGAATGTCTAGGTCGATAGCAAATACGATCGCTGGTTTTTAGGAAACACCTAATAATTTCATTCGACGAGATGGTTATGTGACATCTCACCTTATTATTGAACGTTGATCGTTCAACAAACGGCATAGACAATTAACTGAATTGCGCCGTTTTGCAATCGGCCTAGCCATTCCACAAACGGGCTGATTGTACGATCCGGCGGCAACATATGGATCGACAGAGCTCCTGCAATGCTTGGCAACACATCCAGTTTTGCTGCTTTGGCCAAACTCCCTCAAGATTTTACCTAAATTTTTTTCTGCTTAAAAGTAATTTGCCGCAAATTTTAACCACGTGCTAATAATCTTTAATTTAATTTAATTACTTAATGATAAATGAAAGAAAACTATCAATAAAACTGTTTTATAATATAAGGCTTTATATTCATACCCTAAAATATTCTTAAACAGGGGTCCGTGGAATTTTTTTATGATGAAAGTGGTCCGTGACTGCATAAAGTTTAAGAAACCCTGCCTCAGAATTAATTCATATTTGTAGGTACTTACACACTTACGTAACAAGTAAAAGGCACAACTGATGGTAATTTTACATTTTACATTTTCCGGTGAACACCGATGGTGAAGCGAATTTTTGACAGTTTTTAGAGAAAATATCAACGCTATCCGCCTACTGATATTCCTGTCGCTGGTATTTTTTTTTCTTGATTTGTGAACTGTCAAATAACAACTAGGTGCCTTCGGTAAAAGTAAAAAAGTTTATAATAAATAATGCTGGACAATGCACATAGCATCACCTAGCTTCAAGCTAAGCAGAGCTTGTGTTGTGGGTACTAGATGACAGGTATACTTAATAAATTCAATACATTACATAGATAGATATTTTTTTTATTATAAATAAAAAACATATCTATCTAGAGAAAAAACTGAACCAAACTCGACTGTCGGCCGAAAAGGCATCGAAACAAACCTAATATCTCCGAAGTTCTACATCATTTTGACATAATATGGAAATGTTGAAAAATAATTATCAACATTTGCGTGAACTACAATATGAAGTCTATTTTTGAAATCACTGCAATTTTTTTAATATATATTTAAAAAATATTTTAAATAAGTAGTAGTATAGTTCTGAGGGTTATTGCCTAAACATGCATCGGGAGAATGATTATAACTACATAAAAAAATAAGTTTTCAATTTTTTTTATATTATTATTGTAGTAGAGGAAACGAACTATTATTAACATGTGATTATTATTTCAAGAAACAAACGAAAATCATACAATTTGTATGAAACCGTGCAATTTCTCGTATTTTTTTTGTAATAGCCCTCCTATCAAAATTGACAAATCATCGAATGCTCATAAAAATCTCAAGGTATTACTAATTCGTCAACATTTGTTTAAAATCTAGTATAGTCGGCTCTCCAATAGGGTGCTACCCTCATAACCCTCCTCCGTTGGTAGTCGGGTAAAAAGGAACCCCCTTTCATACGAAAAAATCATTGAAAACTGACAACGTCATAAATGAACTATCGCAAAACAAGCTTATTGAGAACCTCCTTTTTAAATAAAGTCGGTTAAATGGCACTTACTTTACCGTTTACAAGTTTTTCGCAAGGAAACAGTAGCCTGGTAATTTACCTAGGTATAAGTTTTTGTTCACAAGCCATAAAACTTGTTAGAGTCGACGCAGACGGACGACTTTCCATGGTTGCCCCGGTTATTACAGGCACAGTCGAAACTTTAATTACACCAGGTTGATCGGACATACGTGCTTACCTCTTAAATCAATCACCTATGTATATCGCAATTTTAAATATGCCAGATACTTAAGCTTGGTAGTTTAAAATTGAGGAAAACCTAGTAAATACTTTATGTTCTCTGCGTTATTTCCTTAAATTCCACACAAATATGATACTTATAGTACTAAGCTAGCTTAGCAAAAATAAGAAATTCAACGTTAACTACAACCAAAATAAGACTGCGTTTCCACCAGAGATTGTTTGAGTGTTTCCCGTGTTGAACTATAATCTTAGATTTATTTTTATTTTTAAAATATTATTAAGTATATATTTTAAAGTTGTTATTTATTATAATGTCACTAGTTATAAATTATCATATACTTTTATTTTTTTTGTATTAAGTTTAAGTCTGAAAACCGTGTTGACACGCACGCACCAAAGGTCCTGCCAGAAAACTAGCGTTGCTCAACTTACTGTTGAGCAACATTAAGCTGAGGCAGGGCCTTTTTGTTTCACATAGCTTTATTTTTTATTTATAGTATTGTGTACCGTTTTGATGTGTGAGCAAATAAATTGATTTGCTTTCTTTTTTTTTCTAGATCTCAGCTATCTAGAAAAGAAAATAAAGAAAATTACGAATTACGAGAATGACTACGCGCGCTGTGGAGCGAAGTGAGTGTTTCACTAGAGATGTGTGAGCAAGAAGAAGTGAAGATACATAGCGTGTTGCTGTGCAGATAAGCGGTGCGAAGATGTGTCGCGGGCTCTGTTCAGATAAGCGAGCTATTTTTCGCTCGCGTACGGACGCGATAACAGGTCAACCTAGCAGCTTATCTACCATCCTGCAGTGCGGTTGTGGCCTTAGGCTGCGATACTACCACAGATGCGCGAGGATGCGAAGCGAGGAACTAGCTTATTTGTTTTAATTGTAAATACTGGTTCTAATTTGTTTTTATTATTTGATTGTAGCTTTCCTCATAGTTGAAAGTTTTCAGTGGCACTAGCCACTGTTTAGCTGAGTAGGTACTAAACTACTCTCAACTAAAAGTGGTAAGTGGTCGCAACTTTAAGTGGTCCGTCTGCCTCTTCAAAGGGGTTAGATTAGTTTGTTAGACCAAATGCTAGGCAGATGTTAGTTCAAACTGTCTATCGACGTAGAGGAAGTATCAATTACTTCCGACAGGTTTATAGAAAGTCTTTGACCGTAGGGTGGACGTACTAAGGTAGAAAAAGGGCGTATTTCTAGGTCTATTGGGTTGTATTGACATCAAATAAAAAAAAAAATCCTGGACAATTTACACAGCATTATCTAGCCCCAAACTAAGCAGAGCTTTTATTATGGGTACTAGATGGCTGATATACTTTATACTATACATTACATGGATAGATATAGACTAGACAAACCTTCTATGGTTTACAAGGTGCCACTGGTGTACTAAGCGGAAAAGGGGTGGTCCACAGCACAGGTTTCAAGGTTTTTTACTGAAAACTTTCATCCTAACTAGCCCATTTCTATGTCAGTAACAATCATATGTACATTGGCTGTTCATCAGTAAGGCTCTTGACCTTTCAATTGCTTTTCTTTAGCCAAAGCCGACAATGTTCGGTGGTTCCGTACATTTTTCTTCTAAGCTATTATTTAACTTACAATTTTTAATGTTTATCTGTAGGTAGGTATGTTTGTTTCGTTGTAGGTACGCCTACGTAGGTACTTAATACAGATTATTTATCGATGTTTTAATAAAAGTTACTTACTACGTCACACCAGGCAGTAAGTAACGTAGGAAACCTCTAAACAGTTTAAAATAAAAAACAAAATAAAAATTTTGCAAAACCCACGACGGATGTATTGTAATCAAAAAAGAAATAAATAATAAAAAACCCCCGACTAAGAGGAATGGATAAAACAGCAATGATAATTTATATATAATCAAATATACCTAACAATTTTTTTTTCACCTACCGATTATTAGGTACAAGTACCAAAAAAATCCGTCATGTGCTGCCTAAAATTAATTAAATGAATTAAAATAACAGTTGTAACAACGATGTATTATTTAAAAGAAGGTTACAATAATGAACATAACATTGGTTCATCTCTACGCGGCACATACAATAGCTAGAAATTATGTACCTACTCCTTAGGTACTTAGGAATAAACATTAACTATTGTCTGCCCTGAAACTGTGTGTCTACCATGAGTTGTCACAGTTAGATCGCCTGACGTTACTACTGTAGTTACGTAAATATTAGTACCGCGCATTTTAGTACCCAACTATCCGCTAGAGGCGCTGTTCAAGTTTTCATAATTTTTTTTAACTACAGTCGCTAGCGACACTCTGGCTGAATGTACCAAACGGCTTTATGTAGCATTAGTCCTTCCCCGGGATATTATCTATCTCCCTGGCCAAATTTCTTTTAGATCCGTTTTGTCGTTTTGTCATGAAAAGTTAACAGACAAAGAGATATAGAAGAATTACTTTCCAATTTATAATGAGTATGGATTTAGCTAACCTGCAAAATGTGACCTGTCAACCAATAGGATTACTTTATTGGCATTTTGGCAGAAAAGCAGCTTTAGTGGAACTCTAAGCAGTGTCGAGATTTTTTTAAGCTTTTGAATTACAGAATTAATTAGTGCAATTAATTCTGTAATTAATTAATTAGTGCAAACAGTTTAATTAGTGCTATTTTGAACTTGAAATCTACTATCACGTGATAGAACTTCATTAAATGATTTCTCAAGTTGCTTCCCAGAACAGAAATTTTGTCTATTACTTTTGCAGTAAAACAATTAATTAAATTGAACAGGCCCTTGTTTTCATAAATGTATATGTAGGTAAATATATATATATAGAAGGTGCACGGTGTTACGTATTTTTTTTTTTTATTTTATATGGTGTATATTAATATTTATTTTTAAGTAGTACAATATTTATTAGATGCACACAGATCTTACCCCATGTATTTCCGACGATCCTATCCATACCAGATTGTTTGGCAGAGATCGCTCTTGAGCGATAAGACCGCCAAATGTCACTTTGTTATAATTGTTTATTTTTGTTAATTGTTTCTTAGTTATAAGTGTGCAATAAAATATGTTCTATCTATCTATCTATTATTACCTATGATTATACAGATAAAGCTCAATGAATTTTCAAGCCCCAAAATTTCGAGCCTGAGTCCGTCCACTATATCTATAACTAACTAATTCTAAGCTATTTTTAGCATAACCGTATCACAAGGTGTACTGGCATATGCGTTTAACACGGCGATTAATTAACGGAGGCGACTCCTGTTATGGATATTGCGTTTTGTTACATATTATAGATTGGCTTATTCGCAGAGGTCCACGACTCTATTGTTTTCAAAAAAATATATTTTATGTAATGAATGACGTTACCAATGGAACTTTATCAATGTAATTTTTATGGTCATGAATAGTTTTTGTAATTGTATCATGGCCGTTTTATGTTTTAATTAAGTTGACAGAGAGAACACTAGCGTTAGCTATGTACCTACAATAATATTATGAAATGTAATATAATAAGTTTTATTATTATTTATTTATTATGTAGTTTAGCAATCACACTGCTAAAAGCCATCCAGATTATTAAAAGGCCCTAAGATTTTTAAGAGACTAAAAGTGAAAACGCTATGTTATAAAATTAGAAAAATCTACAGGTAAATAAAATACTATAAAAAACGGGTTTTGACAGTCTCGTTCTAAAACTCGAAATTTCCCTATAAAGCTATACATAAATCCGATCTTATTTACTAAAAATACAGACTGCCTGAGCCTGACCAAGAAAAGTGGAAAGTCATCCACATTCTCATGTTTCAACATACTTATCATATTCTCCAAGATATTAGGTGTCTTGGAGAATATGATAAGTTCTACATCAATCATCGAACGGACGAACACCCGAACATCACTGGCCAGCTTTTGGTCTCGGGGACTGTTCTACTGTTCCAAACCACTCGTTCCGAGTGGTGGGTTTTCTTTTTTAAAAGACAGTTCTTCTATTTCTCCAATTTGATCTCTCGAGAGAGTGGTTTAAAAGTTCGACGCGCAAATTCTCGTCAAATGTTAGATATATCAAAATTACAATCAAATAATAAAAATAAGAACTAGTATATACAATTGAAACAATTGATCTAATTGCAGACTGTTGCAAACAATCTACAGGTAGCTCACCTGATCCATACCAGTCGGAAGCGTCCCCGAGACGCTGCTGGCTGCATTGCCCCGCTGTAAGGCAATGCTGATGCGCTGCGCCAGATACTCACCAGCTCTCGGGCCACGCGTCGCTTCAGCCAGGCGCTCAAATATATTTTTATACTTGGAGAGCATCGGTGCCCCACGGACGTAGGGTCTTGACTCCAAGGGGAGCAAATGTGTAGATAAATAGATCCTTTATTACATAGCATTAAAAAAGACTCAATGTTAATATGAGAATAGGTTTTTGTCACCTCGTTGTTACTGCTGCTGGTCGATTTAGACGAATTCGTGAGTGTATCACTCATATATTCGCCGCTCAACGGATGCATCTGAATCGGTACAATAATACAGGAAAAGAGATCTCTTCCAGACAACTTTGGGATGGACTCGAGTCAGTTGTACACGTATAGACGGTGGCGTATTTGTTTAATATACAATACATACAATACGTAGTATAAATGCATATACCTGTTTACTTTATTAATATGCTGTAAATAACAAAATTTGTTTCAAACCTAGGTGCTTCAAACTAGTTTTTATCTGCATCTAATATCCTGCTATAACTCTAAATAGTTTACATCGCCATATTTTTTATAGCACTATTTATGCGCCCTCTGTAGATAAGGAGTAATAGAGCCCTATCCGTTACGTAAGGCCTAGGATGAGGTAGCTATGATAAATGAGACATGCTATGTCTTTATGAGGGTGCCATGTGCCATGCGCGCTATTTTGTGAAAAGGATAGGGATATCATTTCGACGATAGGTAGGATCGGGACAGAGCATACTTTTTTGGAACGCCGTAAGCGCAATAAACAAGTTATTGCTTATAAACAAGAAAACTACAAAACTTATGAAGAAACTGGTTCAAGCACCCAAATAGTTAGTAATAACCTACGAATCAAAACATAAGTTATTTCAATGGACTGCAGGGTTCTAGAAATCTTGACCAAATAATGTGTGAAACAGTGCAATACCTTAAATTCTTTATTGCACACACAAGTATAATCATACATAAATGTTAACAAATGATGGACATGTACAAAGGTGAGTACCATGTTTGAATCGATTTTTTTTAAATTTTGTTTTAACATTCAAGGAACCAAAGATTTTTTCTAGAATTTTATGTAATTCGAGTTTTTTACCACGGGGTTCCAGGGAGTTCTTTCTGCTCCCGGGCGTGTTATCTAGGCCAAGTTTGACAACCAAACCACTTAATCTACCAACCTACCAATAAGCCTCGTATAGACCTGAGCCCTGAGTTTGGTTTATCTATAGTATCCAGACGTCATCGTGACTTCTCATTTTGTATCGGATTTTCGTAGTTCCATGTCTGCACGCTAGAGGCGCTGTACTATCCCATAGAAAAATGAGAAGTCTCGATACTATCCTCAAACTGAACTCAGAGCTCTGGTCTAATCTGCCTTTTACGACAACAGACATGAAAAACGTATGTCGTGTATCATCATCATCATAATCAACACACAAACATCCATAGCTGGACATAGCCCTCCCCAAAAAAACGTCACAAACAGTGTCCCTGAGTCGCCTCTATCCAGCGACCGCAACAATGTCGTCAGCCCATCGAGTGGACGGTCTCCCAACACTCATCTCATACATATCAGCCCATAACATGGGTCTGTTGTCTAAGAAATAAGTCAAAATTCAGACACATTAGAACTTAACCTTTACCTATGCCTCAAGCTCACAAACTCGCCCTGATTTTGTGTGATTGGAAATATACAACGTATTTTATCTGTTGAAATACCACTTAATCCTTAATACACATAATATCTAATGCCCAGTAACTTAAGTATACAGTATATGTAGTTAACATACCTTTCTTCCATTTTTAGACTATTCAGTAGAATTATTTTGTATAAATTATATTAGATATATTTTTCTTATTTAGAGTAATTAGTTTAATTTGTTACCATTTCATATGTACATCATGGTAGTAAAAAAACCTAAGTTAGCCAGAGCAGGAGCCCTCGCTCCAAGTTTACAAGTTTTTATTCATTAAGAGCGAAGAAACCACTAGCGATGGCTTAAAATTGGGTCTTTTTCACACATCAGGGACAAATTATCGACTAAATCTGTACTTATGTTTAGAAATGTCGATGTGATACATAAGACGAAATAAATATTTTTATCTCTATCATTTATTATAAAAAAATATCGTAATTTGACGAATACATTATGAATGTAAGCGGGTTAACTACCCAGTTTGTGTTGGAATAACGTAGTTTATACCATCTGCAAAAATTGCCCTACTCTACTCTTTGCCTTAGTCCTAAGTTTAGACCTGCCGTTAGAAACCTCGCCTTTTTATAAGGGGTAAACTTTTTATCCTGCCTGACCCTATAAGGTAAGTACCTACATAGTTTATGAGATAAAAGATACTAATAGAAGCTAGAAGGTTAATTCGTACGTCTTAATTTGTCCGTTTAATTTAATGATTTTTGTATTTTTTCATACGTTATTTTAGAATCTAACTACTCATGTCCTGCGTGCTATTTATGTGAATAATAAATAACTTTGCACTAAAATATTTCATTTGAATACCTCAAGTTTTTACTCCAACCTTCAACAGAGATATAATTTGAAAATTATCGTAATATAAAATGAATAATCCTTGATACATTCCACCTAAAAAGTAAATTAAACTTTATGAAATAAGACTTTAAGTATCGATATCCAATGATAACAAACTTTTGTGACGTAGTTTTTTTTATATCTGTCATTCAAATAAACAACATTGACATTCGAGATTTACATCAGTTGAAAAATATAATTCTAAATAGATTTTGATCAAATGCAAAAAAAACGCCGAAAAAAACTCTTTTATCCCGTCTGAAATTCGTTACACTGCACTTACATACATTGAAACAAAGTTCTAAATCAAAAAGTTCTAAAGGACGGTAGTCAAATTTCCTTTTGTTTTTTGCCAGTGACATTTAAATAAGGGGTCATAGAGCTCCATAGGTTTTTTTTAAATAAAACACTAGGGTATTGCCAGTGTCAATGAGTTTTTTGCAACATTTGAATTTAAATTAAGAAATCTATTGTCGTTTTTTTTTAATTACGATTCGAGTCATTTTTCATGCATCGCTTGCAATCTGATTTACCTGCCAGTTGTTTTGTTTTTTTTATTAACAGGGGCATTTATGACATAAATTAATATATTATTTTGGTCTTGCAATGTACCGGAATAGTAGTGCAGTAGTAGGTAGTGCAATGACATTATTCTTTACATTTTATTATAGAATTTTACTCACATAGTTTTTTGTTACAATCGCATTTTTTGCATGTTCAATGTTCCTAAACCCTACTGTCGGCTTATTGGGAGACACCAGTGTGTTAAGTCAAGTCAGGGTGCCCTGAAAACACGAAAACGTATTGAACGAAATCGATCATTCATTTATTGACAAAATTATTATATAATATGTATAAAAAACAAGCAGCATTTATAAAAAAAACACGTATTAATCCCTGTTAATCGAATCTAACTTCTATCGCTATAACTTCAAGATTGTTTGTACCCTACGCGCTACGGAAGGAGCAGTGAATGGTGGAAAATACACATATACCACCTACCTAGGCATGGTACACAGTATTGGTTGTCGCTCTGCAATTACAAGGCAAAATAGCTAAGTCGTTGCTATAAATCGTATTAAATTGACGTTATGATTGCTCCTAGCCAGCGTCATTTAATGCCACAAGCAATTTAGGACAGCTTGTACAATTTGCGGATGATAGATATTTTTAAAAAGGACGGGTACCTACTTATTTTACTACATCCAGTTGTGGTGATGTTTGAAATTCTATATCATTAAGTTTTCATACCTACATATTTTTTAACGTGACATTACTGTCACGTGGGTGACACAAGCTCTACGTCACCGACGCCATCGACGAATGAGAAGACGAATCTGTTTCCTGACGCAAATCGTATTGTAGCAACCCCTAATCCGAGCGCACGGAAGATGGCGTCCGATCTGAGTAGACTCGGACCGCGTTCTAGTTTAGCAAGCTAGCGTATACGAGTAGGAAAACAAAATGGCGTCTAGTAACAACAACCAAGCGTCGCATGAAATTTTCGATGTTGACAAAGAAGATGACACGAGTGAACTTTAATATCAACAGCTATCCTAGTACACTCGTATGAAGCTACTCCTACGAGTCCACTCGGTCCGAGCCTTGTCCGAGCTGACTGTATCGTACCAACGCGGCTTTAACCCCATGATAACAATAATACTGGACAATCCATAATCAGCCAGCGGCCTCGTATCAGTGTAAACGCTATATAGTGTGACTTACAAAGAGTGTAACTAATGAAAAGAAGACTAGCTGTTCTACTTTAGCTGTGGCATCTAGTTATGCTAATACACTGGTGGCAAAGTGATATAACTCACATAAATACGGAACGAGAACCAGGAGTTATGGTCACAATATAAGTTTATTTCAAGTTTATCGCCATTTTAATGTTTTCTGCCGCTGTTTCGACACCTGGTTAGGATTGTGAGATGATGCGATGTTTCAATTTATAATGTGAAAGTGCAGTGCAAATTAAACAACTTTTCACTTATGATCCCGCTTCGGGAAAATTCTATGAATTTATGTTTCTTTTTCACCTTTGTTTGTTTGTTTTTAAAGTTCTTTATTTAACAGAAAAGTTTTACATGCGTAGATTAACTAAACACTGTTTAGCAGGCTAAGGACGCCTTTAAAAGTTTTTTGATAAATCTATTTCACCTTTGATTGAACGTGGATCCAACAGGCTAAGAATAAGAAGATTTTTTTTTTAAGAAACTAGATTTATTTTGAACAAACATTCGCGGTTTGGTGATGTTAAAAATATTTACTACGGAGTCAGCCTATAAGAATAATATTTGACAAAAAATCATCTTGGCCTCACTCAATCGACTCTTCCCATATTTTCAATCCGGAACACTTTTTCTCATTTATAATATCATACTGATATTATAAATGCGAAAGTTGGGATTTTTACTCTTCATTAAAATTTGTAAATTACCTCTATCTATTTATCAATTATGCATAGATGTAGTTCGATACCTTTATTAAAATAAAAGTTTTATAGGGTTTATCTAAATAACGTATTTTTTTCAAGCAAATCGCAGCTTCGCACGCGTTTTCCTCGATATCAGACCGCTAGGGTCCATCTCAACATAAAAAAATAAAAAAAAAAATGATTTATTTGACCTTTTCTAAGAGTGACATTTATTGTATTTACGGAAATAAATAGTTTTTGATTTGATTTGCTTGGGCTTTAACATCCATGAAGGATAGTTTATAGAGTGTTCGTTTTTCGGCAGTTACGTACTTCGCACGTTTGTCAATAATGCGGCCGCATGTGTCTTTCCCGTTATCTACGTAAGGGTTTATGAAGATTCATAAAATGGACACATTAATAGAGCGAATAGCAAATTAATTATTATACTAGACTGGGCGTTTTTAATCCTCTCAAAAATTCTTTAAGTTTCATGGTTTCGTTATTTAACTTCTATGAGGAAATGCAAATTCAACATTTATAAAAAAAATAACAAGCGGGTCTTTTCTGTTATCATATGACAAAATCATAACATTCTGGTTCGGTGGGAAATATGTACAGTGACATTTAAAATATTTTTTATTTGTCTCTGATTTAATGAAATTTGCATACGTCGTTGGGTTATTTAAATTTTAAATAGTAAGTGCATAAATTATCCAATGTCTTGGAAGGGAAGAGGAAGCTATAATTAAAATGGTAGTGTTATTTCGACGTGAGGGTTGTCGCAAACCATTAAAGTAGGCATGTTTTTATCTAACTGAACTGTGCAGCAGCGGTTCTTTAAAAACTAAAAGGAACTAAATTAGATGGATAATTTGAAAATATAAATAAACATATGAAAAATAAAAAAGTTTGTCAGTTTTAAGATATTCAGACGAAGACCATGGCAAAACTACTGAATGCAGTGAGCTGAAATTTCATAGATTCCATTCATAATATTTCCAGAGAATAAAAATAAAGGATTTTGTCTCGGAAAATTGCTGGCGAAGCCGTGGGCAGAAACTCGTAAATAAATAATTGTTCTCAAGAAATCCACTCTCGAGACAACCCTATTCCTTACCAACGAACACTTCACTTACATCTCACTTCGCCATTCTAATGATAATTCAAACCTGTTCCAAACAATCTTGAATTTTTTTGTTTTAGTTCCAATTTTTGGGGTCACATAATTGTGTCAACGACGCCATTGTTGCGTTTTGCAACCATAAACAAAAGAAGCGAGTTACACGTTGCAACTATAGACAATAGACGAAGGGTAGTTCGAATTTCGAATCCAGTTCTAGCTGTCATTGTCTTGAAAGGTGCAAATTCAGATGAGTTCTAAATATGAAAATTAGTTTTTTGTTAACTGTTCGCGCATGGGAATTGCTGACCCTATTTTTCGGACGTTAGGATTGCATTGTTTTTTTTGCACGTACGCTATATTTTTGTTTTATTCTACTGGTTGATTTGGTGGCAGATGGTCGTTTTGTCTTTCGGGTGTATTGTCTAGTTTTGTTACGCATCGGTATGGGGGTTTTGAAATGAAAACATTGTGGTTTTAGAATTTGATATAAAAAGATATTATTTGCACTAACCACTATAATTATTTAATTGCTGCACTTATAACAATTATAAACCACTTTAGTATATTTCTTTATAGAATCGAAGTGCTACGAATTGATGTTGTAGGTATTTATGTAAAACTTACCTACCTATACCTACATAGGTACCATGTAAAATGCTTATGTTCAAACAGACAAAACACATAAGTAAAAAATACATAAAAAGAATTTGTATGTTAATAAATCTAATAATAAGGGATAACAAGCAGAGGGGAGTCCATTTTGATTTAAGAAAAAACCAATTGGATGGGGGTGTTGGGATAGTCGCGTACATAAAGCTAAGTATAATGAGTATTAATTTTAGTACAAACCGGAGTCTTAAAATCAAATAAATAAATAATACTGAACGAACCACACAACATCATCTAGCACCAATGTAATCACAGCTATAGGTACCTACGCTTAATGGAGACAAAAACGTTCACTTTAGCGATTTGTTGACATATATAATTAATGATTATTAGAGGCGATAAATACCCGTTATTTAAGCATTAATTAAAATATAACTTACAGTAGGGTTAATCCACCAGTTCAAGGTCGCTCAGCGAGCTATGGAAAGAGCTATGCTCGGAGTTTCTCTGAAGGATAGGATTCGTAACGAATATATCCGACAGAGAACCAAAGTTATCGTCATAGCTCAAAGTATTAGCAAGCTTTAGTGGCAGTGGGCCGGCCATATCTCGCGAAGAACCGACAACCGCTGGGGTAAACGTGTTCTTGAGTAGAGACCGTGACTCGGCAAATGTAGTCGGCAATACTGACATACGACCGGTCCACCAGTAGGTAGGTTAGGTAGGTAATTATCTAACTGGGTACATAAAGAGCTATGGGCCATTTCTCTGCCACAATAATGTACCTGTTACTTATCTTATGTAGTATATTTAAGCTACTTACTGGAATTTCAAAATTTAATCATTACCTTTGGTATTGATATGGATCAGTTGAGCTACCTGTAGATTGTTTGCAACAGTCTGCAGTTAGCTTAATTGTTTCAGTTGTAAATACTAGTTCTAATTTGTTTTTATTATTGAAAAGTAATTTTATTTGTCAAAAAAGAATAATTTTTAATAAAAAATCATTACCTTTTAGTTTTATTCTTTGTTCTAAATAGTTTTCATTTTCTATCTTTGACTTGATTTGTATTAGGTTTATGATAAATAAACTACTTTTCTGTTCGCCTGTACCTTGTTACGTCCCCATCGGTCTTGATGAAAAGTTCATTTTCTTTGCCCTCGCTACAACGTAGGTCCCATCAAGCAGGGTGCTTTACATAGTGTGCTATGTTCACGCTTCAGAAGACATGCTCAAAATCGCTAGAGTACGGCGCTCATTGCCACCCAAATGAGACTCGTGTGAGATAATAATGAAAATTAAATGAAAATGAAAAATTTTTATTTCTGTACATAGGTAAGTTACATTATCATGCGTTGGGGTTCTCTTTTAAGCATAATATGCTTGTGTTAGAGTACCCCGCTCTTCCTTATCGTGTTCGTTCGATAAATACAGAAATTATTTAAAATATATACAAAAATTAATGAATTTAAGTCCTTAGATCAATTATAATTGATCGAAGTTTAAGACTGTTTAAAAAAAAAATGCTGTGTGTTCTGTTATGTAGACCTGAGGACACCGGTCTCACTTGTGTCCGGGCAACAGGAGCTACCAAACAAAAGTGAGTACGTACATGTGTGTGCGTGTAGTATAATAAATTAATGATAAACTTTTATTAATACATTTATTTATTTTTCAATTTATTTTTAATAATTTCTGTTATGATCCTTAATGAAGAGCGGTACTCTAACACAAGCAGTTATAATCCCATCCACCGACTGTTTGTATATCACACTCCACGAACGCAGAATGCTAACCATGCTCCTACACGACGCGCGCTTAAACTCTTAAATAAATTTCTACTGGAGTTCTAACATGTAGACCTGTTTAATGACAACCTACCTTCTATGAATATGTCTCTTAGATTGTACCTTTTTTTTTTTAACTAGGACCTTTATTGACAAAGAAAATTACAATACAAAAATAAATTAGAACTAGTATTTACAATTAAAACAATTAAGCTAACTGCAGACTGTTGCAAACAATCTACAGGTAGCTCAACTGATCCATATCAATACCAGTCGGAAGCGTCCCCAAGACGCTGGCTGCATTGCCCCGCTGTATGGCAATGCTGATGCGCTGCGCCAGATACCCACCAGCTCTCGGGCCACGCGTTAATATGGATCAGTTGAGCTACCTGTAGATTGTTTGCAACAGTCTGCAGTTAGCTTAATTTTTTCAATTATAAATACTAGTTCTAATTTATTTTTTTATTATTGATTGTACCTTAGTTTTAATTAGTTTGTACCCTAGATAGTAAGCATTTTGGTGTAAAGTGTATGTAAACTTCTATTAAGTTTTAATAAATAAATGTCTGTGTGTCCAAATATTACATGTCCCACCGAGATTCGACTAGGAGGACATCAAAAGCTAAATATTTTGATATTTCTGTGGCTTTTCTTGCCACAAAGAAAAATTATTGAGGATTAAAAAGGGGATTAGCAAATCTATAAAATGTTATTCCAGGTTAAGAACTTCATCTATGCAAAGTGTCCGATCCTTTTTTAAGTTTTGTAGCGAGAAGTAACAAATACAAACATCCAAATATTCGCATTTATTATTTTGTTTTGGTATTTATTTTGTGTGATTTTTTTTAATCCAGTGAATTTAATAATTTAGTAAATAATTACTTAATTAGTTTTAACGCTCTCATAAATCCATTAAGTTAAATTTATTTTGTGTGTAATATTCTTTATGAAAGACCTTAAAATTATTTTTACGCAACAGCTCCATCATGGAAGAGCTCATAATTAATACGAACGTGATCCCGTTCGTCCCACAAGCCTCGTCCCACTAGTGAGATGAATGGGATTTAATACTCGCGAACCCGCCAAAAACTTTACTTCGGTAGCTCATTCATCGATTAACTAATCAATTGTCAAATAGTTATTTCTCTCGTCGAACTGACTTTAATAAGAGATTGGATCGTTGATTAGCTAAGGTTGTGGCAGATCTGAGGCGAACTTCTATAGCACAGTACATTAATGTGCATTCTAATATGGGCTTTATATGTGGTAAGCCATTATGTCACTGTAAAATGTAGCTAAAAGTAACGAGTTAAAGCCCATTTTTGCGTGGTAGTGGCGTGGGATTGGTGTGCGCAGAGCTTTAATTGTAGAGGTGAGTATGACCAATCGGCTGTTAGCCTGGAGAAAATCCATACTAATATTATAAATTCGAAAGTAACTCTGTCTGTTACCTTTTCACTCCTAAACGGCTGAACGGATCTCAGTGAAATTTGGTAGGGAGGTAGATGGCATCCCGGGGACGGAGATAGGCTACTTGTAATTCCGGAAAAAGTGTGCGAAGCCGCGGGCAGCAGCTAGTGTATAATAAAGGTATGGAATATTATTAAAGGCGAAAATTTATGCCATTGTAAAGACTTTTGGCCCAAGACAACGCCAAAACGACTGAATAGATCTATATAGAGAGAAAATACAGAGCTTGGCGACAGATGTGGTGCGGCGGCGGGCGAAGGTCCGCCTGCGACGCAGCAGGTTGCGGATTCCATTTCCGCCTCGGGACAAATGTTTGTACAATCTGCAAATATTTGATCCGGATGTTCTAGGTATTTTCTATGTAATAAAAAAAATATCTATCATGCAATGTATTGTATTAAGTTTATCAGTTATCTAGTACCCAGAATACAAACTCTGCTTAGCTTGTGGCTAGATGATGCTGTGTGGATTGTCCAGCATTTTTTTATTTATGATTAACAATTATATGTAGACTAGCTGCTGCCTGCGGCTTCGCACGCGGTTCTTAAGTAGCCTATGCCCGTCTCCAGGACACTATTTACCTCCGAGCCAAACTTTATTGATATCTGTTCAGCCGTTTTGACGGGAAAAGGTAACATACAGACAGACAGACAGCCAGGCAGAGTTACTTTCGAATTTATATATAAGTATAGATTATTATTTTTATTCTAAAAATACACGCGAAGCCGTGGGCAGAAGTTAGTCTCCAATATACCAACACCGAGTTACATTCCCTGCACATAAATACAGCAACAACGGCGGGGGTGTTGCACCCTCCACTCGCCCCCGCGATTTACTTTTTGTGACCCCCATCAAATATGGTGGTTGGCGAAAATCGATGCGCGCCAGCCAACTTTGATTGCAAATTATTTTGTAATTACGGTGTACCGATTTGGATTTGGTAGGATAGGTTGGTTATGGAGTGAAATTGCAACATAAACTTTGTATATTTTTTAGCCAAACATGAACCCTAGCTCCCATTTCAAATCTGTGTATGTAAGTAGTAGTATTTAGACACAAGTCAAAAGTCAACTACTGAATGACAAAGCTAGCAAAGTCAGTTCAGGTGTATTTGTGAGTGAATCATACTATTTTCGCACCTCACTGGTTTCTTGAAGTGTTTTTTCTTTTCTTTTTTTGTTGAATAATGACTTGCGTTAGACCGTGTTGGGTCCGAGCCGAGTGTCGGCCGTAGCACGGTCACTGAGCCGGTCCCGTGCCTGTAATTACAAAGACGGGCCTCGACCTCTCAACACAAACAACGATTGCTCGGGCGCAGCTCGGCCGCTCTGTATTCATGCACAGAGTCGAGCCGAGACCGAGTTGTTTCCGACCGTTGTCCGTTGCTCGTCCGTCACTCGGTTGCCGGTCGGTATAGCGTGAGTGTGTCCATACTAAATATATGTAATATTAGTTGACCGTGCTGCGGCCGACACTCGGCTCGGACCCGACACGGTCTAGCGTGATTCATCCTTTAATCGTAATGCAATGCATGAACTAGCTTTTTCATTCACCGGCATGAACAGCGAAAATGGTATGTGTGTGTACTCACGAATACAATCATCTAAGTGTACGTTCACACGGCAGTCCGTTTTACAGATCCGTTATAGGTAACAAAAACGTATACGATAAAACGGACATTATTTTGTCCATTTCAACGGCATTTCATAATGTGAGTTTAATTCATAATGGACAAAAAAAATTAGGAACCGCAGAAACCGTTCGTTATGTGGCGCGAATAATATCGCGTAGTCGCAATGGAGCGTCGTGTTGCAATGGAGCGTCATCTTACCACAGAAGAGATGCAGAGAGCTGCGGGAATGCTAGAAATTGAAAACAGTCAAGCTTATGTTGCATTGATGTAGTAAACAATCTAGAACCTACTCCTAGACATTATAATCATGTGTTGGAACACACGCTCGAGCTTTAATTTAACTCCGATGTAGAATGTTAGCCTGCATAATTTTTCACTCCAGCCCAGACAAGTCCACTGCTGAACTAAAGCCTTCCACGACGACATAAAATAGCGGTTCTGACCCGCCTCCATCCATCGACCCCCTTTGGGTCTTATTTATTTTACCAGTTGTACGTATTTTAAATGTCCAAACTACCAGAAAAAGGCCCTTTTATTATAAGGAAAGGCCTTACATGAAATTTTTCCCCTAAATCCAGTTCAATCACGTGAAAATGACGGCGTTTCACAAATTGCCTAACAATTTTAATTTTATGTGAGTTTCCTTTAATATCTTATCTGTGAGAGACGAGGGGTCCAACGGGAATAATGTCAAAAATTGTTTTTAATGGCCTCTTCTTCGCTTTTATCTAAATCTTACGGTTTAGCTGGGGATGTCAGTTTATTGCTCTTTGTGAAGTTTATGATAGGTAAGTTGACGATCTTCGTAGCGCGGCGGGCGAAGGTCCGCCTGCGATGCAGGAGGTTGCGGGTTCGATTCCCGCCTCGGGACAAATGTTTGCACGATCTGAAGATATTTTTTTCGGGTGTTTTGGGAGTTTTCTATTTATAATTTGAATGATTTTTCTTTCTTGGTCCGGCTTAGAATTGCATCGTCTCGAACTATTTAAGTAGGTACCTGCTTTAAAATTTAAATAAAACCTTCTTTTCATTTTCCGTCTTTCATTGAAACACAGAGCTTCATTTTCCTTTAAAGACTGAGGTTAAAAACGTATTATTTTTTCATTAAAAGGACATATTCGTACACTTTTAAGATTACGAAAATGCCATTTGCTTATTATTTGCATTTATTATTGAGGCTTTGAAAAAAGCGGAATCGGGAGGGCCTTGATTGAAAGTACAGACAGAAACACAAAACGTACTACCTGCTTTTTTTTTGTGAATGGTTTTTTGTAAATTTTATGTAAATGATTGATTTGCCGCGAGCCGCATAATAGACTGTCGAAGTCTATTATGCGGCTCGCGGCAAATCGGTAAATATATATTAAATTAATAATATCACGTAAACATTGAATGAACGGTAATGGTGTAGCATTTAGCTAACTATAAAAAAATATTATGTATCTAATATGACCAATCAAACTATCACACGAATGATTAATAATAATAATGCTCTACAATTCCCACAGCATCATTTAACCCCAAGTTTTTTAATGGTCTTTGAGCCCCAATTATTAATGTTTCGATAGATATTTGGACGTTTGTTTTCTCTTCACGCCAAAACTACTGAACAAATGAGGCTGAAATTTTGTATTAGGTTCTGGACCTACAATAACATACCTGTGTACTACACATTGTGCAGCCTAGCTACTTTTTATCCCGGGGCAACGCGTGCGAAGCCGTGGGCCGAAGCTAGTTTTAAAAAAGTTAATACCGTTACATACGTTACTATATACAATTTTGAAAGTTGTTTTTGCCAACCGTACATTTCTTAATAGCCGGTTTACATTATTCCAGTCCAGTAATCCAGTCCAGTGCTGAACTGGATTCGTTATCGTCTACATTATTCCAGTAATTTAGAAGCCGTTGAAACGTGAACACTACAGTGACAATGATTTCAAAAAGAGATCATTTTCGAAACTGTTTCAAACGTGCTCAATCACTCTTGCAACAAGAAGTTATTAATGAGGTTGATAAGGAACTAAGAAAAAAGGAACGGACCTGGGTGAGAAATTGAATATTTTGAAAAAAAAATTCGAAAAAAAAAAATTTTGCAAAGCAGTTTGGCGCATAGATTTATTTTTATAATGCTCGGATGTTATGTCCCATAAACACGGATTTTCTCTGTATATAGTGACATACTTTACAGTTTCGTCTTCAGACAACTTCTTCACCATTGTTAAATCATTTCTTCGCAATTAAAATCCACAAAAACAACCAACACGTGTTCACCACGTGTTTGTGGCGTCAGCACTGGAATGGCACTGGATTGGCCATCTACATTATTCCAGTTGCACTGGATTGATCGCACTGGATTCAAAAATAGACCACGAATCCAGTTACTGGACTGGAATGCTTACTGGATTCAGTTCATTCCAGTGCCGGTTTACATTTTTCCAGTAAGCAATCCAGCACTGGACTGGATCGCTGGACTGGAATAATATAAACCGGCCTTAAGACGAAAATTATTTGACTAAACAGCCCACTTACTCCACGTGTAGTCTGACAGCAATACGTTAGTACAACCATATTAAAAAAAAAATTTTGCCATAGTTACTTATTGATAGGATTTGCCTGAAATAGATGTGTATTATAAATTTATTTAGAGTTTTATAAATTAGGCAAAGTTGAAGCTAGTTGGTAAAGTTACAGCATTTTACGGTATATATATTTTTGAAACTCGTTTTTGCCAACCGTACATTTCTTAAGACGAAAATTATTTGGCTAAACAGCAGACTTGGGGTCCCAAAAGAGCATTACTTTTCCCAATTTGCTGTTGCAATTATGGAAAGCATTGGGGGAGAGGTGATGTGACATTTTGAACATTTAATTTGGAGCATGTACTTTCTTTTATCAAATACATAAATAGGTACATTTGTATATCATTAACTACCTTCTGCCAGCGACTTCGCACGCTTTTTACCGGGATAAATAGAAAGCCTATATGTTATTCCGGGTCTAAGGCAACTATTATTTACGCAAACATTTAATCACAATAAAAAAAAAGTAGTCAAGTAAAGTAAATAGTAGTTTTGGCGTGAAGAGGTGACAATAAAAATAAAAAAAAACTTTCGCATTTTTATTACAAGTAAAATATATTTTTTTACAAAATTGCATCAAAAAAGGGTGTCGTATTGACAAAATCTGTCCCGCGTCCCGCGCCTCATGTTTTCTAAAACAGGAAGATGCCTTCAATAAAAATGAACAATACCAACTTAATTCAATTATAAAGATGCACAAGATGAATAAAACAATATAAATAACACGATATAAGAAGAACCATTAAACAGATCAATTTATAACAAAAACGTAGGTAACAAAATGACCTTTATTGACAAGAAAATTACAATTCAATAATAAAAACAAATTAGAACAATTACAATTGAAATAATTAAGCTAACTGCAGACTGTTGCAAAGAATCTACAGGTAGCTCAACCGATCCATATCAATACCAGTCGGAAGCGTCCTCAAGACGCTGGCTGCATTGCCCCGCTGTATGGCAATGCTGATGCGCTGCGCCAGATAAACCCATAATAAATCAATAAGTTTATCATAACAAAAACACAATTGACTCGTGCCAAATCAATTTACGAATCAACACCTCAATTGGTCTATTGGATCTTGAAAAAAAGAAATAAAGACCCTAAGAAAAAAATACAATAGAAAAAATATCAGACCCGAAAGGGTTAAGATACTTAGCATTTTTTTTTGCTGTCCCAATTTTTTTTGAATTATGATCCTGCGTGTGAACTGAATTTTAATTATTTTGGCACATTTGGGGTATTTTTTTATTTGCCACTTAACTCGCTCACGGTAGATGTAGTTTGAATTCGATGTTTTTGATACTTGTTTTTTTTTTATGAGAAAAACGTGTGACTGTTATATGTTATATTCAAAAACGTATAGGTATATTTTATAATTAATTAATTGAAACCCTTAATTTTTAATAGTGCCATTTTATTTTTGAAATAAACGTTTACTTTACTTTACTTTATGTACGATTTATAGTGGCTGTAAAATATTCTTTTTGTAAGTTTTACGTCTGAACTAAGAAAATATTTATTTCGTATAGAACAAAATAAACTAAGTGAAAGATATCGTTCGATAACTTTCACTTTCACGTTATCATTTTTTATTTTATTTATTTTATACATTTTAATATTCCTACAAAATCAAAACCTTCAAAATAACTTAAAAAATAACTTAAAAATTAACACAACAAAAACTAAATTCATACTACCAACCACGTATAACAATAATATTAAAGATAAAATTTACATAAATTACAAAAACAGTGATATTGAGCAGGTATTTGACATAAAATTTTTAGGAATGATTATTGATAGACATTTAAATTGGAAGAAACAAATTGATAATGTGTGTAAGAAAATTAATAAATTTATATTTGCACTGAGAAGAATAAAGGACCTCTCTAATATTGAAACTGCATTGACAGTTTACCATAGTCATGTCTGCTCTATTTTGAGATATGGCGTCATAATATGGGGCAACTCAACGGATGCTCAGAGAGCTTTCGTTGCGCAGAAAAAGTGTATTCGGGCCATATTTGGCATTAAACGGAGAGATTCTTGTAGACCTTTATTTATGAAGCATAAACTGTTAACTTTTCCTTCACTCTATATTTTCGAGATGCTAAAATTTGTCAGAAATAACATAACATTGTTTGAGAGGGATGAAAAGTTTATATACAGAAGAAAAATAGTACAAAAACCACTAAAGGTGCCTCAATTTAGACTAGAAATGTGTAAAAAGAACTGTTACGCAATGGCCATACAGTTTATATAACAAACTTCCACTTGACATGAGAGAACTGACAGATAATGAATTTAATCGTAAATTATATAACTGGCTTTGTGTTAACTGTTTTTATAATATAAGTGATTATTTGAAATTTAAATGCACATAATTTTTATTTTGACATTATAGTACTTACTTAATGTTATTTAATCTATTATTCTTTATTCATAGTTATTTTTAAGTTTAAACATTTGCACGACTCAAAGGTCAAATATAGTGAAACTCTATTGTAAAACCACCATTGCAAACCTATATTTATGCAAATAAATGCTATTTCATTTCATTTCAAAATGTAAAACTCTGAAATGAAAACGAAGCACGAAACTTTTTTCCGAAACTAAATAAAAAGTTATATTGTAATTATTATTTTTGGTGTCTAAACTTTGACTGTGATTAGATACTCCAGTTTCAAGGCAAAACTGGTCTATTTGACATACATTTCAATAATATTGAATCATATGATTTAAAAAAAAAAAAAAAAACAACTTCAAATCCCTTAGTTTTAAACTGTTTTTTAAGTATTGCGAAACAAATACTAATCCCTCGAGAATAACATTTTTATGGGACCACCTCGCCTCGGGATCATCCTCTATGCAACTGCAATAGAACTTAATAACAAAGATAATATTTTATTCTATACTAAATAAAACATACATTCAGCTGAACATAGTAAACCTTTTCATCGAATTCGGTTACAAAGAAAAGCCTATACCTCATTTCTTCAAACTCAAACCTCTCATCGTTCCGTAATATAATTCCAAAAACTCCAACTTCCAAGACCCCGTCAATATCCCCACAAATTAACGAACGCATCAAATAAACGTGCTCACTAATTAATTTCCACGGAAAAATTGAATTAAGGGGTGCAAATTTTTGACGAAACTTGCTTAAAAATGCAGATAGGTATAAGTTTGCTAACAAGGGGGTTGCCCCCCTCTTGTGAAGTTCTGAGGTACGCGAACGTAAGGGTGTATCTACTTAGGGGTGAAAAATAAGACTCCCTCTGAATAAGATATCTACGGAATTGAAATTGTTGATGCGTATATTTTTTGGGTGGTGCGGAGTTTCCAACTTGTTGAGATTATTGATGAAGTTTTATTATATGAATTGGAATTACGCTTTTAAACTGAAGTACCAGTGCGAACTAAGGCAGTTCGTATTTGATAAAATGCTTAGACCTTCTAACCTGATAAAAAGTAATAAAAATAAAATTTCGGTCCAAAACTTGAACATGAATTTTCGGACTAAAATCCTTATTAATTTTATTGCTTAGTAAAAACTACACTAACTACTTATTAACAAAGAAAATAATTAAAACAAGTTAGAACATGTATTTACAATTGAAACAATTTAACTAACTGCAGACTGTTGCAAACAATCTACAGGTAGCTCAACTGAAAAATCTCGTATTTGTTTCAGTGAGTTTTGGTAACTATATTACTTTCTTTGTTAGCAAAAATAATTAACATGCCAAGTCTTTTAGTAGTCTACTCCTGGAAAAAAACCAACGTCTATGTCCAGCACTAGACTGATGCCACGGGAATTCCTTATCAGTCCCCAAAAAGGGGGGGTTAGCCAATAATTACCACAAATGGTAGGCAGAATGGCAATTGCAGTGGAGGTGTTAAAAATACACAAAACAAATCTGCAGTCAAAATGACAATTTAATATTGGTATGAGATCGGCTTAGTCGGTAAGTTACTTCAAAGACGCCATTTTTTTTATTTTATAAAAAAAATAATCAAAGTCTCCATTACGAATTTGATTAAGCTTAGCAGTTACTAATGTGTCGGTACTACTCAAATATCAAATATCAAAGTGCTTTATTTCCTTTAGACTTTACTGGACTCTTGCACACATCACAAAATTCAAAATACATAAGTAAAACTAGGAAATAAAGTAATCACTCTGATTTTTGGTTCACGTCAACCTTTTTAAGGTAAAGTAAAGAAGCAAATGAGAAATCTTTAGCTTGTTAGGTTGCTAGTTTTCGAGTTGAAGCAAAACTCGTCCTAAGCTTTTTTATCCTCTATATATATTTTTTATCCTCGATATTTTGTAGTACGCCTTCTGACAAAGGATATGTTTGACAATTTGCAGTCACGTATGCATTATAAAAGATCTTGATGGATTTATAAAATTTATAAGATATCATTAAAAATGCCTATTAAATCCTACCGTAACACAGTTTGACTAGCACGGAGGGAAGTCATTCGACCACGGGTAAGAACACCTAGAGAGTATCAGGTTATAAATACAAAAACTTAAATAATCTTACTATAATTGTAACTCTTAAACTTTAAATAGTTTTATACATTTTATATATGAAACATTTTATATATGAAATAAACTTTTACTTGAAATAATTTATAATTATTATAATATTATTGCTCAGAGACCGTATGAATATTGCCATTAAGGAAAAAGAAAAGCACACAATAATTAAAAGTTTTCAGAAGTGGTCCATGAAAAAACGTTTACTAATTAAAACCAGTATTAATTGGATCTCAACTTATTGTATGAATTATGCAGCTTTTCTGGAAATTTTACTCCGTTTTAGGGTTCAGTTAATATGCACGAAATCTTTTCTTAAACAGTGACTTGACTCTTTTATGCTAATAATCAAAATAGGGCGAAGGAACTTGTACTTATTTATAGCTGAGCTGAAAAACTAGTGTAAACGAAATTGACTTTATTGAATTGTATAAACAGAGCTTTCTGTAATTCTTCTGTACTTAATTCTTTATTGTACACAATAGTACTACATAAGCATGATTTTATTTAATAGGATATGTACATAGACGAGCTTAACCCTGAAAAGAGTTTTCTTCCAGCAAACCTTAGAGTTATAGGAGAGGCGAACCGGTAGAGGAAGTGTACAAAAACAATGAATCGAACAAGGTAAACTGACAATTAAAGTAATAGTAGGTAGCTATATACAATACATATAATAAACATACTTAAATTAAAATAATAATCACTAAATAAACCTAATAAATACCTTTTAAAATAATATACTATAGATAGATAATATTTATGATAGTAGGAAGTGCTCTTTTAACCTAGCTTTAAATATCAATTTAAGTAATTTTTGTCCTTTTAGGTAAAATAATATTATAAGTGATAAATTATGGACGTGATTTTTATTTTGTATAAATTGCTATAACTTCCTGAAACATGATTTTGGCTCGCCACAATGCAACACCCAAATTAGAGTACACGCGAATTCTTAGACCCCTTTTATAATACCAACAAAAAATACACGGAACCCATTATCAAAAACAGTTTTTATTCTTCTACAATAAAAATATTCCCGCAGTTGGCAGTTCGGAGTTTTTTATTTTTTCTTAAAGATGAATGAAACTGGTTTCTGGCTTAGAATTGCAGACTCGTTCTTACTATGAAATAATGAGCTTAATTTTAATTTTAGTTTTGGGATCAAGTTTGTTTGGCGAGGTTGGTTGGTTAAATAATTTTTGTTTCGTGAGAAAGAAATACGACATTTTCACCCGCGAGGCAGTTTTTGAGTGTTCCTATGTGGTTGGCGGACGTTATTACCTCCAGGCATCAAAACGGCTAAATTGATTTTGATAAATTGATGCCACATCTAAATTCTCGTCTCAACATGGTTCTTAGCTACATTAACAAGGACCACACTCTCTCAGTTGGGGAAATAAAGTTAAAAAGCTCACCGATCGAAAGACCAAGTCGAGTTTTGTGTTGTTTTCATTTAATCACTTGTGTAGATGTGGGTTTTTGACAACAATAATTTTTGTGATGGTTTTGACATATTATTTGTATGAAAGCACGAATACTAAGTGATGTTAAGCTTAGACAATAGAAAGAAGACAGAGTCCATAATTATTTTAGAGTGAGTTTTATTGTTAATGACATTTTTGTTGTAATTAATGAAACGAACATTAATATGTTTTAAAATGGCCAATAAAGATTCATGTTAATTATAAAAAATATTACATGAATGACGGGTAAAATGACGACCGATGTGGCGCGGTGGGCGAAGGTCCGCCTGCGACGCTGGTGGTTGCGGGTTCGGTTCCCGCCTTGTGACAAATGTTTGTACGATCTGCTAATATTTGTTACGGGTGCTCTGGATATTTTCAATGTATAATAAAAAATATTTATCTAAGTATGTATTGTATTGTATTATGTATATCAGTCATCTAGTACCATAAGTCCATAACACAAGCTCTGCTTAGCTTGGGGCTAGATGTTGCTGTGTGGATTGTTCAACTTTATTTATTTATTTATAAAAAAAACTGTGTTTAATTAGGTATACAAATTGTTCCATGAACATAAGGGTTATGTTTATGTACCTTTACTTTTCTTCTCCGTCCTCACAAAAAGCACCCTCTATATATAACCTCCTAAGTACCAATTCCATATATAAATACATCTAAAATATACTGCCGTCACTCAGATTAGGGGTCCGTAATGCTTAAAAAAAATAATGATGGCAAAAAATTTAGGGTACGGCCCTCCCTCGCGACTTTTTGGGCACCCCACGGATTTATTGGTACATGGTATTGATTTTCGAGGGCAGGACAATGTCGTGATTGAAATTTCTGGGTATTAAATAGGTGTAGCATTTATATATTAAATAACTATATTATGTAAGTGTTGTGCTGGTGTTTGTTTGTTAAATCTGTATGCTAATAATAGGTATTACTATTTAGGAATACTAAAAAATTGCATACTTGTTGAAAAGAGGTGCAGTGAAAACGGTTTCAAATCAGTACAGAATTGCCAAGTTATGTAACAAGAAAAGTGAGTAACTGATATCTAAATAACTTGGCGTACTTTAAGAAACGATAAACTGACTTTAAACTCCGTTTTTATGTTTAACGTGATAAATACTAATTCCACGGGAATAAAATTGTTATGTTACCATGTGACCATATTGTATAAATATTGTCTATACAATAATGGAAGAATCAGTAAAATCGGTTAACCATACGCGGAGATATCATGACATAGAGAGATAACATGATACATAAAAAAAACATAAAGATGAATTGAGGACCTCTTCCTTTTTGAATGCGGTTAAAAAACACTGAACTACGGGGATTTTGAAATTATATTAACTCAGCTTTCTAATTATCTACATAATGTAATGTAATTTTCTCTGTTAATAAACATAGTCAAAAGATTCCAACAGAAAAAATGTTTGTAGTAAACGTTGCTGATTTTTAAGTCACACCAATACCGAAATCATTTTGAATATGATAACAAGTTACTTATTTATTTTGACAGTTGGCTGACTGTTCCTCTTCTCTGAGCGGGCAGATTAGGTACTAAGTAAATTACGTTTTTAACGTCTCTTCTAATTTTATCTCGCGACAATCACCGTAAGTCACCGTCGGTTTACGACTGGACTGGACAGACCCCAGTGGCTTCAAGTTAACCTTGGTTCTGCAAGTATTCCAAGGGTATGGTTTAGTTTGTAGATCTAGCGATTTAATTGCGCCTGCGCTGCGGTGGGTGCATATTGTATTTATTAGCCTATGATACTCGTAAGTGTACGAGTTCTTGTATTCATTAGTTAATATACTTGCCATAGAGACTGAGGCTGACGGACAAACCGATCAACGGTTTATGTTAGCTGTAGCATAAGTAGATATGTAAATAATGTTTAATATAAACAAATAAAAAAAAATCGAATAATGAGTAACCAAGGTGAAATAAACTTAAAATAAAATAATGTTAATACAATACAATACTTTATTTATAACGCCAAGTTACAAGTCAAAATCAAAAAAGATATAAAGCTAAGCAATAAGGTATTCAATATTGATCTCAAATAAACGTATCTAATATAAATATAATAATTATGCAGGTCTTGACAGAACCTACACATTTGCTCCCTTTGGGGGCGAGACCCTAGGTCCGTGGGGTACCGAGGATCTCCGGGTTTTTAAAAAGTTATCTGAGCGTCTGGTCGACGCGACGCGTGACCCGAGAGCTGGTGGGTATCTGGCGCATCAGCATTGCCATACAGCGGGGCAATGCAGCCAGCACTTGGGGACGCTTCCGACTGGTATTGATATGGATCAGTTGAGCTACCTGTAGATTGTTTGCAACAGTCTGTAGTTAGCTTAATTGTTTCAATTGTAAATACTAGTTCTAATTTGTTTTATTATTGAATTGTAATTTTCTTTGTCAATAAAGAACTCATTAATTGTATAATAAATTCATTTATTATCAAATTAAATACTAGGCAATGCATAGAACTTGTCTACAGAGTAAAAATAACTCTATATCTATAAGAGCCATCTTTTCAATCTATTTTTAAACATAATGGTGGAAGTTGTATCCTTTTTAATAGTGTCCGGCGGGCTGCTGTAGACCGAGGGAACCAATAAATACACGGACCTCTCCGATTTGCGCAGCTTGACCGTATATGTATATCACAAGCTGCTGCCCGCGGCTTCGCATGCTCTTTTCCGAGATAGAAACTAGCCTATGTCCGTCCCCGGGATACCATCTACCTTCCTGCCAAATTTCAGAAAGATTTATTCAGCCGTTTAGGCGTGAAAAGGTAACAGACAGACAGACAGATTTAAACAGAGTTACTTTCGAATATATAGTATTAGTAGATATTGATTGGGTTACATCGAAATTTCAGCTCGCTAATCTCAGATGTATTCGTGATAGGAACTCACGTATACTTTTCCCAGCTTAGTGACTGCAATTGAATACGAATAAAATATTTTAATTGTTTTAAAAACCAAAATCATACTTCGAATCCCTTAATTTTACACTGTTTTTATGTTTTGCTGGACAAATACTAATCCCCGGGAATATTTTTTTATGGAGTTACCTCGAAATCATTCTCTATACAATAACGAAAGAATTTTTAAAATTGGTCATGAATTGGAGAAATCGACGTATATACATATGTACATAAAAAAGCACATACAGCCGAACATAGATTCACCTCTTTTTTTGGAAGTCGTCAAGTAGTTATGTATTATTTTTGTATGTGTAAAGAAACAAAAACACAAAAAAAAAAGCACTAATATTATAAATTATGCGAAAGATTGGATGTTTTGATTTTTCTTACCTCTCCACGCCAAAACTACTCATCCGATCGGGTTGAAATTTTGCATAAATGTAGTTCTAGACCTGAAATAATATATAGGCTATTTTTTATTCAGAAAAAACGTGCGCGAAGCTGCGGTATGAATAAATAAATAAATAATACTGAACAACACACACATCATGTAATCTCTTTTTAGTCTCTTT
This sequence comes from Eupithecia inturbata, assembly GCA_963662085.1. Taxonomy (NCBI): domain Eukaryota; kingdom Metazoa; phylum Arthropoda; class Insecta; order Lepidoptera; family Geometridae; genus Eupithecia; species Eupithecia inturbata. The sequence continues at coordinate 11,817,608 of OY759191.1, forward strand.
TAGTCTCTTTTTATTTTTATTGTCTTAAAGTTTTTTTTGTGTGTGTAGTATTTAATAAATAATTTTCTTTCTTTTCTTTCTTTCTTTCATCATGTAGCTTGGGTACTATGTCTGATATACTTAATACCATACATTACATAGATATATATTTTTTATTATGCATAAAAAATAACTGGAACAAATATTTGCAGATCGTACTAACATTTGTCCCGAGACGGAAATCGAACCCGCAAGCTGTTATGCCTTTATTACTATAAAATAACAAGAATTGTTTTTTAGAACAAAGAAATAGGGATTTGAAGAAAACCGCAATATGTAAAGGTGCATAAAAATGGCCGATTTACTTGCAATACCCAAAGGTGTACAAATGGCTGATAATTACCCACTTTTATTACGGCAAACCACAGCCGCATTTCCTGATAAAAATTACAATATTCCGCCATAACATTGTAAAAATAAACGACGTCTAGTAACGCGATGCTACGCCTACAATACACTGACCAATAACCTTGTAAAGAGGTTACTATGAAAGTATTAGCCACGCCCATAAGTAAGTTAATTATTGTTTGGATTTTTGTAAAGTTTTTTAAGCTGACTCTTTGTAGGCATGGCATCCAACTTCACGGTCTCTAAGCATTGAGATCATAAATTTAGTGTCGTAGTTTGAGTGATGAGTCGCTTCATACAAAAGTGATGGTTCTACAACACGATTTATTTTGTTTTAAAACGGTAGTAGCTATGATCTTTTTAATTTCAACAACAATTATTTCGATGCCTGTAATATTACCAGTTGCTTTCGAAGTCATATTTTCTATGAACCATGAAAACCCATGCTTACTTTACTTTTTTCTTACGTTACTTTCTTTGTATAGAAATAAGTTTATATTATATCCGTTCAAGAAGTTTTTTTTACTTTATCTAGTTCATTCATTTTAAAAAATTTTTAGCAATTCCTCCTACTGAAAAATCAAGAAAGAACAAGTCTCACAACAAACGAAGCCCCATAATAATTATTTCCGAAATTACTTCCTTCACCTTGATTACACGCAGTACGTACAAAATCACCCTCGCTGCAGCGACAAAATAATTTCATCATTTTTTCCATTTCATCACAAAATCGACAGGCGGGGGTGTAGAGCGGTTTAAGGGGTGCAAAGATGGCTGCCGCTCTTAACACCCTATTTTTATTCTTGCCTCCCCATTTTTATCCTTGCCGCCCCCGCCGCCTTTTGTGAATAGAGGAGGGAGGGTCAGTTGAATCAGATACTTTTAAAATCTTAAAACGTAGTCCAAACTTTCCTAAACATAAGAATCTAACTAAACATCAAAGTGCTTCATTTCGTTTAGACCTTACAGGACCTTTAGACACGTCCTAAATTTCAAATTTCATGAGTAAAACTGTTGTTGAGATGTGCCTATTATTATTACCTATTCTATATCTACCTACACGTAACTACGGACTTGTTTTTGGGACGGAAAGTTGTCAGTTATGTTTTTCGAGATCTAAAACTACATCCATTGAAAATTTCAGAATAATGTGTTCATTAAGTTTGTGAAGAAATAACCCATACAAACTTTTGATTGAATTTCATAAATATAATTGTGTGATTTGATTCAAAATACCTAACATTTTTCAAGTAACGAATTTCGAGGCGAATTATTCTGGGAATTTCCAAGAGTTACCAATCAATTTAGAAAAAAAAACGGAAACAGGCTTAGTTACTAGCTATGAAACAGTTAGTCTGTTCCATTTAGCCCCTACCTCCCCTACCTGCTATTATCTATTCTTCGTCAGTACTTTAATGTTGGCATGTGTAATTGGGCCGCTCTGGTAAGTGGAGATCTGAAGGGTTGCAAACTTTTTTACGGGTTTGTTTCAAGCGGAAACTTGATAATTAGAACTTTTTGCTTAAAAGCAAAAAGAACTTAACAGTAAACTGATAAGTTCTTTTTGGTCGAAATATTTATCTTCGCAAACCATTAACGCACTCTCATTTTTTTTTTGCCCGGGCTCATAAAGTGTAGAACAACACCATTGTCTCACAATTACATGTGGTCATTGCAAGGCATGTGCGTGCGTCGTGGGCACTCTAAGAGTTAAAGCTTACGCACTACCAGTTGAACCGTTCGATCTAACTTCACTGTGCGGCTGTAATTGTAGTGCGTGCATTCGTTGTAAGAAAAATAAAAAATTACTGTACACCTAAGAAAGGTCAAATTATTTAAATTAAGCTAATGTTAAGAAATAGTGATATTTTTGATTTCTGTCGCTTTGAAAAGAAACTTTTAGCCTGTTAGTTGTTATGTTTCGAGTTAAAGCTATACCCAACCCAAGCCTGTATCCTCTACTAGATACTCTGTGTAGTAAGCCTGTAGCACAGAAATCATAAGAAACCTAATCTTGACCGCATTTGTAGGACGAATTATTGTCTCAATCGGAGTCAAACACAGGATCAAAATACTATGAACTTCATCTGGTCTTGACGTTTCGTTTCACCGACTGGATGTCCGATTATGAAAAGTTGATTTCTCAACTCTGCCTGAAGCGAGTTACTACCAAGCGAGTGGCTGCACTAAATCCTCGAACTCTTTGGAATGTGAAACTCGGTATTGTATGTTTGAAGGACGCACTCCGCCCCGGTGGGACCTGTGAAAAACTGCTGGCAGATGCTGGATGCGGCAAGCTGAGGTGCGCTATGGCGCATAAGTCCAGCAGTGGACTGATGTAGGCTGATAATGATGATTATTATGTACTCACTTATCGGAATTGAAAAGGTGGGATGTGATTTGCTAATGGCCACTGTTAGGTAAGAAAGTAAGTATTCAGTTTTTTTTTATATGGGTACCTATTTCATTTATCATTATGGCTTAAAATGTATTTTAAAGTAAACGCAAATATTAGATTGCTATTATTATTTTGTGTATGTTTTGTATTCTGTTTCTAACTTGTTAATAGCGATCTGTCTCTTCACACATCGCTAGTACATTGTGCTGAAAGAACGCCTAAAATAAATAAAAATAATAAATAAATATAATCTTTTAAGCTGCACCTAGACTAGCGCAGGACTAAGAGTCCAGCAGTGGTTGGACGAGGTATACTGGTAGTTAATTATTATTCTAACTCACTCATCCACCTCAACACTATCTACTGGGGCGCAAGGATGTCAATACTGTGGCCACATCTGTCGTTCCCGTATAGGCCTTACGAGGCATCTACGTACCAAAAAACCTACACTACATAAACCAAGTTTTTTTATTAGTGTAGGCCCTCACACTCAGCGTTATTTCAAAGAAATCAAATAATATCCCAAAACTTTTTCGATTTCGACGGGACTTGAACTCGCATCCCCTCAGTAACGGCGCTAGAGTCCGAAGTAAGTCCCAAAGATTTGCGACTCCTACGTGTACTCGTGGTGTACCTAATTGGTTAGCGCCTTCCCGTACTGAGGGAAGGATGCAGGTTCAAGTCCCGTCGAAGTCGAATTCAATAAATCAACTAACCCGCACCGTTTGCATTCCAGCTCTACTGGCTTCATCTACTATCCCACACCACGCGTGTGAACAAGGCACTGGTCCGCGCTAAAGTTTGGGGGTTAGCTGCACCCCTCGGGGTGGGGAAGACACACCCCTTTGCTCACTGTGAGGTACTGCAGCGGCTTGCGTGTGTAGCGTGTAGAGTTTGTTTGTTTGTATGTTCGTTGGTATAGCTGAGTTGGCATGGAATTGTTTTTTTTTGTTGTGTTCGTCATTTGTATTTCGTTTTGATAAGTATTTATGGTAATTAAAAACTTAGTTTTTGTGGAATGAATGTGTTTTTTGTTATCTTTTATGTTTATTAACCGTTTTTTGTAATTATGCAATTTATTATTTTTTTTATATCGAGTCCTGATTAGAGTGTGGTCTAATTTATTTTATTCTGACATGTTTTTACTGAATCGAATAGACGTGAAATTAGACAAATTTATGTTACAGAAATAACATTGAAACATTATAAAGTAAACATTATAAAGGCTACTAGAGATAATCTAAAAACCGCAGACGGTGACATTGGTCAACAAATAAGTTCCACCCTCAAAAGGGAATAGACAATGCACCTGTGTTTGCGCACTCACTAGTGCACTATAAATGTCCTGCGCCATGGCTAGTCTTCTTTGAGACTGGCCGCCGTGGCCGATATTCGGCTATGAGGACATCACTATTACCCTGGTTAGAGGGTAATAACCAAACCCACCCACCACCGCTAGTCAACGCCGCTGAATCGCGCCCCGAACGCATCCTCTGCACCCCCGCGCCATTTCTTTCTCTTATTTCCAGCTCTTTTTCGGTAGCCATTTTTATCTCGCATGCGCACAACTATCCTTGGAATCAAGTAGGTATGTACCATCGATTTATTCGATACCTTCTAGAAAAGTAAATAAACCATAGGGGTTGATCTTGTTTCTTTTGGGGTGCATTTTTAAGGGCTATGATTGGGGGTGTGTGAACTCCTTGTTAATTAATGGTAATTAGAGTTTGGAAAGAGGATTTATTTTTTTGTTTGGAAAATCGTTTTGTTTAGATTTGAATGCCGAAGTAGTTTCATTTCAGAAGACGGAGAGTATGAATGTCTGTAGATTCAGGCAAAATTTTTTTTGAGGTATTTAATAATATGTAATCTAAATTTTATGACAATTTTTAAATCGGAAAATCTTTAAAGCTTTATTATAATGAAACAATTAAAATGCATAAATAGATATTTATTATTTTATTAAAAAAATCAAAAAAATTGTCGGCTAGAAGTAGAGTTATTGATCTATAGGCAAATGTTTAAAACCTGGCGCGATAGTCTTTTTTTTTCTCATTCAATTATTCACGCTGACATGACGTCACAAATCCAGGCGTCCGATATAAGAAAAACAAAACGGTAGCTTTTGATAAATTTACCTTGGAGATTATTATTTCCTTCGGCAAAGAACATAAAATTAAAAAAGATTGCTGTGTGAATCGATCAGCAATACTTAGTCAATTAAACCACATGTTTAGGTTCGCTGGAATATTAAAATGTATGAAAAACTAAAATATAACACTCGGTTTTAAAATCCAAGATATTACAAGTCAACAAAGGCATTTTGAATGACATTGTTAACAAAAAAAATCTATACTTTTAGAACAAGTTTAGTTGTATATATCTAGCCTACCCATCTTAGGTATTTCACGTAGGTCCATTTGAAGATTCTAGAATAAATTTTCTTAATTTACGATAAAACCAAGTTCAGCTATTTAGGGGTTCCAATATCCCTCAATCCAAGTGACGTCATCTATCAATTTCCGTCCTTTTACGTCACTACCGGTGTAATAAAGGACAGAACCGGTCCTGACCGGATATTGCTCGCTGCAGTACATTCATAGTTTCATAAAGTAAGTAACTAGACCCGTACTATGAAAGCTTGCTCAGTCTTTGATCTACGCTTGAGTGACTAAAATGAAATCAGTGCTACTACTCTGTAGAGGAATTCTGCGCTGATAAATCTGACCCTGAAAATTTGTGATCGTTAGTAATAATTTTGACATTTATGCTCCAATTTGGAGATTCTTTCACTAAAGGTATAACTGAGTGACGTAGCCACGTAGCCTACGTTATATCCAATTACTACATGAGCGCGGGCAGTCTCTAGTAGGCAATAAAGTCATTGAAGTGCGTAAGCCTACTGATCACTTCTTCTACCTTTAGGCCCTTTACACCGACTGAGTAATTACCTACTCATAAAACATAAAGGGAGACGACACCTTTTTGGATCGTCAAGTGTAACGTATAAATCATAAATTTTAGGACACGACGTGGAAAAGTTTCTCTTTGAGGATCATCGATCCAGAGGTGCTTTGAAAGTAGGTATGGTGACGTTTTGGTTCAAAGCATATAGACCTATAAGTTCTTCTATGGGATGTTATTATATATGTCTTGTAAAACTTTATTTATTATCTTATATACATTATTGTACGTCCTTTATGGATAAGCTGTACAAACATGTACCATCTTACCTCTATGTATAACTCTATATTAAAAATATATCCCTATTTCCCTTGGTCACGGCATCACGGATGAACGGCTGCACCGATTTCGCTAATTCGTTTTTTTGTTTACCTTTACAAAGTTTGAAATAAGGACGATTATCGTAAGACCCTTGTCCTCTACATGTCTCCGAATAATCCTAAAAGTCAAAATCTGGTGGCAACCCTCGAAGTTCATTCAAAAAGAAAGTGTACCCTCTCCGACGAGATCCTTGTGCGCTCACTCTTCGTTATTAATGAGAGATTGCACTGCGTTAAACCGATCTTGATATTTGAGTACCTACAGTTTTTTTGGCAAAGTGTTCAAGTCTTACTACTGAACTAACATAAGGGACCCAAAAACGGTGACAGTAAATTTGTGGTATTTTGTCAAATGTCGCAATTTTCGTTTATATTTCCAAATCAAATTATTTCAACTATGTTATTTACGCGAAGCTATAAAAGGAATTCAAATAAACACTATCGTAGTTTGGCGTATTCATTAAATAAGTGTTTTATTAAGTAAGTGGGTTAACTATGAAAATTGTTTGTGTTAGAAGAACACCAACGTTTAATCCCATTTTTTAAGGGTTAGTGGTTCGAGTCGCTCGTATTTCGCGCCCCTGCGTGCACAACCATGGTTCATAGTTAACCCGCTTACTATCATAATGAGTTCAAGTCTAAGGTCCGTATTATGAAAGCTTGCTCAGTCATAGAGCTATGCTTGAGTGACCTTTATACCATAGAAAAGCGTTACTCAAGCATGGATCGATTAATTCGGACCTTAGTGTCTTGCACCTTCAGTAGCTTGTCGTAGGGAACATAGCACTCTCAAAGCAATTCGCAAACTCGCACTTTCAACTAGAAGCGCGAGTTTTTATGTTGAAATTTGAGTGATAGTATTTTAAAAACGTTTCAGGTCGTGATTCGATTCTGACTGTCGGTTTTTTATATTCCATTTAGTTTTTTATGTAGTCAACTAAATACTCAACAAAGACATGTAACTTATTTACTCCCTTACTCCTTTTTCTCTTTACGGCCTTACTCATTACCAAAGAGCGAAAGAAACTAATTCACATTTTAGAACAATTTGAGTTTAAATAGAGAAATAGCTAGGGACAAGTTTTGCTCCAACTCAAAAACTAACAACCTAACAAGGTAAAGGTTTCTTGTCCGCTTCTTTACTTTACCTTAAAAAGTTTGAAGTGAACAAAAAATCTAAGTGAGCACTTAATTTCCTAGTTTTACATATGTAATTTGAATTTTGTGACGTGTTGGAGTCCTGTAAGGTCTAAAGGAAAAAAAGCACTTTGAATTTGAATAAGTCCAGCAAAGTTATCTCATTTTCATCATTCATATTCCTAAGAGCCTTATTAGTTATCACACTAGCGAAAGCGAGGTGAGTGCAGTTTTCCTCGTCGGAATCCATTTCGTTGCTGACTGTTGATAACGCGGGTCACACGCCGCGAGCTCGCTGCGTGACCGCGGCAAGCTCGCTGCGCAATCGCCTCGCTTTGAACTCACTCGCGAATCGCTATAGTGATACAGCTCTTAAATAGGTACCTATCTCAATTTAATTTCCACTATTTTTTGCATACATTTTATAAATACAGGATATATTACAAAGGAGCGTTACTTTGTAGAAATCCATTTCAAATTCTAATATTTTAGATTATTACAAATTAAAAAAAATCTTAAGCAATAATACCCAGTATCAAGACTCATAATACCCTCGCAGATACTGTGTTCGCGGGGCTCGTTTCTTTTTGGCAAACCCACCACCCCATGTAAAGTGCTAAGTGTGCAGAAAGGTGGCTCTATATAGAGGTACAGAGGTCTATGTGCCTTGCTCGCCTAATTTTAAGAACATACCTGGGAGAAATGGACGAAGAAATTAAAATACAAAGGAAATTAATGGTTGTAATATAATAATATTAAGGACAACCTAACCTCAACGGAGTCTAGTGGAATCAATATGCGTACTTATGTATATGAAAAAAAAAATACTTATCTTTAAGGTTTTATTATTATAATGCGTAAGCCTCACACTGGGTTAATTTATAAGAAATCAAATAGTATCCTAAAAAATTTCCGACTTCGATGGGACTTGAACCCGCGGCTTTCCCTCAGTACGGGACAGTAACTTGCTAACCAACTACACAACGAGGTCAAGTGACGTAGGAGTCGAAAAACTCTGGGACTTCCATCGGACTATAGCGCCGTTAGCTCCACCTACAAGGGACACATTGAAGTTTTATCAATCCAAAAAGTTTTTCGGATTTTATTCGATTTCTTATAGTTATCTTTACTTACAGCCCGTTGTTCAGGGTGTTCAGGGTGTTCTGAGCTGATCTTAGAATTAATAATCATTTATTTGAACACAGGTACAAAAACAAAGTTAAAAATAAACAACTCAAAACAAAAACATTATAACATGGAGGTAAGTGTCACAAAAAGGGTAAAAAGATAAAAGATAAAGATGAGTTTATTTACTTGAACACAATGTAGGTTACACCGATGTTAATAATATTTCAGTTTCAATTATGTTCTACTAAGATTAGCATGCAAATAGTAAGTAAGTAAGTAAAAAATAGTATAGTGGTGGACGGTAGTATAAAGTATAAATTAATACTAATTGACGTAGAAGATGAATCCAAGTCAAGTGATAAGACTTCTGCATCGAAAGGTAATTTTGCTATAGACTATTTTTAATGTTATTTAAGTATTTATAAATAGAATTTTTAGACAGATTTTATTTCATTGATTGCTTTGAAATTTAACTTCCTTGTTTTTATCTTAGACTCTTTTCGATTCAGATTGAATCCTTCGAATGCCTACCACTTATACTAAGCGTTTCTCCCCTAACTTTGCAAATAAACATTTTTATCTATCTATCTTTGTACCACCAAAATTTGGAACTCGCTGCCTACGTAATGTTTTACCTGCCAACTACAACCTGGGCTTTTTCAAGACAAGTGTGAGTAGGTGTCTCCTTGACCTTAGTGATACATAGTCGGCCACATCAACACTTACCATCAGCTAAGAGTGTGATCAAACGAAGGTATATTCACGATAAAAAAACTTTATTAACTTTATTAACTTTATTTATAACCACACACAGTAAACCACGAAATTTACAAAGCGGTATAGGTACCTACTCATTATGTGCGGATAACATGTTTGTAACACTATTTGATTACATTATTTATAATATACTGAAGGTTTAATGAAACAAATATCGGGTGTATTGAATGCTGTGTGGTGCAATTGAATATTGGCGGATTGAAATAAGTCGTGGTAAATCATGCATGAAAATCTTGGCCTAAGTAGTAACAAAAATCACTTTTATTCTCAACAATCAAAATTCTTTTTCATTTATTTGATTGTCCTAGCACTAGTCCATAAAATGCTCATCAATAGTTAACACGCCATGTCTGTTGTTCAGAACATCGGTTTAAGCTTGCTGGTAATAAGCTGCTAGAAAATAAAGTGGCCTACGAAAGTGATGGACTTGATCACGTTTATCTAGCCCATTGTCGAACAAAATCAAAGGGGTAAAGCACCGTACATGAATCGTACGGAGCACGGACTAAGGAGACTTGTAGTCTACAAGAGTCTCCTCAATCATCAAGGGATCTGAACAAGTCCTTAAGGACTAGATTGGGTAGATGCCTTCTTCTAGGGTTTTGGATTGCATCACCAAGTTTAAACAGAATGGGAGCTTTTCCGGTGGGAACGGGAATGGGAAATGATTTTTGTTACTCAGTAAAAATTCGACGTAAGTTGTACCATGTGCTCATAGAAAATGGTGTACGTATGATTTGTGACAAATAACGTATCCACGAGTTTTAAGTATTCCTTGTAGAACACAAATTCTTTAAGATAAGAATTTATTTCCGTCGCTTATTTGGGCTAAGCAGAAAATAGTTTTGTATAAGTAGTTTCGAAACTTGAGCTCACTTGCAAACGATTCCATTATAATTTTAAAAATATTTTTTAACCTTTTAACGAATAATTTATGTGAATAATTATTGAAAAAATATTTAATTAAAGCATAATTTACATGACCACAACAAGGAACACGACACCTAGACGTAAATGTGCATTATTTCCACCTGCTTTTTGCGTAATTGGGTAAATTCTGACCTCCACTGCGTGTACCTACTGACCTTATAATAATAATTGAGGTAAATAGTATGTTCAGAGGGCACGTTACATCCATTTGTGCGAATGGGATAGGAAAAGGATTTCGTGCTTATATGATCAAATATCAAACTGCTTCATTTCCTTATGAACTTACAGGACCCTCGTCACAAAATTAAAATTACAAGTAAAACTACGAAACAAAATAATGTAGAATTTGAAGTAATTCGAGTTTTTTACCTCGTGGATCCCGTGAGTAGGAGATACCAGATCTAGGCCTAGTTTGACAAAGAAACCTGTTAGGACCTGGTAGGGCTTACAGTCAACGTCACAAATACTAAACAGAAAAAACTTTTTGAAACCAAAACCTATTGAGGAGTACCTACTATATACCTACTACCTACCTACCTACCTACTCAATCCGATTTAATAATCGGTATTCGCTTTCGATAAAAATTAAAGGTTGAAAATTTCTTTATTGCATGGAAACAATTATTATTGAAAAATAAATTTAAAAAAAATGTTGCAATTGGGGGTCTTCTTGCTAAAGGCTTGGTTTTAGTTTTTGGGGCTAAAGGGGCAGGATGTAGGAACCTATTCATTCTAAATCTAAGGCATACTGATTATCTATTAGTTTTTATTTCGGAACAATAGTTTTAAAAGCATAGGATATTTGCATGATGATTATCTTCTATACAATAAAGTTGCAAAAACCGCTTTACCATGCAAGAATAATTCACTAAAACTTCCATTCAAATAAGGTCCAGGTGTCCAAGTAATCTTACAAAAACTATGAATAGACCTTCGTACTGACCCTTTATAGAACACGACCTAAAAAGCACCAAAACGTACTTTCAACCCTTTATTCCTCATACAAAATGTAGAAGGTGACCCTTTCAATGTGGACAGTATGAAAGGGGTCACATTATGACCCTTTGGCAAGGGCTAGCCCCTTTGTTCTAATACCCCGGTCAGGTAAACAGCTGTTGGTTTTAATTCACTATTGTGACGTCAGCTTTGTGATAAAAAATGATTTGGATGAGAGATTTTAACTGGGAATCTCTTTTGTGTCGAATGCTTGACAAAATAATTAAAACTGATTAACATGATGACATTTTTGGAAGCTACGATTGAATATTAAGTTATCTTCTTAAATGGGCATGCTTCGACCAGTAGTTAAATGCTTCCCAAGAAATGTTAGGTAATTCATTTACAACTCACTCATAAATCAGTAATCAAACTTGGAATACCTTATTGAGGTTTGGGGAACTGCCGCCAAAACCAATCTAAAAGATCTTCAAATAGCACAAAACAAAATTGTTAAGATGTTTTTCAACTATGACTTTATGACAAGAATGCAGACACTCAGATGCAGATTACAAGGAAACGAAACTGATGAGCCTAAGGCAAATATTTATACATATAACACCTGCTGTCTCATACAAAAGATCATACAAAAAGATACACATACGGACCTATCATTCAAAACAAAAAGCAAAACGCACAAATATAATCTGATATATTCAAAAAAACGTTTCACTACCGCATCCTAGAACTAACTATGGAAAGAGAAACATAACATTTGAAGGAGCAAAACTTCACATAAAACAAATAACTTTCCAAAATATATAAAAGAATCCTGTTTTCAAGAAAAAACTCAAAATCGATGCGTTTCTACATAGGCCAGACTAAACGCACGGTCGCGGAACGTGTTTAGGAACACATAGCAGCAGTCAAAAATCGACAAATGAATAAGTCGGCAATAGCTGAGCACGTCGACTCAGGAACCAATCACTGGATTGAATTACACAAACCGCACGTCATCTGTAATGAAAGGCCTATAAGAGAATTGTTCAAGAAGCGATTGAAATTAAGAAATATCCTAATTTCAATCGTAGAGACGGTTTCAAACTCTCTGTCTCGTGGAATCCAGTTATAGCCAAGTGTACTCGTCGTAGACCGGCTTCTCAGTGTGTCGCGGACACAGTTAGTGTTGTGTGTCGTCCGAGTGTGCAGATGGACATGACTAGTTACGAAAACCAAATGCGGGTAGTTTAAAAAAATGCTGCCCCCGCTTCGCAGAGGCGGTAGCTCCAGTACTCCAGTCATCGCGTGACCACGACAGTGTGTAAACCTGTTGGAACGTCGGGAAAAATAGTGAAGTAGTAACACTACTAATAAAACTCAATAAATATATAATAGAGAATATTCCTGTAGAATATATAGCCTAGCATTATAATAACAACTGCATTGTAAACGTCAACCATAATAAATAAGTTTTAAATGTACGTTAGATACTAAGAATAACACATTTCTCTGTAAGTGAATGTTTACAGTCATGTTCTTTGAGAAATAAATACCTTTAACCGTATAAGTTACTTACAGAAGAGAATACCTACTTACCTAGGCAGAAAAGTGATAATAAGATAGGATTATATGGAAAAAAAATTTTTAGTTAAATATATCGTCAAGTAGGCGATAAGTAGTTACGCCATCTAGTTGAAAACTCACTTAACAAAACATCCCCAGTTTTCTATACGGCCAGCAATGGTACAAGAAGCTTGCTTTGCCGGACGCTTGGACGTAGTTTGATACCGCTAACATAGATGGCGATAGAAGCGAAATTTATTACAAACTAGAAAACTAAAATAAATAAATGTTTTATACAGGGTGCCACGTAACTAAGCCGAAAGGGGGCTTCTTGACACTTAGAGGTTCAAATTGTGAATAGTGATTTTTAAGTTCTTATATTTTTTTGTATTTTATTATAAATTATAATGTTTTTTCTTACTATCAGAGACTATAAAGTTTTACTTTACTAGTCTCTGCTTCCTATTCAGGTTCTTGCATTATTTAACATTATAAAATGATTCACAAATGTTTTATGCATGTTTTTTTCAGCAAAACCAGTTGTCATGAAATTATTACAAAAAAAAATATTTAAATCCTATGAAACTTCAAAACAATAATCATAATAATGTGTCACGGATTATCGTGTACTAGGGCCGCCGGTCGGATATCTCGTCATGCCAGCCTTAACGACGTCATCCGGCGGGCCTTTGTCACCGCTAACGTACCAGCTATTCTCGAACCGAATGGTCTGTTGCGTGACGATGGTAAGAGGCCTGACGGCATGACACTAGTCCCATGGGAGTTGGGAAGGCCCATTGTGTGGGACGCTACATGCGTCGACACACTTGCGCCTTCCCATCTTCCGAGGACATCCGTAAGGGCTGGTGCGGCGGCAGATTTGCCGCCATTGCCGTTTTTAAAAAAATAATAATGTAAGAATACACGTAAAATAACACGAATATGAAGGAAAAAAGTAGCAATTTAAAAAATAGAAAATAAAACGTAATCCAAAAAATTTTAGAACAAAAGTTGATGCCCTCGGGATTCAGAATCACCCCCTTTCGGCTTAGTACACATGTTTCGTGGCACCCTGTATAATTGTAACAAAGACTACACTACAAACAAATCAGGCTCATTCATTTTAGCCATCACTTCCAAATTCTGATCATAACCTTTCCTTAACCCCTTTTGTCCCAGACCGTACGGATAAATATATGACGTTGCCAAATAAAAAATTCCAGTCTTATTGAAATCCGTCTTCAGTCCCATCAAATTCGTGACCAAAGGTTCTTTATAGCAGTTATTATCTCTGGCTTCCTGTATAGTACCACATTTGATACCAATAAACAAATTTGGATTCAACAACGACGCGAACCAAGCAGTCCAAGATCTGAGATGACTGCAGAAACTTCCACAGGGGAAGAAATGCGCGACGTCGGTGATTTGGTGCTCTCCCCCGTTGAGATAGAAGTTGACGTGGCCAACTGCTCCCATATAGCCGAAGATATCGCTGTTTGTGTGGATTATGTCTACTTTATCCGCGTCTGATGCGTCGATCCTGTCGTCTGGGCCTAGTTTCCTGAAGCAAGGGCCGGTGGGGTCTAGACCGGTCAGTCTTGATACTTTTGTGCCTGTAAATGATTTTTAGCGGATTTTATCAAAGGGTAAGGAAATTTGCGAAAATGATAATGCGTGTGCGAAGAAACTTAGTGCGAGTGACCGGAGCCTCGAGTTCGCAACGAGACGTTCCATTTATAACCGACTTCAAAAAAGGAGGAGGTTCTCAATAAGTAGGTTACTTGATATCTCCGCCTATGGTTAACCATAATAATATGGTTAACAATAGTCACAGAATCACTGTGACTATTGTTGACTAGTATTTATTATACCGTTAAACTTAAAAAGCAACATAATATTTTTGGAGAATCACGACTAGCTACAAAAGTTTTGGTGATATCTGCGCCAATTGTTAATAGATTTTGATGATTCTTTCGTTAAAAATCTTTTAAATCCATCATGGTTATTAACACTTTACATCGGGATATTTACCATGATTTGAATATTAAGCTTTCCAATATTTCGGCACAGTTTCATGCGCCATGATCACGGAATAACTGAAGGCACTGCGAGTTATTCATTCGCAGTGCCTTCAGTTATTCCGTGATATTTGATGACTTTAGGATTCTTTTGTTGTTGTACCTGTAAAATTTTATTTTGAGGTGGTCTCCTGTTATGTTTGATTCTCGAGGAATTGCTTTGTGCACCGTAAAACGTAGGTTTGTAAAAAACTTGAATTATAACTAGATGTCGCCACTAGGGAAACTAATTAGATCGCGGTATCGAAGTATGAAACAAAAATTTTTGCACGTGAACATAGACCTTCGGTCAGGGAAAGTAAGGAAGAGGTGATTTCGTTTGTCCGAGACATAGATGAATACTATGTGGATTAACCGGAATTTGAAGTCGGTTTAAAAAAAAAATATCTATTATTTCAGATAACATGAACCATAACTTGTTAGTAGCAGAAATATCATATATGATGGCATGACACTAGTCCCATGGGAGTTGGGGAGGCCCATTGTGTGGAACGCTACATGCGTCGACACACTTGCGCCTTCCCATCTTCCGAGGACCGCTGCCGTAAGGGCCGTAAGGGCTGGTGCGGCGGCAGATTTGGCCGAGGATCTCAAGAGACGCAAATATGCAGGTCTCGACAGAGCCTACACATTTGCTCCCTTTGGGGTCGGGACCCTAGGTCCGTGGGGTACCGAGGCTCTCCGGGTTTTTAAAAAGTTATCTGAGCGTCTGGTCGACGCGTTGCGTGACCCGAGAGCTGGCGGATATCTGGCGCAGCGCATCAGCATTGCCATACAGCGGGGCAATGCAGCCAGCGTCTTAGGGAGACGCTTCCGACTGGTATTGATATGGATCAGTTGAGCTACCTGTAGGTAGATTGTTTGCAACAGTCTGCAGTTAGCTTAATTGTTTCAATTGTAAATACTAGTTCTAATTTGTTTTTATTATTGAATTGTAATTCCTTGTCAAATAAAGATTCATATATTAAATGTTATTTAGTGTACCTACCTACAACAAAGTTAATTAAATTAAACATACCAGTAAAATTAAATCCAATCCATTAAATTAAATTACATAGAATTAAATTAAAGCATAAAATTAATATTGATCAGAACAATGTATCACAAATAAAATTTGAATTGAATTGAATTGATAATAATAAATCAGGTTAAACAAATTAAATTTAATACATATTTATATAACTGTTCGCCCAAAGTGCTGCCATATCGGCGAGGCAATTCTGCCGGCTACAGTTTGTAGGATGCTGTTGGGGCTATCCCGCACTCTGCGCATCAGGGATGCCATCTTTTTCCGGAGGATGGCAGCAAACCCATCCGTCTCATACTCAGCAAACATCCCTGATGCACTGCAGAAACGAGGTAGTCCCAACATCATCCTATATATATTGCTATATTGTACACACAGGGCCTCCAGCGGTCGTTTGGTGTAGCGTACCCATAGGTTCCCGGTGTAGAAGCTTTGACAGTGCTCTTTAAACAGCGTTAGTTTTACTTCTTCTGTACACCGGGAAAACCTACGTATCAGCATATTACCTCTTACAGCTAGAGCCCTACGCTCTCTTTCTATGTCAGCATTGTCCCTAAGGTACAATGCTGACATAGAAATAAAATCGGACATTTTATTACCGACGATATTTGAACGAAGTTACTTCTCTAATGCTCATTTTGTAGGGTTACTTCTGGGAATTCTTTTAGGTTATTACCGACGGCCTTAAAAATAATGTTTCCACACTTTTTAGTATTGTAGCAGAGGCCGTGTGATGCAGCGTAGCCAGCACAGACCCTCAGCATCTCTCCGACAGATCTCGCTGTCGGGCCCAGCAGCACCATGTCGTCCGCGTAGCTGATGTTGTTACCACAAACACCGTCCACACGACAGCCGACAAGCATGCCGCTGAGCTCAACCATCAGATCATTTACATACAGGTTGAAGAGCGAGGGAGAGCGAGAGCGGAGACAAGGTGTGTGAATAACGAGGTTCTATTTTTTTGTCTTCTCCGCTCGTCTCGTCTCCGCTTTGGTGGTGTCCGGCCCTTAATTTACACGTTGTAGTTACCTGTCAAACGAGTAACATGTTTCCCGATGAAGCTGATGCCCTGCCCCCCGTGGCTGATGCCCGCAAGTTCCACCATCTTGGGGTCCAGGCCGTGTTTGGTGAGTTGCACCAGCATCTCTGCTGCTCTTTGTCCTACTGGACGGAGTAACCTGGCTGCACTGCGGGAGAATAACAGGGATAAAAAAATCAATCATGCTGGACAATCCACTTAGCTTTATCTAGCGCCTAGCTAAGCAGAGCTTGTGTTATGGGTACTAGAGGACTGATTATTATACTTAATACAATACACTACATGGAAACATAGATATTTTTTTTTTACATAGATTACCCAGGACACCCGAAACAAATATTTGCAGATCGTACAAACATCTGTCTTAAAGCGGGAATCGAACCCGCAACCTCTTAAGACCGCCAATTGTCACTTTATGTTATAATTGTTTCTTTTGTTAATTGTTTAGTGTGCACTAAAAGTATGTTCAATCTATGTTACGTCGCAGGCGGACCTTCCCCCGCCGCACCACATCAGTCGTCAAATATCTATATTTAGAAGGTACTTAATAAATGCTACTTGAATCTCATCATCTATCTCTCATTAAGAGCAGTATACCAATATGTATTATAGGTACCGGTTAGAGACTTTGCTATTTAATGTATAGGTACCTAAAAATAGAAGGTACTTACAATTCAGATGGATCGATCTGCAAACTTCGGAGTATAGAGAGTACCTACTGGTAAAATTGTCGAAATTTTTCAAAATTTAATTCCGAAATCTCAAAAACTATTTTGAGATGTACAAACCGATACCTTTGGTGATGCCTGTGAGGTAGGCCTCCCTTTTGAAAATTATTCCCCGTCTTTTTGACCATTTTTCAAACAGTGCTTTACTTACAGACTTCTCTCTATTCTATATCTACAAAGGCTACGTATACACTTCAGATGGATCGCTCTGCAAACTTCAAAATATTAGTTAAAGTAAGGTAGGGGTGATTTCGTTCGTCAGAGACATAGACGAATATTATCTAGGTACTGGAATTTGAAGTCAGTTTATGGTTTTTTAAAACATGCCAAACTATTTAATAACTTTAATATCTCCGCCAATGGTTAACCAATTTTGCTGATTCTTTCACTATTTTATAAATAGAAAATAGAATTATCCCGAGGTGGTCCCATAAATTTAAACGCTAATTTGCGTACTAAATGTAATTTTAGTCTTCGAACAGGATTGGATAAACTTCAATGTTTCCCCTGTAGGTGGAGCTAACGGCGCTAGAGTCCGAAGGAAGTCCCAAAGTTTTTCGACTCCTACGTCACTTGACCTCGTGGTGTAGTTGGTTAGCACACTCCCGTACTGAGGGAAGAATGCGGGTTCAGGTCCCGTCGAAGTTGAAACATTTTTGGGATATTATTTGAGACCTTCATGAGGATAGGACGATATCTATATGAAGTGGGATGATATTAGAAGAGGCTATAATATCTGAGAAAAAAATCCATGTCCAACAGTGGATTAAAGTGAGCTGATGCTGATGTTGACCTGAAGTGACCTGAGAACCACGTTCAGTAAGGTAACTAATAACTAGAAACGTAACTAATACTAATAACAAGAAAATATATTGTGACGGACTGACAGATGGATAAAACTAAACTATAAGACAAACTGTCGCCAAATGAGTTAGCTGCCATACAATACAGAATTAATAGCTTGGATACGTTGCCAGCGACTTTGCCGTGGCGTTCCGGTGGGGTAGGACCCTAAGGGTGCATATTTAGCATTTAGCTAAGTACCTCAAAAACAATGATGGTATCCTCTTAGCAGAATTTTAGCCACCGCGGTCCCAACAGAGACCGAGACAGAGACAGACAGAGAGAGAACAGAGACTAGACTTATGCGTGGGATATTATAGTGCCCGAAAGTGTGGCAATGGCAAACACAGATGCACTATCTATTCCATCGCTCTCATAATCCGATGGGACGGCTACGACCGGGGAGGGGTCAGGTTGGTCCTGCCCCTGACTCTAAAAACAATACTCACACTGGGTAAGGATGTGTCATAAAGTAGACATACTCCATCAAAAGAACATTATAATCAAGACTAGCGTACAACGCCCCCATAGCTGGCGTCATCAGGTTCCAATGCGAACTGTCAAGGTATCCGTTCTGAAACAGGATGGTCTTTTTGCTGAAGTCCAAGTTCTTGGCTAGGAGCTTCATCTGGTGGTAGTTGTACTGAGTCCGGTTGGCAGTGAGGAAATGGCCTTTCTGGAAGTGAATGAAGTGGAGATGTTTGAGGCTTCTTCTGGATATCCTGGCTTCTTTTGTGGATCCTGGACCTGTAAAAAGATAATGCTAGTGTAAATTACACAGCACCATCTAGCTCAAACTAAGAAGAGCTTGTGTCGTGGATACTAGATAAACTGATAGCTATACTTACACCCGTTTTCAATAAAACCACCATTGCACCTGCTCAATCCTGATTTGCAGTTGAGTAAAATCGTAATAATCGCGACTTGGGATGTACTTAAAATATATGAACGCTGTTAAAGTGGCAGCAGCGCCTCCTGCAGAGCAGTTCTGCCACCAAGCTACGATCCCCATATCGCATTCCCAGCTTGGAGATTATGAGCATTACGCCCCATGAGAAAAGCCAATAGGGCGCTTATCAGGGGGAGGCCTGAGTCCAGCACTAAATCAATATAGGCTGTTGGAGTAGGAGTGGGGTTTGAGTATTTGGGAGTTACATAGTTATTTTTTACTATAGGTACATAGAAAACACCCAGAACACCCTAAATAAATATATCCAGAATCGTCAAGCAGATCGTACAAACATTTGTCAAGAAACGGGAATCGAACCGTCACCTGCGGTGCGTCGTTCATCAATTGGAAATCAGCAGATAAGTTGCTGATTTCCAAGATGGATATGAACTCTATTTTTATAATTTTTTTGAGAAACTCTTACATTTTATGTTTATTTCACCCTAAGTTACTTACAGTCTGAAAAATATCCATTGGGCCGCCCCTCCATTTCTCTCGTGGTCTCAATAGTAAAAACTGATTTGAGAAACGCAGCGATTAATAAACCGAATAAAACTTTAGAAAACATTATAAATAGGTATTATAATCTACCTCTAAAAAAATATATTTTATTATTTTGAAGAATAACGCAATAAATGGAGGTATGGTCTTCTAGGGGGTTTTCGTCAAGGGCCCATACATTTATACGACAGTATCATAGTAACCAAAGTTGATATAAGTAACATAATATGTTAAGGCCAGGTATTCCTGCGCCTGGTATTTAAACTTATTGAATAAGAAAATAATTTTATTTAGAAATATTTAGTGTCCTTAGTTATGTACAAAAAAACGTAAAATATTAGTAGTTTAGTCATAATATTGAAAAAAACATTACAAAAAGGAGTAACGTTCGCGTTTTTTTCTATCGAGTGAAGTTCATTAGATCTTGTAACTGAATGCTATTTTGACTAGTCCAAGGTCTGTAATGGGTGGGCTGCTGGCTGCGGCTGAAGATGGCAGAAAGCGAAGCGTAGCGCAGGTCCAGGCCATCACAGCGCGGTCATCATTGCAGCCCTTGGTGTCCGTGATATAAAGGCGGACAGCAAGGTCTGCAATGCTGACCAAGCTTGAAGCTTGAGGCCAGCTTATCGTGGCCAGAAGTGCAGGCATTGCGGACCGAGGCTTGTATAGTGCTTTACTCAAACACTGCGAGTAATTTAAAAGTCATTGAATTGGAGAATTCGTCGCTTGAAGAGTTAATTTTCACAATTTATTCACAAAAATTGATTAGAACGTATCATGCAAAAATTTTCCTGTCGCCGGATCGACCGAGTTTTAATCGCTTGCCAGACAAAGGTTGTATTCTTAACTCTTTTTGTTTTTGGCTTGGTATGGCCTCTAGGTTGTCTGTAATCTATGGTATGGGTGGTGTAGTATGGTATGGTATGGATCTATGGGTTTAATCGGTTTCCAACCGATTGCTCCGACCGTTTGGTTGATATTTGACGTTATCCTAAAGCAAAATGCTGTGCTGGAATACCTAGCCTTAACTACTGATGTTACTCGGCCTAATTAACCTACTGACATCATAAAGTATGTTATGATTTTGTAATATCTACTCATATATACGTAACTACTCAAACGATTCATTGTGGCCGACTGAGTCGGACTCGCGAGTTCTGAACAAAATGATTTAGCACACCGCCGCGCCGCCGCCCCTTCTTTGCACGGGTATTTGATAAGAGCTTCTGCCCGCGGCTTGGCTTGCGTTTTTTGGTATTAAAAGTAGCCTATATGTTATTCCACTCCAGATATACAGGGTTATTGGAAATTAGATCGGATCACTTAAGGGGAATCCGTATTGTTTCTGCAACAGTGTAACTAAGTGCATTAATTTTTACCTCGTTGGATAGCTAAAGATGTGCATATGTTTTTAAAATAACAAGCCGACCTAATTCACTAGGGTCTTTTTTATGATTTATTTACGGGTAAAATTTTTTTATAAACATGTCGTTTAGCTTCCATATGGATACTGATTCATAAGATTTTGTTAGTGTTTATTAAGAATTAGATTTTAGGCTATTTAAACCTGTCACTAAAATTTTAATTGGGTGGTCACTTTTTTTATTCTTTAGTGAAGACGTAAAACGGGGTTTCCCAAAAAAAATACGATTATGCGAATATCTCAAAAATGGTTCAGTTTTGCATAATACAATATGGGGTCAAAATAGTTGCAAATGGCCTCCCCATCACCCCCTAAAAGCATCCGGTCTAATTCCAATAACCCTGTATAAGTATGCAAAATTTCCACTCGATCCGTTCAGTAATAATAATAACAGTAATAATAAAAAGTATTTAGTTTTTGTAAAAAGACACAGTATACTTACATTCTAACGTCATATTATATCTAAATAGTTATACAAACCAATGAACCCTGTTATAAACGTAAGAGAATCTTGTATGAATATGCGAGGGATCCCAGCTAGTAGTATTGGCGTTGTTTTCGGCCAAACATCTTCACATCGGCACAAACCTTCGCCGTTATAATATTAGTACGATAGGATAGTATTTTCTGTAAAATCATAACGTACTTAATACATTTTTAGGGTGCCATCTTTCCGTCTGTCAACCCCCTTTTCTCAGGAACGTGTGAAGGTATCGAGTTGAAATTAACATCAAATACTCAAGTCCGTAATATATTAGAGCCGTGATATTAATTAAACTTCTAAGTCATAGAAATCAAAGTTACAGCCGTTTATGTCCGTAAATCCACAGAAAAGCTGAAACGAAGCTGTCAGTCACCAAAAGTCCAGCTTCGGTACTTAAAGGAAGTGCCTGTTTAGGCAGGGGGACAATGCACATTACACTCCCGTGCGAGACGTCCGTACAGATCTACATATGTGCCTCCACTTAGAATTAGAATTAGTACAATCATCGTCATATTTCAGAATTTATAGTAACCTTCCTACACCTATGCCTTCCTCGTAAATCATTCCGTTCATTAGTGAAAACCGTATTAAAATCAGTTCGGTACTTTTTGAGTTTATCGCATTCAGTACATACCAACTCTGTCTGTCTGAATTTCAGACAGACAGACGCGGCTTACACTTACGGACTGTGTTTTCTTTCTAATATACAGTGATAAGATAATTATTTAAATTTTAAAGTAGGTGGTTGTGGCGAAGAATTGATTCAAACTCAGTACGTGGATGTCGAATAAGCGAACCTACCAGAGAAAGGAAAGCAGCTTCCCTCTGTACATTTTTACACCTCTGCTGCCGCCTGTTAAACGTCGTAATTATGGCAAAAAGCTCCCCTTGTGGGAGGTTCTGTTCAGCAGCGAATGTGCATACGTTTATAGAAATCAAATGCGATGAAGTACAAAGGTCGGTCGTCTTACACCCATGTATTGTAAAGAAGAATCTAAGCTTGACCTCAATCTTGAGCCTTATTCTAACAAGTTCAAGTTCAAGTACGTAACTAATCCTCAGTTACTTACTTACCTTCTGAATGAGCGGAGTTTGCAAGGTAATACGATGTAACCGGCACTTTTTGTAACACAAATGTGATGGCAAAAAAATCGTGAATGTTCATTGTTCAGATTAATTTAAAACATTTATTTTCTTTATTTACACATAATTATAGGCAAGTAATTATACGCATGTCGTAAGCAAGCGCCTGACAAAAAATATTGTCGTCAGATCCATGCAAATATTTACTTAGTTCCTTAATCTATTCTGACTACTGAATAGATTTAGGAAGTAAGTAGGTTTGTTATGATTGAACGCTAACATGGTAACAAATATTACAATAACATGTTTATGTACATTTTCAGTCTCACTTATATTTTTGGCTTCATAGTATTACATGGTATTTAGGTTATTGGGAACTATGGTATGAATAAACTAATGAATGACAGTGCCATGTAAAAATAATAGACAATTTTAAACCACCATCACATCATCTTTATTAATATTATTGAGATAATCTGTAACCTTATCAACATCTTTATGAGCGCCTTTCTCTCCCAAATAATACGGAAAATAATTCAAAGTCTGTAAATGGAATATCCCTGGCTTACTGAAATTTGTTTTCGGGCCCAAAAGGTTAGTAACCATTGCTCTGTTAAAACAGTT
Source organism: Eupithecia inturbata (assembly GCA_963662085.1). Taxonomy (NCBI): domain Eukaryota; kingdom Metazoa; phylum Arthropoda; class Insecta; order Lepidoptera; family Geometridae; genus Eupithecia; species Eupithecia inturbata. Next base: position 11,840,927 of record OY759191.1, read on the forward strand.
TCTATCTCTCGCGTCCTGTATAGTATCACATTGAATCGCCACAAACTTATCAGGGTTTAGCATAGCGGCTATCCATAACTGGAAGGACCTGACATGACTGCAGAGGTCTGTACATGGCAACTCTGCAATATCATTCGCCTGGAACTCTCCACCGTTGACGTAAAAGTTAACATGTCCCACTGCTCCTGCGAAACCGAACCCTTCGTTGTTTGTGTGGATTATATCAACCCTGTCAGCGTCTGATGCATCTATCCTAAGCTCAGAGCCGAGTCTCCTGAAGCAAGGTCCTGCTGGATCCAAAGCGGTAATTCTTGATATCTTTTGTCCAGTGATCCGCTGGTAATTCTTTCCTATGAAGCTAATGCCTTGGCCCCCTAGGCTGATGCCAACGATCTCCAACTTCTTAGGATCAAGGCCGTACTTGGTCAGCTCTGCTAGCATCTCGGCGGTCCTTTCGCCGACAGCTCTGAGAAGCCTGGCAGCACTGAAAACATAAGATTAAATAGGTAAATAAATAAATTCTATAGGATTCTATGAAAGTTCAAACTTGTTAGTTACAAGAATGTTGAGACAGAATTTGATGATCCTTATTTTATTTTGGGGCTAGATGATGCTGTGTGAATAGTTCAGCATTATTTATTTATTTTGCCAGAGAGCTGAAGGAGGGTAGAGAGATAGGATAGTCATTAATTGTTGGATAAGTTGAGGGCCAGATACTCACATGGGATACATAAAAGCTGAGAAATGCAGATACTCCAAGAGCAATACATTGTGGCCTATTCTCGTATAGATGCCTCCCATGGCCGGCGACACAGGGTACACGCGAGCACTGTCCAAATACCCATTCATATAGATTGTAGTTGTCTTAGTAAAGTCAAGTTCTTTAGCCAGTTTCTTCATGTTGAAGTAGTTGTGTTCGGTTCTGTTTGCGGTAATGAAGCTGCCAGGATAGAGATGGATAAAAGATAGGTGGCGGACGGTGCGTCTTGATATCTTTGCAGGTTTTGTTGAGCCAGGGCCTTGAAAATGGAACAAGAAATTAAAATAAAACTGGATATTACGCAGCGTCATCTAGCCTCATAGTAAGCCGGGTAACATTAGGATGAAGAAAGGCTTATAAAAGCGAGTAATGTACCTGCTAAAATAAATCAAAAGATTAATTATACTTTTCTGCAAAACATTCAAATACCTCCTTCTAATGATGTCCCTCGGGATGAAACGTTAGTGTTCTCCCAACACAAAATCTAATTTATCTATCTATCTAGCCCGCTCACATTCATAATGAACATTCAAATACTTACAAGCTGTTAAATATCCATAGGGAAACCCCTCGACGTCCCTTGATGTTTCGATGGCCGATAGGATATTCACCAGCGCCGCCACACACAAACCGAGCAAAAGATTGGAGCCCATTGCTGTTAATATAGTAGTAATGATATTAAGTGAATATTTAAAATTGCGCTAAAATAATTAACTATACCTTGCTAACTAATATTTGAATACAAAATTTACATTTTCTATAACGTATGAATAGTTCGCTAGGCATATAAACAATGGGGTCTTACAAAATTATTCTGGTTACTGCAATATTAAGTATTTGCATAATTATTCTTAATTCTTTGACCTAATATCACCTTTTTAGGGTTTCGAAGATCGGAGATTGGTTTCGAAACCCTTATGGCTTCGCTTTTTCTGTCCTTTTTTCCGTCTTTAATATCTCAGCAACTACAGCAGCAAAAAATGTGAAATTTAAAATAATAATACATTTCGTGCGCCTGTACAGATAAAATAAATTTAAAATTAAAATGTTCTGTACAAAATGTGATGTCGAAATTTTAAAAGAGACCTACACTGTCAAGTAAATTTCAAAACAGTTTTTGAAATTTCTGTAGGTTTCATACTTTTTAAAAAAACTAAAAAATAATTACTCGTTCCTCCCCCCCTATCTCCGAAGTTTGCAGAGCGATCCATCTGAAATGTTTGTAGCGTTTGTAGGGATCTACATTTTACAGGAAAAATATAGAAAAGTCTGTAAACTTTTAGAAAAATGGTCAAAGGGTAATTTTCAAAAGGGGGGGTCTACTGCACCGAGTGGGGTATCAAATGAAAGGTATCGGTTTGTACATCTCAAAACACAGTTTTTGAAATTCCTGTAGGTTACATACTTTTGGAAATATTTTGAAAAATCTCAAAAAATTTACTATTACCTACCCTCTGTTTTTCGAAGTTTGCAAACCGATACATCTGAAATGTAACCTTTAATTTTTTGGTATTCATCAAATAGCAAAGTCTACCACTATGCACCAGTATGTACCTACCCAGTATCAGTATACCAATATTATGTACCTATATACGCCACATTTTGGTACACTTCGGACAACCTTCGAAACCCTCGGCGCGCGAGTCACACTCGCACTTGAAGGATCTTGTTTTTCACCAGCGTCTGCGCGCAGCTTCGCACTCGTTTTCCGGGGTATAAAGCCTGCAATGTTAATTTAGGTCAAGAATTACACCTATGCAAAATTTCAGGTCTATCCATTTAGTTGTTTTGGCGTGAAGAGTTTACAAAAATCCATCCAAACTCCACGGAAAGAGCGTATTAAGCCAAAAGAGGGTGATTCTGGACCATGAGGTGATTAATATTATGCAACAAAGAATGTTGCATAATATTAGAAGCTCCCCACTTTTTATTTCAATTTAGTTTTTTTAGAAGTTAACGTTACTAAAATAAATATATTAGCAGAGTATAAAACTGCTTGATTTTATAATTGATTTCAGAAAACGTCTTGTATTTTTATATTTAAAATGGCCCCTATGTTTTGCCACAGTAATAGCCTAACCTAACCTAACCTAACCTAACCTTGGCTTCTGTCTTCCGCCCAGGTGGAATAATGACCTGAGAAAGACTGCTGGCACATGCTGGATGTGGCAAGCTAAAGAAAGGGCGCTATGGCGCTCATTTTGGGAGGCCTGTGTCCAGCTGTGAACTAGTATAGGGTGACGATGATGATGACCTAGGCTCCAATTTCGCACGCGAGTTTATATCACCTTGCGCATAATTACCAAGTTCAGACGCCAAGTTACATTTGAATATCTCGTAAAATGTGATACCACTTGGCCAAGTTCAAGATCAAGCCACGGCAACCACTTATTGCAGGTCATCGAACAAAGCGTGCACATTATTTTATTTTATTTTGTCCAATAGAGACACAAAGATTGGTACTGTACTGGTACTGCTAGCTGCTTCATTTATTTGTTACTAAGTTCTGCCCGCGACTTCGCTCGCGTTTTTTTGAATAAGGTAGCCTATACAGGGTGATCAAGTGATTAAGGTTTAAATGATTTATCCTCGATAAAATATCAAGCAATGAGCTTTGTAAGCTCTCGACTGTATGGTAACGAGCTTTGTAAAGTTCGTTCCTGACGTAACCCCATAGGAAATAATCAAGCGGTGTGAGATCGGGTGATCTTGCCGGCCATCTCACCGGACCATGAGTGCCAATCCATCTATCCCCAAAATGTTCATTCAGCATATCTCTAACCACACGAGATATGCTGAATGAACATTTTGCCCAGGGGTGTGCGACTTCTATGCTCTCTTACTGCACCTATGTTTTGTCTATCTACGGGTTACGTAGTATTTTTTATTTATTATCTCAGCCCAAGGTTCACCACAATCGCCGGTCCCGCGCTACCTGCAACCAGCGTTTTCCCTCGACCTTCGCCAGGTCATCAGCCCACACTGCACCTTCCGGTACGTGGTCTCTACGAGAGCCTTTTATTACCTACCTTGTATTTAATTTTATACTTATATTTAACTCAGTATGTGGTATATTGCGGTAAAAGTAAAACCAGCACTCAATCCACAAACAGGAAATTAAAAAAACAAGTATTTTACTATTCGTACCTACGTCAGCTAAAATATTATCTACGTGAATTAACATAAAACTGTTATACTATACACCAGCCAAACTCGATGTGAAATATTTCTAAACAAACCACGAGACAAACAAAAAATATTTATATAAACTTGCTGGGCGTCGAGTTACAGGTGCAATTGTAAGCAATTTTTTAGTTTTCAAAGTTTTGTTTACAGTCACATCGAATTTGGCTGGAATATAGATAAAATTATTGTTTGACCTGTGTATAATTTATTTACATTAATTTGTATTTTGTCTTGCTTTATTCAAATACTTAATAATAATGCTTTATTGTCTACATACCTAACCTACGTCAGAAATAATACCTACTACTTAAATGGTTACTTCATTCAATATATATCATAAAGATTATCTATCAAGTTAGCTTTACTTATGTAGTTAAGATAGTTTTTTCGAAAAAGCGTATATCAGTCAGTAATTCCGAGGGAGTAGTTTTTAGTTACTTGAGTAGTTAACGATGCCGGTACCCGCCGCCGCCGCCGCCGGCCTCCCATAGATTCACATTGCGCACCCTGAAACCGACTGTATCAAAAGAAAAGAGACACCATTTGACATGTTAGGCTATTTCTAAGTTTCAACTAGTGTCATTAGCGCTCGGACAGGAAGCCATGCCTAGGAAAATTGCAAAAATCACACTTCCAAGACACTATACAAGACACTATACACTATAATATAATAGGACCAATTCGAAAATTGGAATTGGAGGAATTTCCTATTTTCAGTTTTTAATGGATTCTTTACTACTATATAGTTTTATTAGCCCTTACCCTCAAGAAATAAGCCTTGAAAATTATTTTTTGTTTGACAATGTTACGATTTTGACTTTGTTCGAATTCATGAATAAAAAGGCTATAGTTTATAGAGGTATAATATATTTATTATTATTTTATGTGTCCTTGCGTTTATTTTTTTGATTATAAATATACTTGTTTGCAGTTTTTACTGGTTCTAATATTCATAAAATATGTAAATAATAGCAATAGTTATTTTGATATTATTTTTTTTTCTGTTGCATTATAGAGGTAATTGTTTAGTATTGACTAATACAGAAACAGTTCTGTTCATACCTAACTATTTTTTGTCTGAAATAAATGATTTTTATTAATTTTATCATTAATTAGAAGGGACCAAATAAATTTATATATGATAAGTACTAGGTACCGGTATTATTTACGTATTGTACCTATAAGAAAACAGCGTTTATTATTTTCAGTATATTCGACTCCACTGTTCTCTTCCTGTGTATGCACAGAACTTATCACACCTCTGCGCAAACTGTCTCCGTCAAACAATTTCGTAGACAACTTCGAGTGTCATTTTTGTAAGGTTCTACGGGGGAGGCGGCCGATATCGTTATCGATTTTATCAGTGTAAATTTTAGTTTCATTTTACACAACAGTACGGCAAGCACAGGTAGGTATTGTTGTCTAGGGTAGAATAGAAGAAAAAACAAATACAGGACGTAATTCTCATCGAATTCATAAATTAAAATTCATTCCTTCAACTTTAATAATTTACGCATTGTATTAAGCCGGGTACTGAGCGGCGTTACGAGGCGCATGTAATGTAACGTGTTACACAGCGTGCGTTCGTGCAGTCAGTACGGCGAAAGAAGGCGCTCGCAACGAGCAACGAGACGGATTTTAGCACACGGGGCGCGGCGTAACGTTTCATGCTCGCTGCGAATTAAATGCATTATGCCCCGTAACACACACGGTCAGTACCCACATTAACGCCTACTACATGCGATGTCATTTTTGTCTAACTATAATTACCCTAGACGAGCAGGTCTTTTTACCTGTCTGTGCTTGCCTTACTCTCAGAGATCTCTCTTTTTATAAAGTAGTAAAATAATCAAATTCAAATTTTAAAGTGTTTTATTTCCTTTAGACCTTACAGGACTCTTGGACTCGTCACAAAATTCAAATTACATAAGAATAAATCGCCAAGTGCGAGTCGCCTCGCGCACGAAGGGTTCCGTGCCGTAAAAATCAAGCAACTTTTTCAAAGAAGATCAAATTTTCACTTGTTCGGAGGTTCCTTTCGATTTTAAACTTTATAATATTTTAAGTACTTTTTTGTTATTATTATTACAGTTGAAGTGTTACTTATTTACAGAAAGAAGTTTCATGTGTCTACATATTGTGGTTCAAGAGATACAGCCTGGACAAACAAAGCCAGAAAAAGACGTTATATGTATGGAAACCACCTTTAATTTGGATATTTATTTTATTTTTATTATTTGTTCTTATAGCGGCAAGAGAAATGCACATACTCTGAAAGTTTCAACTTTCTACCTCTTACGGTTCATGAGATAAAGCCCTGTGACTGACGGACGGACGGACAGCGGAGGCTTAGTAATATGGTTCCATTTTTACCCTTCGGGTACGGAATCCTAAAAACTAGGAAATAAAGTGATCACTTTGATTTTTTGTTCACTTCAATCTTTTTAAGGTAAAGTAAAGAAGCGAACAAGAAACAACTACCTTGTTAGGTTGCTAGTTTTCGAGTTGGAGCAAAACTTGTCCCAAGCTTTGTTATCCTCTAGAAGTCTGATATTTTGTAGTAAGCCTGTTTTACAAAGAATATGTTTGACAATTTGTTTGAACGGTTGAACGGATCTCGGTGAAATTTGGCAGCGAGGTAGATGGTATCCCGGGGCCGGACGTAGGCTACCTTTTATTCCGGAATAAAGCGTGCGAAGCCGTGGGCAGCAGCTAGTTTTGTATAAAAGTACCTAAAATCTGGGATGAAATAAACGCAGGTATTAACAATGTGATTATTATATTGTAATAATTAAACCAATAAGTATTGTAGACTATTTATATATACTTATATATATTATAAATCACAGAGAACCTTCGAAGATTTATGGTGTAAGTATAAGTATACACTAGCCAAACTCGATGTAGAATGTTTGTAGACTAACCGTCCATACTTAACATAAAATTCACTCTGTTGCCGCGTCTTTATAAACGCAATTAACTTGTCGATTTGAGATCCTTCCTTCAATAAATATTGCTTAAAATTATATCTGAAACTCGACGTCAAGCGAGTTTTAGTTATTTGTTTCGTGGTTTGTTTACATACATTTTACATCGAGTTTGGCTAGTGTTTAAGTACATCTATTAATTATAGCTAAGGGGTCAACACCACCGTCGAGACTGGCGAGTCACTAGAAATCTTTTTGCCGCTCATAGAGTGGTTTTATAAATAAAGTGGCACGACCAGTGACTATTGCCAGCGATATTATCGCCTGTGGAGGTAGCCCTTTAGCATTATCTTATTATTTATTATTAGCTTATTATTACGTACATTATAATATTAATTCTAATCTTTGATATTCACTGATGTGGTTCTACAAATCGTAGGTAATTATTTATATACTTTTTTAATAACAGTAAAAAATATCCGGCTTAGGATTTTTTTATGATGTATACATAATTATTTTATCTAACTATTGGCACTATTGGTTAGGTACCCTGTCTTAAGCGTATAGACGCTCTTGGCTGAATTATATCAAAAAAACAACGCCTTCATTATTAGCACACCACTAACATGCAAAGTTTCACAATCAATTAACACTCTAAAGTCGCTGGCCTACTGCGGCGCTCAGTGCACGGCCACGCGTTGCGTTTTGTTTGACAACGTGGGTCCACGTTTCCACTGCAGCACATACTATACTATACATGAAAATTAGCCCACGACTATGTACAACTGTAGCGCAGCACAGTTTTGAATCATACGAAAGTGAGTGAAGATACACACGCGTGCACCGCATGCATAATGTTGACAGTGTTGAGCTGCGTGAGTGCTATATTCAAGCAAGCCACGCGTGTAGCAATGACGTCATTAATCCCGTATTCGAGCGTAGCGTGTTCGTGGGTTGCAGTGGACGTTATCACATACATTTTCTTGCAAAGTGAAGCAGCAGTGGGGCTGTGGCTTTACGCTAACATGACAAAGTTTTCAATCAATTTATAAACACATCTCTGGGCCATCTAACTTTTGAGAAAATCGCAAATTATGGAGATAGACCATTATCTATAGTATTTAGTAACAATGTATTTAAAATTGTGTTTTTAAAATGTATAAATAATCTTATTATAATGGATCTATCTCACCCTCAAGGTACTGTTCTTCACAATTCTCTCCATCATGGATGAGAAGAACTCATTCTCCTTTCTCAGTCCCTTCTCCCCCAACGCATAAGGAAAGTTATTATCCGTCGCCAGAAAGAAAATCCCTTCCCTACTCCTATCGACTCTCAGACCAAGAATGTTCGTCACTTGCGGAGTCCTATCATAGCAGTTCTTGTCTCTTGCATCTTGCACGGAATCGCATTGCATTCCGATAAACGATTTCTGGTTCTGTAAAGAGGCGACCCATAGAGTGAAAGATCGTATATGGCTGCAGAGAACGTTGCAAGGCATCCAGATAAAGTCCCCTGGTTGAAACTCGCCACCATTCACGTAGAAGTTGACGTGACCGACGGGAGCAGCCATTCCAAAACCATCGATGTTGGTGCTGATGATGTCAACGAAATCAGCATCACTTTGGTCGATCCTGGAATGTTGGAGGCTGTTAAGTATAAAGGAGAAAGCAAAGCAGGAATCAATCGAATAGATACTCAGAAAGGAGAGAGCGACCTTCTCAAATTTAGGGGCCACGTATGAGCTGAGCTAATCCCTCTTTAACTCCAGTTTAGAAAACAATTCAGTTTTAAACTCTAGGAACCCATTTATGCCACATGTACCTTTTGGTAGAACAAGTCATTTATGGTTATAACCGAGAAAGACCTACAGGAACTTCGTGCCTTCTTCGTCGACTGGACAACGGCAAGTGACTGAGACAACCGATGATCTCAGCTGTTGGAGGTCTAAATCCATGTGCGTAATTGCCACTCGAGAGCAGTAAGTATTATTTATTACTAGAGTCTGCCTGCGGCTTCGAACGCGTTGTTTTTATGGTAAGGTTTTAAAGTTATTTCTATATGGGAACTGATTTCTGGGATAAAAATTAGTCTATGTTTTATTCCACGTCTAAAATTATATCTGTATGCAAAATTTCAGCCTGATCTGCTCAGTTTTGACGTGAAGAAGTAACAAACGTCCATCACAGGTACAGTACGGATGCCCCAGGAATAGGACATGACCAAAAACCCAACATCCAAATATCGCAATCAAGTATTGATGATGATGTCCTTCTAAGTGGATTTCAGCCACGACGCTCAGTCTCAACAGATACTATCCATGTGCACAGGAAGGATAGTCTAACTATACTCCAGCCATTCTCAATGTATAATGTTTGTAAACAACTCTCAACGCAAAAATCGTATATTCTCTTTTAGGTGTGGAGTTCGAAAAAATATTGTCAGCGTTATGCATCTTAGGAATGAGCTCCAATTGACTAGTAGTGCAAATTCTGACTCAAAATCGACAACAAGAAAGTAATTATTAAGTTAAGTAATCAGGTGGGAGCAATGTTTACAAACATTGTATATTCAGTTTGGCCAAAGTATCGGTCCTCATCTTCATCCTCAACAGCCCATACCAGTCCACTGCTGGACGCAGGCCTCCTTCTGACAAGCGCCCTGACAGGGGCTTCTATCTCATGGGGGATAATGCCCTTAATCCCCATGCTGGGCATGCGGGTTGGGAATCGCAGTTCGGTGGTGGAATTATTCTGCAGGGAGCGCTGCTGCCCGCCACCAGGTGATATCCCTTAGTCGCCTCTTACGAGACCCGCGGGAAGAGTAAGGGTGGTGCAAATTCTTAGCCGGCACCACACATCACTATGCTATACATACTAAATCAAAATGTAGCTAATTGTCTAGATAATTAGCTAAATTTTGAACCAATCAATGCTTTTTTTATTACCCTTATTAACAAAGAAAATTACTGGATCAGGTGTTCCGTGTAACACATAATATGCTTTAGTTAAGTTTTCAACGCGGTAATCCCGCGCGCAGGGATTGTACTGGAAGAACACATTTTGTTTCTCTTACCAACCCTATATATTTTGCCCTATATATTTTTATATCTTTATTGACAAAAAAAAATTACAATTCAATATTAAAAACAAATTAGAACTAGTATTTACAATAGAAACAATTAAGCTAACTGCAGACCATTGCAAACAATATACAGGTAGCTCAACTGATCCATATCAATACCAGTCGGAAGCATCCCCAAAACGCTGGCTGCATTGCCCCGCTGTATGGCAATGCTGATGCGCTTCGCCAGATACCCACCAGCTCTCGGGTTACACTTAGTAATTGTTTGATACCCCGCATAAATAAAAATAAAAAATTACCAATCGGTAGCGTCCTCAAGACGCTGGCTACATTGCCCCGCTGTATGGCAATGCTGATGCGCTGCGCCAGATACTCACCGTAATCTATACTTGATTACGATGTCCAGAACATTAGATTTTTGGCACGTATCCCCACGACGCGGCTATCCACATTTAACCCTATTAATAACTAAATGAACAACGATTTCTTACCTTCCTTCAGGCCCCAGATTCCTGAAGCAAGGTCCCGAGGGGTCCAACCCCGTAATCCTCCCGATCTTCGTCCCTGTGATCTTCTGGTAGTGCTTGCCGATGAAGCTGACGGTCTGTCCTCCGAGACTAAGCCCCACCAGCTCGAGTCTCTTCGGATCAAGGCCTGATGCTGTGAGGTTAGCCAGCATCTCTGCAGTGTGCTTGCCGACAGTCCTTGCGAATAGAGCTGCTCTGGAAAACAAAGTTATTTGGGTGAATGTTTTTCGTTTTTAACTTACGAATACAAAATACAAATTGTTTTTTATTATCATTCTCTGTTCCATTGTACTTTGTTCAGTGTTCGAGACCTCCTTTTAAGTATAAGAGTACCTGTATTAGGAGGTAACGCTTTTCCTTATCATACATTATCATATAACATACTTTACTCATACGCAAAATTGGACATTTTTGATCTGTTGATTACTCTGAGTTGAGTTGATAGTTAGCTGACTTCAAAAAAAGGAGGAGGTTATATGCTTGGCTGTGTGTGTGTGTTGAGGTGGTGTATGTTCGTCGATTTCTCCGTCAATTATGGATTGACTTGGAAAATTATTTGGCTATTGTATAGATAAAAATCGTATTCTCGAGGAATTAGTATTCGTCCTGAAAAACTTAAAACAGTGTAAATATAAGGGATTTTAAGTAGTTCTTTTTGCTTTTTCAACAGAATCAAATTATATTCTAACATGGAAGAGATTCAAGAGAGTTGTAAACCGGGGCTAAGGTTATGGTTTCCATCATCATCATCAACCTACGTCTACTGCTGGACCTATGTCCAGCAGTAGACGTAGGTTGGTCGGTATGGCGATCATTAGGGGAGGCCTATGCCTCCCCTAATGATCGCCATAGCGCCCTGTCTTCAGCTTGCCGCATCCAGTATCTGTTTGCAGTCTTTCGCAAGTCGTCATCCCACCTAGCTGGAGAAGGTTATGGTCTTAGGCAAGATAAAATACAACTTATTCCTTTGTTTCGAACAAAAGTATACTGTTGTACAGCATCCTTTTGTTCGAAGCTCTTAAGCTCTTCTCCAGTCCCCCAGTCTCTTGACGATTGTAGACGGGAAATATAACCAGCCACGAAGAAGCAAAGATAAACGCGAACTGTTTTGGAGTGACGAGTTGAGCGAGCGCCTGACCACACGTTAGTCAGTTTGAACCTTAGTTAAAAAATATAACTCGCGGTAAAACCAGTTAAATCACAGTGAACTTTGTATCAGTGTAATCCATAAAACATTGTCTGTCAATTGGTGTATGTATCAACCATAATCACTCAGTGTCTGTGCTAAAATTGAGCAATTACTAAATCGAATACCTGAGTTTTAACCTTGTAATCGTGCGTCGTGACCTTGCCACGGAACCGGTCAACAGTCCGCGGGTTAGCTAGAGTAACGCCACGCGCTAGCCGCTTAAATTACCTATTTTCGTCACATTTCGTAACGCTCCGCTGGTGTAGCGGTTTACTGTAGCGCTTGCGATTCTTATCCTCTGGTTCGGATTCTCTAGTGCAAAGCAAGTTTTACATTTTGCACTAGTTTTGCTTTTTGCGCTAGCTACTGATATTACTTTTGTAAAATGTCAAGAACAGGAAGGTGTGCTGGCTGTAAGAATCCAATTGTGGGAAGAAATTACATCAGATGTAGTATTTGTACGCAGCCCTATGACATCCAGTGTGCAAACTTAACTGAGAGCAAATATAAGAGCTTGACGGCGGAGCACAGATCTAAATGGAAGTGCGTTCTATGTATTAACAAACAGCATAAAACTGACAGCACCCATACTCCGGTACGTGGGGAGACGAGCCATCATGTTTCGGGCGACGGAGTGGTTGAAGGAGTTGCGTTGGGGATAAGTCCCGCGGCTTCCGAGGTTGATGGCGTTGAGGACAATATACCACACATCGATCTGCAGGCGCTTCTGTTGGAGGTGCGTCAGTTCAGGGAGGAGATGAAGGCCACTCGTCACCAAATGGAGATGTTTAATGATACCATGGCTGGCCTGACGGTTAGAATTAATGAGTGCGACCAAAAAATTGATAATCTCGAAGGCCGAGTGGGGAAGCTGGAAGAACGTCTCTCTGATGGTGGTCTACCGGCCAATGACAACTTCCTATTACAGACAATTGAGCAGCTGAAGTGTGATTTAAATGATCGCGATCAAGATCTGCTGATCAACGACATAGAGATTGCATGCATCCCTGAAGAGAAGGGCGAAAACCTGGTCCACATTGTTACCACTCTAGGCGTGAAGCTGGGTGTAAAATTAGCTGAGGAAGACCTAGTCAGTGTCACTCGGGTGGGAAAGCTTCATGAGTCATTAGAACAGGAGCGTGCGCCCCGCCCACGGCCGATTGTCGTACGGCTAATCAGGCGCTCCTTGAAGGACCAGGTGCTGACGGCAACTCGCGTGCGTCGAGGCGTAACCACTGAAGATACGGGGTTACCTTCTCCACACCGCCGATTCTATATCAATGAAAGGTTAACCAAACACAACCGGCAGCTTTTCCGGCAGGCACGTGACCACGGAAGTAGACTCGGTTGGCGTTTCATCTGGACAAGAGAGGGCAAGATATACGCAAGGAGACAACAGGACTCGCCGCGTCATCGTATCCGTGCGGAGGGAGACTTGCGCCGTGTTTTTGGCCTTGAAGTTGTTGGTGCATGTCCTACAAAAGATAATTAGTAAAAGTGTTTGTATTGACTTTCTGAGTTATAATGAGTTTAGTAGCCTACTGCAAAGCGAGGTAAATAATCTTGATGTGAACTTTATCTATTATTTAAGTTTTAGTTATAGTCAGTTTTTCTATGCCTACTTATCTGATTTGTGTTTGCTTCATTTTCTATTAATGTTATATTTAGTTAGTACTTATTTCATTTCGATAAAATTACATGTATTAATGGTGACATTGATCCTAAACCTAACACATGAAAGCTTTCCTGCCGAGTGTTCTAGCATGTACGTTGATATAATGTATGAATCTTATTTTAATAGGAAATTGCAGTCTAGTGCATTCAATACTCAAAGTTTAGCACGTTTTCTACAATGCGTGTGTTTATCAGTGTGCAGTATAAACTGTTTTGGGCATATAATCGCGCAGCCTAGCACGAGTACGACATGTTTATCTTGCTATGCTCTAGTTTTAGTCGTTCAACTATATTCCCGCACGCAAAATTATTTTTCTATATTTAACAATCAGACATTTTGTATATTAAACTATAATGGGTCCTAAATCAAAGTTTCTTAAGTTAGGACTTTATAATGCGGGATCTTTAAATACCGGACATGATGATTTTCTTTTCGCCATGAGTTGTCATAGTGCAGACCTGGTCGCAATAAATGAGACGTGGATACCAAGTGGGCAAGAGGCGTGCGCGCCGTCCGTCCCTGGCTACCGAATGCGCAACACCCCGCGCCCGCTGCATATGCGCGGTGGCAGGGGGGGCGGCCTTGCATTTTATATAAAGCGTGGTATTAATGTGCGCTATTTGAACAGGCCTAATGATGTCATTGAACAAATGTGGTTGTCAACCCGCGTAAATGGTTATCGTCTAGCCATAGGGACCGCATATCGTCCACCTTGGATGAATGTAGAGACTTTTATTGATGCGATTACTGACTCAGTGAACTTTTTCTCAGGGTACGACTCTATTGTTTTATTAGGTGATTTTAATATCAACATGCTTCAAGAGCAACATACAAGTACTGTAAAGCTGGCACAGTTCCTAGAATATATGAATCTTCGTCAAGTTGTTAATGAGCCGACGCACTACACATCGCATACCGAGACCCTTATAGATGTAATATGTACGAACGCACCGGTGCGTGATGTTTCTGTTAACAATATTACCGGATCAAATGGGCATGCTATGGTTAATGTGACCATGTCATTAAAAAAAGTAATACCCCCTCCAAGAACATTCACTTTCAGACCAATAAAAAAAATATCATTAGAAGCTTTTAATAAAGACTTATATGCAGAAAATTGGGATGAAGTAACTGACTTACCAACAGTTGACTTAATGGTAGATAAGTTTAACTCAATGGTCATATCTCTCTTTGATAAACATGCACCTTCAAAAATTATAACTGTAAAAAACAGGGGCTCACTACCTTGGATCACAGACGTCTGCAAAATGATGATTGATGAGCGGAATAAAGCTCATAACAACTATCGTAAATCTAGATCTGATAAAGATAGACAATATTATAAAGAACTCAAGACTCTAGTTTTAAAGGGTATTGCTGGGGAAAAGAGAGCTTATTTTAATAGGTTAGTAAACTCGGAAGTTAATAATAGTAAGGCTTTCTGGAAAAACTTAAAAAATAAAATTCTTGTTGACTCTTCTAAAGACAAATCGTTGCCAGTACATTTTAACGATCCAAATAAAATAAATGAACACTTTTTAAGTATGCCGGGAACAAATGTAGTTCCCGATTCTGTTTTATCGTTCTTTGAACTAAATCGGTTCCACGATGATAAGTTTAAATTAGATCCTATCAGTTCAGCAAACATCAGTAAACATATAATATCCATCAAATCGAATGCTGTCGGATGCGATGGTATTAGCAGAGACATGGTCTTGTTTACACTTCCCTGCACCCTGGATGCTATAACAGCTATTATCAATACGTCTATAACATCTGGTATTGTTCCAAACAAGTGGAAAGAAGCACTTGTAACACCATTACCAAAGAATGATAACCCTGTTGAGCTCAAGGATCTGCGTCCTATTAGTATCCTTCCGTTCCTCTCAAAGCTGCTAGAGAGGGCCGTCTGCGGACAGCTTACGAAGTATGTGGAAAGTTATAGTAACCTTTTACCTCCTCTACAGTCCGGGTTTCGAAAGGGCCGCGGTACCGCTACGGCTTTGCTAGATGTTACTGATAACGTACTAGTGGCACAAGACAAAGGTTATTGCACTGTTATGTCACTTTTGGATTTTTCCCGCGCTTTCGACTGTTTAAATATCAATCTTATGATAGCTAAGTTACGTTATTACGGTTTAGATAAAAACGCGATCGCATGGTTTAGTAGTTACTTAAGCAACCGTTATCAGCTAGTAAATTTGGTAAAGTGTGATGGTTCCATTGAAAGATCTCAGCCTAAGCTCATTAATCGCGGTGTTCCCCAGGGTTCCATTCTAGGCCCGCTACTATTCATCATTTATAGTGCAGATCTTGTCAAAGCTGTTAACCATTCCATGTACCACTGCTACGCCGATGATGTACAGCTGTACTTGTCGGACGCGGTGGATAAGATTCCAGAAGCTATAACACGCCTCAATGAGGATCTGGATAGTATCGCTGACTGGTCGGCACGTAATGCTCTTGTCTTAAATCCTACAAAGTCAAAATACTTGGTCATGGGTACAAAGACACAGTTAAATAGACTACGTGGTGATCTGGAAGTGAAGATGCAGGGTCAACCGTTAGACCGTGTAGAAGAGGCTCGTAACCTTGGCATAATCTATGATTCTCATTTAAGATTCGAGAGTCATGTGCTTAGTATGGTCAAAGCCTGTTTCTTCCGGCTTAAGGTGCTATACCATATAAGAGACCAACTCTCGGAGGCATCGCGTGTCACTGTCTGCGAATCATTAGTCTTGTCCCGCCTTAATTATGGAGATGTCGTTTATGGTCCTCGGTTGCTCAGGAGAACGGAGCGATTGTTGCAGCGTGTGCAAAATGCATGCTGTCGATTTTGCTTTGATGTCCCTCCCAGGAGTCATATCACTCCATTTTTGAACAAGGCGTCCATGCTCAACATGGACTCAAGGAGAGAACTGCATCTTGCGGGGCTTCTCTTCGATGTCATTAAGTCTAAGCAACCAGAATACTTGTATGCGAAGCTCAACTTTGCAAATCAGAACTCTACAAGGCAGCTAAGACCCATAAGATCAGCGCTACTGTATCACCACCATAGAACGGCGGCATTTACTGGTAGCTTCCGGTATGCGGCGACGAAGTGCTGGAATAATATACCCCCTCCCCTAAAAAATCTTCTATCAAAATATACGTTAAAATCTAAACTTAAAATCCATTTACTTGATAAACAAAAACAGGGAATTCCTAAGCACTTCGATCGCTGACAACAGGGTACGCGCGAAACGAAACGATGCTATGCTCTTTCAGGTAGTAGGTATTTAAGCACATAATTTAAATGCATATTTTATTTATTTTGCTGCATAGGTGGGTGGCTCTCCAATGTTGCCCAGACTCTTATGAGATTGGTGTTCTCAGAGGTGAGTACACCCATCTTATAGTTACATTAATATTTGTTGTTAGTATGTTGAATAGGTTATAGGTATTTGTAAGTAGGGTAATAAATATATTTTGTAGATTTAACTTCTATCATAATTGTAGGCTATAGGTACATTTACTGACAGACGTCTGTCGCTGGGCTCGCCTTGTCTCGTCACCCTGAAGGTGGTAGCTGAAAATCAGTGTTTGCTCATAGAGCAATATTATCACTGAGCTATTACCCATTTGCCACTGCTACACACACGTATTTTTGTTTAAGATAATCACAGTGCCCTGTATTGTAAGCTACTTAGTGTTTAAGCCCGGTTCCTCTAAACTACCATAAATCATTAAAATGTTGAAAACTCAAATGTTCGCAGCAAAATGTAAAAATATAAATATGTAATGTAATTCAGTAAATGAACCTAGCGGCGGGGTTAGCACGTGTAAAAGAGGTGCCTCTTATTTTTGTATTTACTAGCAATTTTTATATTTAAGTTGTGTTATATTTTACCAATCTGTAATGAATATACCAACTGTATGTGTGTGTTTTATGTGTGCAAATAAAGGATTTACTTACTTACTTACTTACTTTACTTACTTTTCAAAAGTAAGCAGGTTTTGCGGCTTTTAAGATATACATTTTAGGATAGAATATAGCCACTAGATGTTCACGATGCTCTGACTAATGGGGGATTACATCACCATCACAAATGTCCAAAGCAGGAAGAACATAGGCTTCCCCATACAACGCAACAAATAGCGGTCCCAAGCCGCCTTTTACCATTCACTTCCTGCGACCGCTACAATGTCATCGGTCCATCGTGTGGATGGTCTCTCAACACTACGTTTCGCGTTGCTTCGAGGACACTCCGGAAGTTTAACTCCCCAGCGGTTATCGGTTCAGCGATCTATATGACTTTCTTCAATTTCTGCTAGCTAATTCTGAAACCTTGCCGTGGCGTTCGTGGTTGCAATCCTAACAATCGACCCTTCTAACTCAGCCCGCGGGACATCCGAGCTGAGTTGGAGGTGTAGCAAGCGACTAAGGGAACCTACCAAAGGAAGAGCAGCAGCTTCCTACTCTGTATTTTGAACACTTCTACTGCGATCATGAATCCATCTGCCAAGCGTGGTGATTATGGCAAATCCCCTCCTCATTTTGCAGAGGCACGTTCAGAAGTGGTCTTATGAGTGCTGATGACGTCTGAAACCGGCCTCTTTAGCTACTTACAACGGATAATGCATGGTGGTAAACTTGTTTTGATCAAGCATGAGTACGTTGTAACCCAATCCCTTGTAGACGGGTGCTATGCTGCCAGCCACGAAGAAGCTCGGGCTGTCCAGGAAGCCTCCTACGTAGATCACGGTCTTCTTCTTCCAGTCAACAAGCGAGTCTTTGGAGAGGTTTTTCATCTGAAATTATATAGGTTTTTTAGTGACAAGAAAATCACAACGATTTAAAAAAAAGTTTTTGACTCGTCGGTCATTTGACTTCGTAACGCAATTGGTAGCGCATTCTCTCACTGAGGGAAGGTTGCGGGTTCAAGTCCCGTTGATGTCGATGTCGAAATTTTTGGGATAATATTTAATGATATGTTAGATTCTTAGAATATTTACTTACAAGTATTTAAAATGAAATAGTTTAGATATCTGCAAACTGTTGAAAATAATCTATACCCCTAGATCATTTACACTTTCGCTCAACTGGTCTAAATTACAAATATAATCAGAAGTTGTAGTTTAGATGTTTTGTTTTTATGTTTCTGTTAGGTATATGAATAAATGATAATTATATAAGTACAATTATACATACAAATTAAAACAGTAAAATTTGTAATATTGTTTCTTTTTTATGTTTGTAATGATTAACAAGCCGAACATACAATACAGCAAAGTCGAAGACAACGTAATACCAGATAAATTTCGTGAATAATTCCTGGTGTATGACAGCATGGAGGAAGAAAGATTTCTAATATTTTGCTCAGAAAAAGCTAAAGAGCGAATGGCGCATACTGCTGACTATTTTGCTGGTGGTACGTTTCAACATTGCCGCCGCGCCGGGGGTTCTATCAACTATACAAGGTGCCACGTAATTGGTGTACTAAGCGGAAAGGGGGATCTACTCCCCTCTTACAAAAATTTTTTGTTCATGCACTTTCCGGGTTTCAAGGTTTTTTACTGAAAAAAGACCTCGAAACTTACATCGCAACTAGCCCATGTAACAACCCTAACATCAGCTGTTCATCAGTAAGGTGCTTTACCTTTCAATCGCTTTTGTTTAGCCAATGCCGTCAATTTTACGGTGGTTCCATACATTTTTCTTCTAAGCTAATAGTGTAACGTACAATGTTTAATATTTATCTGTAGGTAGGTACGTTTGTTTCGTGGTAGGTACGTCTACGTAGGTACCTAATAAAGGCTATTTGTCGATATTTTAATAAAAGTTACGCGATAAATACCCGATAAATAATCTTCATTAGGTAGGTATGTTAAAAAATTGCGAAATTTTATAAAAGTGCTACGTACGTGCCTATTTTTATTTTTGGCATGAATGAATGTGTTCGTTATTTGCACATGAAAAAGGAACCCTAAAATGTAGCCAGTTTTGCGTTAGTGATAGGGTTGTCATTTTTATAAACGTATGCGTAAAGTTATTTTTTACTATGAAAATTTAAAACAAGTATTTCTGAAAATCAAACATGCGGATCAGTTGGGGTGCCCAACAACCCAGTTTCAGCTTGGTACATGAATAACGTGACACCTTGTATATCATACATGGTGGCATTGGTAGCACCAGGGACACAACATAACGCTCATCGTACCATTTCTGTATGTATTGTTGCCCAATAAAACGAAACAAACATACATAGATGTTCAAAATTATGAAGGAGGTACTCTACCAAACTTTAACCCAAAATCAATTATCATTGATTTTGAAATTGCTGCAAAAATGGCCTACGAAGAAGTTTACCCAGCGTGTGCCATAAAAGGGCGGGGTAAAAATGTTAGTACCAAGTATATGACTGATTTTCAATAGTTTAAATAGGTATGTTGGTTTTCATTTTAACGAAAAAAACCGACCGGGCAAATCGGTTTTTTTTTCGGGCAAAGAAATAACCAATTAGTTTTGTTTTAATACACCATATTTTCTTGTTGATTGTTAATATATAAGTTTTAATAGCTGTTTCTAAGTTAAGTGGTCTAATGTAAGTCGCTAGTGGTCAAAGGTTAGCTAAGCTTATTTTAGTCATCTTTCTGAGACCATATGCCACTTAACACATACCTATAATAATGTAATCTAATCTGTGGTTAAAATTTTTTTTTTAACTGTGAATGATGATAGGTTCTGTTATTTATAAATATTTTTAAACTTATGCGATCTGAACACATTTTATTAGTATTATTTAACGGGTATTTATCGCGTTTATTTACATTTTTTTATTTATTTTTTCCCGACGTTTCAACAGTTTTACACACTGTCATGGTCACGGGATGACTGGAAACACTGGCGTGAATGGAGTGACTGGGTGGTGGGTTTCCTGTTGAAACGTCGGAAAAAACGTCGCAAAAAATAGGTAAAAAAACGCGATAAATACCCGTTAAATAATACCTACTAATAATAATTCTGTAATTTATGTTCTGTATTTAAACTTGTTGTTTAATTGTTATAATCTGTGGATATTGTGAGCTGTTAAGGAATAAATAGCGCCTACCTGATAATAGTTGTATTTGTTCCGCTTTGCCACGCCTGTAGGGCCCGGCCCTTGGACCACGAAGATCAGGTCCCGCAGAGATTTCTTCGTGATGACTGGCTCTCTGTCTGACGAGGGGCCTGGAATTAAATTAATCATATTTTAAATAAAGAAAATTGATGATCGTCCCATCCGAATGGTGAGTGCACCTGTACCATTTCACTCTTATTGAGAATCTGTCCTTTTGAGAAACTGTCCTTTTGAGAATCTGTCTTTTTGAGAACGAATAGAATTTTCGGTCATTACGGCGGCCAGTCTTAACGGAGCCTAGCTATGTGCGAAGGTTTTTTATTTTTATTATTTATTGAGCAACTTGATTTCATTAATCAATTACATATTCCGTGTTTCCCCATAACAAGTGAAAATTTGAGGTTCTTGTCTGATTTTTACGGTACGGAACCCTTCGTGTGCGAGTCGACTCGCACTTGGCGGTTAATTACATTAAGTCATAGAAATATCAGTGACTAATTTCTCTTTGCATTAATTAATAATCCAATAGAGGACAAAAAAATTAAGTGAAGAGAAAATCAATAACACCTTATTTCTTCATCATCATCATTATCAACCTATCTATGTCCACTGCTGGACAAAGACCACCAGACGACACGCGAGACAGAGACGTGGACACTCACGGTAGGGCTACCGTGAGTGCCCACGTCTCAGCTCCGTAAGTCATAACGGTTAGGACGCACTGGTTAAAAACTTAATTTTTCAAGCATTGCGGTATGGATGACGAGAAGACTCGACGAAATTTACCAAACGCTGCCCAGCCAAGCTAAACCCTCTTCTTGACCTCCTTCTCGAATTGTGTTTACCTAACTGCAGAATCTGCCCGAGGTAAGTGTACTCGGAAACAATTCCGAGAAGGTGGCCATGTACGATGACCGGTCCTGGATCAATGTGGCCATTGATCATAACTTTGGTTTTATCCAAATCCATGCCACGGCCGATGTTTCGCGAGGCTGTGGCTAGGCCATCCAGCATCTCTAGCGACTCCGCCATTAAAACTACATATGTCATCAGCGAATCGCAGGTGCGAGATGTAATTGCCGTTTATGTTAATGCATTACCAGTCCTGCGTCTTAAAAATATCTCCCAACGCGCTCGTGAACAATTTCAGGGATATGACGTCCCCCTGTCTCACTCCTCTGCGCAATTGGATGGGTTTAGACTGCTGGCCCTGTACTTGGACACTCATGGTGGCGGCCTCGTAGAGACATCTCAGCACCTCGATATAACGATAGTCTACTTGGCCTTATTTCTTATTTGATAATAATGTATAAAATTTGACTTTTCTGAGTGCTTATTTTGTAAGCGTAAATAAACAAAGTTATTGAAATCTGAAATCAGTATTATGCACGCTAACGTTATGGAGTCTACGTACAAAAGTCGGAGGGCCGCCGACAAGTGGACATAACACCGAAATGTCCCGCCAACTTTTGGTGTGTAGAGTAGAGGGTTAAAGACACTCGAAAAAAAACGGGTTTACCATCGACCAAGTTATCCGCCGCGCGCCGCCGGCATGATAAGCGGCGGATACCTAATCTAAGATTTTTACGTTTTTACTACATATTTTGGTTGCACAAGTGATTAAGATAGCAGATTAGAAGTTTTGTGCACATTGTAAACCATTTGCTATGCACATTTGCTAAAAGAATCTTTGAATCAATTGAATTTTTGGAGTCTATCGACATAATTGACGACCGATGTGGCGCGGCGGGCGAAGGTCCGCCTGCGACGCAGAAGGTTGCGGGTTCGATTCCCGCCTTGGGACAAATGTTTGTACGATCTGCAAATATTTGTTCCGGGTGTTCTGGGTATTTTCTATATATAATAAAAAATATCTATCTATGTTATATGTATATTGTATTAAGTTTATCAGTCATCTAGTACCCATAGCACAAGCTCTGCTTACTTTGGGGCTAGATGATGCTGTGTGGATTGTCCAGCATTATTTATTATTTATTTATTTATTTATTTATAATGTTGTTTTTAGTAAAAAATATCTTACAATAGATGCTACTTGTAGAACCTAGAAAATAGTAAAAATCCGATTTTTTTTCGAGTGTCACTAACCGCCGCGCATACAGGTATTTGCATGATCTGGGCGGCCAAAAGTCCCAAAGTCAAAGTTTGAATAATCTAGTTAAAAACTGTTATATGTGTTAGAGGGAATTTCCCGGAACCTTAGTCAACCACTTACAATTTTTTTCCGCGCACCCCACGCTCGTACGATCAGTCGGAAATTGAATCTCTCACCGAGTGCTCGTATCAATTCTCGGCGCGCTTACTAAACGACCGGTTTTCGTAGTGAATATTTGCAAAACCAGTTAATCTAACAAGGTACAAGTGATGGATCCTGATATATCAGGTAGTTGAATTACAAAATACAAATAAATAACATATAATTAGTCATATCAATATTGCTTTCTTACAGATTGAAAGTTACCTTCTTTTTGTAATAAATTTTTGTTGATTTTTATTTTTAAAAAGGTTTTTCTTACTCTATCAAGGTAGATCAAGTTATTATTTTTGTTTTTTATTAATATTCAATCTTTCTTTTAATGAATTACTTAAAAAGTTGCCGCAGAAAGTCGCAGATGAAATTTTTTTAGATACTTTAAAAATTTTGAATAATGTATTTTCTTGAAATTTTAAATTTGCCATTTTTATAGTGTATGTTTATTTTAGGTACACCAACTGTTTCGGGAGTCAAGATGGTGACTCAATACCAGCCGAAGATTTTTGACAATCCATCTCTAGCAGCCGAAATAACGGGCATAAGTTACGACTTAATATATAGACTAAAAGTAATTCTTGAAGTCTGAAATGACTTCAAGAATTACTTTTAGTTTTAGTGGTTACAAAATAAACATAGAAATATTTGACAAATATGCCACAGAAACGGCTCGACTATATGTTGACCTTTACACCATATGCACCCTATGCATAAGTCTCCAACATTGCATAAGATTTTGGTTCATGGGGCAGTAATAATTGAAAAAGCATTGTTGCCAATAGGACAACTTTCGGAGGAAGCGGCAGAAGCTCGTAACAAGCATTTCTGAAATTATCAGCAAGACTTCGCGAGAAAATTTTCCAGAGAAAACTGCAATGAAGACATATTTAATCGCCTACTACTTAGTTCGGATCCTTTGTTATGCTCTATGAGAGCAATAAAGAAAAGAATAACACACTCGTTCTTGCCAGAAGCATTATCAATGTTCATATCTGACGAGCCATATACACGTGATAGTTAACACACGACAATTAAATGAATGAACTGAGTGACAAAAATGCTGGAAGTTTGAAACGTTATGTTAATTGTAATACCTATATGTTTTTTTTTAGGGGGCAATGGCCTTTAATAACAAAGAAAATTACAATCAAATTATAACTAGTATTTACAATTGAAACAATTAAGCTAACTGCAGACTGTTGCAAACAATCTACAGGTAGCTCAACTGATCCATATCAATACCTATATTGTTGTTGTAAATAATTTGTGTACGTGTAAAAATAGCATCTTCGTCCATAAAAAATTAAAATTATTGAAAATTTGTATTAATTTCAATTCAATTTCATTCAATTTCAATCTATATATTTTTTTATTCAAAAAAAACAAGTTCATTTATATATTTACATCATTGAGATACCATCCCAGATCATGCAAATACCTCTATGTGCGCCGTTTTGACCAGACCACAGAAGTAGGAAGTTTTTCAAAATCTTTGAAACCCACAATCGGAAATGTCAAAAAGATTGACGACTCATATGCATGAAATGTGACATTCACCACGCACAAGGAAAGACAATAAAAAATTATTGAATACCTACCTTCATATGAATACAATAAAAAAAGATATATAAATTATATACATAATCCATGTGTATTTATTTACATAGAGCCGCATATTACATAGTGGCCGAAATTGGGCTCACCTAGCGCTATTTCGACGACGGCCAGTCCTGAACGAAGGCTAGCCTTTTTAGTTTTTTTATTCATCAATTTTGTGGTTCCAAAGGCATTGATATTTTTTGTAGTTCTCCAAAAACAACAACGTATTTTCTTCGTTACACTTGAAAACCACGCCACGCCACGACGACGACGACCAGACGTCCGTTTGCTACAGGACTCGAGACAAAACGGCCGAAACTGAGTGAACGAGCTCTCTGTGTTCAGTCAGACTGTTAATTTTTCGTTCATTCGAAGTAGAATGAAAGATGCCGAATGAAAATATCCAACATCGTTGGATCGGTTCATTCATGAATTCATTCCGCGCTTTTCGTTCATTTTGTGTTCAAACCATAGATTTTATAATACTACTATGTTCAAACGTTTCATTGCGAGTAAAGAGTGCCGAATGAAAGACGAAAATGACCGAATAATTTACTGTCGATTCCACCTCTAGCTTGGGGCTAGATGATGATGTGTGAATTGTCCAGCATTATTTATTACTCATTAGGGGAGGCATATGTATATGGCATGAAGATTTATTGCTTCTATTTTATTTTCATTTTCCAATATTTCAGCACAGTTGCACGCACGCGACACTATCACAGTTTATTTGAAGTCACTGCGAGTAAGTTTTTATTGGCAGAAATACCGATCTATACTAAGTGCCAAACAAGGTGGCATTACAGATCGTTTACCTCCTCCTCCACAGTAGAAGTAAAATAATCGCCATTCTGTCCCTTTCCATACAACCTTATGCGATACCGGTGTCGCTAGAGTATCGTAGTACAAGCCAAGTACAAGCGTATACTAGGAAGCAATAAATAAACAACACAACCCAGAAAAGTTCGAAATCGGGAATTAACTACTGACTTTTTACGTTTTCAATGAATTCACGTATTTTAATGTTCTAAAATACCAGAGTAAATTTGAACCGACGATATTTTAATTAATTAATGAATAATATTATGGTTAGGAGTAATAAATTACAATAACATGACTAAGGACCTGTTATATTTCGTAAACGAGATAGGTGTATGTCCTCTATTGCCACGTTATTTGACACCGTGCAAGATTCGCAGCAAAAGGCAAACGCTGAGGGTATGCCTCAGCGTTTGCCTTTTGCTGCGAATCTTGCACTGACTTCACTGATTCCGTGATCATAGCGCGCAACTGCGCCGTAATATTTGAAAACTCATAATAACCCAGATTATTTATTTATCACCAAGATAGTGTACACTAAAAGTAGCTTAGAGTAACCTTAATAAAAATCATGTTATTTAGTGTCAGAATGCAAAAAATTATCATGGGCGAGTAATATGATATGGATAGAACGTAAATACAATTAAATTCATGGTTAATATTGCGTTTTTCATAACTTCAGTGATAATAATAGCCATCATAGTTTTAAAAATTTTATTGCAACGTATCAACTTAATTTGCAACAGACTTTTGGTTTTGGCAAGGAAATACGGTAATTTCTGAGTATCAAAACCAACAATATTGTTTATTCTACCAATAAACACAATAATTACTTAATACATATACTACACATGACATCGTCAGGGTCTTTTTTGTCAGGTCAGACCTTTACACCCAATATTTGCACCAGCAAGGCTGAAGGAACTGGAAGTCAGTATCGTAAATAAACATTTGCAAAGTAAACTTAAATATAACTGTACTAAGGTCGATTGATACAACGATAGCCTAAGGAAACAGATAAGTTTCTTAAAACAACCAAAGTTTACACGGCTAATTTGGTTCCTGACAGTGTACTGCCAAACTAACAAACACAAATATGACAAACTCTACAAAATAAGGTACTTATATTCAACAAACTCCAAACCCGATATGGAGTTTGTTGAATTTACCTTATTTTTAAACTTAGTTTTAAATAAAACACGGCTTTATCCGTGGATTAAAGCTAAACCAGGCTAAGTCATAGCAAGATTTTGTTGCAAACATATTATACGGCGGGGTACTGAGCGGGGTTACGGAGCGTAATATACCATTCGCAGCGAGCATGATACAATATGCCGTATGTTAAAATCCGTGTCGTTGCTCGTTGCAAGCGTCTTCTTTCCCCGTACTGACTGCACGAACGCTCGCTGTGTAACACGTTACGTTACGCCCTGTAACGCCCGTCCATCTGAACATAGCTGCAGGAATGAAGCGTTTTCCAAAAAATAAAGGACAAGAAAAGTTTGACATATCAAATGGCGATTTCACTGTATGCTAACTTTTTTAAAAGGGTTTGGGGATTTTTGTATGGAGGGTGGTAAAATAATATATTTGGATAGATCACACCATAATGTCTTAAGCATAAGGTTTCTGAGATATTCATGAAGAAAATATTTAGTTATTTTCATCTGTGAATATCTCAGAAACGTGACGCTTTAGGACATTATTTTATTAGACTATTTTATTTGTTTTAGTGTCTTCTATTCAAATATAAAACACTAAGACAGAGCGCAACAGTTTTGAAAAAAAAATAACAAAATGTTGACTTATTATGTTAGGGCCAAAATCTTCAAACCACTTTTAAACAGATAAATTCTAACGACTCTTTTGGGACGGCGCGGATGAGTGTTTGAGATTTACAAATGATTTCATTTAACGAATTCTAAAATAGATTGAAATTTTCACTCCCTGAACACGTTAGGCACGGCTGGAAAAGCAGTTTATCTCAAACTTCGTTCTAGAAGTAGACCATAAAAATCATAAGTTAAGAACATGACCATGGTCTTAGCTTTAAAAAGAAAACACGACCCTTTTTCCTGTTAAATAAATAAAAAGTTATTAATATTAATGACGCTATTAGCCGGAAATGACAATAAAACGCTATAAATAGATCATGACGACCGAAGGAAACTATCTACTAAAAATTTTAACACTAAAATAAACTACCAATAACCTGTTTCTTGTGTGTGTGCTAAATAAATTGTTATTCTATTATATTCTACCTACTTCCGTTATCTAACCTTCCCTAGGCTGTACATTTATGATCATGAAGATAGTGATATTTTATTCTTTACTAGCTTCGAAGTAAGTCGAAACAGACGGGATAATTCCAGGATAAAATCTTTCCCTGTTGAAACAGCACTAATGCAGAAAACTGTTCATAATATTGCTCTTAAAATGTAATGTATAACAAATTACCTAATTTTTATAGAAATCTAAATGATCAAAATATTTAAACAGAAAATTAAAATATTCTCAAAATGTTATTATAGTCTAGACGATTTTTCAAAAATAAATTGAACTTAATCAATCAATTAATTACTCTATCAATCAAATTAATTGCATGAAATACATGTTATAAAAGTTGTTATAACATAATGGAATGTCACAATGTATTCTGCCCTATTGGGCGTGCATTGTCTTAAAATGTACAATAATAACTTATAGAATAATATATAAAATAATACATAAAATTCACAGACACATAAAGAAATAATAATACTACAATTAAATATTACTAAAAACTGACTAATTGTGATTATTGTATAATAGTTTGTTGATTATTTTATAGTAGGTATGATATACATGTACATTTTTATTATAATTTAAATAACAAAGACAATAACTAAAAAGTATTAGAAATACCTAACAATGAGCATTTTAACTAATTGTGATTGTTGTATATAGTTTGTTGATTATTTTTATAGAGCCTAGGTGTGATTATTTTTATTACATTTAAATGTCAATGACCATAATTAATATAAGTAGAACGTATTAACACTGATTTTTTTAAATTTTTTACTTGTCTACTTTTTGTTGATTATTTGTAGTATTATTTATGTACGTTTACTATATTTTTATTCCATTTAAAATAACAAATACTCTATTATGTTTCAACTAAGATGTTAAGAACAATTTTGTGGCATAGAATGTAAATACCAATTTTTCTAATTATTTTTTAACCGTAAGCTACTTTAACAGACTGATTGTTGTTATATGTTTGCAGTTCGTTGATCATTTATTTTATAAAATAAATTTAGTATGTGTATATTTTTATAAGGTACATTTTAAATAACAAGATACTAACCAAAGCGTAATAAAACATTTTTTCTTATAATAATTGTTAATAATTTATAAAAAAAAAAAAAAAAAGTCTTCAATCAAAGAGTTTTGTTGTATAATATTACTTTCTATATCTACTGTTTCCTTTGACTGTACTTTATTTGCCTTGAACAATAGATTTTTTCGATCATTTCGTGAGCGGTCCCATTCGCCGGAAGAAAAATAATAAATTTAATCAATCCGGCGTTTGGGACCGCGGTCCCTTTTCCTAGCGGTCCCAAACGACGGAAGCCTCAAATACTTACAATTTATCAGTCATAAATTCATTAAAGGAGTAATAGCATTTTTTTGACAATTAATCAATCACCTTCCTCCGAAACATCTTAGTTAGTTTTTAATGTTGCATACCGTAACTGGTCAAGCATGTTGTTTCTCTTATATTATTTGTTAGGTACCTGTTGGTACATAATATGTTTTTTGGCAAATAAATATCTTTATCTGCTGCCCGCGGCTCCGCACGTAGCCTATGTCGGGGATACATTGTACCTCCCTACCAAATTTCATTAACATCAGTTCAGCCGTTTAGGCGTGAAAAGGTAACAGACAGAGACTTACTTTCGAATTCATAATAGTATAGATTAGCTAGCTAGATAGCTTTTGCCCGCGGCTTCCCACGCGTTTATTCAGGATAAAAAGTAGCCCATGTCCGTCCCCGGGATACCATCTACCTCCCTGCTAAATTTCATTAAGATCCGGGCAGCCGTTCAGGCGTGAAAAGGTAACGGACAGACAGATAAACCGACAGAGTTACTTTTGAATGAATGATATTAGTCCATACTAAGACATGCTAAAAAATATTTTAACATGTCTTAGTTCTTTGACTTCCTAGTAATACTGTAACGTGACATCCATACTTATAAGTATGAGTACTTATGAGTATGAGTTAAAATATTTTTTTTAAACATATCAGACGCCAGATCTGTACCTCATTGCCATTACTTAAAACAAATAAGAAAATCCTAAACATGCCTCTCCCAACTGAGGAAGATTTTGCAATAGTTACCGGGCTTGGCAGGCTGATTGTTTAACGCAGTGGAGGTGTTAAAGATACACAGAATGAAGCTGCTGCTCTTTCTCTAGTAGGTTGCCTTAGCCGGCTCTTACGACTGGCATAAAAATAATAAAAGATAGGATGTGAGTTGGTACGTATAAAACCAATACACGTGATATCTCTACACCATCTCCCTCTTAATTAAATCATAATATTTTGTGATTATCTCCGAATCGGTAAAACCTCTCCTTATCGAGCAGCCCTAACAATTTAAAGAAAGAACATTACAGGATTATTTTCACTTAGGTAGTTTGTTATGATTCTATTAGCGAATGCCTATTATTAGCTCTCTGTGTATATTTTAATTTTTATTTGTAATTAGTTAAGCTGACGGCAATCCGAATTAAATAAATAAATAATAAATAAATTATATAATTTGGCATGTTTTAAAAAACGATAAACCGACTTCAAATTCCGGTTTATAGATAATATTCATCTATGTCTCGGACGAACGAAATCACCCCTCCCTTACTTTCCCTGACCGAAGGTCTATGTTCGAGCGCAAAAAAAAATAGTTTACTCTGGAGACATCTAACTAGATGAGAATTCAAGCCTAATTTAGTTTTATGACAAATGGGTGAAACTGTTGACGCCCGTTACCATGGAAACCATTAATTAGGTGATAATGAAATTACCATATTCTCAATTAAGGTTTAATAATAACTTACAAAGTATTTTGTAATATTTGCAGGCTATACCCGCGGTGAATAGGTAAGTTTGATCATAGGCCTCCCACAATGAGCGCCATAACGCCCTGTCTTCATCTTTCCTATGGCACCCTCCATATACAAATTACCACAGTCTATAAGACTACTGCCGAATATGGAGTTTCAGAGAAAGTTAAAAACTATTCTTTCAAATAAATGTTATTATGCTATAAATGAATTTTTAACTGACAAAGATTTTTCTGCTTCATGATGACTTTCTTTATTTTTAAGTTGTTTTTATCAAACATTAGTTTCAAGTTCAGTTTAATTTTGTTTTATTGTAAGCTTAATTAATTAGATTGTTATTATTTGTACACAGACATTGCACACCGTAAAGGTAGGAATACATTGACTCACATAGACATAAAAACACCTGTACCTACATGTATTTCGAGCAATAAACGATACTTTTCTTTACTTTACTTTACTTCAGCTTGTCTTAATTTTCTTCGTCCCTCGGGAACCGGAATTTTCCGGTATCAAAAGTAGCCCATGTGTCAATCCAGGATATAAGCAATCCTGTATTATTATTATTAATAACTAGGTACGCCAAATAAATAAATCTAAATTTATTTATTTGAGTTACTAGATTATCGAATTTTAACACAACAGTGAGGTCTAAAATTAAACAAACATAAACATAATCATCATCAGCCAGCGTCTTAGAGACGCTTCCGAAGTTTCGACCGACACGCAAAAATATTTATGTGTAATTTTAGAATCTAAATCCAATGTGCTAAATAATTAAAAGACACCAAGGTTATAACGAGAATCCTACTGGCACATTTTTTGTATAGCTATATCGAGATTGAATGTAATTGGCATATTTTTACCATGTTAATAATCGACGAGGTAAATTATTTTACTTTATAGAACAAAAAAAAAAATGACTTGTCTGAATTAATTCTAAAAAAGGTTCTTATTAAAAACTAGCCGAACCCGCGACTTCGTGCGCGATTGCCATACCTGCTGACTAATTATTCATATTTGACCACAGTTTCTCTCATAGAAACCATGAATAATACATTGTGTTGGGGCCATTGTT
The DNA here is from genome assembly GCA_963662085.1 of Eupithecia inturbata. Classification (NCBI taxonomy): domain Eukaryota; kingdom Metazoa; phylum Arthropoda; class Insecta; order Lepidoptera; family Geometridae; genus Eupithecia; species Eupithecia inturbata. The sequence goes on from OY759191.1 coordinate 11,872,246, forward strand.
CATCAAATCTACATTGTCAGTCAGTACGGGTAAAGAAAAAGCTCGCAACGATCAACGAGAATGTACCATTTGCAGCGAGCACGATAAACGTCTTATGTTCGCTGTGAATGGGACATTGCCAGTCCGTACGGGTAGAGAAGAAGCTCGCAACGATCAACGAGAATGTACCATTCGCAACGAGCACGATAAACCATGTTCGCTGCGAGTGGGACATTGTCAGTCGGTACGGGTAAAGAAGACGCTCGCAACGATCAACTAGAATGTACCATTCGCAGCGAGCACGATAAACCATGTTCGCTGCGAGTGGGACATTGTCAGTCGGTACGGGTAAAGAAGACGCTCGCAACGATCAACTAGAATGTACCATTCGCAGCGAGCACGATAAACCATGTTCGCTGCGAGTGGGACATTGTCAGTCGGTACGGGTAAAGAAGACGCTCGCAACGATCAACTAGAATGTACCATTCGCAGCGAGCACGATAAACGTCTTATGTTCGCTGTGAATGGGACATTGCCAGTCCGTACGGGTAAAGAAGACGCTCGCAACGATCAACTAGAATGTACCATTCGCAGCGAGCACGATAAACCATGTTCGCTGCGAGTGGGACATTGTCAGTCGGTACGGGTAAAGAAGACGCTCGCAACGATCAACTAGAATGTACCATTCGCAGCGAGCACGATAAACGTCTTATGTTCGCTGTGAATGGGACATTGCCAGTCCGTACGGGTAAAGAAGACGCTCGCAACGATCAACTAGAATGTACCATTCGCAGCGAGCACGATAAACCATGTTCGCTGCGAGTGGGACATTGTCAGTCGGTACGGGTAAAGAAGACGCTCGCAACGATCAACTAGAATGTACCATTCGCAGCGAGCACGATAAACGTCTTATGTTCGCTGTGAATGGGACATTGCCAGTCCGTACGGGTAAAGAAGACGCTCGCAACGATCAACTAGAATGTACCATTCGCAGCGAGCACGATAAACCATGTTCGCTGCGAGTGGGACATTGTCAGTCGGTACGGGTAAAGAAGACGCTCGCAACGATCAACTAGAATGTACCATTCGCAGCGAGCACGATAAACCATGTTCGCTGCGAGTGGGACATTGTCAGTCGGTACGGGTAAAGAAGACGCTCGCAGCGATCAACGAGAATGTACCATTCGCAGCGAGCACGATAAACCATGTTCGCTGCGAGTGGGACATTGTCAGTCGGTACGGGTAAAGAAGACGCTCGCAACGATCAACTAGAATGTACCATTCGCAGCGAGCACGATAAACGTATCATGCTTTCGTCAAATTTCCGTCGTTGGTATTGATAATTGGGTGATTCGGGTTTATACTTACATACATATTTTAGTGATTTATTGATTGACGTTATTGTGTCGCAGTTTTTTTTAGGCGGATATGGGACCGGTTTTAGTGCGTCTTCTTTGTTTTTATACAGGGTGCCACGAAACATGTGTGCTAAGCCAAAACGGGGTGATTCGGGACCCCGAGGGGAACAATTTTAGTTTTACGATTTTTATAAAATCGATCTTTGTAACATTTAAAAAAATATCAGACTTTTTTTTATATACTAGTCTAGGTAGTACCTATGTAACTAGACCTACGGTACGGTAGTTATTGTGTACTTCATAGGATTTCTTTTTTGTATTTAGTCCACCAACGAAAAAATAGTTAAATGCTTTTATATTTCGAGGCATTTTTATTTTCGCAGACTTCGTTTGAGTATTAATCCATCAAAGAAATAAAGTTTAATGCTTTACATTTCGAGCCTAGCTCTATTCGACAAAATATTTTGATTTTTCGATACTTTGTTTGAGTATTTAGTCCAAAAAAAATCGAGTATTGGTAGCCTTAATATTATGTTTATTTTCCTGGCCACATATTGAGCTTAACAAAATTGATTGCAATTTTCAGATAAATAAAACGCCAAGTACGAGTCGACTTACACACGAAGGGTACCGTACCGTAAAAATCAGGCAAATTATCAAGGAACATCAAATTTCCACTTGTTCGGAGACTCCTTTAAATTTTCAACTTTATTTTATTTTTGGTATTTGTTGTTATTACAGTTAAAGTGTTACTTATTTATAGAAAGTTTCATGTGCCTACATAGATTCAAGAGATATAGCGTTGACAAATTAAGAGTAATAAAGGTAAAAAAATCACGTTTTTTCTATTATAATTGATCGAAGATGGGAGCCCAAGCATTTGTTGTTCTAGCGGCAAAAGAAATACACATTCTCTGAAAATTTCAACTGTCTATCTGTTACGGTTCATGAGATAGAGCTTTGTGACTGTGACAGACGGACGGACGGACGGGCGGACAGCGGAGGCTTAGTAATAGGGTTCTGTTTTCACCCTTCGAGTACGGAACCCTAAAAAGGAAGTGAAATAAAAAAATAAATAAATATTAGTTCTAATCTGTTTCTATTATTTGATTGTAATTTTGTTTGAAAATACCTTTGTTATTTTCAGAAGTTAAGTTGGCAGTGGAGCACATATCCCTCCTGGGGCGTCAACGGAATAGGAAGGCGGACTTGTGTGAAGTGTCGAAAATAGAATGCGTGATGCACTCACAAATGCACGTAAATAACCCAACTGACGTCTTATACATTTATATTGTTAGCTTATGCGTGGTTTTAGACAAATGATGCTGTCAACGGATTATACTTGATACCATTGAAAAAATGTATTAAGGTCTCAGAACAGGGAAATATGTTTTGATTGTCGACGCAATCACAAAAATGGGCAACATAACACATTGATAGGTACACATTATCTTGATGTAGGTCAGGTTTGGCAACTTTTCAATGTATTTTTATACCAGTAGTTCTGCGAACAGTAGACCTCGCGAGCACAAACTTTTTACAACAATAAATGGGATAATAAACAAGTTTTTTGTTTATAAAAACATTGTAAATATCCCGTTTTAAATGTCAGAAGAAATCTATATGTGCGCAATTTACTGCATTTTGATAAGCTCTTCACGCTAAAGATCCTTAGCGGATCTGCACCAAATTTTTAAGAGACTAATTTAAAGTTACAAAAAAAAAAACTATTACATACCTACTTTAAAATAAAAAAGGACCATCGAAATCGGATTTCAAAAGGTGGAGATATTCCGAAGCCCCCTTTTTGAGCGTTGGTGTTCTTCTAACACAAATAAGGTTCTCAGTTTACCCGCTTACATCACCCTTTTGCCCCCTATTGCCCCCTTTTTGCCCCTTTTTCGAGGAAGTAACCAACTTATCAAAAATCCCCGACGACAAAAAAAAACTATAAAGTCGTAAAACCTGTTTACAATATAAACTGTAGGTAGAGCAACAAGCTGACTGAGGCAAGCAAATTTTGCAGAAAGACGCTTCGCTCGCTCGATCATTTATCTACATTACATACAGTTCAGTACATCTCTTTCCGAACATTCGGCAAATATTCGGCATTCAATATCACTATTCGTGGCATCTCTACTTATAGACATAAAATAATGCAAAACACGACAAATTAATAAAAAATTAAAATTATAGTTTTTTGGGTATTTTTCCGTAGTAGCTATCAACAAACTTTGGGTGGCTTATACCTATAACCTCCTCATCCTCCTCAACAGCTTATAATGGTCCACTGCTGGACGCAGGCTCCCCGCTTATTAGCTTTTATCTCATGGGGTAATCCCCACGCATGGTCAGGCGGGTCGGGGATCGCAGTTCAGTGGTAGAATTGTTCTGCAGGGGGCGCTTCTACCCGCCCCCGGTGGATATCCCTTAGTCGCCTCTTACGACGACACCCGCGGGAAGATTTGAGGTGGTGCAAATTCTAAGTCGGCAACACACAGCAAGGTAGCTATACCCAGCAGAGGGTAAAATCCGGCTGCTTTTAAGCTGTTGCAGACAGTAATTGATGCTGCACAAAGTTATCAAAATCATAAAGTTTTTATCCTTTTACTTTGCCAAAAAACCTTATTCCTGAAAATCACAATCATGTATTGATGGGCTACATATTTAGCTCAGCATTTTATTATTTATTTTTCCTGGTTACTTATTAAGTATATCAAAATTTTATTGCGATTTTCAGTAGTTGGTTTTTGGCAGTGGGGTGCGTATGCATCCTGGGGAATCAATCCGGACTTATCAACATAGCTCCAGGTATTCAAAAAATTACGCGTGACTTGAGAGCTGGATAGTACATGGCGCCGCGCATCAGCATTGCCATACAGCGCGGGGCAATGCAGCCAGCGTCTTGAGGACGCTCCCGAATGGTATTTTACGTTACTAGTTGAGCTACCTGTAGATTGTTTGCTTCGGTCTGCTTAGCTCAACTGTCTCAATTGTAAATACTAGTTATAATTTGTTTTTATTCAATTATTGTAATTTTCTTTGTTATATTAAACTTAGTTTTTAAACTTACAATCACTTAGGTAGCCTACGGGGTATCCTTCCATGGCTTTTGTGCTGGTCATGGTATATACGACATCTGTTGAACTTATTATTGCTAAGACCGCCACTAATGTTTTTTTAATCATTTTGAACGATTTTTTTTAACACGTTTCAATATGTTTTTTGAGCAAGTTGTGTTTAGTTTTCACTGTCTTCTGAAAAGTTTGTTAACGCTTTTTTATTTCAATTTGAAAACACTTTTACTTTAAATTATTTAAATAAAACACACTTCTACAAAGCTTTGTAATCAGTTTTTAAAACCTTCAAAACACACTCATTTTAATTACAGTGTTCAGTATAAACTAAGTTTTTTGTCATCTTCATTATTATAACGTTACAAAATATTGCGAATTATTTTGGGAAAACGTACAGCCCGGCTCAATGTCAATAGTCAATGAGATAACGATAGCCGTTGCAAAAATATGTATAGCAGAACCTGAACGCTCAGAATAGCCGGTAGGCTACTTATAGATACCTAGTTGTACCTGGCTTAATGTTTAAGCAACCTGATGTACCTATTTTTCATTCAGCTACGCTCAAGTTAGTCATAAAACAAGTATTTCGCCCCGGACTTGAGATCTCGCAATCAGACAAAAATAAACAAAATAATACCGCGACAAACGCATGACTGTCCACAATACAAACGTCTAACATCAGTATTCAGTGGTTGGTAACTATAATAATTGTCAAATAATAAGTCATGGACAAAATAATTGAAAACAAAAATGATAATAAAGTCCCGACACAACAGTCTTATTTTATTTGAGAGTATAAAATACGGAGCGACCACTTTGCACAGTTCAGGATATAAACAGTAATAAAAATAAAAGTCGCGTAGCGTCGCGTACAGACTATTTTTTCGAATATTTATTTATTAATTTAGATATTGAGTTAATAATGAGATAATGGTGGGAAGCAAAATATCATTACAGAAAATTATTGCACGTGTACCTAACACAAAAAGCAACTAATGAATTCGGACAATTTACACTACATCGTCTGAATAATAAAAAGGAATTCGAAAATTTGGCTATGGTCCATTTAAAATTGTCACTCCGCTCTCGCCCCCGGTGATGATGCTGCGACTTTCAAAATTGGCCAATTTGAGACCTTCTCTAACTTCGTTCGCTCGATCAATTAATTTTAGACTGTGACGTATTTTCCTTGTTTTTTCAAGTATAAAAGATGGTTTGCTAAGCTTTATGACTGAATTGAATTATTATTATAATTGTACCTATTTTATTAGGCGACATTGTAAACAATATAATTGGGTAGGTGCCTTAAACTTAATTTATAATTGTCTCTACATTGTTATACTAATTATTTAGAATTCTGTGATGTTGCGTGGTGGGTATTCAGAAATAAGAAATATATTAGGTACTTATAGATACCTAGGTACAAAAAATGACTTCTTATCTGTTTTTTCACGAGGAAATCTTTGATAACAAAAGTATGGACGTAAACAAGAATTAAAAAAAAAATATGTAATATAAGTTTCTTTATTGACAAAGAAAATTACAATTCAATAATAAAAACAAATTAGAACTAGTATTTACAATTGAAACAATTAAGCTAACTGCAGACTGTTGCAAACAATCTACAGGTAGCTCAACTGATCCATATCAATACCAGTCGGAAGCGTCCCCAAGACGCTGGCTGCATTGCCCCGCTGTATGGCAATGCTGATGCGCTGCGCCAGACACCAGCCCGCTCTCGGGTCACGCGTCGCGTCGACCAGAAGCTCAGATAACTTTTTGAAAACCCGGAGAGCCTCAGAACCCCACGGACCCAGGGTCTCGACCCCAAAGGGAGCAAATGTGTAGGCTCTGTTGAGACCTGCATATTTGCGTCTCTTGAGATCCTCGGCCAAATCTGCCGCCGCACCAGCCCTCACGGATGTCCTCCGAAGATGAGAAGGCGCAAGTGTGTCGACGCATGTAGCTTCCCACACAATGGGCCTCTCCATTTCCCGTGGGACTAGTGTCATGCCGTCGGGCCTCTTACCATCGTCACGCAACAGACCATTCGATTCGAGAATAGCTGGTACGTTAGCGGTGACAAAGGCCCGCCGGATGACGTCGTTAAGGCTGGCATGACGAGACATCCCACCGGCGGCCCTAGTACTCGATAATCCGTGATGACCAAGCTGTTCGACAGCAGTACCGCACTGGCATTGATGAGGCGCGCAACACATTGCACCCAACCGAAGACATGTTGCGATACGGAAAGTTACGGGATCCAATAAAGTGCCAGTGTTAAATGAAGGAAATGCTTGCAACCAATGTCCTGACTCCCATTAAGAAACGGCCAGGAGACGGGCACGATCCGCAGAGCACGTTTGTTTGTGTAACAAACAATTCTGTGTCAACTCACACAGAGGCCCGTCCCATTGCCGTTGGGACAAAAGAGATTTTGGGGGAGCAGCATTGAGGCTAGCACTATGCCAAGCCGTTCGAGCTTCGTCTAAAAATGAAATTTTGAATGAAATTCCAGGTGGGCCCAAACAAGATAACTTTAAAAAAATTTCAACTAAAGAACTAGTGCTGTAGACGGAAGACAGGAACGCTGGAAGGGCTACACTTGAAATTTTGCGTATACCTAAGCCTCCCAATTTGATAGACAGGGAGGCCTGCGACCATGCCTTGTCATCTAAATCGACATTCAAAACCGATGATAGAGTATTCTTTATTATGTTGTCTAAGCCTTCCAAGAGCTCGCTGTGTTTCCACAGTTGACTACATCTCAAAGAATACGTAAATTTAGGTACAAAAAGACAAAACCGAATTATTGTAAAAGCCATATGGCTATTAATTTTTAGCAGTCTGTCCGAAGTTTTGTTGAAGTTTTGAATTTTCTCATCTACAAAGGACTGAAAAGACTCATCAATAATTGGTGAACCAAGGAGGCGAAGTGAACATTTATCTACAACTGTTATGTTGGGGGCCAAACTATTGAATTTTCCAATGATATTGTTTTTGTCTATACAAGAGTCCGAAATAAAAAGCTCGCATTTTGAAAAATGTAATTCCAAACATATTTTTCGAAATTCATGTTTGATGATTTTTAGATCATCAAAAACTGTGTTTACCTCTCCACCTAATGTTCCGTCATCCAAAGACCAAACATTGAGCCTGGATTGGAGACGTTGAATTATCGGTTGGATGGCAAGGCTAATTATGGCCGGACCAAGAGGGTCTCCCTGCTGACATCCAACATGTAATATAAGTATTATTCGCAACAGACGAAAAAAAATAAATTTTGCATACATATGTATGAGATAAAATAGATGATAAAATTAAAATTACTAAACTTGTAAATTTAACTACAAATTACGTGCTTTGTATCTTTATTACTCTATTTTACTATAATGAACTACTTTGTTTTTTTTTCTGTTAGCGACTTCGCACCGAGACCTTCTGTCCCGGATATACAGGGTTACTGGTAATTCACTGACACTGCATGATCTGCAGGTTCTGCCCATCATCACGAACACGTTCGTGTCAGTGAATTACTAATAACTCTGTCTGGAGATTGTATCCATTTTCAGAATACTCTTTCCTCTTGTCTAATTTCACTTAGACCGGTTCAGCTGTATAATCATGAATAGGTAAAATTTTCAAGGGTTACTTTATCATATTTAATATAATATTAGTACAGAATAGAGTTTGAATTATTTATACTTCTTATCAATCCAAATTCATTACAAGAAAACAATTACTTTAGTAAATAATTCAGAAATCGGAACATCAACGAAAAAGTTACGAAGGGGTTAAATAAAATCCTTACACTAAAATTAAAGAAAAAGTGATATTGTTATGGGTTAACCCTTAACAATATCACTTTTTTTTGACCACCATGCCATACCATACCAACTGCAATATACTTCGTTTTACCTACCCCTTTCACTCTTTGGCACAAGTTCTACCAAACTAAACATGCAACAGGATTAGGAGACAAATGTTTGTAATTTTCAGGGTATTCAAAAAGACAGATTATTTTTATAAATGATTTGCTATCTAGTTTTGACACATGTAGCATACTAACCGTTGGAATGGCCATGAACTAGAAAAATTATCAGTGATTTGGAAGATCAGATTACACAATTTTTTTTTTAATTCATTCCATTGTTGTACTTTCACTTTTCAACACTTTGCATGCCCATGACGGCTATACGTTACTATCTTTATTAACAAAGAACGTTAATATTGATTTCAACATTATGTACTAACATGGCAGATGTATTAGAAAAATGTAAGCCATTGTTTTTCGTACAAAAAAAAGTTACAGCACGAAATAGTTTAAATTTCAGAAAAAAGACTAAAATAGCCAATAGGCTTTTTAAGGCTACAAAACCTGCCAAGCCATGGCACTATTTGCATTTGACTCAAAGTACCTTCAGTTATCATAATGGCTCATGGTCTACCGAACAGTTACCTGCTATGGCGCACTGACCGTCTGATTTCCGACGCCACATAAGTCAAGACAATACACGCAATATTAAAATAACAAAAAACATAATATGGGTGCCAACAGTTGTTATAATAATAACGATAATCAATGTTGTTATAATGCAAGTAGCAAGTACTTGCGTCTTGGGGGGTTAACCACCTCAAGGTTAAATCATTGATCCCTGAAAAGACGTTTTTTGTTTACTTTTCCAGCAACTTAAAGGTATGTTTACATCTACCGACACAGAAAACGTCAGATCCACGTGCAGACAAAATATAATATTTTGTCTGTACGTTTATTTTTCCATCGGCACGGCCCGTATCTATACGATGGAGGCGGCTCAGGCCCGGTCCTGAGCCGCCTCCATCCATCGACTCCCTGCGATCGCTACAATGTCGTCGGCCCATCGAGTGGATTGTCTCCAAACAGTCCGTTTCGCATTGCATCGCGGTCGCCACTCGAGAAACTTTATTTAGCGAGGAAGTTAAACTAGTAATATAAATAATAAATACGTTAATATATAATACACGTTGTCGCGGCTTCATAATCCACCCATTGAACTCAGCCCCTGGATATCGCGGGAAACCTACCTCTTGGGGCAAGTTTTGCTCCAACTCGAAAACGAACAACCTAACAAGCAAGGAGTTAAGTCAAGGGTTTCTTGTTCGCTTCTTTTTTTTTTCTTGTTGAATGACTGCTACAAGTAATAATAATAGTTATAAAAAAATATAAGTTTAATTTAAGGTCTTTTGCTTTCTTTCTTTTATTGTATTTTATTTTTGTAATTTTTATTTAGGTATGTATATAAGTGTGGACAATATGTCTGAATAAAGAAACTTTTTATTTTATTTTATTTATTTATTTACTTTACCTTAAAAAGATTGAAGTGAACAATAATCGAAAAATCTAATTGAAGTTAACTTAATTTCCTAGTTTTACTTATGTAATTTGAATTTTGTTACGTGTCCAAGAGGCCTGTAAGGTCTAAAGGAAATAAAGAACTTTGAATTTGAATTTGATTTTACCAGATGTAGAATAGCAGCTTCCTTCTGTGTATTACTCATCAGTGATGAGATGAGATATAGGATAGCATCGCCTTCACTGCAATCACCAATTCGTCTGGCAAGCGTGGTGGTTATGGCAAACCCCCCCTGCAATGGTTTATGTGTGCTGACGAGGTAATTCACACTGTATAGATGATATTTTTATCTGTCACAGACGTGTCTGGCACGCTGAATGTCTGTAGCGCCTTTGCGCTAGCGTCTGTACGCTCAATGTGAAAGAGCACCATCATCAATTATACAAATATGTAATATAGGTACCGGCTAGAGACTTTGCTATTTAATGAATACCTACCTAAAAATAGTAGGTACCAACCTACATTTTAGAATATCGTTCTGCAAACTTTGGAAATAGGTAATGATAACTTCACGACTTTATCGAAATATTTCAAAGAGTATGAAACCAACAGAAAATTCAAAAACTGTTTTGAGATGTACAAACCGATATGTTTCAATTGATACCCCGCTCGAAGAGGTAGCCACCCCATTTTGAAAATGATTTTCCCCTTTTGACCATTTATAGGGTTTCGAAGATCGGAGATCTGTTTAGAAACCCGTATGGTCTCGCTTTTTCTGCACTTTTTTCCGTCATTAATATCTCAGCAACTACAGCAACTAACTTGATATTTAAAATAATAATACATTTCGTGCGCTTGTACACATTATAAGAAAAAAAATAAAAATTAATTTTTTTAGTACAAATTGTGATGTTGAAATTTTAAGACCCTACAAGATCAAGTGGGTATCAAATAAAAGGTATCAATTTGTACATCTCAAAACAGTCTTGAAATTTCAATACTTTTTGAAATAGTTTGAGAAAAGTATAAAAATTACCTATTCGTTTACAAACCGTACATAATACATATAATATAATGTATAATAACCGTATATAATACATCTGAAATGTAGGTACCTTTAATTTTTAGGTATTCAATAAATAGCATAATCTCTAACCGGTACCTTTGTACATAATTGGTAGGCAAACCTTCGAAACCCTCGGCGCGCGAGTCACACTCGCGCTTGACGGAACTTGTTCACTCAAAGTTCTCTTCTTACAGACTTCTCTATGTTTCCTGTAAAATATAGATACGAGTATGTCACCGATAGATAGTAAGACCCTGCTTGGGTTGCTCAGTGAGGTCACCATCCACTGGCATGTGTCTCTAATGCAGGACGTGTGCCCCGTCATAGTTCTATTAATGACATCATCCGTCGGGCTTTTACCAGCGTCAGTGTGGCAGCTACCCTCGAATCACGTGGCCTTATGCGAGATGATGGTAAAAGACCTGACGGCATGACTCTGATTCCCTGGAAGATGGGTCGGCCTTTAGTTTGGGATGCCACGTGTGTAGATACCCTAGCGCCTTCACATCTTGCAGGGACATCGGTAAGGGCCGGCTCCGCAGCAACATCAACGGAGTCCCTCAAACGGCGAAAATTCGATAATCTTGACGGAAGTTACCTATTTTAGCCGTTTGGGGTTGGAACCCTTGGTCCTTGGGGACCTGGAGCACATGCCATTTATAAAGATCTTACCAAACTTCTTATAGAGTCGACAGGTGATCGGAATGCTGGCTTCTATTTCGGTCAACGAATTAGCAATGCCATTCAACGTGGCAATGCTGCCAGCATTCTGGGCACTCTGCCTTCTGGTGACGGCTTAGATTTTTAAGAAATAGATATAAGTGTATATACTAGTTGTAATTGTTTTATTCTGTTACTGTAATCTTCATAAATAAATAAAGGCACCGGCATGAAAAAGTAAATAAAATAAAAAAAAATTTAGGGCTTACGCACTATAATAACAAAAATCTTACAAAGTAGTTATGATTAGTGCAATTTTTTTTAACCAGTTTTTTATGATGTTGATAATTTTAGAATTGGTTTTGCCATTAGGTTTTTTATATTATAGAATTGCCTCTGTTGTTTTGTGATAAATCCAAAAAAAACTTAGCCAAATCTGGTTTCTTGACGTCAATTGACAGGATTCAACATATGTGAACTTTATCCTCCAGTTTTATTAGATTGTTATTAACAGTTTTTTGATAGAGAAAAAACTATGAAATATATAGGAATTTTTTATTTTTCAATTAACTATGACCTTATCAGCGCAGCGGGCGAAGGTCCGCTTACAACGCAGGAGGTTGCTATGTATTATTGAGTTAGATCCATTGAATTAACAAAACGAGAAGACAAGGTACCTTGTCACCGCGCAAGAGTCGCATCCATACAGTATTGTGCTGCTATAATTACATAAGTATACTTTTATAGTATAAGGGGCCTATGTTAATTCTCTATCACGAAATTGCTGGTTTCGTTTCGGCCCATTGCATTGGTGTACTCTAACACAGTGAACCACCAAATCTAATACACCGAATTAGATTATGTACCTAACAATTTCCACAAAATAAACAAACGCATCAAACGATTGCGTATTTTGAAAAAATAAAATACGCCTCTTGGTCCTTAGTTTGGGTTATGTACTCGAAAATTATAAATTAATAATTACTTTTGGCGCCTTCCGCTTCCGCGCTTACGGCCCTACCGGATAGAAAGGGAATTAAATACTTTTCGTAGTATGACAGTGATCCAATAGTTTTATACGGCGATTGTCGAATTTGTCTCGGACATTGCAAGGTTGCTTGCCTATCGATCTATGGGATACATTTCGGTGAATGCCAAGGGACTTCATAACTTAATCCCACCACCTTCCAGTTCAGGACAAGCAGACGTACCGCGCGTTACGGCCCTTGTCTTGTGGATATTTAGGTACCTAGGTAGATGGGCCTCTCCACACTCACGCGCGAATCTGATAAACTGGCAGACGCGACATTCGGACTCGCTGACCTTGTAGAGTTCATAATAAAACAGGCTTTACTCGTCATAAGGTCATTTCCTACTGGAGCCTGCCTTTGCCTAGAAATCGTCAAGCGCAAGTATGATTTTAAAAAGTCAATAAATAAAGTATAAAACAAGATATAAAAGGTAAAGTAAGATTTCAGTTAAGTATGAGAGATTCTGTGTTCATTCTAGAAGCTACTATTGAGGCACTGGGACATAATATCGACGAATTTCCAATTAGCAAATCATCCATCCAAAGAACAGATCACTAAAAACAACAGTTCTATAAAAACTACTTTCAAAATAAGTTGCCAGATGTTGCGACTGTTCACTGGGATGGAAAACTATTGCCAGCTTTGGATGCTCGAAAATCGAGAGAAGAACGTCTTGCTTGTAATTTCTTATGAAGATAAGGAGCAACTTATATCTGTGCGTGTGTGTGTTTCGAGAGTTCTACTGGAAGCGCGGGCTGTTTGGACCGCTATAGTAGACTGGGACCTCGAAGATAAAGTACAAATTCTTTGCTACGGCTGATACCACGGCTTCTAACACTGGTCGTCTCAACGGGGCTTGTGTACTTTTGGAGCCAGAGCTCAACAGAGAAGTTCATTTTTTGCTTGCCGCCATCACGTGTATGAATTTGAAACTCAGTATTTGAAGTAAAAATTTTCCAAGTGCCCAGTTATTTCCCCATTTAAAAAAATCTGAGACCACTGGAAAAATGCCGATAGGAAGTATACAAAAGGTCGTTAATATAGTATATAATATTACAATATGATTTAATATTTTTTTTTATAAAATTCTATGCTGTTTGTTTACCAAACCTGAATTAAGACTAAGTTACATAATATTTCCATAAAAATTCTTAATTCCGAACTTTGAGGTCAAGTCGGCACGTATCAATTAATTATTCGTTTATTATTTAGGCTTTTGAGGGTCAAATAGTGCAAAAACAGAGGGTATGCGTATCTGATGTCGCAAAAACAAATTGCATAAACCTTGTGACAAAAGATGGGGCGGGAAAAATAAAATTGGCCACATAAACAAATTGGTCAAATAAAAGAACACAACATCGGCATAAAAATTGCCAAATAATATTAATTTATAGTTATTAGTTTGGAAATTATCGTTAAAAATGTGTGAGCGATCGTGTAAACGAACACCGGGTTTCAATAAAAGGGACCAATCGTTGCATTAGTTCCATAAATTCATAACTAGATGTCGCTAGTAAAAGTGTACGTACTCTGAACGACCTCCATCGGTCGTGGAAGGGTTGGGCAATTTTATAGTTTAAATAATGTTAAACTTAGATTAATTTGTTCTTATGTATTTTATTATAAGTAAACCATGTGTTTGTATGAGAACAAAGTTATTTAAACCTAGTTTAAATGATTGCATAAATACTTTATTGACAAAGAATATTACATCAAATAATAAAAACAAATTAGAACTAGTATTTACAATTGAAACAATTAAGCTTACTGCAGACTGTTGCAAACAATCTACAGGTAGCTCAACTGATCCATATCAATACCAGTCGGAAGCGTCCCCAAGACGCGCTGGCTGCATAGTCCCGCTGTATGGCAATGAGAGCATAAAAAAAATGTGTGTCTTGGCAAGTCTAACATTAAAACAAATACGCTGGGTATAAACTAGCCAATACACAAGTTAAATAATGAAAGAACGTAACAAATTAAGATTACGAACTGCTATGAAACTTGGCACCTATCTATATGATCTCAGCTCTTTTATCGGTGAATCCACTATCTGAGCGAACTTGGCTATTTTTCCAATTTAGGTTTTTGATTAGGTTAGGTTTAACAGGGAGAACGATAACCAAACTACCCAAACTGGTTAAAACAACCAGTACGCAAGTAATTATTTATTTAAATAACTATTTTTTAATAAAATTATCGGAAATTCAAATAATAGAGAACTCAGACAAAGTGAGATGTCATACGACGGAATAAACTATAATTACCTAATTAATATTCACAGGCTATTAATAAATAGTTAACTAGAAAATTAACATGCAACCAGTTCTATCAATACAGGATCTAAACATGCTTTAATGAATAAAAAAGCTGCTCAAATCAAAGATTCATCGTTAGATATGCCCTGGCAACAAAAACTGCACTGCGAACTGCACTGTTAACAAAATGCCGACGCACGCACACAAATGAAGAGCCAAAATTAGTGTTAATGCCACCGTAAAACTAAACCGTACATACCCGGAAGGGTGAAAACGGAACCCGATTACTAAGCCTCCGCTGTCCGTCCGTCCGTCCATCCGTCCGTCTGTCACACACATCTGCACAATTGAAATTTTCAGAAAATGCGTAGTTCTCATGCCGCTATAACAAAAAACAATAAAAATAAAATAAATATCCAAATTAAAGGGGCCTTCCTTTAATTTGGATATTTATACAATTTATACAAAAAACGTGTTATTTTTTGCTATTTTTGCTCATCGTTTGTCAAGGCTGTATCTCTTGAACCACAATTGATAGAGGCACATTAAACTTATTATAGGTAAATTAAGTAACACTTCAGCTGTAATAACAACAAATACTAAAAATAGAATTAAGTTGAAAATTTAAAGGGATCTCTGAACAAGTGCAAATTGGATGTTCTTTGAAAAACTTGGTTGATTTTTACGGGACGGAACCCTTCGTGTGCGAGTCGAGTCGCATTGGCGGTTTATTTTATTTGACTTGTTCATATTCGATCATTTTAACCCCCGAGTCGAAAGGAAAACTTTGTTTTACAGGGTGGTTAAAATTAAATGACAACTACTATGACACTATTAGTGACAATTAGCAGCTTCGTCGGTTAATTTTGAAGTAAAGCGTCAAGAACGTCATTTTACCTTTTCAAAGTCATTTTACTGTTTTACCTTTCCATTTTTAAAGAGCACTTGCCTAATTCCTACAAATTGATCGAAGGATGCGCCTGTTAATTTTGTAAGAGCAGCCAAGATCAATCTTTTCAAAAGGCGTTCGGAAATCATTACCATTTTCCTTTTGGCCGCGTTCGCAACGCCATCTTTTAGTATCTTTCGGAACTGCATTAAATGCTGTGGTTGTTAACTGTTGTAGATAAGTTTAGAGGTCCCTGCTCATATTAAGTAGTGTTAAAGGTGGCTAATAGGTGGCGCTGGCGCCCTTATGTTTGACTAAAGTTAAACATAAGGGCGCCAGCGAAAGTAGAATGAAATCCGTTGAACTGTAAACAGTTCAACGGATTTAATTCTACTTTTCAGGCCCAGACTGAACTCAGAAGGCCTATTTTAAGTCTCCAAAATATGCAATCGATTGTTGATTTAGTTTTTTTATGCAAATTGGTAGGTACCTACTTACTCTAATTCGGTGTATTAAAGAACACCAGTTGGCAAAAACGAAACATGAAATTTCGTGTTGGAGAATTAAAATCTGTATGTAATATGATGCCTGTATGCTTTCTAAAACGAATTTTTCGGCACCTTGATTTTTTTCTAGTAAATGTCTTTTTTTTTTATTTGTCCTGTATTCTATGATCGAATCTTTAGGTACCACCCCTGAAAGATTGGTTTGGTCCTTACTTTTTGTATAATAGGTATTATGTATGCTATGGCTAGTCCTTTACAGATGCCATGCGCTTGTGAAGATTGTGTGCCCCAGATTGTACGCCCAGATTGCCCAGATTGTGTGCCTCATCATGAACCTAAGAAGACATTATTAAATCCTATCCTAACTTTATAAAACTTGACGACCTCAGTGACGCAGCGGGAGAAGGCCCACCTGCGACGCAGAAGGTGGATTTGATTCCCGACGCGGGACAAAGGTTAAGTACCTACGTATGATCAGCAGATTGTTCCGGGTCTGTGTTTTCTATGTAAATAGATATTACACCTAATATCTTTATAACAATTGTTATTATTTGTTATTTTATGTAACTATGCATAAAACAATCTCTTTTTACTGTCAGGTAGGAATCTAAATGATGCTGTGTCGATTGTCAAGTATCAATTTATATTTACTTATTATCTAATATAAACATAGTTAATATAAGCAAGCATCACCATCATCATCATCTTAAACAACTACATTAAGTTTTTCGGTTGTTAACTTATAGTTAGCAACCGAAAAGCCTACGCACTCTCCCAATCGGTAAACTACTTCGCGAATCGAGGCGCGTCACAGCTCAACAATAGTTACTACAGCCGCAGAGCCTTAATTTCCTTTATTTCCTATTTCGGTCTCCCCCCACAAGCTAAGAAAATGGCCGCCAGTGATCTGTCAGTGTAAGCGCGGCAAAGAACGCCGGCGCACGACAGCGTTCGATAATCATACGTTCGAAAATCGAAGTAGTTCGGACCAAGGAGTTCCTAGTGTTTGTTTTGAATCCCGAATTGATTTTGAATGTGACAAGTTTAGTGTGGTGATCTTATCGATGAATTTGGTGTCGATGATTTGCCAGTGTTGTTTTCATAGTTGAGTGCAGCAGCTGTCAAAACACAGACAATCAAGGTGAGCCGATTGATTTTACGAAACCTTTGTTTTTATGTTATGGCGGTTTCAATGTTGTCATCGATGTTTTTATTGTCTTTTGTTTTGCAATGAAGGTTATTAAAAGAACCTGTAGACAGTTAATCTATTGCAAAACTTACAAACATACGTGCAATCCTTTTACTTTTTCGTTTTAAGATAGGACATAAGCACCTAGATACTTTGTATCAAAGTAGACCTAGTCTAGATCTTCCTCCGCTCTTTAGAACCTTTCAATATTTACAACGTTTGTGCGAAACCTTTTTAAATAGAGTGCTTACCCGTTCGACCCAAGATTTTTCTACCCAATATTATTTTTACCCGTTCAACCCAAAACATATGCTCCGTTCCACCCAAAGCAAAAATCTGAGTCACAGTGTATTCTAAATAGTACAGACACCGTAATATTTATAGTAAGTAAACACATGTTACTTTCAATATTCACAAGCAATTTGGAAAAAAGGTAAAAAAATTAAACTTGACAAAAAGAAAACTGATCGCCATCATCTTGCTCTATGCAAGACGTTGCCGTTAGTCCCACAAGATGTATTAGACGATGCTTTTCTGTACATTATGGAAGACTGTGATAATTCTGGAAACATGGAAAAGTTCAACGACTATTATGTGAACACATGGATGGAAGGTGGAAGGTTACCACCAAGTCTATGGAATGTTTCGGGGCAAAGACACCGAACTACAAACTCTGTTGAGAGCTGGCATGCTTCAATAAACAGAAAAATTTCCAGAAAACCAGAAAACTTTTTAAAGTTTTTAAACATACTTCAATCCGATGCTCAGTATCAAATCGTACGGTACAGACAGTTTTGCCAAGGGCCATCGACGTCAAGACGCTCTGACGTTAAAGAAAAAGATGAGAGAATACGAAGTATTCTTAATGATTTGGCTACACGTAAAATTTCAGTGGGACATTGTGTAGAAAAGCTGACAACTTTTGTATCTTAAATGTGTTTTTTTATCTATGTGTGTTGAATAATTAAGATGATTTTTATTTATGTTAATCAAAAATATATTTCTACCTCTGATAAAAGTTACCATCGATAGACTTCATATAGTTTATTTTGTACCTATTGTTACGTATAATTAATAAATATTTTATTGAATCAAAAATGTGTACCTGTATCTGTGTGTTTTAAATATTTGATCTCGAAAAAATGTAATTTTGCATGACTGATATTATGTACTGATAGATAACTTAGAAAAGTAACTTTATATTTACCTACCAAACCTGAATCAGAACAGTGATGTGCTATTTTTATAATATAATTATTTGATTATGTTTGTTTTTTTATAGGTTGATTATTTTTATTGTTAGACTAGTAGACAAATATTTAAATGACTATTATCTGAACAAGACTGATTTTAATAATAATAATATTTATAATGAATTTCTGCATTTTTTGTCTAATGAAATGACCCTTCTTCTTTAGTGTTTCACTATGTCATTTATTTGAATTCATACAATAGAAATCAGGAATAAGTAGGTGTGGGTAGAACGGGTAACTTGAATCTAATGTTTTGGGTTGAACGGAGAAAAATACCTACTGGGTAGAAAAATCTTGGGTCGAACGTGTAAGCACTCTTAAATAGGTAGGTAAGTACCTACCCAATGTTATTTTATTGCTTCCGGCGTTAAAAATTTAATTCCTGACATAACTTTTTAAGACAAGTATTAGGTACCTTAGAGATTTTCTAGCCCTATGATTTATCTCCTTTTTTTCTTGCCAAATTTTTACAGAATATACAAAAAAAACTATGTTATTTCACATTGCAAATATTCACTGATATCTAAAGCAAACAATCGTTCATTCTGTCTTTTTTCCGAAAGATGCGCGAGAGCATACAAAACGATCGTTCTGAACTTTATGTCGCAGTAAATTGTTTCAAACAGTGTGTGGGTGTGTTTACGAGTAATAGAACATTGTAGTACTTTCAAAGGTGTTTTTAATGAAACACTCATTAATGCATTTGGGTCATGGATAGTTTTCAGTATGAAACAAAGTAAAGATGCCGCTGTTTTGAAACTAGTAATAAATTACGAACTGAGCTGTTTTGATAGACCGTTCTAATTTTACAGATATTCCAGGAAGTGAACCCAAATTAAATCTCTTGATTTTAGCCCAGCAGTAGATGCTGTAATGGTTTTACTGGAAGGACCCCAAGTTTCTGCGAATCAACCGATGATGATAGGTATTTAGGAGATTACTAAAACCTTTAACAGCAGCGTGTTAAAGCGTCAGAATAATGAATTATAGATCCGATTTTAGATCTATTAGTATTATAGATCCGAAAGTAATTCTGTCTCGCTGTCTGTAACCTTGTTACGCCTGAACGGCTGAACGGAACTCTATGAAATTTGGCAGGGAGGTAAGTAGATGGGTATCCCGGGACATAGGCTCTTTTTTGTCCCGGAAACACGTGCAAAGCCGTGGGTGGTGGTGGTAAGAAGCAATTAAAAAATACAAACGCGATAGAGCAGTTAAATTTTAAAATTAGGTACTGAAGCAATAAAAGAACGAAAAAAAACAAAATATTCAAATCAATGAAAAACTAACGGTCTTAGTTAAGTCATCCATCAGTAAAGGTATCTACTACTAACAGGTGCTTACCAGGTGGTGACCGTTCGGTAGTCGAACCGGCGACCCATGACCAACCACCGGTCACCGTTGTCTTACCGTTTTGTCTGATTTGCAGTTATTGTTTCAACATTGTTGTTTTTTAACAATCGTACTTTCCGTGGTATCTACTGCTGTATAACCATAGCTAAAAACAAGTAAAAGCAATTTGTAATAGTACTTTCATCCGTTTTATTCCGAATTCCATCGAAAGAGGTTTATTGAGCTGTAGGATAAAAGCTTTCCCTTATGTTAGTATTATTATATCGATAAACCAATCATAAATTCAAGCACATCACTATGCATTCCATCAATCAATATTCGCCATAATATTTACATTTGGAATCCGGCTAACCCAATTGATATAAATAAACATAACGATTATTAATTTTAATGTGAGCTAAACTCTGTGCTTACTATTGCACGGTGGCGTCTCCATCTCAACCTTCGGTTAACGAACAACCTTCAGATGTTCAACGATAATTTACACCGAAATAAATTGACCTACTACTAATGATGCAGTTGAAGCTTATGTAGTTTTAATCCTAATTTATAAAAGCAAAAATCATATATTGCAATAAACGAACCTTCTAGCAAATATTTGAAAAAGGAACTTAAGCCTGAAGAAATCTAAAACGAGTTCGAATAAAAAAAGATTTATACGCAAAATTAAAAAGTTCACCAGAGTAATTTACTTACATGAAACATCATGATCCTGTTGGTTTTTAAAATATTATTCAAAAGAACATAAATCTCACTTTGGCATTGGCATAAAGCACCACCCAAATTGTGCCACAAAAAACAAAGAGAAAACAAATGTCATGGCTACCACTCGTCCCAATAATCTGAATATCTTACATTACATTCTTAATTGATTATAAACTTCAGTACGATTCCATAAAGCTTATTTTTCTTTGTAATATCCAAGTCGCAGAGTAAGCCGAAAACCAGTAGGTTTTATAACAACATCTTATGGTCACGTATGAGCTCACATTATGTTGTGCAAGACTTTCGCTGTTACATCTTAGGGCAGGTACCGGTTTTACTGGACTTTTATAAGTTAGCCTACTGTCCAGATCTTTTAATAGCGTGAACAAGATTTTTTTCTGGATTTTTTTTACTTTTTATTAGTACAGAAGGAAAACATTTCGTATTGAATTAAATTTATGGCGTTTGCTAATAAAGAAAAATACCTCTATTTACATTTTAATAGATGGCGGGGTCCAAGATTGACAGACCCACGCCAAAGCGCCCTTTTTTCAGTCTGTTCGAACTATTTGTTTGATTTTTCTGTTGAATTAAGTTTTTATTACAGAAAACAACTTTTATTTGATCGAAACGCCTTTTCCTGAACGCCTCATCTATGTCCCACAGCTATGGGACATGGAGGAAATATTTAAAAGTATTTCAGATAGAGATATAAATTGATACAATACAATTAATCACACAGCTATAGTAGATAATTTTACTAGAGACAAAACCATCCCATTATGAACAACGTTATACTCCCGAGCGCAGCGAGGTAGGATGACAAGTCCGAGTTATAATGGTTGTGACCCGAGTTATACACTCTTATTTTCACTTCGATTGCGAGAAAATAACCAATCAAAACTTACCCTAAGGAAAATAATACACACGTTTTTCACTTCTCTACTTCACGAATTTGACGTAAGACTTTAAATATAATTTTCACTTGACTTCGACCGCAACAGATTCATATTAATTAATTTTTTGCTCTTCTGTTCCATTTCATTGTGCTAATTTTCGTTTGATGACATTCTCAATTAATTTAAATACCCAAGCTACGTTGACTTTCCATTCAATATGTACTAGTAAACAACAAGAGATTTCGCGGTAATACCAACTCTTTTTAACTTTTTTTAATGGGTTTGTTAAGCGCAAGCTTAGCTTTTAGTTCCATTTTCAAAATAAGTTCAAATAAAATTTATTTTCTTTGTTGATGGAACACCAAAAAGTCGAGTCTTTATGTAAGAGCACGAATGTCTTGTACGATGATTTCAGACAAAAATTAAAAATAAAAATCCTTTTTAGCAATAGGGCGAATTTACTCCCGTTAAGCTAATAACGCTATAATGACTTACTTTTTGAGAAAAGAAAGTGTTTTTTTTTATCTATTGTACTTAGAATACACCCAAACTCAAAACAAATTTCTGCAGATCGTACAATACAACTATGCTCCATAGTTTGTGATAACCGGTCTAGACAATGAAGAACGGATAAAAATCGCACTATTTCTAAGCATGTGTGAAAATAAACAGTATCTTTGTTGCATTCTTGTTGCGTTCCCATTGAGTGGCTTACCAATGAAGTTTGTATACGTTTTTAGGGTTCCAAACACGTAAGGTGCCAACGGGACATAAGAAAAGATTCTTACCTACCTACTAAGAAAAAAACTGTCTTAGAAGAAGAAGGCTAGAAAGATATACAAGGCTAAGATATACGAGGTGTGGCCAAAAAATGCGAAAAATACGTCTTATTTTCTTTTTATATGCGTGAAAGCACTGAAGTTATATGCTTGTTAATCAAAATGTTTTCATTAAATTATACCTCTACTGTGACAACAGCGCGTTTTCCTCCATGTGTAAGACAATGAGTAAGTAATTATTATAGCTGCTCAACTATACCTATATTTGAAATCGCGGTCTCGATTTTGTACGCATCCTGACTAGGCCTTAAAATGATGACCTGAAACTCTTCAAAATCTATATTACTTATATATATACATATATATTATTATACTTACTATATTACTAGCACGGAGGGAAGTCATTCGACCACGGGTAACAACACCTAGGGATAATAGATATAGAGAATATCAGGTAATTACAAAAACTTAAATAATCTTACTATAAATGTAACCTTACTTTAAATAGTGCCATTTTATATTTTAATTAAAATTTACTTTACTCTATACACTAGCCATACTCAATGTACAACTTCATACCACTCTGTTGCCGCATCTTTTTATACGGAATTTAGATACTCGTACATTAATACTGCTTATATCTGAAACTCGAGTTTAAGTTTTCGTGTCGTTCTTTGTTTACAAACATTCCACATAGAGTTTGACTAGTGTATAGGTAGCTAGAGTCTTCAAGACCTTCGCCTATCAATGAGGAAAAAACTTCAAAGGAAGATTTAAATTCAAAGAAGTGTTAATCCGACAATTAAGCTCAAACTGCTCTGAAGCAATTATACGAATACCGATTTATTTATTCCTATTTATTTGGTACAGTTACAGTATTTAATAAACAGCTAGTTCACATAAATACCTACGCTAAGGTGGTAAGCAATTGATGCAGATATTTTTTACTAGGTGCTTATCACTTCGGGCTAAGAAATTGCTTGTTAAAGAGCAAGAAATACTTCGCAGGACAAGAAAAATGCGCTAGAATAGAAATTGGCAGCCGAATTTTTCCTTTCATTCAAAATGTTAATTAAATACATGACAACAAATTTCTTACAAATAATATAAAGGCGAATGTTTGTGGCGTGTTGTTGTGAAGATATTTGTGCGTAGAAAACGACAAAACTACTGATGGATAGAGCTAAAATTTCACACATAAAGTTTTGGACCTGGGACAAAATATAGGCCAGTTTTTATTTAAAAAAAGCGTAGTTTTCTTTATAAATACGTTCAAAAATGCAGCTGCAAGGAAATAATTCTTTAATTCCCCGTAAGTCTTTCCTTCCGTCTTTACTTCCACTTTCTTTTTTTTCTTTTTTTTACCCAATAAGTACGATCTAGCTGTTATCCTATCGACTGCAACAATCGATAAAATAAGTGTTCAATTGATAACTGTAAATCTACCGCAAGCGATCACACTTTAATAAATATCATTATTTTTTGTAACTTCGTTAAATGCTGTTTTTTACTCTTGTTACAACTTTTTGCTATGTTCATTAGTGTTTTCACAAAATAATGATTCATGAACCTAAGGTTTCTCCTTCCTTGGCTTCTTAGTTGTTCTTTAAGTTTTTAAACTTGTTTGGACCTAAATTGATTTTATTATGATGTCTGAAATAAATTAAATTTTTATTAATATTTGTATTTTTATTCTATGTTTTTGTTAAAGACAATATTTAGACTAAAATAATGCTGGACACAGCATTATAATAATAGTAGGTAGCCCAAAAGTAAGCCAAACTGGTTCAGTTGAGCTATCTGTAGATTGTTTGCAACAGTCTGCAGTTAGCTTAATTGTTTCAATTGTAAATACTAGTTCTAATTTGTTTTTATTATTTGATTGTAATTTTCTTTGTTAATAAAAGCCAAACTTAGGTAGGTTATGTAATCCCTTACATAACCTACTGATGTGTCGTTATTTAATCCTACAGAGAAAACACCCGATACAAATATATTTGTCCCGCGGAAATCGATCCCGCTAATTTCAACCAACGCAACGGTCGATTTATATCTGCCAATAAAAACTCACTCGCAGTGACTTCAGCTATTTTGTGATCATAGTGCGTGCAACTCTGCCGAAATATTAAAAAACGCAAAAGAACACAAATTATGGTAAATATCACTTTGTTAATGACTTTCATGTTAATGATGACAGCTCTAAAATAATGATCGATTTATTTTTTAGCACCTATATATTGCAAGTGAGGGCAATATACAAATAAGTAGGTAGGTACTTCATTTGCAAACACAAAATTCTTGTAGATCTAAGAATAACATTACATAATTTTATTATTTTGTAATAACTAATAACCGACTTCGAATCCCTTAGGATTCGAAGTACTACAAAACCAGACTAAAAACAAACCACTAAACAAACCAGTTTAAAACTAAGGTTTTAAACTGGTTTTTTAGTTTTGCGGGATAAATACAAACCCTCAGGAATATTTTTTTATATGATCACTTATAAATTATCTATACAACTGTAAAAGAATCATCTAAATCGGTCCATAAAAGAAGGAAAAATCGACGAAAACTCTCAAAAAAAACTTAAAGCCGAATATAGAACCTCCTCCTTTTTTCGAAGTCGGTTTAAAAGAGCTTCAAAGTTCTAAATATCAAGGTTTGAAGTAGGAACTAGATCATAATAATTAAACTCAAGGTTAATGTTAACGGTTATAAACTCGGTTAAATATTGTTTGACACGTATTACGTGTAACGGCACGTATGGTTTCCCACGACAATTAGTTTAGGCTGTTTTTAAACGGGGATAGCAAACCTATAGATTTTAATCAGTAAAAGTAGTTATTGCTAAATGTTATGCGATTGATACTTGCTTCATTTGTTTTAAAGTTATAATGTATTGTAGTTTATATACATATAAAATATCAATATACAATTAGAGGTAAGGGTCGCAATATTCAGACGAAACAGTCGAGCTATCTGCAGACTGTTGCAAGCAATCTAGGGGTAGCTCAATTGATCCATATCAATACCAATTGGAAGCAACCCCAAGACGCATGCCCCGCTGGATGCCAATGCTGATGCACTGCGCCACCACTCACCAGCTCCAAACTCCGAACGAACCATTGATTTTTTTTTGACAATTTTTTTTTGACTAAAATATCGCTTTTGTGTATGTGTATACAACTATGGTCCAATTTTACCGTTGCAACTGAACGCGTTCACGTTGCAATCGAACGCGTTCAATAAAAGATAAACTATCTTTAAGTTCAGCGCATTTTACTGTTGATCCGGTTCAAGCGCTACACCGAGTTCAAGAGCAGTCTTGTCATACAATAGGTATTAAGAATTTGACTCTATCAAGCTGAACTTGGTTTTGTTGTGGCAGTAACCGGTGAAATTGGAATATGTCTACATCTCTGTTATATTGATTACTAGTGCAGCTAGCCCCGCGGCTTCGCACGCTTTTTTCCAGAAGAAAAAGTTGCCTATGTCCGGCCCCAGGATACCATCTACCTCGCTGCCAAATTTCACCGAGATCCGCTCAGCCGTTCTTAAGTTATAAATAGTGTAACTCACACGACTTTCTTTTAATATATATAGACTAGCTGCAGCCCGCGGCTTCGCACACTTTTTTTCGGAATAAAAGGTAGCCTATGCCCCGAGATACCATCTACCTCGCTGCCAAATATCACCGAGATCCGTTCAGCCGTTCTTGAGTTATAAACAGTGTAACTAACACGACTTTCTTTTATATATATACCTCGAGGTAGATGTCAACTGTACGTTTGATATAGAAGAGCGAGATCCTCTAACACAAGTTTTTACTTAAATGAGGGGCTTATACTCAACTATCAAATAACTTATTGTAAACGTGTTACAGAAATAAATATTATTATTATATGTATCGTCAGAATTTATTTGTGAGTTTAGTTTAGTTTACCATTAGAAGCACAAACATGAGTAAAAACGTTACCAACAGCGATAAATGTTTAATGATGGAGTAATAAAATTTTACAACTACTTTTATGTTTTCGGAAGCTGGTACAATTCAAAGTTAGTGTTGCTTTCCGTTATAGATCGGAATATTCGAGTCATCTCATAAAAAAATTAAACCTTCAACAAGACTTATTTATCGGTTCTTGTAACATAAAGCTGGGAACAAATTATCTAACGCGTCCGTAAGCCGCGGCTGACGGACGCGGCTTAACAATGTGCACGCTTGAGGACGACGGGTCTTCGAACGTCTGTCCAGTCATTTCAGAAAGAATTGTTAGCTGGAAAACATGTCCAGCAGCGACAGTGAGGACTATTATTTATCGGTAGCTGCGCTCTGTGTTGTCCGCCAAAAAAAAAGAATTTTAAGAATTTTAAAAGATTTTTATAATGCTGAAGTTTCTGATTATAAAGACACTCGTGGGCACGAACGCACTCTATCAATTTTTCTTCCATCGCGCTTGACGTGTCACCGCGAGCACGCTTGGTAAGCCTAAAACCCAAAACGTCCACGGACGCGTCCCCGCGCCCCGTTCATACCGTCTGCGGACGCAAAAACATCCAGCCAGCCAGATCCTGTTCGGACGTCCGTACGCTCAAGGTCGCGTCCGCGATTTATGACAGACAATGTGCACAGTTTAGTGTATTTTGTATTAATCAGATAGAAACAAGCCGCGTCCGTCAGCCGCGGCTTACGGACGCGTCCGTCAGCCGCGGCTTACGGACGCGTCAGATAATTTGTTCCCAGCTTAAAGATGGCCACCCGTCACCATTGACGATCTCTGCGGCGCAGCGAGCGAAGGTCCGACTGCGACGCAAGAGGTTGAGGTTGGTTGACGTTGTTGGGACGTTCGTTTCCCGCCTCGGGCAAATATTTGTACGATCTGTAGACATCCTCCCATGATTTTGAAGTCATATCCCGCCGTCACATTCGCACAACGAACAGGAAACTTTATAAAATCTGTCTTTACAATAATTTATCTAAAAACAATTACGAACAAAAGTGTAACTACCTCTAATATATTGGCCTACCACATTAAACTATATATTGTCTACTAAAGAAATTCTACATTGAACTATTTTACTTTCATTTTAATATAATATACTTACGTTAAATTCAATAATAAAAACAAATTAGAACTAGTATTTACAATTGAAACAATTAAGCTAACTGCAGACTATTGCACAATCTACAGGTAACTCAACTGGTCCATATCAATACCTGATAGATAAAATAGAAAACCCCTAGAACACCTGGAACAAATGTAAAGCTAAAAAAAGTATTTAAGTCTGTCCGTCTGTTTGTGTCGTGTGTTGTACTGTCCTTAGCTTCATTTGCTCTAGTTTAAGAATCTATTGTTACGTAAACAAAAGCTTTTTGTTTATTTATTTAGATGACGATGAACGAAGTCGCCATTTTGTAAAACAAGACATTTAAAAATTAAAATAGTTCCAAAATCGTGTAAAACCATAAACCAAGCCAAGCTGGTTGAGCAGTTGGTCAATGTTACATGATCGATGCAAATAATTTCCAATTTTAGCGGCGTGACATCATACCCACTGGCAAACTGGTTGTTTGGTTGATAGTGGGTTGCATCTCATTTTGCATGAACCAGTCCGCCCTGTTTGGTAAAATTTACCATTTAGATAAAGAGAACCGGTAAAAGAACTTGATAAGGCCTGGATGTGTTATAAAGATAATTATCTGTGAAGAGACCGAAAATGGAAGTACGGGGTGGTAGTATGGAATCCCCGGCCGCCAAATGACTACAATCCTTAAAAAAAGTCAAACTAAATCAATGATCGACGAATATGATCATTTGAAGTTTTGTTTCCCACGAGTGGGTATACTCGTACTTAATTCGTTACTTCTAAAGTTTTAGTCCCGTTGGTACACAAATTATTTTATTTTATTCTTAGAAACGTTACTTATCTATCGTTTGTCATATCAGCAATAAATGTGAAATAAAAAAGAAAAAGATCATCAAAAATTGTGAAGAACTTTTGTTTTTATTGTTGTATATCAAGGCTCACTTTAAAATGGAAACTGTTAACCCATGCATTTTTGTACAGAAATAAACGAAGGAGTTTTTTTTACACAATAAAAGAGAATAATGAACGATAATTTAAGACTTGCAATTATGGCTTGACTTGCTATTATTATATCCCTAAGGATATCTTATACATTTTGAGATAAACATACGCAAGAACCCTATGCACCGCATATGAGATTAAATTACATAAATAGGTAATATAATAAAAATATTTAAATTAAATAACTCTAGACGTAAGACCGCTGTATTTTGTTATTCATGTTATGGGATTTTTCTGTTATTAAATAAATAAATAAATACAAAGCTTTTTACGTAGGTTTGCTCTTTAACTATGCGTTTTCGGAAAATGCTGATTGTCCGCATTTTCCGAAAACGCTGTAAGCATGTTAATTGTCATCATATTTCCAAGAACCCTGTATCTCTGATGTAGATATAGAGACAGGATATGTGTCTGTATTATGTATGTATGTACAATGACCCTTTATACATAAGTATATCTGCTTTACACTTGATGTAAACAAGAATTGGACAAAAGCCAGTCCTCTTTGTACTGAAGATGACGTCAGTTGCCTTAGAAAACATGAATGAACGTCAGTGTTACCTTCGCCTGTAATAATATAATAATCTGGAAGAAAAAAAAAATAAACAAACGAGTTTTCTACTAGAAACTGAAAGGATACACATACATTATACTGTAGCTCAGCCACCCACAGTGTATCTTGCCTCCGACACAAGACTTCTCCTGGCATCTCGGTTCTGAGCTGTCTCGCCAGCTATGTATGGGCGTCGAGTTTGCGGAGATCGGCTTCAACCTCGTCGATCCAGAGATACCTAGGGCGGCTAACTGATCTACGACCCGATGGTTGATCCTACTCCATTCTCTTTATGTGCCCTAGCCAGCGGAGGCGCGCATACACAAACACTTAAATATACAATACATAACACATAGAAGCAAATATTGAAATCGTTAGATAAGTCCTTATCGTAGTGAGACCACGCCGCCGTTTGTTGCCACGCGAAATGAGATAGCTCGCTCATTTGGAATCAGAGTACATCTAAACACAGCGTTAGCCGGGCGTGTTGCAACTTTGCCGAATTTTGTAGAAAAGTGTCACAAAATGACATCGTGTGCATTTCGCAACAATTAATAAAAAATACAAATAAAGCCAAAAGTGTAACATTTCGCTCGCAAGTATTGTAATTTAATTAAATAGCTATTATTTTTCCTTATTGATGTTCCGATGGTAAGGTTTATTGGCAAAACACTATTTTTGACTGCTCATTAGTGTGCGTGCATCGGCATTCTAAGACAATGCCACAGTTTTTATATGTAACGATTTAAATCTTTGCATAGAAATAAATAAATATGTATGTAGGTAGAAGCCTAACCAGTTCGATAACTTGGTATTCTTACTACGATGAAATTTCTGGGAGCGCGTTGATGTCTTTTGTATGTAACAGTAGATTGATCATTGCCTGTGTTTCCAGCTTACATAAATTTGTAAAAGGTGCCATAAAGGTGGTTAATATTTAGATGAATTTTATATTGACTGCACCAACTGACAGACAGCAGCAGCGCAGACCACTCGTTTGAAGCTTGTGGAAAGCCATTTTGCCATTTTGTCACTGTAAAAATTTTACAGTGACAAAATGATAACGAGATAACGAGTTTAAGCCCATATTTGAATGCACGTTTTTGTGCTCATGAAATAACGATGATGGAAATTCTGGACTTTTAGAACTTAATTTCCATTTTTCCCCTTAAGGAGGATTTATCAAAGGGGAAAACTGGAATAAGCCACGTTAACGACTATCTTAACAATTATACGAAATACGAGTCCATACGGTATTTTAATTACTCGACTGCGCCATAAAGTTAATGTGTTCCTCTGCACGTAGTTGTTATTACTGGGTTTATGGTTTAGATGGATTTTATATCTGCATTGGCTGTCTGAAAAACTTATGTTTTTGACGACCTCAGCGGCGCAGCGGGCGATGGTCCGCGAGCGACGCAGGAGGTTGTGGGTTCGATTCCCACCGCAGGACAAATGTTTGTAAGATCTGCAGATATTTATTGTGTGAATTGTCCAGCATTATTTATTTATTGTGTTATAGAAATTTGTTGTGAAACGTTGTCTTCCTACTGCGTGTAAACTTCGTATTAAACTGCAAAAATTCTCAGTTAATAAATTCAAACAAATTGTCAAAACCTTCCTGTGCAAAAAGGTTTACAATTCAGATTATCTAGAGGATAAAAAAGCTCGGGACGGGTTTTGCTCCAACTCGAATAATAACAACTAACAGGCTAAAGGTTTCTTCGTCGCTTCTTTCTACTGCCGAAGCGATAGAAATCAAAACTATATATTATATAACTATATACTTTATTTCCCTGTCACTGTGAGTAAGTATGACCTTTTCTAAGTGTACATTTATTCTATTAATGGAAAAATAGAGTTTTTTTATTTCATTTGATTTAATTGAAAACAAATCGATAACATTTTTCTTAGACAAATATCAATGCATAATTTACGAATTAAAAAGAGTTTTACATAATGAACAATTTGTAGAAACCATAGTATTATTAAACCTGTGTAGAAGTAAGATAATTTAACACTTGCCAGTTAAACCACGATAACGAACCTTAAGACCCTAGCTCGCGTTTAAAAAAGTTTCGTGAAAGCGGGCTTAAAACAATGTATGTTTATAATTTCGAGTTTAACGTTAAATTATTGTGAGATCACAAAGCATGTGATCCGTAGGTGGGTTGGACATCTGTTCAGAAATATTAAGGATCGTAATAAACATTAAAGTTATTTCTGCTTTTATTGTTCGTTAGTTTATGTGGTAAACGAGAATTTTCCACGTTCAATTACCCTGTGGATCTTTGTGAGCCGCCATTTATAATGAAGTTGAGTTCTTTTCTCAACTTCATTATACTCTCGCCGGGTATAATGAAGTCGAGTTCTTTTCACAGAAATCTGAATAATAGTGCCTTATTATTCAGATTTGTGTGGTTCTTTCTATTCTGGGTACTTTTGATATTTAAAAAAATTTTGAGAGATTTTTCTCGATCAGAATCCATTACAATTCTATACCCAATTTGTTCTACATCTATATATATCTATATATATAAAAGAAAGTCGTGTTAGTTACACTATTTATAACTCAAGAACAGCTGAACGGATCTCGGTGAAATTTGGCAGCGAGGTAGATGGTATCCCGGGGCCGGACATAGGCTACCTTTTATTCCGGAAAAAAGCGCGCGAAGCCGCGGGCTGCAGCTAGTTTTAAATAAAATGAACAAAATTATCATCATCGTCATCATTAGTATATCTGCAGGATACATTTTACAGGTGTAAGATTACGTTTCAAGCCAGATATTTTTTTATCAAGGGATATCCACCAGGGGTGGGCAGCAGCGCCCCCTGCAAAACAATTCTACCACTTTTTCCCATAATTTATTGAACCTTTTGTATTAAGATTTTTATAGGTATACTTCTAGGTTAGCTCCTAAGTTAGTTCCGTATTGTATTGTAATTATTGTATGTATATGTATTTTAAGAATAATTTTCTTCTACTGTTTGTGCTCTACTAACTCTTATTTATACTTATATCTTTTTCTCCATTCCTAGGTTGCCTGGGAGAAATCGCTCTCAGCGATAAGGCCGCCTATTGTACTGATTATGTGTTAAATGCAGATATAAGGTTTTTATTGTTATTTAAGACCAATAAACTGTTCATTCATTCATTCATTTATAATATCCTAAGTTTCCTCCGTTACAAAAGCATACCGTGGCATAATTTACGAGTCACACATCGCTGACAATAATTATCGAATGATTATTGACAGTACTGTCACATTGTTTACGGAAGTGTTAACTTGGTATTGATCTAGCTGCTGCCCACGACTTTGCTTGTTTTGTAGATTGAGAATAAAATATTGTTTTATTACGACCATATCATTGGCACTTTGGCAGGCCTTATACTACGCAATTGCTTGCAATTATAATAAGGCTGGTGTGTCACATGGCTTGGCAAAGACCTTCTGCTGGCCCCCCACGTCTCTCGGTCCTGAGCCAGCTGGACCCAACCTTTGTCATAGATTTCCAATTCATCCCGTCATCGCTTCCTCGGTCTCTCGTGACGCCTTACGCTGCTGGGGCTCCACTGGGTGGCTATCTTTGCCAACAGGTCTTCAGGCATGCGGCAGACATGACCAGGCCAAGACGACATAATATGATGCACCTGTGTGTGCGCAAACACAGGTGCTTAACCCTTTACCCTCATAATCTGATGGGATGGCAGACCGACCGGGGGTAGGTCAGGCGCAGGAACAACACGAGGGTGATATACCGCTACAATAATGTCAGTATCAATGTATTAAAATTTGAAAGAAGCTCATGTCAATGGAGAACCATGGAGGACACCTAAAACTCAGTCAATCATGGAAAAGCTCCCACCAAAGCGATCATGTGTAATAGTAGATTGTGTCACAAGGGAACCAAATTAATGTATACAGGGTGAGAGCGTTTTTTTAAATCCAGAACGAAGCGAAGGATTCTACCTATAGTAGAGGGATTCAAAGTACGTCGCTCGAGGTTAAATATTTTTTATACCGTGTGGCACATTCTGCTTTTCATTCTAAACTATAAGAAAAATTCACCATACGGGAAAAATAAATAAGAGATGCCATAAGTAGTGACGAATATTTATATTTAGGTACATAACCAAATTACAAGTTTATTTCTTGTGTTAATATTTCACTTTCACTGCTAGTACTCATCACATTCAATTTGTGTGAATCAAATTAAAATTGTGTGTAATGTTTTGATAAAAAGTAATAAAAAACAAATAAAAAGTTCCAGCTTATTCTTTTTTTTATTGGGTAGCCAGTGCCGCGGCGGCACGCGCGCTTTTTTATTACCCGCCAGGACTTTATTAAAGCGAATTTCGTTCAAGCTTTTTAGTTAAATAGTGTTCCAAATTCAATAGTCATTTCGTCACTGACTGTTATTAAGTGCGCTGGAATGACCCACTTTGTTCGCACTTTTCGAGGATTCCTACCTCTTTTCGAATAGGTAGGATGAAAATGTTAATTCTATTCTATCATTTTAATACGCTGCAGCTATGGATGACTTCGCAAGCAGAGCATGATTGGCCAACACACCCGGCCCTTGTACGGCCATCATTGTCACAGCGATCTTGACACCATGATTTACTATCTGCATCTTACGTCAGATGGAGCCTCCATTTGTGGACGAGACTTCATAAAGTAAACCTACAGTGCGCGGCGTGAGTGAGCACTTTTAACAAATATCTGCCTTGACAGATGCATTATCTAGAGTCAATAGAACCGAGTTTAATCGTCACTTGACGCGTTGGTTTATTCCAATAATCTTTTTTGCATTTTTCCCCTGCGAAGGGGATTTCTGAACTTTTTGTCCAGAAATCCCTGCCGGCTCAGAGAGGAGAGGAACAGGGGATTTGACGGATCATCGGATCAATCCGTGTCGAAGTAATGGAGTCTCACCAAAGTCGGCGACACAGCCCGGTGGGTTGATGCCACATTTCAGTGTATTAATATTGTAGGCAGCCGACAGTTTTTGGTCAACTTATCGGGGGCCCGCCGACTTTGGTGTTTAAGCTCCTTATCATTACGAAATTCTCAAAATAGTAAAATTCTAGAATCTTCAACATTTTGCTACGAATTTCCGCAAAGTAACGCATGAATCTATTATTATTTATCTTAGATTGGAATCAGTATCTTTAAGATTACAATCAAATAATAGAAACAAATGAGAACTAGTATTTACAATTGAGCTAACTGCAGACGGTTGCAAACAATCTACAGGAAGCTCACTGATCCATATCAATACCAGTCCGCTGTATGGCAATGTTAATGCGCAGCGCCAGATATTTACCAGCTCTCGGGTCACGCGTCGCTTCGAGCAGACGCTTAGATAACTTTTTTAAAACCCGGTGAGCCTCGCTACCCCTCGGACCTAGGGTCTCGACTCAAGGGGAGCAAATTTGTAGGCAATATCAGTTGTTTTTCGATCTGGTTAGTATAAATCTACCACACATTGTAACTACCTTGGTAACAAACTACGGCCTACAGTAAATATTAAGACGTAGGTAGGAGCTCACCCACACCTTCAGCCTTGTGATCGGAATACCAATGTAACCTGTCGTGGTTTAGCAAATAAATGTTGTACAATATGTGACGTACATGTTCAGATATTTAAATTAATATAAATTCTGTCACAATGACCTTTTAAGCATACGTTTCGCGTCAAAACAACAATTTCTTATTACTAAAATAAGTTTTATGTTCACCGTTCGTGGTAACGATGATATATCTGAAAACTTTTCGCTATTATGTACCTAGTACTATCGATTTAAAAAAATATTTAGATGATGGTTACTATCCGAATTTAGCATTTTCGTCCCACCAAAAACCATGACTTTTCTCATTCTACAAAAACTACAAATTACACATTCTACAAACAAACAAACACAAATGACTTTTGTAAAGTTGAGCTAGGTTGAGGTAAGACCCCTTGTAAAACTTAGCTAGCTCTCTATATCGTGTCTAGATTATGTACGTAGTACTTCGTTAGTATTCTTATAATATTCTCTGGTAGTACGTTCTGCTACCAGTCTATTACCAAAGTCTCTAACATCTTCAATCTCAAGTCAAAAATAGTCAAAAAACTCTTTATTTCCATAAATACAATAAATGTACACTTAGAAAAGATCAAATTCTTAATAATTAAACGCTGACACGGAAATAAAGTGATATTTTTTATTTCAGTCGCTTCGGCTTGTAGACTAAAGTAAAGAAGCGACGAAGAAACCTTTAGCCTGTTAGTTAGTTGTTATTTTTCGGGTTGGAGCAAATCCCGTCCCAAGCTTTTTTATCCTCTAGATAATCTGATATTTTATAGTAGGCCTTTTTACACAAGAAGGTTTTGACAATTTGTTTTAATTAATTTACTGATAATTTTTGCAACTCACTAGGAGTTTTGTTGTAGAAGTGTATACATTGCCATTTAAAAGATACATTAATTTTGTGTAGTCTAGTTGTGGACACAGCGAGTTTATGTTTTCAAGTAGAGATATAGAAAGAAAGAATAAAAACAATTAATTATACATATAAATATTACATTACGCAGGCTTGCTCAGTCATCGATCTATGCTTGAGTGACGTTTATGCCATAGAAAAGCTTTACTCAAGCATAGATCGATGACTGAGCAAGCTTTTATAATACGGGCCTTTGACTTCGGTGATTTCCCTTTGGACTTGGTCTATAGATTGTCAACACAGTTTCTTCACAGTCTCTACACCCATGCCTCTAACTAACCCTTCAGTCCACTAATGAAGGCCCTTTGACGTGTCCAAAAGCACCTAATTGATCTGATTGACATAACCGGTCGGTGACATTACCAGGTGACCTCCAGGACTGGCGGACTGGTTTGAGGATTCCGATGGTTCAAGTGTTGGGATGAAGCGATTTATACAGTTTGAGATTTAGGTGGCTAGTCTAAAACTTGCCTATGGTGCATGGTGATCGTACTTTATTCAGAACAATTTCAATGACAAAATTAGATGTACATGTTAGGTATATTTACGCAAAATTTTAAAGATATCAAACCATATCACTGATTTGGTGATGTTACTTCTACATAAACTAAAGGTAGTTTAGATGTATAGTTCACCCTTCAGCGTAGTGAAATTATTATCCTGTAAAAGTAACATTGCAAAACCAGAAACTACATTTTCTGCTTTATAATTTTGTATTTTGATTTAATTTCAGGTAATAACAGCAATCCTTCAAAATTGGCACACAAGTAAGCAGATTTTAGTAAACGATGAGAGGCGATTACGCCATACACGTCGGTTTGCTATATAGTAAGCTCGGGTATTTCTTTTCCGGACTCCCAAGAGCAAGCATTTGACCTCTTTTCAATTTTAACTTCAATTCTGACACCTTAAAAGTATCAATGTACAAATCATATCAATGTAGCAAAACTTTCAAACTGCTAGAGTTTTTAACTTGGACCACAAACCACTTACGTTTTTCACGCGAGAGTGAAAGATCCATTAAGCGGACAACATTTAAAGCAACGTATAAAGGGTAAGATCCTCCGTCTAGATTAATATGACCTTTACAGGCCTGCCCTTAAGAAAATGTCAGATTACTGGACATCAAACATTTTGCAACTCTTTTTGTTGTAAGTTTTAATCGATTTTGCAATTCTTTGTTTATGGGAATGAATATGGATTTTTTTTAAACACTGTGATTACAGTTAAAAAAATAATTTATTTCTCTTTAGAGTCTCCTAACAAGTCAATACATTTAGTCCATCTTTTTTCTAAGCCCAGAATTCCTTTAGAAAACTAATCTCGTGACCCTCAAGAAACCCCTCAACAGCGGCCATCACTTCGCTATCTTCTCCAAATTTCTTGTCTCGGAGGTGTTTATTGAGCCGAGGAAAAAGATAGAAGTCACTGGGAGCTAGATCTGGCGAACAGGGTAGTTGTTCGAGCAGTTGAAATCCCGATTCTTGAATGGCAGCCATCGTAACCGCGGCTTTGTGAGCCGGTGCGTTGTCTTGGTGAAACAGCACTCCAGCTAACAGTTGGCCGCGCCTTTTTCCTTAATGGCCTTCCGCAATCTTCTTATTTGGTTTGCGTAATAAGAGCCCGAAATAGTGGCTCCCTTTTCTAAATATTCCACCATAATTATTCTTTTAGCGTTCCAAAAAACGGACGCCATAACCTTTCCCGCCGAACTTGACACTTTAAATTCCTTCGGCGTCGGTGAGGAGGCTCGCTTCCAGGTTATTGATTGTTGTTTAGTTTCAGGATCAAAATGGTGAACCCAGGTTTCATCCATGGTCACGAAACGTGACAAAATTTTTTCCAGAGCTGCTTGGAACTTTTCGAGATTCACCCTCGAAATGTCGACTCGATTTTTCTTTTGCTCGTCGGTTAACATTCTCGGTACCCAACGCGCGGAGACCTTTTTCATATGCAATTCGTTTGTAAGGATTCTTTGAACACTGCCATTTGATATCTCAGGGACCTCAACTATATGCTTGATGGTCACTCTTGGATCTATCAACACGACATCTTCGACTTTTTTCACGTTATCTTCAGTGAGGGATGTGGATGGGCGGGCGTCCTTCGCGATGTTCATCTTCCGTGGATGTTCTGCCCAGTTTAATCTCCTTGGCCCAGCGTGCAGCTGTGGAATATGGAGGAGGAGAGTCCCTAAATGTTTCCATCGTGTCGGTGTGTATGTCTTTGGTAGACATTTTTTTCAAACAGAGTTACTTGACAGCTCTTATTTCGTTTTTCTCCATTTTTATGTTATCTCTTCGACGGTTCATATTCAAATGAACCTCCCAGGAATCGAGGCCTATTTATATGATTTTTTAATCCTAACATAGTGGGTATATGAGCAAGCAAAAAAATATTTTTATTTAGTTTTTATGTGCACTGGAAATAACCGATTATCATTACCTTTGGATCACCCCTAGTATTCCTCAACAGATTCTTAGTAGCATATTTTTTACTTTACGATTTCGATTGACTAATAAAACAAAATATAACATTCCAACTTCTTAACAGTCGTTATTTCTAAAACTAGCGTTTATTAGGATTTAGTACTGACATAAAATTTTACATGTTCTACAAAACGGGTTCTAAGTATGTAAACGGAACGTAAACGCATGTTTAACGTGTAACGGAACGTCATCTAACAACCCTCTGTTATGTCGCGATTTGTTTATCTTACAATGTGTCACTTACCGTAACTGGGATGATCTCAAACCGATAATGTAAGGTCTATGTTAGAAGACGTAGCGATGTACACCTAATTTGTACGCGCGTCCCTCCTTCTGCAGTTTCTTTCATCAAAGGCAGAATGCCAAATTGTGTAATTCTGAGACGATACCATTGTGTGCTCAAAATGGTATATATATATAAATAAAATATACGGTTGTAAATAAATAAAAATAAAAAAAGTTTGTTTATTCAGACGTTTTCCATGAATTACACATTATAGTACTAAACATTACAAAAAAAATCAATGACAAAATAAAATTAAAATTAGGTAGAAACCTGTCACAATTTATAGTGCAGCAGCCATTTAACAGAATCCCAACCTAAGGAGTCCAAAGAGTTAGGACCCTGTCCTGTTGAAAGACGGAAGACAGAAAACTTGCTGGATGTAACCTGTAGGATGGTGTTGGTACTGCGCAAGTTATGGTGAAGCGGAAAATTTAGTGGAATTCGGCCCCCCTTTTATATAGAAAAGCGTAGAAGAAAAGAGAAAAAGAAAAGAGAGAAAGCGTAAAGTATAGAAGGCAAATCTTTTATTAAATGCCGAAATATTGCCACCAGTACACGGAGCTGGGCATGTGCATAGTAGGCTATGATAGTGTTGAACTCCTAAAACATCAAATCGCTCTCACTTACTTTCTTTACCCGCTACTTGCTACCACTTGGACCGCTACATAACGGCGAACGCAGTCGATATTACACGCGCTTGGCGGCAAATTGACAGGCTGATGGGCGGTTGTGGTGTCGCTGGATGGATCACTGGTTTGTGTCTCTTTGGCACACATTACTGAGCTTCCCTACTTACTTTATGGTTGGTTTATGTGAAAAAGCTAAGAGAGGAAAACCACCATGTCGTGCATTTTAAATATCTGTAAAATCCTTTTATCTATCGAAAAAAAGGCTTAGATCTTTGGGCTTAACAGACATTCTTTGCCTCATTCGCCTTAGCCTCGTTCGTAGTTTTTTTTTGTAGTTGTATAGTTAGTGTTAGTTTGTAGTATATTTTACTGTATTGTAGCGAGACAAGTTCTGAAGCGATTTTGATAAATGAGGTATTAAAATACTGGTCAAACCCCCTTTATGGTTATAGTCATTTGGTTTGGCTAAAAAAGTAAAAAAGCGGGGGCTAAAAAAGTAAAAAATAGGCTTTGCCACTTTTTGAACAGATTGACGAAGCTTAAGTAGAAACAAAATTACTTATATTAAGTACTAGTTTCTGGCCGCGGCTTTGTATGTGCTTTTCAAGTAGCCAATGTCCGTCCCCGGGATATTGTTTACCTCCCAGCCAAATTTCATTATGATCCGTTTAGCCGTTTAGACGTGAAAAGGTAACAGATAGACAGAGAGACTGACATATTTTCGCTGTTATAATATTAGTAAGTATGGACGTTATTAAAACTAGATCTTCTAAAATTGTTAGATGCTCCAGTTTTAAACTGCGCATCACGTTCTTCATTTAGGAGTACCTACATTGTTGGTTGGTATTGACTAAAAAAGGCTAGTTTAGTAAAGAATAAAGCTCTTTGTGAAAAAGCAGACTTATAATGGCATTAACAGACTTGGTGATTAATTAACAATCTGATTACCAACACAAATTGTGCTGATCAATCTGGAATGTGTGAATGAACACGTCATTGAGACTATGTTATCCAAATAACAGTGTTGTTAGTATAAGAAGTGAATCTAAGTTATATAAGATCGTAGTGAGATATGTGCACAGAATAAAAAGAAG
Organism: Eupithecia inturbata; assembly: GCA_963662085.1. Taxonomy (NCBI): domain Eukaryota; kingdom Metazoa; phylum Arthropoda; class Insecta; order Lepidoptera; family Geometridae; genus Eupithecia; species Eupithecia inturbata. Next base: position 11,912,216 of record OY759191.1, read on the forward strand.
GGAGGGGTAGGTGTAGGACCTACGATATTAAATACTGAAGATTGTCTAAGACGAAGATTGCTTGCTTTTCAGGGTGCCTGTGTGTCGAATTTCAAACCTCCTAATTTAGTTCTGTCAGATTGTACTATATATAGCCCCTCACCAATTCAAATATCAGATATCAGAGAGAGTACGTTCCCTATTCATTTTAGACGAACTTAGTATTTGTATTATTTCAGTTGGTCAGTTTGGTGAATCAAAGTTAATTCCCTAAAACTTCGTGTTTTGTTTCGACTATTTGGTGTACCTACTCTAATACACCGAATTAGAGTAACAATTTGCACAAAAAAGCTGCAACTAAATAATCGATTGCATATTTATGAGAATTAAAATAGACCTTCAGACACGCACTTGCCTGTTTTGTTTTAATATAGAGAAAAACAAGAGAAAAATAATGTTTATTTCGGTAACTTATAAATTAACATACATGTATTGGAGTCCCCCTTTAAGCAAAATTTGCTTGTATTAGAGGAAACCGCTCTTGCCAGATATTAATTATTAACATTTTATAAGTTTGTGTACAAATAATATTTTTTATGAAAATTTACAAATCAAAACTATATAAAATAATACAAGAAGAAATAATAGAAGAGAAACTCCTAGCATATGAAAAAGGCAAAAGCAATGTACAGTCGGTTAACGAAACGAACGAAATGGGGTTATTCCTTAGCTATTCAAACTGGGTATCTACTTCAGAAAGCCCTAACCACAAATAGTTCAAATTCGAAGCTCAATATTGGTATTAAATGCAAAACAAACGCATATAAATGTAAATTCTAGCCGTTTCCCTGTTGAATTAGGTACTTGAACGAATTCCGCATTGTTTGAGACTTTAGAAACGAGATTTCTATAATACAGCGGTAGATATTTACTACAGATAAACTGTGATATTTCCTTGTATAAATTCATTTTAAGAACTTGACTTTTTCTAAGTACACACTTAGAAAAACAACCGGAGAAAATAAATACTTTTAACTTTTGATTTGCGTATCTATGCAGTGGAGCCAGCAGCGTCTTGGGGACGCTTCCGATTGATACTAATATGGATCAGTTGAGCTACCTCTAGATTGTTTGCAACAAAATTGCCCAGAATGTAACATGATAGAAGATGTCCACCATGTTTTGACGGAGTGTGTCCGTAACGAGGCACAACAAGAAGATTTCAAATGTTTGTTGATTTTAGTGTAGGTATTTGTAATAGCATTTTGTCGTTCCCGTTCTCCGAGGAAGCCAAAATGCTAATCAAGCTGTATCTGCGAGTTATGTAGAAGAATTGATTTCAAACGGGAGTGGTATAGTCACTGTGTGACAAAACTCCATTATAAATAAAGATAATAAAAAAAACAGTCTGTAGTTAGTCAACTGTTTCAATTATCAATACAACTAGTAATTTGATTTAACTAATTAATTTCAATGATTTCTCCGTCAATTATAGACCGATTTTGTTAATTTTTTTCACGTTTGTTTGTGTAGTAATTTTTAGTTGGCTATTCTTATATTATAATTATTGTCTATGTTAATAAAGTTTATCGTATCTATTATTATCACACTAATACCTATTTATGTGTAAGTAAATGCGAAAGTTTGGATTGATAAATGGTGGATGTACATACTATGTTAACTCTACATGCCAAGATAACTAAATGGATCGGGCTATAATTTTGCGATGCATGTAGTTCTAAGCCTGGAATGTCGTAAAGACTTTATAAACGCAGAGTATACATGATTTTAGTACATTTCCAGACTTCACTAATAATAATAATTCAATTTATTTATAAAGACAATTTTACAGTCCAAAGTGTTAGTCGGCTTATAACTATGAGTTAGTAATTGTATACGTTAGTAAATTAATTAATGACCTTTATACATTATGGGACAGTCAAATTTTGCAGCTATCGCGGTTAGGTTGCTGCTCCTGCGGGATCTGCTGAGCAGTGAGGTCGACTTTTTCCGCCAGATGGCATCGAAAGTGTCGGTGAGTGCCTGGGCGAAAATGGCCGAGACACTGCAGAATCGTGGTAGTCGCAAAAGCAAGCTACTAATGAACAAAATATACCTCTTTGGAATCTCCATTTACCTAGTTTCGAATATAATTTTCTACACTGATTCAAAACTCCTTTGTAATCGCAGTCGGGTAAATAGACAATGCACGGCAATGTGTGTTTTAAGATCTTTACGCCTGGTTAAACATTTAGGTTGCTTTTCGGATGTAGGTTATTGTATCTTACAGACGTTTTCAAAGAACTTAAGATTAGAAAAGGAAAGTTTTTAGTGGTGTTTGATGCTAGTTTAATATTAATGAGGCTTTACACAGACTTATCAAGTCTCAAAGTATGCAGGGCTTGCGTTGTTGGAACCAGGTGACTGATGTACAACTTCAATACTTCCTTTTTGATCAAATATGTGAAGATCATACAAACATTCCCCTCGGAAATCGAACCCGCAACCCACGCCGTTTCAAGCACCCATTTCTGATAACCATTCCTTTTACTATGACAATGGTATAGTCGCAGAATCGTCACGTAGAATCCTTAGATGCACGAAACTTGTATGATTTCAACCTTGACACTTTTGACATGCGTCGCTCTATCTGTAATTTCTTCTTCTTCTTTTATCTTTGGCGCTGCATCATGGTTCGACACAATTCTGCCAATGTCAGTTTTTAATTTCTTTCATCTAAGGTAGAATACCAAAATATCTCGCTATCATCACTCTGTGACGATACCATTTTGTCATAATGAAACGATTAGTTTAGCAGAATAGGGCCTCTGGGTATTTCATAAATAAAAATCCGACGATCATAAAATTAGCCCTCGTCTTGATTTAGTGAATTTTCGGTGCTCTACCATTATGTACCGTTATTAATTTTGCAGGGCTTTACAAATTTAAATCTCGGGCAAACCAAAGTTTAATCCCCGTTTTTAAAATTAATAAACTGCCAAGAGCGAGTCGACTCGCACACGAAGGGTTCCGTGAAATCAGGCAACTTTTTTAAAGAACATCAAATTTTCACTTTTTTGGAGACTCCTTTAAATTTTCTACTTTATTATATTTTTTGTATTTTTGGTATTACAGTTGAAGTTTTACTTATATATAAAAAGTTTTATGTCTCTACCTATAGTGGTTCAAGAGCCTTGAATAACGAAAAACAAAACTTGTTAAAAAAACACATGTTCTGTATGGAAGCCCCTTTAGTTTGGATATTTATTTTATTTTTATTATTTGCTGTTATAGCGGCAAAAAATATACACATTCTCTGAAAAATGAAACAGTCTACCTCTTACAGTTCATGACTTGAGGTAGAGCCTGTGACAGACGGACGGATGGACAGACAGCGGAGGCTTAGTAATAGGGTTCCTTTTTCACCCTTCGGGTACGGAACCCTAAAATCAACCTCTTTCATAGACTCTGGCAAAAACTTATGATTGAAATGCTTTAACAGCGTAATCAACGCACATTTAACTATATCAACAATTTAACAACTTGCTATTCAGTTTACTGTTAACACAGCTGATTGATATATCAGCTGGTTCTCTAACTAGAGGACTTATACAGTATAATGATGTTGTCATCTATTCTATTTTAGGGTGAATGCATATTTTTTGTCAACAAGGGCATTTATGAATAAAAAAGTCATTTAGACTGATACTAATATCAGAAAACAACGAGAACAGCAATGTAGAGTTCGAAAACGGCCGAGAAATGAATTAAATGATTAATAAAAACTTTTAAAACCAAAAATTGATTTGGTCTTCTGAAATTTGGAATTAAAGCTTTCAAAAACAAAATTTGTTTCAACTTTTTGCTCCGATGGGTATCAATCATCGGAGAAAAAGATCAAAACCAAAGAAATATTGGTAGAAAATATTTTGCGATACAATTGTTTCGAATTTTTTTCTTTGGTTTTGTCCTTTGTTTACAAAAAGTTTTTAGGATTCTAGTACCGTGTATAGGTATCACATTTCGCTCAATCCATCCATACTAATATTATAAATTCGAAAGTAAGTCTGTCTGTCTGTCTGTTACATTTTCACGCCTGAACGGATCTCAATGAAATTTGGAGGTAAACGGTATCCCGGGGGCGGACATAGGCTACTTCTTATCCCAGAAAAGGACGTGCGAAGCCGCGGGCAGCAGCTTGTAGCCTATAACCGAGTCATTTCATTTCATTTATTCGCAAACAAAAACCTTTGTGTCGGAATATTCACAATTAAAAAATAACATAAAAAAATAATCAATAAAATCAAAATACAAAAACCTAAATTAATAAAATACCACCACAAAAATAAATTGATACCCTAACACAGATAATAAATCAAATCACAAATGTAAAAATAAAAATTATTACTTTACCATAAAAGATTGAAGTGACAAAACATCAAAGTGACGACTTAATTTCCTAGTTTTACTTATGTTTTGAGTTATAACTTAGATTTTGCCGAATTTTTAACCAACCTATTTTTTATAGATACCTAACTTTTTAAATTTTTTGAGATTTCACGCCATGTTTGTGTGCGTCCAACGCAGTGTACGTAACCATATAATATGTATATACATAGTATATACATATATTACCAGCTCGTGCCCAGCGTGTGGATTATGGGATTACCTACCCTAATGATTACAGTTATTATGGTGCTTATTAGGGGAGGCCTTTGTCCAGCTGTGGACTAGTATGTATAGGCTATTGATGTGATGTGTGGCTGCCTACTCTACTTAATTATGCCCGATGTTCGTTTTCAAATCATCACTATTGCATGTTCAAAGAACTATTAATCCTAACATAATATCATTTTACTTATGAACTTATGATTAGATTATAGATTGTACTAAGCGGAAAACATGTGGATGGTCGGCAGGGATAACACCTAAAGCACCATTTTGGCTAGAATGAGTTATGTCATGTATTGTAATATTTTGTCGACAATTTTAAGTTCCCAGTAGTCCCTAAATGTAACTATGAGATGTGTGTTATACGAAAACTGTTTTATACTAAACTTATAGGCAATCAGATCCATCAGATACTATAAATTAATAGAGAAAAGCAATTTTTTAAGCAACCACAAATTATTAAACGCCATTACAAACATTAAACTGTTTTCTATACAGTATTCGAATAACTATAAACGAATCCAAATTAAATAAACATTGTCAGTTGCTATAAACCGTTTAATAAATTATTTAAACCTGTTGTTGAAGATGCTAGATAATATTAACATTTTAAATACAAAATAGAAGAGTTGAATTATCCTTTAAGCGGATGAACACGCTAATTAAAAAGTAAGGGTTTGATCCCACTTCGTTTAATGGTTTATAATATTTGACTTTAAGCTGCGGTTAGGTATTTGTAGGTAGTATTTACTCATTAGCTTCTGTCTAATTTTACACAAAACTTTTAACGTTAAGGCTTACTCCGCACTGCGGAATCTCACCGGGTGGTTTTTCCGCGGAATTCTGCAACTTAATTGTATGAAGCTGCCCGCACTTGTGGACAAAAGTCCGCGTAAGTTACGTTTCAGAGAAAAAAAATCGCGTGATGACATTCCGCTGTGGTAAGCCATACTTGACTTTATATGCGCACTAAAATTATAAAGATATATAAATAATTTTATTTGTAGGTTCCTAATGAATGTCAGTTTCTTAAAAGTTTTGCACTGAAAAAAACTAAGAATTACTTGTATTTTATGACATATTATTGTTTGTATTTTATTTATATTGTGGTAGGTGTTATACTTTTTGATGCACAGTACTACAGACATATAAATTGATCAATTTGATCTGTGCACAAAACTACAGAAAGAATTTACTTCTGCCATTCTGTATACAAGTAGACCTACAGCACAGAACTACAGGGAAAAAGCGAGATTAACATTAAAACTACAGTTGATACCTATCAACATAAACATACAATAAAAACTAAGTGTATGTTTTCTATGCATACCACCCATGCAGCCGTCACTTTGACAACTCAACTGTTAAACGTCAAATTGATGTGACATGGCGTTTGAGTACTAATGGAGGAATAAATTAAATCAACAGTGTTTTTTTGTAATTGTTTAGAGTAGTAATCGTGTTTATTTTCTATACTGAGTTCATTAGGAACGGTTTAAAACACTATTGCAATGTCAGTAGCATTTATTTAATTAAATAAGGTAAGTAATAACTAGAATTATGTGATAAATATTAGGAACATCAAGAATAGGTTAAATACGGTTAGTTACCTATTTTTCAATGGTATAGGTAATAATACTATTATGTAATGCCTTAAACAAAAATATTTAAATTGAATATTTTATTTTATAATTAATACCAAAAATTTTAAGGGATAGAAGATATCATTGCATGTTTCGGTGTCGCACTAAGCAGCAGCATTTAGGTTCAGCTTTTTGTTGCAAGTGACAGGCGCCAGGGATGCAAGCGCATCCTTTCTTGTCACATCTATTGTTGCCATCGCACTTACAATCCTCACAGCAAATGTTTTCTTCTTGCTTATTCTTGCATAAGCAAACGCAAGAGTTTGCATTTCCCAAACACGTGCAGTTTCCATTTCCATTATTAAATTTTTGCTTATTCATGCAAATACAAACGCAAGTGTTACCATTTCCTTGACACTTGCAGTTTTCAACACAGACTTCTCCGTCACGGTAGTTAGCGTTGAAAACAGCTTCTTGATCTAAACACGAACACTTGCATTTTGCATCGCATTTTTCACAGCAGTTTTGTTTCACGGGTTCAACCTTGCAAGAGTCTTCTTCAGGAACACAAACACATCCTTTCTTATCGCAAATATTATTGTTATCACACTTGCAATCATCGCAGCAAACAGTTTGTCCTTGCTTATTCTTGCAGATGCAAACGCAAGAGTTTCCATTTCTTAGGCACTTGCAGTCTCCAGCACAGGAGTTAGCGTTGAAATCTGCTTTTTGATAGATGCAAGAGCACTTGCATTTAGCATAGCAATTTTCACAGCAAATTGGTTTTATGGACTGACCCTTGCAAGATATTTTTTTAGGAACACAAACACATTGTTTGTTATCGCAAATATTGTTGTTATCGCACTTGCAATCATCGCAGCAAATAGTTTCTCCTTGCTCATTCTTGCAGATGCAAACACAAGAGTTAGCATTTCCGTTACACTTGCAGTTTTCTTCACAAGCCTTACCAGCACAGCTGTAAGCTTTAATAGCAGCGTTTCGCTCCACACAAGAACACTTGTATTTTTCATCGCAATTTTCACAGTAGTTAATTTTCATCGATTTGAAAGTAGATTCTTTACGAATACAAACACATCCTTCCTTGTCACATCTATTGTTGCCTTCGCACTTACAGTCGTCACAGCAATGATTTTCCCCTTGCTTATCCTTGCATACGCAAACGCAAGAGTATGCATTTCCCTGACACTTGCAGTTTTCAATGCAGCTTCCAGTACAGTTCTTAGCTTTGGAGGCAGCTTCTGGTTTTCTGCCAGTACATTTGCATTTATCATCGCAGCTTGCATAGCACCTAGTTTGCACAGACTTACACATGCACGATGATTCTTTGCGAACACAAACGCATCCTTTCTTGTCACAAGTTTTGATGCTATCGCACTTGCAGTCATCACAGCAAACAGTTTCTCCTTGTTTATTCTTGCATATGCAAACACAAGAGTTTGCATTGCCCTGACACTTGCAGTTTCCACTACAAGCCATTCTAGCACAGACGTTAGCCATGTGAGCATCTTCTTGCTCTACGCAAGAACACACGCAGTTTTCATCGCAGTTTCCACAACAATTAGTAGAATGTCTGGTTCTATCCTTGAATGATACCTCAACTTGCTTAGATTTGCAAGCGGTTTCATTACAAGCACAAGTAGATTTTCCTTTACACTCGCATCCACTTTCAGCCTTTTTACCCTTGCAAGTGGTTACATAAGAGCCTTTTCCACGTTTGTTTTTCCCTGACTCGCAGCAAGAGCAGTTCAAACAGGCACATTTTTCATTGCCAGTATTGCAGCAACAGGTTACATTGCTTTTTCCCTTGCAAGATTGAGTTTGAGCTTGCTTCTGCTGACAAGAGCAGTCTTCACAAGTCTTGATCATTCCGCGTTGGTCGTGGCAAACACAAATGCAAGTCAACCCAGCTGTATTTATGCAAGTGCAGTTTTCATTGCATTGGCAGTTAGTGTTGCAATCGCAGTTGCAACGGACGATGTAGCCCATCTCGTTCACACTCAGGCAGACGCGGGCAGCTCCGTTGGTTAAGATACAGAGGCAGCCATCCTCGTCACACTTGTAGGTTTTTGTGGTTGAGACTTTGCTGCACGGCATTTTGAAGGTTCTGTGAAAGATAAATTATATTTCATTAGCTAGGGACATGAAGAGATTAGTACCTATAGTTTATTTTAATACGAACAGCAACTGGTTTAAATAAGGAAAATAATATTTGTATTAGGTAAGGAAAATTAGTTTATTTATTTTTAGCTCACTGTGTCACTGCTGTGCTAAGGCTAACGTAAGTTTATTATTAAAGAACAACAAGCATCAAACAATTAGTTTAAACAAAGTTACTGGGCACTGGACTCAGGCTAGTCCGGTTGACGATAGTATCAAGACGTGATCGTGACGTCGCATTTTTGTATAGGATATGCGTAGTTCCATGTCCACACGATAGAGGTGCTGTACCAAATCCCATAGAAAAAGACGTCACGATCACGTCTCGATATTAACGTCGGACTCGGGAAGCTTTTTTATTTTATTATTATTTCTAATTTTATTTTCTTGGTATTACAAAATCCACAGCACTAATTCTCCAAAATAAATTAATTCTCCAAAACACGCAACCGCTTGTTACGTTTCGTTTATTTATGCAAATTGATACACTAATTTGGTGTATTAGAGCACGAAGTGACCGAAACGAAAGAAGCAATTTCGTGTTGGAGAATTAAAATAGGGCTTCAGGACTCAAGTCCTTTTGGTAGTCAATTAAATAATTTTAAGCAAAAGAAAATTTCTAAATTATATTACAAAACAATCAGCAACGAAAGTCACGATACACGTGTCCAAAACGACTATGCTCCAATTTCACCGTTGCAATTGAACGCGTTTAATCTATGATAAACTCAGTTCAGCGCTTTAAACGCGTCCAGCGCATTGCACCGACAAAAAGTAAATTACAATCAAATGATAAAAACAAATTAGAACTAATATTTACAATTGCAACCATTAAGCTAACTGCAGACTGTTACTGACAAAAAGTTAATCAAGTTCAATGTATGTTATCCAAATCATTTTCTGAAGAAGCCCACAAAATGTACAACTAGCCGGTTTCAACCTAGGCCGAGATCACATAGTACTCACGGGATCCCCGTGGAATTAACTTAAATTACATAAAAACAAAAAAAAATTCTTTGGTTACCTAATTGAATGTGAAAACACGATTAAGAACAAAATGAAGTGCACTGTTTCGCACATAATTGGTCGAGATCTCATGGACCCTGCGGTCTATTGAAATTAAGTCAGTTAAGTCGATTATTTACCATTATTTGAAATTTGAGTTTACCAATATTTGGGTACAGTTTCATGCGCCATGATTCAGATTCAGATTCTTTATTCATAACCGTCATTACATTACCTACATGTCACAAAACTCAAACTTAGGATCACGGAACAAAAATGTTAATAACCATGATGGATTTACAAGATTGAAATAACTTAGGTTCTAATTCGTAGGTACCAATATTTTTTGTGTAGTTTTCTTGTAATTAAGCAAAAACTTGATTTTTGCGCTTACGCTGCTTCAAAAACATATGCTACGTCCCACTCCTACGAACGTGAAATCCTATGCCTATCCTTTTCACGAAATGGCGCGGATTGCGCCCTCTTGTTATTTTTGTAGAGATTAGGTAAAATGTATTTTTGGTTTTTCTAAAACATTGTAAATAGGTACCAATTAGGCGATGTGGTCGCTCAGCGACAAAACCTTTTGTTGTGTGGTGTGAAATAAAAAAAACCGGTTCAAGCGCTGTCATATCACTAGGTATAACGATTTTAAACTCGATTAATCTGAATTCAATGTTAACCGGGCAAACAGATACAGAGGGTGACCGATGTCTAATTTTAAGCTTAATGTAAAATTAGTATAAGTGTCTGAATAAAGGCTTTTTATCTTATTATTTTTTATTATTATATTATTAATATGAATTTAGTTTGTTGATCTTAGCTACTAAGCAGCAAACGGTGAAAGTGGAAGGATGTTACAGCAATTACGTTGAATAGACTGTCTAGAAGCTGCAGTTTGAGTAAAAAAAAGTAAATAAAATAAAACTTATAATTGGTACAGATATCCTAAGGGGTGGCTATTTGAAGTTAGTAACGAGACGTGATCGTGACGTCTCCTTTTTCCATGTACGATTTGGTACAGCGCCTCTATCGTGACAGGGAACTACGCAAATCCCCATACAAAAAAGAGACGTCACGATCACGTCTCGTTACTAACGTCAAAAAGACTCACCCCTCAGCTCTACCACAATTCAAAAGTCTATCTAAAACAAAAACTCACTCGTCCTTATCAGAATAAACACTTACCAGTAGGTACAACAATAGATAAGTATAATTACTCAACAAATGTCACTGATTACCGACACACGACTAATACTCCTTTGATAACAGCGAACAGTTTTATAGAAGAACGTATGTCGTGTGCAAAGGGACGTGTTTGTAGAACGTGTGCAAAACAAATGTGCAAGGGACGACGTCGCGTCGTCGTCGTCGGAGTGCAAAACAGTGCCGTGTGGAAAGGGGGTAGGGTCTTATAGTGTATTCATGCTAGGAAATAACTACTGCGCGTATTATCGTTTTCACGCCTGTTGTTTATTTCCCGGGGACGGACATAGGCTACTTTTTATCCCGGAGAAGCGAGTGCGAAGCCACAGGAAGAAGCTAGTATTATAAATAAATAATATAAATAAATAATAAATAATGTTGAACAATCCACACAGCATCATCTAGCCCCAAGCTAAGCAGAGCTTGTGTTATGGGTACTAGATGACTGATATACTTAATACAATACATTACATAGATACATACATAGATTTAAGTTTTATCCTATGCAGAATCTGTACAATAAATTTTTAGGGGCAAATAATAGCACACGACGTTTCTAGCAGCTTCTCGAACCTGCCTGACGACGATGCACTTGCGTCATGGTAGGTAACCATGACGTCATGGTAGGTGACGTCTTGGTAGGTAAACATGACGTCATCATGAGTCATCCAGTGATGATGTCAACTACCACGTTATCAACACGTTGTCTGTCTCAGTTGTTGTATGAACAAGTTGTGTTCAAAAATCATATAATACGCGGATTACTAGATGTATAATTTATCTACTATATTATTACTCTTTCTGAGAACAGTTACAGACACACTTAAGAAAGCTTTTTAGGGTTCCGTTACCAAATTGTGTTAACGGGAACCTATTACTAAGCCTCCGCGCCGTCTGTCTGTCTGTCAGCGGGCTGTATCTTATGAACCGTAATAGATATAGTTGCAATTTTCACAAAAAATATTTTTTTTGCCGCTATAGCAACAAATAATATAAATAAAAAAAAATATTAAAATTAAGATGGGAACACAAAAAACTATTTTTTTCTTGTTCGATCTTAACGATCACTGTATCTCTTGAACCGTAAATGATAAACAGTTAAAATATTGACAGAGTGTGTTTGCCGATATACCTACCACAAAAGCTGAGTGGAGAGTATGGATGTCTTGGGTAAAAAAAAGTTCGCAGTCAACGTGTTAAGGGGACCAACGTCACCGTCAAGTTATGCAACGTCGGGCGCGGTCAGCACCTACTCGGATGGGTGACCGCGTCATGTTGCCTTTTTGCTTTTCATTTGAACCATCAAAATAAATAGTTTTGTAGGGTTTCTCTTATTTCTTTTGCGAAAGTATTTTGTACGATGGTACGGAATCCTTCGTGTGCGAGTCGACTCACACTTGGCCGGTGTTTATTGATGGAACGCCTTGTTCTTTAATTTTTGTCTTTAACTGTACCTACTTGTGCACCTTATGCTCGCCTCTAACAATAAATTAATTTTGAAACATTTCAACTAGTTTCGCAAGCAAACATAGCAAAAGACATTTAATTCATTTAATTGCGAGTTCTAAACGGGTACCAAACTTGACATTTAGAGAACTAAACACATAATTTATTTAGATCCGATCTCCTTGGTCTAGTTTGAATTCAAATGGTCTTGATATTTTCGTCACAGTTAAGGTGAACCCACACCTTCTCAGCCGTTCACGGCGAGGGAGCTGGTTTTCATCATCATCATCAATATCATTCTACATTAGTCCACTACTAGACATAGGCATCCCACATATCATATCCAAATTTCGAATAAAAAAAATATTCGTAATTTGGATATTTCTTCTAAACGCTGTTGATTCTAAATATATTTCTTTCACTCAAATATTTGTCAAAATATTTTACAAAAATTTTACATTTCACGAATAAAATTTTTTTATATGGCTACAGACAATTATTTTGTGTTCTCAAGGTCGTGGGGCCATACACCAGCCTCAAGGGCCTATCGAGGCCTAAGCGGTAACCGCTACCAATACCCAGAGGCGTTTTGCGAATCATCCCGTCGTACATTTTGTATGTAGGTACCACTTACCCAATCCGGCTTTCACTGCCGCTCTGGGGTAGCGTAAAGATGTACCAACTTACCGCGTAAATCTGAACACGCTATAAAAACTTTTGGTTTATACACCGTCTTAAGGCTTATTTAAATAGAAACACTTTTAATGCACACTTAAACCTATGAAACAAATTTACAAATGCAATAATGATAACATAAAGTGACACTGACAATAGTAAGTTTACCCAAGCATTAAGTTGCCAAATGTGGCTTTGGGTTTTAAAATGTATTGTAATGAAATCGTATGAAAACACTTATCCGCGCCGAGTCGTTCGAATCGTCAGAGTTCAATGCGATCCTTCGGCTCTCTCGGTGCGTTGTATTCGTGAGTTTATCATCACTCATAGGTACTGTCTTCACTACATTTTGATAACAAAAAAGAATCTAAAGAACATAAAACCTTGAGCGTCGAAAATAGTATGATTCATACACTCACTGATACATCTAAATTGACCAACAGATGTGTGTGCAGCTTAAGGAGCGTGTATAGTGGATTTGGTTGTCAAACTAGGCCTAGACCTCAGTACTCACGGGATACCCGCGGTAAAAAACTAGAATTACATAAAACTCAACATTATTTCTATGGTTCCTCTAATTTGAAAACAAGATTAAGAAAAAAATACGATAAAAGACAACATGAAACTGCACTGTTTCATACATAATTTGGTAGAGATCTCAGGAACCCTGTCGTCTATTGAAATTACATATACATAGTTTGATTCGTAGGTTTTTACTAATTATTTGGTTCCTGTAATCTAGTTTCTTATTTAGTTGCGTAGTTTTCTTGTAAATAAACACTTACTTGATTTTTGCGCTTATCCCACAACGTACGCTCTGTCCCGCTCTGCCTAAAACGCGAAATCCTCCCTGTGTTCCGAATTACGCTAAAATCGATAATATCGCGCTCACACGCGTTCCGTATTACCGTGATCGCGACAACGACGTCCCCTGTGACGTCATAGATGACGTCATTACATACGCCATTTTGCGATAACACCGACCATCCTACAAACCGAAATCACTGTGAGCGCTCTGTCTGTCAAAAGTGACAATTGGATAGAGAAAATTGGTGTCGGAGTCGGTACGGATTTATTTTGTTGTTTATTTTCAAAGAACCTATTTATTGCAATTAACAAAATCGAAATGGAAATAAACATAGAAGACGAAGTAAACGGTCGGAGACTAACTTTGATGCTTACTCAAGAGCAATATGAGAGAGCACAAATCGGTAAGTGAACCGCAGTCACATCACAACCTCGTTAAAGTAATAATGTTCTGTGATCACAACAGTTTTTGCAGCAGTTAGTAGCCCAATCATGTACAAATTGTCTAATGAAAAAGTCTTCAAGTGATTAAATACCTAATAGCCCAGCCCCTATAATCATCCGACTAGCCTCTTATCTATTAACTAGGTACTTACTAGTTTCTGCTATTACCTACTAGTTTTTGAGATGTTTGCTTTTTTAAATATTAACTTATGTAGGTAACTTTTTTAGGTAATTATACTATTATCCGCTTCATATTTCTATCCCATGGGAAATTATGTATGGGATAAAAAGTAGTTAATGTTATATTCCAGGGCTAAAACTACCTAGGTAATACCTTTTCAAAATTTCAGGCAGATACATTTAGTAATTTTGGCGTGAAGAGGTAACCAACATCCAAACTATCGCATTTATATTAAAGTTTGAAGTAGTAGGTAAGAAAAGCATATAATTTTATATGTATAGTTCTACCGGAACTAAGCTGGGCTTTCATTATGGCTAGGTACTTTAGAAGTCTTACACAACACCACTAAGGCTCACTTCAACATTGTTATGGGGGACTTTAACGGCAAGGTAGGAATCCAGATGGGTAATGAATCCCGAACAGGCCCGCATGGTTATGGAGTTAGGAATCACAGGGGGCAAATGCTAGTCAACTTCCTTGAGAAAGAAGGGCTGTTCATAATGAACTCCTTGGGCAGTGGGCTGGCCATATCTCAGATGATGATGATGACTTTTGATCCTGAAATAACTTGTGCAACAGAAGCTAGTGTTACCTAAATTTTATGTGATATAATTTGCATTTTACAGATTCCGAATATGTGAGACAATTAGTTGGAAGAATATGATGCTGATACAGCAAATAGTGCAAACCCAGGTACAGAATCAATAAATGAACCTGTTATAGCAACAGAACAAGATAGATCACTGTTCATTTGGAATGAGCCATGTATTTTCCTATTGCTGTCTCTTTATGAAGAAATGAAAGATGATATGAATACAAAACGCCATAAAATGGTTTTTGCAGAAATTGCAAAAAAAATGCAACTGCTAAATAGGGCATATAAAGTTAATGGCGGTCAATGCCAATCCAAAATAAACAGTCTAAAGAAAACCTACAAAAAAATTGTTGATCATAATGCCACATCAGGCAATGACCGGGCAAACTGGCCTTACTTTGACCGGATGAATGAAATATTTGGATCAGCAGGATGGGCCAATCCTGAAGCCATTGCATCAGAGGCTGGATCATTGCCAGTTTCATCTGGCAATGATCCTATCTCTGATTCATCACATAGTCAAAAAAAGAGAAAGATAGATTAAATTTTAACAGAATACACCAATGATTTGAAGAAGTTCTCTGTACTTCTTCAAATCATTGGTGTATTCTGATTTGAAGAAGTACAGAGAAGAAAGGGCTAAAGTAAAACAGGAAAATTTTAATAAACTTTTAAAAATGAAAGAGCAGCAGCATAAAGAGAAAATGGAAATATTGCAGGCTATGTGTAACAATAATAATATGTAACATATTTTTTACAATGAACCAAATATTTCGTACATTTACTTAACTAAGTACCTTTACAAAACTGATTGTCATTGTTAAGTACCCACTGCCATCCTAATATAAATTATCTAATAGTGTAAGGATCTAAAACAGATAGTAGGAAACAAAAAGATAGTATTTTTATAAAACTGTGATTCTAATTGTTAAGTACTTACTACCTGCCTAATAAAAATATAACTAATAGTATTATATAAAAGGATCTATAACAGAAAGATAAGCAGGTATATTTATATAGTATTATTAACTTAGTGCCTTTATAAAACTGTGATTGTAATTGTTAAGTACTTACTACCTACCTAATAAAAATATAACTAATAGTATTATATAAAAGGATCTATAACAGAAAGATAAGCAGGTATATTTATATAGTATTATTAACTTAGTGCCTTTATAAAACTGTGATTGTAATTGTTAAGTACTTACTACCTACCTAATAAAAATATAACTAATAGTGTTATATAAA
This sequence comes from Eupithecia inturbata, assembly GCA_963662085.1. Classification (NCBI taxonomy): domain Eukaryota; kingdom Metazoa; phylum Arthropoda; class Insecta; order Lepidoptera; family Geometridae; genus Eupithecia; species Eupithecia inturbata. The sequence continues at coordinate 11,928,234 of OY759191.1, forward strand.
AGGATCTGTAACAGAAAGATAAGCAGGTATATTTATATAGTATTATTAACTTAGTGCCTTTATAAAACTGTGATTGTAATTGTTAAGTACTTACTACCTACCTAATAAAAATATAACTAATAGTATTATATAAAAGGATCTATAACAGAAAGATAAGCAGGTATATTTATATAGTATTATTAACTTAGTGCCTTTATAAAACTGTGATTGTAATTGTTAAGTACTTACTACCTACCTAATAAAAATATAACTAATAGTGTTATATAAAAGGATCTGTAACAGAAAGATAAGCAGGTATATTTATATAGTATTATTAACTTAGTGCCTTTATAAAACTGTGATTGTAATTGTTAAGTACTTACTACCTACCTAATAAAAATATAACTAATAGTGTTATTTATAAGGATCTGTAACAGAAAGATAAGCAGGTATATTTATATAATATTATTAACTTAGTGCCTTTATAAAACAGTGATTGTAATTGTTACCCACTGCCACCCAAATAAAACTAATCGTGTAATATTTAAGGATCTAAAACAAATCATAGGAAACACAAATATAAGCAATAATATTTTATTTAATATTATTAACTAAGTATTTTTATAAAACTGTGATTGTAATTGTTAAGTACTTACTACCTACCTAATATATATAATAGATTCAGGCATTACTTTGCGGAAATCCATTATAAATATAAGGGTGAAAGATATTTTTTTTATTTTGGAATTGTTACTAAATATCTTTCGTCCTTATATTTCTAAAAATATAACGAAAAGTGTAAAAACGTCCAGCATTGTGATTAAAATAAAACATTGATTTTAATTGTTTTTATCATTTATTTCTTTATACCTAAATAACAAACTCTCCCTAATATCCATGAAAGATTCCCTTACAATTTAAACCTAATTAGATGTAGGAAATAGGATGTCAAACAGATAAAAAACAAATGATTTAATACACGAAAAATCCAAATTACAAGGAAACAATTGCAGTTAAATCTTAAATGTATCATAAGTTTATAAACCGGCTGACGACCACGATTCATCCAGTGATGAAGCCATTTCAGAATGTTACCAGACTAGGCTAGCAGGGATGGACTACGAAAAATACCTCGCATACCAAATTATGTGGAAAAAACTGTAGTCCAATATACTCCACATCAATTCAAACGCCATTTCAGAATGTTACCAGACACATTCGAATTTATTTTGAAGCTATAGCTTATAGGTCCAAAAATAATGGATACTGGAATAGTCTTTGAAAGGAAACCAATACCAGCAAAAAAACAACTACTGATCGCACTTTGGATGATGGCTACACCAGATTCTTACAGGTATGTGTGCACTAGAAAAGTTTTCTTAAACTGATTGTATAACCAAATTATTAACTAAAGTTTGACGCTTTAGCATTCCTGCTTCTCTTCCAACATTTATGAGGCGTCCTCTTTGCATCACCCGTAAACAGTTTTCAATTGGCATCATGTCCCGTTTGATAATACATATATTATGTAGTACAGCAAGAGCTAGTATATATTCAGGTATTTTTCTTAGTGATATCATTGGTAAGCAATCAAGTATGCTGCGCCACTGAGTCTTCAACATTCCAAATGCGCGCTCAATGGACATCCGTGCTGATGAAAGACAAAAATTATAATTTTTCTGTCTGAGGGTCAGATGTCCATTGTTTTTGAAGGGGACCATGAGGTTCGGGTGAATCCCATACGCAGCATCACCAATAATGTGGGTGTCTCCTTCAAAATAGGTCTCTGGGTTTTGTATGTATTCCTGTACTGGTGAGAGTCTAAATACACGGGAATCATGTACACTCCCTGCATAACCCGCAAACACACCCATTGAATACCAAGTCTCGTGTACAAACAGCTTGCACTTGGATAGAGTGTGTACCTTTTCTGTTAATGTACGATTGTGCATCCTTTGATGGTCCATTTATTTTGATGTGTGTGCCATCAATGGCACCAACCACACCAGGGAATGCACTGTGCCTCTCAAACTCTCTGGCCACTTCCCTTGCTTGCTCCCCTGAAGGCCATTTTATAAACTGGGGAGCCAGAGAATGGAGAGCCCGTGATACTCGCCGCACGCTTCTCAGGGCAGTGGCCAGGCCAACATCGAATTTTTCACAGACAGACCTGTAACAATGCAAACACACTGGTGAATACAATATCTTGAGTACAAGCAGCTTGTATTTATTGCACCTTTTCTATTGCTAATTTGCTAATCTAAATAGAAGTGTGCATCCTCTAATGGGCCTTTTATTATGGTGGTTCTACCATTAATGGCATCAACCACACCAGAGAATACATGGTGCCTCTTTAAGGAAGGCCAAGTGGCCACAAAAAATAGAAACTGGGGATCCTGAGTATGGAGAGCCCGTGAACAGGCCAACCTCAAACTCGTTGCACACATACCTGTAAGAATCTGGTGTAGCCATCATCCAAAGTGCGATCAGTAGTTTTTTTGCTGGTATTGGTTTCCTTCCAAAGACTATTCCAGTATCCATTATTTTTGGACCTTTAAGCTCCAAAATAAATTCGAATGTGTCTGGTAACATTCTGAAATGGCGTTTGAATTGTTGTGGAGTATATTGGACTACAGTTTTTTCCACATAATTTGGTATGCGAGGTATTTTTCGTAGTCCATCCCTGCTAGCCGCTTTTGATATAGCACTAACAAGCAATTCGGCATCTTCTTCGTCACTGGATGAATCGTAGTCGTCCCAGTCCTCAGCTGAGTCATCGGAGCTATCTATTACTAGAAAAGCCCTATTGTCTGCCATTTTCACTTGATTTTCACGATAAAAGTTAAAATTTGTTCTGTCGTGCGCGGCTAAAATACTGACTGACGTTTAGAATGTTTGTAAACATCGTGACACGTGACCGTGAGCGCGCTCATGAGTGTTCCGAATTGTTGATAGCACTCAACTGTCAGTATCGTGATATGTAATTCGGAACGCTAAATATTTTGTGATCGCTATCAGCGCTGTAATCGTATTTCGGAACACACCCATGCCTATCCTTTTCACAAAATGGCGCCCAAAGTGCCCTGTAAAGTTAGCTGTCAAATTTGTTATAGCCAGGTAAACGAAAGTAGCTTAGCGACTCCTGCATGTTGTTCAGCGGAAATATAATTTATTTACCATGTTTCTTGTAAATTAATACACAGACAGCAGGTTGGGTGCTTGCCTTGGAGATTTCTCTCAGTTACTACAGCAGGGCAAAGATCGCTTTCATGTCAAACTGGTTGCAAGTCGGCCATATAGGTATTTATTAGCCAGTTATGTTTACCTATTTGTTTACATACTAATTAGTAATCGATTAGTTTATTACCTAACTATACTAACTAAAGATGAAAGTCTAGGTACAGGTGCAGGACTAGGTACAGTCTACGAGAAAAATCGATGAACGCGGTCAAAATTGTTTCTATTGTATCAGGTGCTATGATGATAATAAGTCGTAGTGTGTATGCGTTTTGTTAAAATGATCTATATGTTATTTTATTACATTCAAACAAATTATCAAAACTATTAATTTTTAATAAGGTTTGTTCCTACAAAATATCAGATTGTGTAGACTCTAGTGGATAAATAAACCGTCAAGTGCGAGTCGACTCGCACACGAAGGGTCCCGTACCATAAAAATCAGGCAACTTTTAAATGAACATCAAATTTTCACTTGTTCGGAGACCCCTTTAACTTTTCAACTTTATTATAATATTTAAAGTATTTTTTGTTATAACAGATAAAGTGTTACTTATTTAATAGAATATTTCATGTGTCTTACCTACTGTGGTTCAAGAGTCTTGACAAACGAGAAAAAAATCACGTTTTTGTATGGAAGCCCCCTTTAATTTGGATATTTATTTTATTTATTATTATTTGCTGTTATAGCGGCAAGATAAATTCACACAATTCACTTTCCTTGAAAATTTGAATTGTCTACCTCTTACGATTCATGAGATAGAGCCCTCTGACAGACGGACGGACGGACGTCGGACGGACGGACAGCGGAGGCTTAGTAATAGGGTTCTTTTTTTAACCTTCGGGTACGGAACCCTAAAAAGCTTGGGACGGGTTTTGCTATAAATCGAGGACTAGCAATCTAATAAGGGCAAAGGTTCACTTCTTTACTTTACAAAAAACAAAGTGTTTCCTATTTTTAGTTACCTATGTATTTCTGACGCGTCCAAAAATATTTATGGTCTTATCTTACGGAAATAAAGTTCTCGGAGTTTCGAGTTTTTTTATTATGTAAACTTTCAGTCGATAACGGTACTTAAGTGTGCATTTATTCTGAACTAAAGAATGCAGCTGACTGTATCTTTAATCTACATGTGTGCAGGTTTGAATCCTAATAAGTGATGCACTTGTGTTACGGCAAAAAGAGAAAATAGACTTTTCTAGAAAGTTCTGGTTGGAAAGTTCTGATTAGATGCGAATTTGTGACGCAATGCAGATTTGCAATAAATACTTTTACCAGAATAATTAACACATTTTGACAGAACTGCGTAGTTTTTAGATTTTATTTATCGATTTAAGATTAATTACTTTAATAAGTATCTGTTTTTTATGTGACGCGTCTATAAGTAAGGTAATATTATTCATCGTACGCAATGCGGTGAATCGTGCGGGAGGAGTGGAATGAGAAAAGAGAAGCCTTTTCCCAGCTGAGGAATGTAATTAGGCACTAGTTCAGATGTTGCCAAAAATAAATTAATTTGACAGCACTAGAACACGTTTTTATTTTTATCGATATGAAAGGGACAGCGACATTTTTAATGCTGTCAGATAAGTTACTTTAGTTTAGTTTTGGCGTCGTCGGAATTGACACAAATATATAAGTACATAGGTATTACCTATTTTTTAGTAAAGGTAGGTACATAAAGGTCACTTATGAATTGCTAGACCAAAAAACATAAAACAGCTCATACAAACATTCCAACTACCCACTTAGCGCCACAAACACCAGAATCAAGCAATTACAGCAAAAACAACACATCCTAACTGTTAAACACCGTAATGATCCCTGGAAATAATACCCTCAGACATGTTTAATACCCTTTGGCATGTTACCCTAGTCACTTTTAATTAAGGTAGCTTAAGTCTTTATATGGCGCCATTGTAAACGTAGCTCAAGAAAAATCCATGTATATTGAGATGATGTTTGTCTTATATATGATTTCAATTTAATAATTAGTTTTATTAAATTGAATAATGTTGACAGATTTTTTTCATTGATTTTTACATAGATCAAACAACACTTTTTTTTTAATTGAATTATTTATACTGAAATATATACATAAATATTGTAGTGGTCATACGATATAAAATTAACTTAACACATATTATAACTTATAAATGTTCTAAGTTAGTTACTTAACTCATCCCTTATTTTATAATCTTAAAAACTGACAACGTTTTTCACGGTTTGTCAAGTTTCAAGCTCGTTTCCTCTGCAACGGGATGTTTGCAATGTGCCCGGAAGGACGCTTGCGATGCGACATAGCGCACGTCGTCGCTGTAAAAGTGTGAATTATTGAAGGCGTACTTCCCGGTTAATTAGAATTGTATAATTTAGTTAGCAATTGTTGTAATCACTTCATGCTTGGGGTATCGGTAAAATTACTTAAAAATTAGAAAAACTAGATAGATTAAGTAGCGATAGCGAGTGGATTTTTAGATGGTCCCCTATAAGTTTGATTGTCCAGGAATTTCTTACGTGCACCGTAAAACGTAGGTTTATAAAACATCATCACATAATAATTTCACTATCACCTAATGGTTTCCAAGGGTACGGGCGTCAACAGTTTCATCCATGTGTCATTCAACTAAACTAGACTATGGCCTTTATTAACAAAGAAAATTACAATCAAATTATAACTAGTATTTACAATTGAAACAATTAAGCTAACTGCAGACTGTTGCAAACAATCTACAGGTAGCTCAACTGATCCATATCAATACCAGTCGGAAGCGTCCCCAAGACGCTGGCTGCATTGCCCCGCTGTATGGCAATGCTGATGCGCTGCGCCAGATATCCGCTAGCTCTCGGGTCACGCGTCGCGTCGACCAGACGCTCAGATAACTTTTTAAAAACCCGGAGAGCCTCGGTACCCCACGGACCTAGGGTCTCGACCCCAAAGGGAGCAAATATGTAGGCTCTGTCGAGACCTGCATATTTGCGTCTTTTGAGATCCTCGGCCAAATCTGCCGCCGCACCAGCCCTTACGGATGTCCTCGGAAGATGGGAAGGCGCAAGTGTGTCGACGCATGTAGCGTCCCACACAATGGGCCTCCCCAACTCCCATGGGACTAGTGTCATGCCGTCAGGCCTCTTACCATCGTCACGCAACAGACCATTCGGTTCGAGAATAGCTGGTACGTTAGCGGTGACAAAGGCCCGCCGGATGACGTCGTTAAGGCTGGCATGACGAGATATCCGACCGGCGGCCCTAGTACACGATAATCCGTGATGACCAAGCTGTTCGACAGCAGTACCGTACTGGCATTGATGAGGCGCGCAACACATTGCACCCAACCGAAGACATGTTGCGATACGGAAAGTTACGGGATCCAATAAAGTGCCAGTGTTAAATGAAGAAAATGCTTGCAACCAATGTCCTGACTCCCATTTAGAAACGGCCAGGAGACGGGCACGATCCGCAGAGCTGGAGCACGTTTGTAACAAACTATTCCGTGTCAACTCACACAGAGGCCCGTCCCATTGCCGTTGAGACAAAAGAGATTTTGGGGGAGCAGCATTGGGGCAAGCATTATGCCAAGCCGTTCGAGCTTCGTCTAAAAATGAAATTTTGAATGAAATTGCAGGTGGGACCAAACAAGATGACTTTAAAATTTTGTCAACTAAAGAACTAGTGCTGTAGACGGAAGACAGGAACGCTGGAAGGGCTACACTTGAAATTTTGCGTATACCTAAGCCTCCCAATTTGACAGGCAGGGAGGCCTGCGACCATGCCTTGTCATCTAAATCGACATTCAAAACCGATGATAGAGTATTCTTTATTATGTTGTCTAAGCCTTCCAAGAGCTCACTGTGTTTCCACAGTTGACTACATCTCAAAGAATACGTAAATTTAGGTACAAAAAGACAAAACCGAATTATTGTAAAAGCCATATGGCTATTAATTTTGAGCAGTCTGTCCGAAGTTTTGTTGAAATTTTGAATTTTCTCGTCTACAAAGGACTGAAAAGACTCATCAAGATTGGTGAACCAAGGAGGCGAAGTGAACATTTATCAACAACTGCTATGTTGGGGGCTAAACTATTGAATTTTCCAACGATATTGTTTTTGTCTACACAAGAGTCCGAAATAAAAAGCTCGCACTTTGAAAAATTTAATTCCAAACCTATTTTTCGAAATTCATCTGTGATGATTTTTAGATCATCAAAAACTGTGTTTACCTCTCCACCTAAAGTTCCGTCATCTAAATACCAAACATTGAGCTTGGATTGGAGACGTTGAATTATCGGTTGGATGGCAAGGCTAAATATGGCCGGACCGAGAGGGTCGCCCTGCTGACATCCAACAGCGGACAAAATGACTTTGTTCTTGTATATTAATTTTGACGGCGAACCGTAACATTGTCAGAGAAAAGGGTAAATTTCTGGAATTTTGTCTTTAATTTGTTTTAGCAAGGCGCCCCTGTCTACGGAATTGAAGGCGTTTTTGACGTCTACCTTCAGAATTACCTTCCCATAATTTTGGTCTAAAAATGTACGAAGCGAATGTACTGCGGCCTCACATCCGCCTCGCGAACCAAAGCCTAGCTGAATTGGTCGGAAATAGTCGCCTAAATAGTCGGCTTCTTTCCGACAGCAGACTTTAGCCGCAAGGGGGCGGTATGTAGTGCCCACGGCTATGGGTCTTATACCGCCATCCTTCTTTTTTAAGGCACAAAGGTTCGCACCGTATAGGAGTTCTGTGATCTCGCTGTTAACTCGGCCTGACAACATCAGGTTGATTAAACCTGTCAAGTCTTCCAGAAGGACTTCACCTGCATGGCCAGACCCGCCAGACAGAAGATCTTTTAGATGCTGTGGAGTCACAGCATCCAGGCCGCCGGCAGAGCCACTCTGAAAAGACATGACAGCTTTAAGCACGTCCTGGCTGGTCGTGCTTACAGCGACATCACTCTCTTCCGGTGGATCGGGGAGTTGTGTATTGGCCCCTGCTGGTGGATGCTTACTCTCAAGAGATATGAGAGTAGCATCGTCATTTGGCGCCATCGTGTCGTTTGAGAACATTATGCGTGAGGCACCTTTGATATCACCATCATTGAGTTTACTCTCTACAAGTCTGTAGACAGTAGACTCAGCCAATGGCTTATTAGAATTAGAATTTTGTGGTGTGGCCTGATCAACAATGGAAATAGGCTGCCCTTCGCGTGCAGTGTACCTAACACAATTTTGTTTAATCTTAACCGTGACTGATGATTTGTTGCCCAAATCTTTCATTATATGCAGTACGCTGTAAGGAAAAACTAGTAAGTGCTCCCAAGCTCGCTTGGTGTTTTTTGAAACAGCATTCCTAATGGCTCCTGAGAGAGCGGACTAGACTTAAACTATCACTAGATGTCGCCACTAGGAAAATTAGATTGCGCTATCGAAGCGTAAACCCATTTTTATCCTATTTACCGGAATTTATTGGAATTTGAAGTCGGTTTATAGTTTTTTTAAACACGCCAAATTATGCAATTACTTTTCAGCTGCTCACCCGCTCCAACGCATCGTGCTGGTGAACACAGACACGTCCCTCATGGACAAGGAAAGAGTTAAGCACTCAGCTTAACTCTTTCCTTGTCCATGATGAGAGACATGGTAGTACCTATGAGAGTACCTAAAAGTAATTCGGCTAAAATGCAATATATATATATATATGTATATATATATATATATATATCACTCAAAATAATTCGAAAACTACATATAATCGAGTTTTCATGAAATTATTGGATTGCTGTCAAATTATGAAAAGTAGTTCCTACGACGTTCAATATTGAGGTGTTGTAAAAAAGTGTTGAAATGCCTATTTTTTTTATTACTCCCTAATGTTAAACATAACTCTATGAAGCGCGACCCTGATTGAACCTACACCTACAAATTCAGAGAAACAACGGATAAACATTAACTACGTACTATAGATATATTAATAACATGCAAACACATTACTAATCGCGAGTAGGTGCACCGGCCTCGACACCCGCGCGGCCTTACCTTGCCATCTGTGGTAGATGACGATGTTCCAACACGTTACCCATTCATTTAAATACCTACCTACATTAGGTTCACGTATATTCAGTCTAGGTTACATAGTTTTTTAATTGACTATTATATTATTATTATGTACTAGGTACTACTTACATAAATATTGTCGTATTTATTTCGGATCTGTATCTGACGACGACTGTACAATTTACGTCACGTGGTATGCGGTCCCATTCGCCGGAAGAAAAATAATAAAATTAATATCAATCCGGCGAATAGGACCGCGGTCCCAATCGACGGAAGCCTCGACACAGTCCGTCTTCTTTAGTTTAGGTAGAGGTTCGTCAGAATTCATGCGCGTGAGTGGTGGATAACGTGTGTACAACTTCACAGTTCACACCGCGCCTTACAGCTACACTCGGAGAGGACGGACGGTGACACCACCTTGTTTGTTCTGTGCGTAACTGCCTACCGTGTGTACAAATTTATCTATAGATACCTATTGCTATTTTTAGAGAACCCTAGTGTCTAGATATACCTAACATAGGATTTAAGACACTACTAACCAAAAACATGTAATCTCTTTGATAATAAACGATATCTATCTGTCTATCATCACAATATATGTACATATGTAATAACTAATATGTGATATATTATACGTAATAAGTTTTTAATATTCTGCAATTTTCGACACATTAAATCAAAACTCAAAAAATTACTAATGTTCATTAAGGTACTGCTTAACCTTTTCATATTCTTTTAAACGTCTCACTGTGTTCGGCCTTTATGGAACAGTAGAGCGATTTCTGTGATATATTTTAGACTTTATTTTGGTCGTAAGTACCTACTTAGGAAGTTTGCTTTGCTACTTCTTTTCTTTTTCTGGGAGAGCAGTAGGCCAAGCACGGGGGTTGTTGTCTAGGGTAGAATAGACAAAAAGGGCATCGCTTCGTCATACATTGCGTCATAAGTTCGTCATAAATTATTAAAGTTGAGGAATGAATTTCAAATATTTCACGCATTCGATGACTATGTGACGTAATGTTTCCCTATTCTACCCTAGTCCCCGGTGCTTGGTCTACTGAACACTAAAGAATCCCGTAAGATCATATTTTATTTTATCTTATCTCAAACTTCTGATTAGATAAGTTGTCCAGAAATTTACTTATCTTTAGATTATTTTATATTTATCTTTGTTTACAGGTAATATTCTAAGACATGCAGAAGCTATGAAATACATAATCTACATAAATAAAGGTAATACCAATTTACAGCGTTAATAGTGTGTATAGAGGTCGCATCAATCGATTTGTGTTTTGGTTTTTTGTTTGGGCTACAGGATCATTATTTTTTGAAACCTATGGTTGTATAAAATCTGTACCTATAATAATAATAATAATAATAATAATAATAATAATAGTCATTTATTTCAGATAATAATAAATCCATATAATAGTTAGTAACAATTGTCTTAATAATTATGTTAGTTTGTCATAGGAGAGTGCAAGTCATTTTAAAAACACAGCAATGTGTTTGTATAGCGGCCCATCTAGCTTGCCCGCTATCATCATCAGGATGCTGTTAGTGTACCTATGGCTTCCTGATTTGTCTTTTGTTTCTTTTGGAGCAGAATAGATCGAGTGTCGTACTTTAGCCCGAAATCATTCTAGGCCAAGAACAGCGATTTTATACAACAATCGCTGTTCTTGGCCTAGAATGATTTAGGTAGAATAGAGAAAAATTATGTTGCGTCGTCGTCGTCATGGAATGTGTAGAATATTACGAGTTCATTCCTACAACTTCAATAATTTACGCGATACGATGTAATTTTTGTCTATTCCACACTAGACAACAATCTATAGTTACCATCTATTTTGAAATCAATTTGTCTTTTTTTTGTTAGTTTTTTTTTGGGACTAAGTCTGGGTCAGAGTAATTTTTTGGGTTGTGTGTCGCATAAAATGCGTAGGTGCTTAAGCACCTACGCAAATTGAATTTTTATTTCTGCTTTAAAGCAGAAATAAAAATTCAATTTGCGTTGCCGTCTTGCACAAATTTGGGCCATAGGGATGGCCTTTGTCTTAAAAAAGGTTTTAGTAGAATCGGGTCCCAGGACTTATGTATAGGTCCCAACTCAAAAATTACGCGTGCTTGGCCCCAACCTAAATACTAAACCATTTTTGGCATCTTTCAAAAGGTTACACAAGATTTTTTTCTCTAATCTTAGTCCATCGTGCCAGTATTGCACCAAATTGGTCGGCCATAGAGCACGGAATGTACAGGATGATCTCACTTTCATCGGGCGAGCAGTAACCTCACGACCTGACCTGATGGGCCGATCCACGGTTGCACAAGAACACGCCTTATAGGGCAGGCCGGGTTTCTAATCCCATGACCTTGGGGTCTGGGACATCCTGTATAAATAATGCTGAGCATATTGATAAACATGTCAATAATGCGGCAATAGCCTTTATTAACAAAGAAAATTACAATCAAATTATAACTAGTATTTACAATTGAAACAATGTAAATGTATGTAATAACAACATGTCAATTAAGTTTGCATTCAACAACAAACTTACAAGTCTACCTATTTCTTTCAGGAACAAAATTTACCTTTAACTTTGAAAAGAAGCCTAACAAAAACATTTTGCATTTTCTGTTCTCCCTGAAGAGAGACGTTTTTATACCTACCTTTCTGGGGTTTTGCCGATTCTGCACCTTCTGTGTTGACTGTCAGATGAGAGCCAGGTCCCTACAGCCATCGGTTCTGCGAGCTATGTACGGAGAGTAGCATCATTCAGTAACCCCTTTAACGTTTACACTTCTAACGCCTAGAGGGTTACCCATCGAGAAAAACATCTAGTCTTTAAAGGAGATGTGATGCCAAAGAAATTTACTAGATTGACATTGTTTAAGCGTAACCAATATTTGACGTAAATAGCTAGTGATGTAGTCATTGTAGGTATTTGAATTTTATCGATATCATCAAAATACATTTTAAATTAAATTTTCCGACATATGACATGTGTTTTTATAACAACCCCACTCATCAAAGGGACTATGAGGGAATTGTAGATAAAATATCCCAAAAACATTATCTTTTAAATAAATACGTATTTAAAGTACCTATCTTCAATTTTCTTGTGACACTTCAGGTAATCATCATTACAATTTGATTTTAGTTTGAAGCTCAATTTTTCGTACGAATTTACTATTAAATCGACCACGTGGGTAAAGCTACGTAAATTCAGCTAGTATAATAGTATTTTAAAGAGGTATTATCGCTATTTTGTGCACTGATTATGGTAAATCTTATTTATTGGCTTACAAAATGACCTCGACATCGATGAAAAATGTTGTTCAAGCTCAACTTAAAAACGTGTATGAGGGTATGCAAAAAAAGTCTTATAGTTTATCCATATTACTCCCTGATCGAAGTTGTTCCCAGTTGATGATGCATATGCATGTTTATGATTATTTATGACAATAATTGTTATTTTCTGACAGTATCTGTCAGTATCTGACAGGTATCTTTAATTTTAGCAGCTGTCATCGGTAATTAAATATTTCTAACTTTACGATTCGGGTATGTACGGAGCAGTTCGAAGGACCATAACGTAACTATAAAAGAACAAAATGCAGTGGAAACTGATCCACCCGGCCCATGGATCAGAATGGAATAGATTCAAGCAGTGGAAACTGATCCACTCGGGCTATGGATCAGAGTGGAATAGATTCAAGCAGTGGAAACTAATCCACTCGACCTGTGGATTAGAGTGGAATTGTTCAAGCAGTGGAAACTGATCCACTCAGGCTATGGATCAGAGTGGAATAGATTCAAGCAGTGGAAACTAATCCACTCGACCTATGGATCAAAGTGGAGTTATTCAAGCAGTGGAAACTGATCCACCCGGGCTATGGATCAGAGGGGAATAGATTCATCAGTGGAAACTAATCCAGTCGACCTATGGATCAGAGTGAAATTATTCAAGCAGTGGAAACTGATCCACCCGGGCTATGGATCAGAATGGACAAAAAAGTGGAAACTGATCCATTAGTCTGTAGTGTCTGTAGAGATCTGCAAAGTGGATCAGAGTAGAGAGTCTAGCTAGGCTAGCTAGGTTTGTGTAGGGCCTAAACGATACAGTTTAGGCCCTACACAAACGAAGAGCAAAAATAGCCAAAAAATATTTTTTTTTTGTCTGGAAGCCCCTTTAACTTGGATATTTATTTAATTTATAGTATTTTCTGTTATAGCGACATGAGATATCCACACTCTGAAAATTTCAACTGTCTACCTCTTACGGCTTATGATGAGATAGAGCCCTGTGCCGGACGGCCGGCTATGGCGCTCATTCAGGCCTATGTCCAGCAGTGGACTATTAAATACTGATGATTATGATGATTATCAAACACCTATTGCGACCAGACAACCAGAAACGATCGCAAGAACGGTTTCAAGGTGCGATATCTCATTTCGCGGTAAATCAGCAATCTACATGACTCAATCACTCGCACATTACGGCAAATCAGTGCGTTGGCACAGGGAAATTAGAATGGCTAAGGCATTACTACTTATCTAACAATCTAACGGGTTTGGTTGTCAAACTAGGCCTAGATCTCATGTATTTTTTTTACTTGTAACTACTTACACCTAGCTGCTGCCTGTAGGCAGGTATACAAGGTGCCACGTTATTGGTGTACTAAGCGGAAACGGGGTGGTCTACCCCCCTCAAAGTCCACGCACACATTTTTCACACAAAGTATTCATTGTACTTGTTAGAATGCGGTAGGTATATAAATTATTACCAAATCTTCAATTTAACTAAATAGTAAGTAATAAAAATTACTATTTAGTCAAATTGAAGATTTGGCAGTTTATAGGTACATATTTTCGCAGCTGACTGACTAGGAACAGGCAAGAGCCTGTGAATGTGTCCATCTGTGAAGTGCTGACAAGAGTCAGCATTTTACCAGCTGTTTCTGAAGGCTGTGATAACGCAATGGTTATCAGATGCTGGCTCACTTTCGACATGCGCGTACGCAGGTATTCCCAGGAGCTGATTTGCACAACGGCGGATGCGTCTCTTCTCTACTAGGCTAAGAAAGAATTAATTGCAGTCATTTCTTTCTTTCTTTTCTTTTACATCGTGTATGAATATTAAGGTACCTACATAATTAAGTTAATAGCATGCAATATACATATTTAATCCCTTTCATCTTTGTTGCTAACATACTTTCGTGTGATAAACTCGTCAATTGTGTAAAAACACCCCTGCAGCAAAAGTTTACTTATTCTTGAAATTTATGGATTGTCATATACTTTCATTTGAGTTGTTTACTGGCTGTGCTGGGTATCACACTGCGATGCTTTCATTTGAGTTGTTTACTGGCTGTGATGGGTATCACACTGCGATGCTTTCATTTGAGTTGTTTACTGGCTGTGATGGGTATCACACTGCGATGCTTTCATTTGAGTTGTTTACTGGCTGTGCTGGGTATCACACTGCGATGCTTTCATTTGGTAGAAAGGATTTTAGGACGGTGTAAATATGATACGTGTTGACGTCGAAATAAATGTAATTCCATTTTAGTTTCACACTCCGAGGAAAAAGTGGTATATGGAAATAGATTCGTTTGTGAAGGTAGAAGTTTTGCATTAAAAGAATTCATACAGCCGAACATAGGACCTACTTTTACTCTAAGTCGGTTAAAAATACATAAATTTGCTCTCACTCCCATTTCTCAGTAAAAGTAGAGGCTTCAGAAGGTATTGCTTCGTCTGAAGCAATACCTTCTGAAAAGTTTAGAAAATCATATAAGACGTAGACGGGTGAAACTTCCGTATCGTGACGATTTTGGTACGGAACAATTTTTTCCGTATCAAAATCGTATCACAAAACGGAAATTGTAACAAAACTTATATTGTTAGAGCGAGGACACAGTATTGCAATAAAAGATAAAATATAATTTTAATCAACTTTAATGAACAGACTTGGAATAAAAACTCAAAATTAAATAACCTCTACTACTAATATTTCAATTGTAGACACAATGAGTAGGTATTTATTTTTGGTTATTTATAAGGCAATAATAATCTTACAAACGCAGAAACAACACAATAAATTTAGGGAGCTTGGTACAAATTAATTTTAAATTGGCTTTTATTACAAATTATTATAATTCAATAATAATAACAAATTAGAACTAGTATTTACAATTGAAACAATTAAGCTACTTGCAGACTGTTGCAAACAATCTACAGGTAGCTCAAATGATCCATACCAATACCAGTCGGAAGCGTCCCCAAGACGCTGCGCTAGCTGCATTGCCTCGCTGTAAAATATTATTATTATTATTACAAATTATTATTATTACTAGCGCTGGTAAATTCTAATTCTCGTAACGTTGTTGGCCAAAAGTTCAGACAACAAGTTAGTGAAACATAAGCAAACAAAGAAAACACTTATCTATTACTCATTTTCTAAGCAACCAAGTGGTGTAACCTCGGAAGAAAACGAAACGAGTTATCGCGTTTAATATTAATATCTTACAGCAGATGTATCCAACACCTAGAACTGTAGGTAAATGCAATAAATATGGATGCAAATGAGCCGTTTTTGTAGCTTCTTTGCACGTTATTACCACTATATTCCAGAGAATTCAATGTACAATGTTTGTAAACAAACCGGCCATACTTTACATAAAATGAACTCTGTTACCGCGTCATTTTATACGAAATTTATATTACATGTCTATTTGTGATACTTCCTTTAATAAATATTGCTTACAATTATACCTGAAACTCAACACCAAGCAAGAGAGTTTCAGAATTGTGTGTCACGGTTTGTTTACAAACATTGCACATCGAGTTTGGCTAGTGTATTTCTGCAGTTGGGATCACAATAAAGCTCACGGGCCTGGAGGGTTTCTAAATCAAATCTAACTAACCTACTGCCACAAATTAGCTTCCATATCGGCATCAGCTGTAGCAGATGCCCTGCAACTTCTAAGTATTTGCACCACCCTCTAATAAAAAAGTATCTTTATTCATATTCATATAATTTATTGTAATTTTATGCATACAATGCATATAACCACTGTCAGGACGCAACAATTATTTGGGTTCGCTCTTGCTAGATTGCTAACTATGATATTTCATATTTATAGAAATAATATATTTATAGGAGTAATTTAGGAATGTCATGATTAAAATAAGTATTGGTTATCATGAATAAATAATAATTTAATTGAATAAGATTAAAATTAAGTTTTCAATTTAATAAAACGATCGCAAATTAATGTCAGATTAGTAATAGGCAAATTATATCAATTATGTAAATAATAAAAATATATTTATCTATCTACCCCTGCCGCGCTATACACCTACGACAACATTTTGGCGTCCATTTTGTCGCTTTAATTTCACATTCGCAAGAGAAAGAGCGATACATTTTGACGCGGCGCGCATAAGCTTGCTATTACCGGCATGCTATTTATCCCTCATCCTTCAAAAATTTTTTTTCAAACCGCATATAAAATCTAACCATTGAGTTACGCAAACGCAGTAAAAGGCAAACCAATTCAAATATTATCGTATCTAGGCAATACCACAGATTCGATCAACGTAATAAACGCCTACGCCTTCTGCTAAAGGAGGCTGTCAGCCTGAAGGTATGAGGTAATTTGACCGTTTGGCCAGCTGTTGGTCTAGGGGACCCCTATTCCGCTAAACGAATCGCTTCACTATGGCAATAGTATCATCACAGAATGACACATCTCTCCGTCACGGTAGTGATAAAGATAACATTACCATGTCTCCGTGCAAATGGAACAGCACGCACTTCACAGAGCTTCTTTCATCTAAGGATTCTACGTGACGGTTCTGCGACGATACCATTGTCATGGTAAAGCGATTGGTTGGGGATATTGGACCCCAGTTTGTTAGGATAGTTTGTTGGTCTGATATGTTGCCATTTAGTTCGATTGGCCTTGTGGTCTCCTACTTTGGAAGACAAGGTTGCATGTTGTAAACTAGTTTGTGTGGGTTGTATGAATGTAGCTGGGCTCCTGGTTCCTTCCTTTCTTCTGGTCTCCACGATACAGGCTTGCCTAGTGTGTAGACCGCAGGAAAACTATAAGATTGTTAATAGAAACGAAATAAATATTTTTTTCATTTCAGCTTTTGGATTGGTGCCGGGCGTTATCCATATCCTCAAATCCAAAACTCTAAAATTACATATTACTCGTATGTATGTGAAACGATTGAAACGGACAATGCTTGTATACGAGTACTACATTTTTATACGCATAAATAAATAAATAATGCTGGACAATCCACACAGCATCATCTAGCCCCAAGCTAAGCAAAGTTTGTGTTATGGGAACTAGATGACTGATAAACTTAATACAATACATTACATACATAGATATTTTTTATTATACATAGAAAATACCCAGAACACCCGGAACAAATATTTGCAGATCGTACAAACATTTTTCCCAAGGCGGAAATCGAACCCGCAACCCCCTGCATCGCAGGTGTACCTTCGCCCGCCGCGCCACATCGGTCGTCATAAGTAAAACTTCCGGTTTGTGTATAAAGGTCGCGTCATGTAAAAAGAACACTGGCGGTCGAGCTGCGCAGTACATTCCAGCGTTCTTTTTCAGTGACGCGACCTAGGTATGCTAAATTATTTTGGGGTTACTGAAATAAGATTAGTACGAGGTAACATTGTAGTAACGTGAAAGCGCCCTATATCGCACAGTGCGGTTATGGTAATGCGATACAGTCCCGCTGTCGCGTATTGAGGAAATCGAAAGTGCATGCGGCCAACTTCAGCTGTGTTCTGTCAATTAGATTTAAGGCAGGAATTTTAGATTGACATATTTTGTAAGCGTTAAAATCGGATTTTATGATACCTACTTAAATGTTTGTAGGTAGTAATGTCCGCACCATTTATTAAATAAATTGCTGCTCATACATACATATGTCAATCTGATAATTTCACTTTCAATATTACTTGTGATCTAAATAAATAATCTTATTAATCTAAGTACGAATATTTTCAAATCATTTGACAGCAATCATATCACTTGTAAGTGTCATCATCGTACGTCTATGAGTATTTACTTACAGCATTTCATCATTTGAATATGGCACTCATATTTCATAACCCGTCTTTCCAAACACGAATAACATAACACACAAAAGCAAAAACAAATAGAACAGTGAAAGTGGCCAGATCATTATGTTCTGTGGTCATTTACTGACATGGAAATACTGTTACAAGACCACAAAATAAGTATAGATACATTACATGTTATTGTTTAAAGTTAGGTACACTTATACTTCCTTACTGTAAGCATTTTAAAGTTACAATATTAGTTGACTCTTAAAAATTTACGTCATGGAACGTAAATTTGTCGGATGGAGCGTAATGACTTATTTAACTCAAATTGCACATAAATAACTTAACTCGTAACATGCAACCCGTATGTGTATTACTTAACTAAGAAATAATTCTATCAATCGAGTACTGTTTTAACTTGTTAATAAATTAAGGTGTCTTATTCACCTATCAGATACTTCAAAATATAAGTATGATTAATTTGTTAGAGCCAGATACGGAACGTAGTCATAGGATCTTTGGTTAGAGCAATGATGGAGCAATAAGACGTTTTCCAAAAAAAAAAAATCCTATTTATCTTAGAACTCGATAGATGGCAGGAATCTTTCGCGGAAGAATAGCGGTTGTCATTGGGATGTCATGAAAAACTATGCACGGTCTATGCCATTTTATTTCGACAGTCCTAAACTAAAAGCGCCATCTTTTCATTCAGGTTGAACTCTTTTTTGACATTAAGAAATCGCCATGTTCTTATAATACAATTTTTTTTTGGGATGGTTATACAATGTTTCATGATAGAAATTCATTTGAATTGTAGGCAATTCACACACAGTAAGTAGTAATAACTCAGTACTTAATATGTCATGTGGGTGGTTGATATAATTATAATGATTATACACAACTACTTCCCATTCAAGATTTTATTAAAAGGAACAAAGTTTCTCATTCAATTATTCAAATTATGTAATACAGACAAACAAACAAATCGCATACATAATTCAGGCGAAACGTTTGAATGGACCGTGACAAACAGATGTACTTTGTCGTTTAGACACATTGTACGTCATTACAATGTTAGTACGTTGATGCAAGACTGTAGCTGTTTATGTAACAAGGTTGTCTACATTTGTTTCTTGGAGATTCATTTTCATATAGCTGTAATTATCATCATCACCAACTGATGGCTTTCTTTCTATTTTTTCAGACGTTTCTAACCATGACGGTACGTCAATCAAATATCAAATAGCTTTATTTCCATTAGACCTTACAGGACTCTTCTTAACAAAGAAAATTACAATCTTATAATAAAAACAAATTAGAACTAGTATTTACAATTGAAACAATTAAGCTAATTGCAGACTGTTGCAAACAATCTACAGGTAGCTCAGCTGATCCATATCAATACCAGTCGGAAGCGTCCCCAAGACGCTAGTTGTAATGCCCCGCTGTATTGCAATGCTGATGCGCTGCGCCAGCTCCCTAGTCACGCGTAGCTTCGACCAGAAGCTCAGATAACTTTTAAAAAACCCGGGGAGCCTCGGTACTCCACGGACCTAAGGTCGCGACCCCAAAGGGAGCAAATGTGTAGGCTCTGTCGAAACCTGGATATTTGCGCCTCTTATGATCCTCGGCCAAATCTGCCGCCGCATTAGCCCTCACAGATGTCCTCGGAAGACAAGTTGCCGCAAATATGTCGACGCAAGTTTTACTTTTCCTTTATGTTTCTTTGTTACATTAATTATGTCATCTGTAACGTTTGATATAGAAGAGCAATATTCGATAACACAAGTTTTGTATACTTATGAGGGTCTCAACTATCGAATAAGATATTATAAAGTTTTTACAGTAATAAATATTAATGTTATTAATAAATAGTCAAACCTTGTGCGAGGTTTTGCTCCCGCCAATAGTCATTTAAATGGGATGAATCCTCAAACTTAATTTGTTTGAATTGTCTGTCAGCTCTATCACCCGCTACAGATCAAAATTACATCGAATGATGTCCTCGGAGCCTTATTTCGGCTACGGCGGCAGTTAGTCTCAACAGAGACTAGCAGGACAATGAATAGTGCACAAGTGTGTGCGCAAACACGGGTGCAGCTCGGAGTCAAGTTAGCGGTGTTGCACCCCCGTTGGTCTTGCGCCTGACCTCTCCCCCGGTCGTGTCGGTCTGCCATCGGATTATATGAGTTAGGAAATAGAGATTGAACAATCTCAGATAGGTATATGAGCGTTCACCTACCTGACTCACAGAAATCTCCATTTCACTCTTACTCCCTCACGACCACATCATAAAAACCCGGCCCCTCTCAATTTCACTGCAAAAACTCAATTGATTTGGACATTAAGTCTGACAAAGTGTAATAAAGAAAGTAAGTGCGAGTATTATCTCCGGAGTTCAATTGAAAAATCAATTATAGTTGAAATTGAAAGTAAAAACGTTTTGGAATGCTTATTCATTCCTTATTGACTAATGTTTCCCGTGATTTTTTGCAGCTTCGTTTCACTTTTTAACGTGTTACATTTAGACAAGATATAAGTAAGTATAGATACTATTCACATTATAATAAATGCGAAAGTTTGGATGTTTAGATGCATCCATAGTTTGTCACTTCTTCACACCAAAACTACTCAACTGATCGGGCTGAAGTTTTGCATAGATAAAGTTGTAGGCCTGGAATAAAACATAGGCGTACGTTTTATCATCCAAAAAAAATCAGAAAAATCAGAGTTCCAATGGCATAGAAGTTACTTGTAAACGTTTCCATAGAAACAAGTGCGAACGAAAACTAGTACTTCATACTCTATGGCTACTAAAACTTTTGTACGATAATATTTGAATTTATAACTAAACTCTGTAGTTTTGTTGATTTAGGCAAATACCTTGATTTATAATAAGCTAGATAACACAAAATAGCGCTGCTTAAATAGCAAAATTAATAGCATATCTATCTATTGTTTCTTCGTGTCTACTGAAATGCCTTGATTAAAGATTACGATAATCAGCAAACGCAGTCGCTTCTGGAAAATGGCTGCTTCCTCCATTTTCCACATTAAACCCTACTTCCGGTTCCTCAGTCGGTGGTGTGTGCTCACCAAAGCATGGCAGAGTGATGTAACGTGTGCGTACGACAGTAAAATATAGTTATTCCGGATTCGTCCCACTGGCTTCGGCCCAAATAAGTCCAAACCCGGAAAATAAAATTCAATGCTGATTTCATTCCAGATTTTAAGATTTCTAACAGAAAAGAAGCCAAAGTACTGTCATCCACACACTTCTCGTGCAAGTTGTAATTTACCACTATTGTTTCCGTAGTATTTTTTTACTACGTTTATCTCACGCAACGTACCAGGAAAGTAGAAATGCATAGGATAATAAGGTACTTATCACTAGTATTATGATCAAGATTAATTAATATTTAACAGTGTTTATCTCGCTTAAAGTACCAGGAAAGTAGAAATGCATAGGATATTATGGTACTTATCACTAGTATTTTGACTCATTAAAATTAATATTGAACAGCTTTTATCTCACGCAAAGTACCAGGAAAGAAGACATGCGTAGAATATAAGGTACGTGGGTAACACTTGTCTTGTGTATTGATTCCATAGTGATTAATTTGCAACAAATAATTAAGTTCTGTGTGGAGCAAAAGACTTGAATTAATCCTACGAATAGGGTTTGTTTCATCAACAGCCTTTGCCAGTTCACAGCTGGGCATAGGTCCCCTCTAATAAGCATCTTATTGTTTCTCATCATTTGAGAGTTACGCTATAATCCCAACGCTGGGCATGCGGGTTGGGGATCGAAGTTTATGTTGGATCTGTTCTGCAGGAGACGTTACTGCGCGCCCCCCAGTGATTTCCAAGTCGCCTCTTACGACACCTCTGGGAAGAGAAATTCTATTGGATTTGTAGAAGCAATATGACTACCTCACGTGCAGTGGACCAAGGTCCGCTCCGGTTGTAAAATATTGCGGGTACGATTCCCGCTGCGAGACAATATGTTTTACAAATACAGCCTGAAATTAAAATTTTTCTTCTATGACAAACTAGCTGCTGCCCGCGGCTGTGCATTCGCGTTTTAAGTAGCATATGTCCGTCCCCGGGGTATTGTTTACCTTCCAGCCAAATTTCATTGAGATCCGTTCAGTCGTATAGGTGTGAAATGGTAACAGACAGACAGATAGACAGACAGAGTTACTTTCGAATTCATAATAATAGTACGAAACAGTAAAATTGAATGTTTTTGAAAGGCCATTGCCTTGATTACATTTACGTATCCAATATAAAATTATTGTTAAACACTTTACAACTGTTAAATGGTTAAACTGTATTTGCGATGCGCGATTAGGTGCGCCTGCGCTCGCGTGTTGTGGACCTATTAACAATTATCAAAATCGAGTCAGCCGTTGTTAAAAACTTGTGTTATCCGATTGTATTGGCCTTCAGTAAAGGAAAATAAATAACATTGAATAACAAAGCAAAAGCTATTTGAACTTCTACTAGACCTCGCGGATACCTCGTGCGGTGTCGGGTAATTTGTTTGGGATCTCACATTAAGGAAAATGAATGTATAATATAAGGATCAGTTTAGCTACCTGTAGATTGTTTGTAACAGTCTGCAGTTGTTTATAACAGTCTGCAGTTAGCTTAATTGTTTCAATTGTAAACACGAGTTCTGATTTGTTTTTATTACTTGATAGTATTATTTTTGTTAATAAAGGCCATTGGCATTGTTAAAAAAAAGGAAAACTAAAAGCTAAAGTAAAATGAATACTTATGTATATGTTGATACAGTGTGCTGCTCAGATATGTCCCAAGAATTAAAATTGATTTTACTCGGAACTTTCCAAATAAAAATGTCCACGTACTCATTTTTCGTACAAAGTAAATAAATTATCACAATTTACACTTACTATATTTAGTCAGTGATTGAAAACTTGGGAGTACCTATTTTCGCAGCTGACTGTACCTACCTAACTACTTCGTACAAAATAGCTGAAACCAAACATCACAAATTACATTTTGTATAGTATTCACCTCATCAATGGCGCTTTATCAGTCCACAGCTGGACTTAGGTCTCCCCTGATAAGCGTCATATGTTCGAGTCTTTGTTGTTTAAAATTCTGTCAAATCATTTACTTTAAACACACTACTTTGACAAAGACTGAGTGGCTAGTATGGGTTTGCATATTACTAAAACTGAAAAAGTTTTCGTTTACTACCACCTACCTATTCCATGAAATTATTTTCTTTTTGGTAGTTCAACTGACAATCAAATAGTCATATCCTAATGCTTTACGGATTCGTTTTCTTATGACAATTGATTTTGTGTATGAACAAGTTGTAAGTTAATCGAATTTGTTATTGTTGCTCAACATTTTGCATTATTTTACAGACTTTACTCAGGTGTCTAAATGACTTTATTTTGCAATCGGAATATTAAAAAGTAATAGTATTATTTCAGTTGTTTTATTTGCTACTTGCTTCTGCCCGCGACATTACACGCGTTTTCCGTAATAAAAAGTGAGACAGATTGAGTTACTGTGGTAAACTATAGTTTTTATACTTTTTTCACTACTTGTTTATGGAAAAATCATCTAGAATAATCATCGTTACATACTATGCTTATCGTAAGTCCCCATATTTTTTGAGTCGCCAGATTCGCATCTATCTGCCAAAAATAACGTGAATGATATACTTCATTCTGTCATTCAGTCTTCATTCACTCACTTGTCAACAGTTAGGGAACTTCACAGTCGTGCATATACGGAACCGAAAATAAATTCGTAGATAACAAACAATGGCGCGCAACATATCACTCATAATAATTCAAAAACTTTAACCGAGTTCGTATGAAACTATTCCATCGCTATTATACTATAAAAAGTCTCAGTGTCCTGTAAAGGCACTGCCAAACTCAATGTATGAAAGAAACCGAAAACTTTTAAAGTTTACGTAAACTACGCCAAACTCATACGGCCTATGTCTACCTATCCTTCAGAAATAAATACGCAACACAAAACCTAACCCTATGCCCATAATCCTATTCCACAAACTCTCCGCATTCCATCTGACATTCATAATTCAAGGCTCGTCTAGTTACCCTGTCCGCCCGTGTGTTCGGAATAATTCCATCGAGATTATTCCACCGTTAGAATTAATTCTGAAATGTTAATATGGATTTAATTTTGTTATTTGTATGTTTACAATTTAACCGGGGAAAATTTGATGCAGATTTGCATGGACATCCGTTAGTAACTAATATTAGGCATGGATTAGTGATTCGTTATGGGCTTTTGTACTAGATAAAGTTATACAGGGTGTCAAAAAATTTGTACCTACCAAGAGAGATGCAGTTTTTGCTGCAGTTTTTTCTTATAAATTGAGGGCTTGCATGACACATGTCAAGACGACTTGCCTCTTTTTCTCATAGTATCGGATTTGGCCAGGCATTCCATCTCAAAAATTCACCGTGTATAATTTTAATCAACGACTGGTCAATTTACAAGTTTTCTATTCTGACTGGTATTTGACTCCTACAGCCAAAACCTGTTTTTCACTTCTTCCAATTGTAGTCAAAAAAATTAAGTAAAGAGAAAATCAAAGAGCTCTTTATTTCTTATTTGATAATATTAATCTTAAATTTATAGCTCTAGACTCTAGAGTCTAGAACTACTAGCTATTGCTCGCGACATCGCACGTATATTTTTTTCCTCCCTGCCAAATTGTTCAGCCGTTTAGGCGTGAAAAGGTAACAGACAGACAGGAAAGACAGACAGACTAAGTAACTTTCGTATTTATAATATAAGTGTGGATTAATTCTTTTTTTTGATAAAAAAAATTTACTTTTAACTTTAATAATTGTTTAGTTAAGTTTAATTATTATTACCATAATGTAGCAAAACCGTGTCCAAATGATCAAGAAAAGTGTCAAAAAATGTTATTTTTAACAGTCATACGAAAATTGTCAATGGGTGACCATCCTTCCGGCTTGGAACCAGGCACTTCCTTCACACTGTACTGGTGATAATTAACGCTAAACTATTTTGGTAAAACCTTGCAACAGTATTATTTATTAGCATCTTCCCGTGACTTTACACACGCTTTTTCAGGATAAAAAGTAGCTTATTTGTTATTTCAGGTCTAAAACTACATCTTTGCTAAATTTCAACTCGATACGTCCAGTAGTTGATATTCTTATGATGGTACAAACAATCATCCAAACTTTTGCCTTTATATTATTAGTGTGAAGACTAGCTATAGTTATGTAGGGACTCCTCTCATTACCAAAATTAACGAACATAAAGTCTAGGCAGTGAAATACATGGCCTAGTTAAAGCATAGTGATAAAGTGATCGAAAATAATTCGAATTAAAAGAATGGCTATAACTTCAGTGAGAATTTAGAATTAGTGACTTTAGGATTAATTATTTGACTCGTAGTTTTGTGTTTTGTGTAATTAAGTAAAATTATCGGCACAAATCTCAAATCGATCTAACCGATAATTTTCCTCATAGGGAGGGAGGAGTTATGTAGGGACTCCTCTCATTACTTTGTTTAGTCTATACTCTAGTTACAGTAACAACAACCACGTTGTTCATAGAAATTAAGTGATTGCTCGGCGCTATTATAATCGACCCACATCCGCGCCCGTAAATTTAGAATAAAGATTGCCTCCAAATCGGCATGACGTATTTTCAGTATTTTAATTATTAGATTTAATTTTCTTTAGTCTTCATCAAAAGATACTCGAAACGTTCCCAAAATATGAGTAGCTCGACTTTAATGTGTTTATGTGAGACATCCGTTAAAAATAAACAAAGTCATACGTTAATTTTAACGGAAACATGCGTGTGAGTCCGTAATTTGATTACCAACCTCTTTGTGTGTGCAGATGGTTACGTAAGGTAGAGGCAGTATGGGTTTGCATAGGTAAAATTATCGTCTGAATCGCAAACTACAAATATTTTGTCAACTACATATTGTGTGTCTGACTGACGTGATAGATTGTCGAAGCAGCAGAGGGATAAAATATTGCAAATATACAAAGAAAATTACAATCAAATAATAAATAAATAAATAATGCTGGACAATTCACACAACATCATCTAGCCCCAAGCTAAGCAGAGCTTGTGATATGGGTACTAGATGACTGATATACTTTATATAATACATTACTTATGTAGATATTTTTATTACACATAGAAAATACCCAGAACACCCGGAACAAATATTTGCAGATCGTACAAATATTTGTCCCAAGGCGTGAATCGAACCCGCAGCCTCCTGCGTCGCAGGCGGACCTTCGCCCGCCGCGCCATATCCGTCGTCAATAAAAACAAATTATATTATTTTTTACTAGTTTTTGTCCGCGGCTTCGCACGCTTTGTTTCTATATAAACGTTTTAAAGTTATTTCAATCCCAGGGGAACTGATTTATGGAATAAAAATCTGTTTTATTCCAGGCCCAGAACTATGCAGGTACATAGTTCTGCAAATTTCAGCCCAATCCGTTCAATAGTTTGGTCGTTAAGAAGTAACAACCATCCATCCACCCATACATCTAAACATCCAAACTTTCGCATTTATAATATCAGTGTGATTGCTTTATTTATTAATTTGGTACAAAATAAATTATATTTATATTTTATTGGTCCAATACCTTTCTACTTATTCCCAACACTGAGCTTTGGCTTTTGCTGGTTCGTCTATGCTCTTAAATCTCTTGGCCGATGGGCAGCAACGTCGGCGTCGTCGGGCCACGCGACGACCGGCAAAAAGCTACGCTGCATGCCTAGGGCATACTCCATACTCCCTAGAATTAGATGCTGGCATGGCCTAAGTCCAGCTGTGGACTGTTATATGTTTGTGTTGTTGTATGCTCTAAAATATTATGTGTAGGTATTCTTAACTGAAGGATTAGGCTAGTCTTAGGCTGTATTTTCGGTGAGGAGCGGGTTTTCACGTGGTCAAAACGACCATTGAAAATTATACAACCACAACCTCTTCTGGCTTCCGCTGCCGCTCTCACTGCTCACCGTAAACATACCCTTAGGCAAGTATTATAAAAGCTTGCTCAGTCATCGATCTATGCTTGAGCATAGATTGTATAATAGGTACTACTAGCTACTGTCCGCGGCTTCACACGTTTTTTTCCGGGATAAAAAGTAGCCTATGTCCGTCCCCAGTATACCATCTACCTCGCTGCCAAATTTCACTGAGATCGTTCAGCCGTTTAGGAGTGAAAAGGTAACAGACAGACAGATAGACAGGCAGAGGTACTTTCGAATTTATAATATTTATATTATTTTATATACGTTCGAGTAGCGTTTTCCTATGGCTCTCTTTCTATCTTCAACGATATAAGCAGTTGTTACTCAAGCATAGATCGATGACTGGGCAAGCTTTCATAATACGGGCCTTGGTTTATGAACAGACGGATGTTAGTCTAGGTGTCTAGGATGCGGTCGTAGCTCTAGAATAGAACCTCGACCAATCGGTGTCGGTTACATTGCAGAGTAAAGACCGAAATAACTCTTGGATACGCATTCATTGTGTACGTATGTATGTACGTTTAGAAAGTATGTTCCGTTTTATGGTATCAATAACAAGCATAAATATCATCAAACATTAATAAATGTAATTTCAAGAAAAATATTGTCGTTTCATTTTGTTAGTCTAAAGGACTATTTATTTATTAGTTAATTTATTTAATTCATACTATAGATTTACAGGGAACACTTAGTCAAGTCAAACATATTCAATACATTTCAAAAAACAAAATAAAATTCATAACACAAGCTGCAATAGCATTGTCGTAATGTAAAATAAAATAAAAATAAAATAACATTAAAATAAAATAAAATGTCCATCATAATTTCAAATGTCAAATGTAGGTACATTATTCAATCAAATTTAATGTAAAAATATTTTTATCAGCAAAAGCTTCATCCAAACGATAATAGCTTTTATCTATTAATCTGTTCTTGATAAACAATTTAAATTTTATATTAGACATAGATCTTACATTAATTGGTAACATATTGTATAATTTGATTGAATTGCAAACAAAACTTTTTGAAATTTTAGCTAATCTTGTTTTTGGGACAACTAAGCTATTTTATTTTTATGTCTTGTATTGTAAACATGTCCATCCATAACATACTTAAGATTATGTAAATTATTTCTAGCATTAAGTAAACTCTGATAGATGTATTCTCCAACCATTGTCAACACACCTACTTCCCTAAATTTGTCTCTACACGAATCCAAAAACCTTAAGCCTAATACGTAACGTATTGCTCGTTTCTGTAACAAGAATATTCGGCTTGCATCAGCTGCTCTCCCCCATAATAATATCCCGTAAGTCATAATCCAATGGAAGTAGGCAAAGTAAACCATTCGTGCTGCTTTAACTCCTCCTATTTCTCTAATTTTTCTTATGGCGTAAGTTGCCGAGCACAGTCTTTTTGTTAAAGCATCAATGTGAACACCCCATGTCATTTTTGTGTCAAGCCAAACACCTAGAAATTTTACTTTATTACTGTGACTTATATTTATGGTTTCTAATGTTTCCTTTTTAAGACGTCCGGATAAGTCATTATGTCTAGTGCTTAGTGAGAACGGAGTTATATTGGTCTTGTATATTTTAAGGAGCATATTATTCACTGAGAACCATATTTTTAATTTATCTATTGACTCTAGTATATTCTTATTTGCCTTTTCATAAGAGGAGGCCTTTATAACTAAACTGGTATTATCAGCGAATAAGATAACATCTACTTTGTCGAGTACAGTCGATACGTCATTTATGTATAGCAAAAATAGCAACTATCTACTGTTAACTGACTGTGAAACTTGAAATATTCTGAAAAATCTGCATCGGTACCTTAAAATGATGTTTCTACTTATTAAGTGGTAGTAGTTTTCTTATTTCTTGATTCATGGTATATTTCAATAGAAGTGCAGCTTTTTCCAATGAGCATTGCATTGAGAAAACCGAGTATTCTTTACGTTCCTATGATAAAAACGAATTACTGACAAAATGCATTCTTAATTCGAGCTAGCAAATCGTTCTACTCATATTGGTCAACAAAATCATTGACGTTGATCTATTCAGCACATCTGCAAGTAATAAGCTTACTTGCAGATGTGCTAAATAGATCAACGCTTGCTCATTCATATTTTTTTTTGTCTTATAACGTTACCTACTTATCTTCATCTATTTTTATTGTTTTTGCTTTGTGTTGTGTATTTCTTTTTATTTTCTATTTAACTACTTATCTGCGGAAACTTTTTAATTGGCCCTCAGCACAAATGCTGGTCTGTGCCGGCATGTATTATGTAAATTATTATTCTTAAGACCTAGCTGTAAGTTTTCCTAAAATTACTATTTATGTCAATATTAGCTAGATATGCAAGTATATATTTTTACCCTCATAAAATCGTAGACACTTTGACGTAAACTTTTTAACCCATCTCCCACACTACGCCCATCGGCTATGAAAGTCATAAATCTGCAATGAACAGGCCCCGGTCCAGAGCAAATAACGTTGGATAGCAATTTGCCATTATGTACATAATGATAAATATATAAATATACATAATGCGATCGTGCGGCGCGTTACTTCGAACTGATATTGTTGTTATAAACGATTTGGTGGTTAGTTAAAGTAATCAACCTTGTTTGATATCTATCTATGTAACTTTTATTTAGCACATAGATTACAATAACAGAATAAAACAATTACAACTAGTATATACACTTAATATCTATTTCTTAAAAATCTAAGCCGTCACCAGAAGGCAGAGTGCCCAGAATGCTGGCAGCATTGCCACGTTGAATGGTAATGCTAATTCGTTGACCGAAATAGAAAGTTTGGTAAGATCTTTATAAATGGCGTGTGCACCAGGTCCCCAAGGACCAGGGGTTTCAACCCCAAACGGCTCAAATAGGTATGAATTAAGTATATCAGTTATCTAGTCTAGTACACAAACACAACGCACACAAAACACCAACACGTGCTTGATGCTTGTAACACAAGCTCTGCTTAGCTTGGGGCTAGATGATGCTGTGTGGATTGTCCAGCATTATTTATTTATTAATTATTTTTTAGCTATGATAACTTGAATAAATACTCTTGAGGTGACTAGTATTTGGATTTCTGTCATTTTTTAAATAAATATTGCGCGCAGTAGCATATTGGAACCCTATAACTAAGCCTCTGCTGTCCGTCCGTCCGTCTGTCACAGGGCTTTATCTCATGAACCGTAACAGGTAGACAGTTAAAATTTTCAGATAATGTGTATATCTTTTGCCGCTATAACAACAAATAATATATATAAAATAAATATAAAAATTAAAAGAAATCGATAAAAAAAGTGTTTTTTTTTTGCTGTTTTTGCTCATCGTTTGTCAAGACTGTATCTCTTGAACCACAATAGATAGACACACGTACTAACATTCTATAAATAAGTAACACTTCAATTATTATAGCAAAATACCAAAAATATAATAAAGTTGTAAATTTAAAGGGGTCTTAAATTAAAATAAACAAATGAAAATTTTAAAAAGTTGCCTGATTTTTACACCCTGCGTGTGCGAGTCAAGTTGCACTTGGCGGTTCATTATTAGTTATTACGAACTGTCAAAGAATTACTTCATTTATTGAAAACGCATCTATTCTTTGATAAGCTTGATCCCTTGACATGAAGCCTTTATCTACTTTGAAAGCTTTTACTAGCTATAACTGGCTGAAGGCCGAGTTATTTCTTCGTGGACAATACACATAAATTAAAATTTCTAGAAAATCCAACCCGAGACTTAAAAACAAAGACCAATTAAAGCGTTTGTCTAGATAAGGCACCTAGTTATGGTTACATTAAAAAGTTAAAAGCAGATATGCACTAAAAGGTTAAACTGTTAAAGGTTTCATCATCATCAGACTTAATCCAATGACGCCTCATATAAAACACTAATTTGTCTTGGATTGTTTAATTAAGGTAGGTACAGTTAGCAACGAAAATCACTGAACACTAATTGATTTAATATTGCCTGAGCGGTATTTCTCTCCATAAGTTTCTGAACATATTTTTTTACGATATAACTTTTACTCAACAGCGTCATGTTACAAAAGTCGCCAACGACATCTATACCTACTTATATTAAAACAGCCTTTTTACCTGTTACTACTTATATGTAACAGGTAAAATTCAATACATTGAAGATATATTGAAAAATTTTTTTGGAGGGCTACTTATTATCGATACTGAAGCCAAAACTGTAATTTTTTTCATTCATATCTGTCTATTATTATAAAATTATAATCCAGCAGAATATTTAAAATTAATCTAAAAGGTACCTACCCAACATTAAATTACCTAGGTACCTGTAGCTACAATAACTTTATTAGGCCTGCCAAGTCATGTTCCCACGAAATGTAATAACGGTGACTATAAAAAACTTATAAAAGTAACTATCTGATATTTATCTCGTAATCTACTGCTCCGGTAGCGAAGTTCTTTGTTTTACAAGTTATTTTGACCTTGAGGTAGTAATACTTTAATGTGAATGTGGTGTGTTGTCCTGGTTATTCTTTATTGACAAAGAAAATTACAATTAAGTAAATAATAAAAACAAATTAGAACTAGTATTTACAATTGAAACAATTAAGCTAACTGCAGGCTGTTGCAAACAATCTACAGGTAGCTCAACTGATCCATATCAACACCACTCGAATTACCATACTTGGTAATATAAATGTATAAATAGGATATATATTTCCACTCACAAAATACGGTTGATATTTATTTTGGTAAAAGACTGCTTTTAGTTAATTTTACTCATTTTATTAATTTAAAACACAAGGTCAAATGGTGCGGTCTCTATGCACAACAATGCAGCTTATGTCAGAACAGGCAAAGGACGATGTTTCTGAGATATACACTCTTGAAGTTTTTTTCCTATTAGTTATTATTAGCTATAAATTCTCATCATTCTCGGAACTTTTATAATTACATAAAACTTATTTAATTTATAAAATGTTTTTGATTCATAGCTGCATGTATATATATATTTGCAGCTGCTATAATTCGTAGCTACGAAGTTAGTGCTGGTACCTTATAGAGTTAATCGTAGACAACTATCTTTTCAGTTTAATTTATAGACAGACTAAACAGAGAAATGATTACACTATAAAGAAGAATTCACTAAGTGTGTATATTCAAAACTGATTCTAAACAAAGATAAAAGCACGATAAAAGACAGGTGTGAAGTTGCTAACATGACAACCATCCAGCGCAAAAACAAGCACAAAACCAGAGAATTCTCACTTAAATAAATACCTAGCTATATTAAATCCTATCTTTATTTTCATTCCCACACTTCAAAGAATCTCCTCCTCTATTTTAAAGGGGCTAAGGTTTATTATGGGTTGTATAAGATGGGGCTACATAGGCCATTGTGAAGGCATGCGCAAGAACAGGTGAATCGTGCAAAAACGCAATGAGATCACCGCCGCCGTTGTCATTATGGACGGTGAGGATTTGAGATCGTGTGCTATTGAAGCTATGCTTTGATTGTGCTATTTTTTAGACTACCTAGCTTGAAACTAAATCTGTTTGAATAAGGAGTACCTAGCTTGAAACTAAATCTGTTTGAATAAGGAGTATTTTTTTTTTATAAAAATAGTTAGTCAAATATATTCGACAACACTAAAAAGAGGGTGCCATGACTTTGGGTCTGTCAAATGACATAGACCCTGCATAGATTTGGCATTACTTTCCTCTATTTTTCCGCGAAAGATTCTTGCCATTTATTGTGTTCTACAACAACTCTCTCTCTCTTTGTTGCGACTCGGCAAACGTAGTGTAGGACGCTCTCCAGCCAGGTGGGATGACGATCTGCGGAAGACTGCAGGCAGACGATGGATGCGGCAAGCTGAAGACAGGGCACTATGTCACTCATTGGGGGAGGCCTATGTGGCCTATGTAGAGGACTAAGATAGGTTGATGATGATGATGATTGTGTTCTAAGGAAATATGGACTTTTTCTTTTTTTGGAAAATGCCTGGATTCATGTTTTAGCCTAGCCTCCTTTTCTTCATAAAGTAAGTAACATTTTTGAACGACTTTTAGAATAGAAGCTCCTATTCAACCTCTTTTCAAAATTGGTATAACCTACGGAGATAACCACTTTGTATATTATGACCTTACAGTATCTTTTATTTCCGACAAAACTATTGTGTACTTATTATAAAAATAAGAAAATTAACACTACAAAAAAAATACCAATTATACCATTAATCTTTTCCTTTTTTAAAATATTTTGACTTATTCATTTTCAAAAATCCAGTAACAAAAATTGCTGTACATAGTCAGTTCAAAAACACGTAACCATCTTTTATAACATTTTTTGAACATTGAGCCTGGTTCGTTCAGCGACTTGTGGTCGTCCCGAATCCTACATTTGAAGCCTTAAAATCACTGCTGAGATTATCGATTAGTATCATTATTTACGTGAACTTTAGCATAGCCTTGAACCGAAATAACTTTAACCTGTAGAAAAAGGTTTAACGGCCGTTATAAAGCGGCTGCCGCTTCACAACATCAGAACACGATGCACGACTCGATAGCCGATGGCAGATAAGCATGAAGGTTGAGGACTCAATGAAGATCTCCTTGATAGTGCATACTTTTTGATGCTGATGGATTATCACTTTGAATCTACCGAGGATGGATGTTTTTTTCTTACAAAGATGTTTCGATTATTTGTTCACATCTTTTGCTCATAAAGTGTGTCACTATAGCGCAGCGCAGCTTGGCTAAAAAGTATTTTTTCTTTTTAATTTTTGTCTGAAATCGTCAGCCAGTAGGTACAAGACATTCGCCCTGTTACATAAAAACTCGACTTTTTGGTGTTCCATCAACAAGTAGGTAAGTAAGTAAGCATTTTATTTGGATTTATTTTGAAAATGGAACTGAAAACGGCTTTTGGTTTATGGTTGGATGTATTTATGAAGAGTGATTCTTTCTTCATGGTAGAATCCGTACTTTGCATTGCGCATACCACAGACAAAGTAAAAAGTTAGTATTATTGCGAAATGTCTAGAATTTTTAGTTTACCACAAATTGAATTGAAGATGAACCTAGCTTATTTAAATTAATTGAGAATATCATCCAGCGAAAATTAGCACAACAGTATGCTAATGGAACAGAAGGCCAAAGAAATAATTCATATGAATCTGTTGCGGTCGAAATCACGTGAAATTATATTTAATGACTTACGACTTAACGACAAATTCGTAAAGTAGATAAGTGAAAAATGTGTATCTGTAGATTGTTTGCAACAGTCTGTAGTTACCTCAATTGTTTCAATTGTAAATACTAGCTCTAATTTGTTTCTTTATGTATTAGATTGTAATTTTCCTTGTTAATAATAGGTCTTTACCTATGAAATTGCCGTTCTTCAGTACTGGTCATTTCAAATAGAAAAAAAGTTTGGAATGGCTTTGTATTCTAAATTCAAATTAATTTTATTTTAAAAACATGACATTCTTTTTACAAACTCAGTCTTTTTTTTATTGATTAGCGTTGTATTTTCATTACACTTGAACATTTTTCGTCATAATGGATACTTTAAAAATTCGTGTAATTATGGAATATGAGTTTCGTCATGGCACCAACGCAACTCAAACGGCACGTAACATCAAAAACGTTTACGAAGAGAACTGTAGAAACGAACGCACAACCCGTTATTGGTTTTCCCGGTTCCGTTCTGGAAATTTTGACTTGAAAAATGAAGCTCGTGGTCCTCCGGAGACTTTGGTCAACAATGATGAATTAAAGGCGATTGTGGAAGCTGACGAAACTCAATCTACAGCTGAGCTAGCGGCAGCTTTTGATGTTAGCATCAAAACAATTTAGATCCATTTGCGACAAATAGGCAAGGTAAAAAAACTTGATAGATGGGTGCCCCACGAACTTAGCGATCGCCAGCGTAACGTACGCGTCGAGACCTGCCTCGCGCTGCTCAATAGGCAAAGAAATGAAGGAATTTTGAACCGAATTGTTACGTGCAATGAAAAATGGATTCTGTTCGACAATCGAAAGCGCTCAACAAGTTGGTTAGATCCTGGTTTAGCACCAAAGCAATGCCCTAAACCAAAAATGACTCCAAAAAAGGTGATGGTCACTGTTTGGTGGTCTAGTGCGGGTGTGATTCACCACAGCTTTTTACAAAACGGCATGAGCATTACTACAGATGTGTACTGTGAAGAACTGGAGACAATGATGGAAAAGCTTGCACAGGCAACCAGCTTTGGTCAATCGGTCGTCCCCACTGCTCCTTCACGACAACGCGCGACCCCATACTGCACAACAGACAGGCTCCAAGCTGCGAGAGCTGGGGTTGGAAGCTCTCCCTCATCCGCCATACTCACCAGACCTTGTACCTACCGACTATTACTTTTTCCAAAATTTAGACAACTTTTTAGTGGGTAAAAAATTCAATTCCCGAGAGGCAGTACAAAATGCCTTTGAAGAGTTTGTTGCCTCCCGTCCAGCAGATTTTTACAAGAAGGGCATCAATAAACTGCCAATGCGTTGGCAAAGACGCGTCGATTGCATGGGTGATTACTTTGAATAATAGAAATAAAAAAAATTAAAAAATAAGTACTTTCACTTATTCCATACAAAACGGCAACTTCATAGGTAAAGACCTAATATAAAGTTATCCTTAGCCAATAATTTAAGTGTACCTTTATTATATTTCCTCCAAGACCAAAGCATCCTATCATTCCCTACTATCAGGCACAATGTCACAGCTGCGTATAACTAAGCGCGTCTGTCTGTCAGTCTGTCCCGAACACATTCCATCTGTTATTGAGAGAACTGGTTGTACTGTTATTTGCGAGAAACAACTATGAGAGATGCAGTTTTGATTTTTCTATGGATAATAAACCTTAGACGTTGAGAAAATGGAAACTATTTATTCTTAGGGCCCTATATCAACGGGACGCCATGGCAACGTCGCTGGCAACGTACCTATCCAAACTATTGTATGGCAGACGACATTGCCAAACCGTCGCCAAATGAGTTAGCTGCCATACAATACAGAATAGGTATATATTTACAATTGCATGCTATTAATTTGATTATGTAACTTTATATTCGTCCACGATGTACCTAAATTGTTTTTGTTTAAATAAACTAAACTAAAATAATGAATAGTTTGGATAAGTTGCCAGCACAAACAATCAACTCTTCAGTTGTTTTAGTTGTTGCCAATAAAAAAGTGTTAGACCGGTGGTGCAGGCAGATGCTGGATACGGTAAGCTGAAGACAGGGCGCTCATTAGGGGAGGCCTACATCCAGCAGTGGACTAATATAAGTTGATGATGATGATGAGAAGATTACGTGTCTTGACTAATATACTTAATAATTTAACACCCAGACTGCAACAAAATACAACTATTTAAACTTTCGCAATTCGTTAGCGTAATTAATTATTATTTATCGGGTATTTCTTGCGTACATAAAGTAGGGGAAATAATAACACAAGGTACACAACAAATACCCGATAAATATTCATTAATTATGGTACATAATACTTCTATCTGCAGATCATACAAACATTTGCCCCATGACGTGAATCGACTCCGCAGCTGAATATATGTAGGTCTCCTACAAACGACGACGCCACAGAGAACTGCGCCTAGATTCAACCATTTCTTAAGGTCTTCAGTCGCATCAAATATAATAAAGCCTCTCAACACCCGCGCGTGGATCACGAGCGGAACAGCGAACCATGAGTGTGCAAATTCTTCGCGTCGCGTTCGCGAGTTTTGTCGATGATTTGTCCAGCGACAAACAAGGCGCGCGTGATTCGCGCGCGAGTGTAGAGGGCCTTCGCAGTTTTGCCTCGATACGCACCGCGCTCCGCGCCTCGATTTTACGCGAGTGTGCCTGCTATTGATGCTGCATCACAAATAAGACCGCTAACCATAAACTTTACGGTCATCATTTATGGCATAAACAATTATATTCACGTGGAACTGAAACGGCATGCTTCCTGCTCAGCAATACAGGTTGAACGGAACTCGGCTGTCAACTTTAAACGGACTTGGCACACATTTCAAACGTGTTGTTCACCACAAAATGAACGTGTGTAATCTCCATAATATTGTCAATAATTAGGGGTAAAAAAGTAGGTAAACACTGGGATGGATTAAATAACTAGTAATTAGTGGTTGGCCAGATGTCGCTCGCGCGATGAAGTAAGTGTAGGTAATGTAGTTGTACTGTGAACGACATAAATCACTGAGCACTGGTCAAGGTTTTGCAAGATGGTTAAAAGTCTTTAATGCATATTTTTAAGATAAAATAATATTGGTTATGTATGTTACAATTAAATTAGAACTAGTAGGTATTTACTATCAAAAAAATAATATATTAATAATATAATCAATACTGGCTTACATAAACTTTATTCCTAGGCTACTAATTAAGTGTTATTAAGGTTGGCTGGAAGAGATTGATCATAGAGATAAGGCCGTCCTCTGTACATCCTGGATTCTCAGCATATCTGTATTGTATTTTGTCTTTGTATGCAACAATAAAGGTAATCTAACTATATCGAAAAACGCAGGACTGCAAAGTTTTTTGCTCAGCACATTTGCCCTGAAGACTAACCTAATTTTATCGTTAACTGTATATTTTTATTTTATTTTTTATTTCAATTTTATTTAACATTTTGGAGAAACTTACAGCTAGGTTTACAAAAACTCAGTTAAAAATATAAAACATGCCTGAATAGACCAGTGTATGTTTGTTGACGGTTAATCACAAGTTTCCGCAGATAGGTATATTTAAAAATTGCACGATACAAAGTAAGTTGACGACTTAATGGAAATAACATAAACATAATTCATACAAAAATACTGAAAAAACAACAAGAATAAAGTTAAATAGGTTACATAGGTTACATAGTAGTCAGCTTACACTTCAAAAAATTGTATTCGGTATAACCAATTCAACAACTTATATCAAAAAACCTTCCTTAAGTTTACCACCTTAATATATATTCTACGTGTAAGAAGCCATCTTGAATATAGCTCCATAAAATAACCCAATAAATATTATAGTTTCCGTGGACCTTAAATAATAATTAAATGTTGAGACAATAAATTCCAGCGAGACCTGCAATTACATAGCATAATATTATCAAGCATTATCAAGTACTAGATAAGTACAGTCAGCTAAAGTTGCATCTATTCAATATATCAGAAAAAACTAGTAATTATGTAATTAGGACGCCTTATTCGCTAAACGACATTGGTGTTTCGCTTGAACAAAACAAGCAAATTTTAAAGAAATTAAAAAATCAAGTGCTAGTAGGACTCGCGCATCGAGAGTTCCGTATACGGAACCCTAAAAGTAAAATAGTTGAGAGATGATACGATCGTCTCTCAACTAAAAACTTATTGACCTACGAATTTACATTTTCCCTTCACTTGTGCTACGTACCTTGCTTCTTGCCCAATTTCATGATTCTAGAAACATGTGGAGGTTTATCATCTCTTTACGCCAAATCTACTGAACAGAACGTGCGGAAATTTTGCATAGATGTAGTTCTAGACCTGGATTAACATATAGGCTATCCGTTTATAACGCGTGCGAAGCCGCGGATAGAAGCAACTTTTTAATAAATTAACAAATAAGTTACTTACTCTACTACACTCAGAAAGTTTGAAAATATTACAAGAACACATTCGATAACTTTACACAGCCCAGAATTCGGTTTCATGAAAGTATCGAATTGTGCTCGTGACGTCTTATTCTTCTATGTATAATATGTATATCTCATTTGGTACAGCGCCTCTTTCGTACGGCCATGGAACTATGTAAATTCCATACAAAAATGTGCCTTCGCTATCACGACGTCTCGATCCTACCGGCAAACCGAACTCAGGGCTTAGTTCTATAGTTTTGTGGACCAAATGTCTAGTCTTTGTCGCTAATAATATGCCTAAATGAATTATTTTATTTGCTTATTAAATAATATAAATAATAAACTCTATCCTTATCAAACCCATTCTGATTAGGTTCTCCTTTATGAATGGCTATTACTTTAGCAACCCAATAAACCGAACCTTTACCGTTATTGTTAAGATATCTTAGGGGCCGACTGTACCAGTTAGGTTAGTTGTTAGTCTAGTTCCAGATCTAGGTCTAATCTGCCCCTTGATCGTATCTTCGGGCGGTGAAGGTCTAACCGCTGCAGAATCACACCTAAAATCTGGTGTCAAATAACTGCTTTGGAATCGAATTCTTACATTATTTTTGAAGTAATAGAAAACGTTTTAAAATATTAATTTGATTTATCAAATTAATATTTTAAAAAGTATTTGGTTTACCAAATATTTTTTTCTAGATATGCTTTATGGGTTTCTTAAGGACTGAACCCTAAAAAATGGAACTACGTACGGAAATAAATTTAATGGGCTTATAATGCAGAAGTATGCGGGTTGATGTCTTTTGTACGAGAATTTTAAAGATGTCTTTTTAAATTACTAAATTTTGTTTGATATTATTATTAAACACTTTTCATCAAATGAACTAAATGTAACTTTTGTCTTTGAACAGAATTGGATAAACTTCAATAATATTCCTATTTATTATAGAAACACTAATTAATTAAAAAAAATTAAAATATAATTTTATTGTTTCGGTATACAGCTGAACTTTGGTCTTTTGATCTATGGTAAAATTTATATTACAAAAAAATATTTTTCTTCTTATTCCTACCAATTCTTTCTGCTTACGCACATCTTAAGTAAGGACCAAATGAGATATGAAATTCCAAGCCAAGCATCACAAGAATGACGTCTCAATCAAAACTCATTTTAAAAATTAAATCTATCTACCAATCACCACATCGATACATAATCTTTTGTGTCGGCACATCACTAAACTCGCTTCACCTCCATCTGAATAGTGTTGTTACATTTCTTTTGTGCTAGGCAATTATCGATGAAATGCGTATCGACTATCGAGCTTTTATTTTATCGTGTCAATTAGATTGTAATACAGTTTTTTGTAGCTTATTGAATAATCTGATTGGTATAGAAAAGGTTCTTTGTATTGGTTTGTAATTAAAATGACGTGGTGGTTTCGTTTGTTGTAGGCTTTGTCAAGTTTTTTTTTTGTTTGTTGAATTATTTCTCCATTTCTGTGAGGTCATAGGACATCTCAGCACGCGTCAGTACTTTATGCAGACAGAGCAACTTTATTGGGATATTATTTGATTTTTCAGAAATAACCCTGTGTCCTTACGCACTATAATAACAAAAACCAGAATTGAGCAACGCGACACTATTCGTCAAATAAACTAAATGTATCTTTAGTCTTTGAACAGGATTGGATAAACTTCAATGTGTCCCCTGTTGGTGGAGCTAACGGCGTTTTAGTCCGAAGGAAGTCCCAAAGTTTTTCGACTCCTACGTCACTCGACCTCGAGGTAGTTAGCTCATTCGTACTGAGGGAAGGATGCGGGTTCAAGTCCTGTCGAAGTCGAAATTTGATTAGGATATTAGTATGATTTTTTAGAACTTACCCTGAGTGTGAGGGCTTGTAATAGTGAGCAACTTTATTTGAAAAAACATTTTAATATTTTACAGCATTTTAATATTTTAGTTTTATGTTTTTTATGTTGCCGCAATAGTGGCTCTGTCTGCATAGTGCATAAATGATACGTGAAGTACTCCTACGACACCACTTTTTATCATCCAATTATCTACTCGTTATTACGGCTTGTGCACTGGTGGTAGGTAGGTGTCTATTTAGGTATTTAATATAATTTTGGTTGTTTTGCTTAAATTTTTTTTTCTATTAGCCTGTTATTAATAATTGAGTACCTACCTCCTTATGTATACGTACCTAAATACTGTTTTTGTTGATAGCTATGTCTTCCCGTGCTGTTTGTTTGTGAACTTAATAAAAATTCTTATTAAGGGTGGTGAGCAATGACCCTTAACCTGGTAAAGCGATGCGTTTGCTAGGTGCCTGTCAGTAATCCCTGGAACTAAGTTCCTATTCTATACATTCTTTCACTGAGCCACATTATTCTTGAGTTCTTTTACTAAGTGTTATCTTAGACCTACGCAAAAGAATGCGCGAGCAGAAGACAGTAGGTAGGTGCTATCTTCAAAAATCGTTTATTAGAAAGTTATTATGATAGTATAGCCCCGGTCAGCGAACCAAAGGGCCGCTTGCATCAAACGGACCGGATCGTAACGGACCGATTTAGCTGCCCTGCGGTTTATAATCCGCAAAACTCGCGTAGATGTTGTACTGATTCTATAGTATTTTGCGTAACAGATTCAAGTGGAATGGGTCCCGCTAAAATGACAGATATTCACTCTACGTTTGGAATGCACCCTTTTATCTTATGGGGCGAACCTAACAGGTTTGGTGGGCAAACTAGGCCTAGATCTCTGTAATCACGAGATACCCTTGGTAAGTAACTAGAATTACATATTTTTTTTTATTTGGTTCTTTGATTGAGAAAAAAATAACGTTAAAAAATTCCTGAAATCGCACTGTTTCGCACGTAATTTGTAAGAGATCTCAGGAAGCCGGGTCTACTGGAATGAATCATGTTTAGATTCGTTGGTTAATAGGTTATTATTAATTATTTGCTTCCTTGAACCAGTTTCTTCTTAAGGTGTGTAGTTTTCTTGTAAATAAGCAAAAACTAGATTTTTGCGCTTACGCCGCCGTTCCAAAAACGTAAGCTCTGTCCCGCTCCTATATACTCGAAATGCTATGCCTATCCTTTTCACAAAATGGCGCGCATTGCGCCCTCATAAATCGTTTCATTTTTGTCCTGAAGTGAAAACCCAGAGTATTCCGCTTGTTTGTAAATAATGGTTATTGTAAGGTGTGTTGCCAGCGATCGATAATGGTTGCTTCCAGTTAGCTCAAATTAAACCGGACCGTTATCTGATTCAATGCGGTAAACATCTCTAGATCACTACCGACCGTGCTAGAGTTTTTTGTTTTCGCTAACGAGTTAAAAATCACACTATCACGTTATTAATATAAATTCGATTGTTTGAATGGATGGATGGATTACTTCTTCTCAACCAAACTACTGAACGGATTGGGATTAAATTTTGCATTGATGAAGGTGTAGTTGAATAACATCTAGGCTCAAACAATTTTATCCCATGACATAAATCAGTTCATATGGGTTAGAAATAACCTTTAAACCTTTCCATAGATACAACGCGTGTGTTAGATTTTAAGGGCTTTACCTACCTAGTAAATTATCATAATTCGATGGAATCATGGAATTGCCTACTTAAGTACCTACGCTAAAGTAATGTGATTAATTCATTATCATTTATGACATTTCAAACATAAACAAAGGACCAAACGCGTTTTATTATTGTTATCGTCACGATTATATTACATACTAGCTGCTGCCCGCGTCTTCGCACGCTCTTTTCCGAGACATAAAGTAGCCTATGTCCGTCCCCGGGATACTATCTATCTCCATGTCCGTTCAGCCGTTTAGGTGTGAAAAGGTAACAGACAGACAGAGTTACTTTCGAATTTATATTATTAGTATGGACTAGTATAGTGTTATATAACCTGTGGTATGGATATCGCCCTGTAAAGAATTTAATATAATTATTGATAACGAGCCAAATAATCGATGACGATACAAGCGCCCATAGAGCTAATCCCTTTGAATAACGTTACTGAAGCCCCTAGAAATAACATACTTTACAAAGGTTCATTCAAAGCAACCGTTTTAAATCAATGAATAATTGTACTCAGTCCCGTTAATTGCTCGCTTCGATAATTTATATTGTACACTGACTTTAGAATGGTTTGTAAAGGTAAGGCTGTAGCCATAGTGATAAAATTACAATCATTTATGGTAGCAAATGTTTGGAATGATGGATGTTTGTTGCTTCTTCACGCTGATATAAGTATATACTACAGAGATCGGTATAAACTTTTATCCCGGAAAACTTGTGACAAAGAACTGTTATTTTCAGAAAAATAACCGTTGAGATCAAAATTTTAAGACTAAGGTAGGTAGGTAAATATGCTTCAAGAAATTGAGACTACAAACTTTTTGATTATATAAGAGTGTAAACTTAAAGTTATGACAATAAAATTTACCTAATCATTTTCTAAAATTTACCGAATATTACGAATAAAATTTTACGAATAAAATCCAGTGCTACCATCGATCAAGGTATCCGGGACCGGCGGATACCTTGATCGATGTGTGCTGCCTATTTATTTTCAGGGTAGTGTCAATAAATCTTTCTCTCACTATCTATTTATTTCTGTAGATACCTTCCTACAAATACGTTAAGTGGCGAACCTAAAGGGTTCGGTTGTCAAACTAGGCCCAGATCTCAGTGCTCTCGGGATCCCCGTGGTAGAAACTCAAATTACATAAAATTAATTTTTTTTTCTTTGGTTGAATGTGAAAATACGATTGCGAAAAAAAATATGATAAAAAAATCATGAATTTGCATTGTTTCGCACATAATTTGGTCGAGACCTTAGGAACCCTGCGGTCTATTGAAATGATTAATCTATAGATTAGTAG
Organism: Eupithecia inturbata; assembly: GCA_963662085.1. NCBI lineage: Eukaryota > Metazoa > Arthropoda > Insecta > Lepidoptera > Geometridae > Eupithecia > Eupithecia inturbata. The sequence goes on from OY759191.1 coordinate 11,972,251, forward strand.
GTTATTGCTAATTATTTGGTTCCTTGAACCAGTTTCTTCAGACGTTGTGTAGTTTTCCTGTAAATAAGCTAAAACTTAATTTTTGCGCTTACGTCGTTCCAAAAACGTATGCTCTGTCCCGCTCCTACATACACGAATTACTATGTCTATCCTTTTCACAAAATGGCGCGCAATGCGCCCTCATACGTCGTTACCCAATGGTTCTTGAAATATTCCCACTGCGCCGTCGTTCGATTCCTTCCGAAATTGGCTAATGCTCTACCGCGCGTCTAGATTTATGTTTCTCTCTTTGCTCGCCACCAAAGTCGCTCTCTGGGTTCCCACGAGTGGAATGCGGAGGCGTTTTAACACTCTAAATGAACTCTAATGAATTCGTAAATAATCTATACAGTCTCTAATAAAGTTGGTTGATACGCAGTTTTTGTAACGCATCGAACATAGCTCAGCAATTAATATTTTTCGAAATTGACGACTTGATTTAGACTTCTGGTTATATTTTTAATAAATATAATCGTATCTTGTTAAAAAATGCCTATCACATGATTTTAAGATTTGAAGTTGAAATTTTTTATTGCAGTATAAGCAACAATATTATCTGGATAATATGAAAGAAATATGCCTTATTTAACTAATCAAAATAGCTCAGATATTTTGTGTTTTTACTCGACTGCGCAAAGAGGGTTATTACCACAAACAGCGCAAAATAGGCTTACACTCTTCGACATAATAAAGCATACAAGATAAGCGGCAAAAACGCGTAAAATAAGTAAACCGAGCATCTAGAGATGTTTATTGAAAGACAGGATAATCATCGACCACAAATTGGTCGGAGAACATTATCTGAGTATGGTTAGGTACTGTACTAACCAGGTACTTGTTCCTATGACAAGCCTTTCATACGGTATTTTGTTCTCTTTGGAAGAAAATACGTATAAGCCATGCATGCATCTCCGATAAATCGATACAATATCGATGAAACGAACATGCCTACCAATTAAAATCGAGAGACACCTGTCTTGCTAATGGCTTATTTCAGTTGGCAACACCACCCTAGTCGCGGAAGCTAGCGTTTCATGTTGGCAGCACTTGTTCTAGTTAATTAGCCTCTTATCGGATTGGGCATGGACTGTTATTCCATGTTTAAACTAAGAAGTGATAGGAGAATCAGATGTTCCTTTTTTGATTTTGGATTCGAGTTGGTTCTACTTTGAACTCTTTTTACCACGAAGAAGAATGAACCATTTATGATTTTATATTGCATTTTATGTTTGAACTTTGATAACGCGAAAGTCGTCAGAAAAAATAAGACACAGATGCACCTTTTATAGAAAGCTAAAATAAATCAACAGCAATGTTTAACCTATCATACCAGCCACGCAAGTCAGGAATGTGCCCTACCTACATAAAGGCCCTAATAAGAAGGTTTATTGATTCCCAGAACCATAATGATTCAGAAATCCCTCGGGATATAATCTGGGCTCGTTTAATTCAGTTCTAAATAATTTTCTATTGCTGAAGGCTATGGCTTACCGAGAACAATTCTGTTCCTTTTCTACTTGGGTGGTAGAGTTCAGTGTAACAGGACTAAATTTACGAAAATGTAATTTAATCTATGAATCTAATGTACTTTAAGATTTCTCAAAACGTTTTCTCAAAATTTTCCTTTATAAACGTACAATTTTATTTTAATAATGATCTCCGAAATTACTTTGAGGCCCTACTTACCACTATTATTTTATATTAAGAAAATTAATAAAATATACGTGCTCTGTAAACAAATTTTCTATAGGAATCGTTATCCTCGGCAGGTTAGTTTGAGATTCAATTGGTATTAAGATTTCTGCCCTTTAGAAGCCAAATCGATCACTTCCCTGAAAACAAAAACCGTTGTTCTATGATTGTGTACTACATTCTATCAATCGAGTTTGAATCGAGTTTCGTAAAGTTCAGGGCTGCAAAATATCCGGCTCACATCGAACAAGCGAAATCGAGAGTACACGGTAGTAAAATCTTGATTGTACTGCACAATTTGTGACTATAGGTGTGGCACATGTTGGCATTCGTAAATGCTCCAGATGTGTAACGACAAGACAATAATTGTAGAGTTATTCGTGAAACGCCCAGTTATGATCAAGTTGTTGAAGATAGCCTTTAAGTGCCAAATCACTTAAAGCATTTTATTTTACCAAGGTTTAATGTAGCGCCAACATCATACGGTGAAGGGTCTAGGGCCAAGCAGTGAATCGAGAAGGGAAGATGATGAAATTAATGATACACTGGTAGGATAAAATGGCTAAAAGCTTATTTTTCTTGCTGCGGAAGCTATATCGCGGGTAATAGGCACGGATTGTTTTAGCTATGCATGCCATATCATTGATCCAGAACTGTAATGGAATGGTAGATTTAAAAATGTTGATTGTAGAATGGATAATATTCGAAATTCGAAACATTACATGCAATTTTAGCAGGTTGATTCGATAGGATCTATGTGCTAGTGAAGGGCGTAATATGCTAGGGAAGTGAAGGTATCGATCATTGGATTTCAATCAAGACTGATCTTGGTTTATAGAGTCACTATTAATTTATTATGATTGATTGTCAAGGAGGTTTGTTGACAAGAAAAATTGCAAATTTTATGTTTTCGATTGTTTGGTAGAATTCCTGGCACATAAGGCGAAAAGGTAGAGTCCCATAATCAAAGCACACTTCTGTTATATATTATGAAGTTATTGTTATTTAGTTAGTTATATAAAAAAGTAGGCACTTACCTTATTACGAAATCATAAAACCTGCTTCAAAATGGCAAATCCAATTCAATTTTGAATTTAAAGTTTTGAAACTACTGTAATTGTCACCACTGAAAGCACTTTTAATAAAATATATTTCATGACTTATGCTTACTTCAGTTCTAGAGGTAGTGTTACTTTGTTTACGTATCGACCTTCGCAAGACAACAAGACTGAGACCAATATTTTAAAGTTTTCCCCACACTAGTGATCGAGTACCATTGAAAATTACGTCACTATCGATAACAACGATCGACATACCATTGTTTAGTGTGCATAAAGCTATTTATTGTTACAAACCAATGTAAGCTTTATTGCAAAGCAAATTAGACCTTGATTTACGTGTTGTGCCACAAGGTCGTTTCAACTTGATTTCATTTTACCTGTTTTGTCTACGTAGGTGTCCCACTCTATATCCAAAGGAGGTTCTTGAAAAAAAAAATATTTAGGTAAACCAAATTTTCTGCATCTCTATCCAGAAAATTAGGTTCCCTCTAATTTGGTAACCTCTGTTGGTTTAGAGTAAGTTGTTTTCACAATCATGTGGTTAGATTCTACTAGTAGGTACATATCTCTACAATCAACCGACAAAAAATTCGCAACGATTGTTTTAAATTTTTCTCATAATTACGATCACTTTGATAATGTCTGTCAAAAAACAGCTTTTGTTCTAATTTCAACCTAGATTAATGAACGTTAAATCGATTGATAAAATCGGTTTCCGATCGAATGATATTTCAATTCTCAGTGAAAGTATTCGATAGATGATATCGATTTAAGTAGCCATTGTTCTGAGCAATAAAATGAGCCTATTAGAATGATATCTAACTGATTGTTTTTTTTACAGATCACGTCTGGCACATCAAAAACAAACTGGCACGCAACAAAACGAAAATGAAAACCAAATCAGCCCGCGCGCGCTTATAACGTTCGAAATTTGAAAATGAACATTGCCAAAGACTAAAATGGCGCATAAAGTAAAGAACAACCACTACGTCGCGACGCATCGGTCTGGCATCGACTCTCCACCGTCGGGTGCCTACTTGCATAGAGCATCATCACGAGATGAGAATGACAGTCATCGAGCACCCTCAGAGAGGACGGTTTCAGAATATACGGTAAGGAAATTTTTTCCTTGTTTTTCCCCAAGAAAAATTTGTTTGTTTTCCATTACACATAACTCATTCCATATGTTTCTCAAATTGTTTATAAGTAACCAGGATATTACAGAGATTAATGCAGGCAATAAAAGTCCAAGGTTGTAATGAGAGCATTTTCTAAAATATGACCGTTACAAACTTACTCACAAATACACTTAAATCCATAGTTAAATAAATTAGGCTATCAATAGACGAGCAACTAGTCTTTACCAAAAGGTAAGTAGGTACGTTCAGAAATTATTACAAACTCGTGAAAACTAATTTATCTGACACTGAAGAGCCGAGTCATAAGTAAACCTTATTATTTCTAGTTCGCTTTTCTCGTAAGTAAAATTACCCACAAACCGTAAATATTTTAACATTACAGCTTTAGATAAATCATCATTAATCTTAAGCTGTCCGCAAATTGCCAATGCGCAGGCGTAAAATTGCGAGCGTGACTACCTCACTCAAGTTAACTGTTGACGTAAAACCATTTCCTTACACATCTTCTGTGCTTACCTGTCACTGTCAACAGCTTTCATTTACCAGTCCAATCCCCGCCTTAGCCACGGGCGCACTGCAGTATGATAGCTTGGTTGGTTGATGAACAAACGTATGTATATGTACCTATGGGACCAGCCACACAATAAGAGCCTTTTTTTTGTTTGGAGGGAAAAAATCTGCAAACAGATACCCTACTGCATGTAAGGTATGGTTATGTGGGTTTGTCAAAGAGAAGCGTCGATGGCGCGCTAAACAACCACCCGCCGGCCGGCCTCCAGGCGTAATCAATGGGCCTAGGTACTCCAATGGAACGCGCCAGGCCCATCTTGCATTGCCTAGTTCTCATTAGCACGTCTAGAGGGCGTTCACAACTTCTGCCCCTACTACACTACACCATATTATGGTGTAGGGTAGTGGGGCGGTAGTTGTGAACGCCAAGAGGCAAGCTAAGCTAGTCGTCTGGATGTAGGGAGGTGATGTCTGTTATCGGATTTTGAAGTCTAAAACACGTGCCTAGCTACCATCGAAGCAACTCGCTAAACTAGCATCGAACCAACCAGCCAACCTAGCCACATATTTACCTACCAACCATCCTGCAGTGCGGCCGTGATCTTAGACAGTTCTCGCCCACGCGGACTGAAAACAGATGGAATGATTTATTTTGGCCATTTATCAAATATTTCCTTAGTACGTCTCGGTCTCAATTAAAATTGTATCAAAACATTTACGCGAACAATTTATAAATAGTCAGCTTAATAACTGTTGTTGGAATGTTACAGAATAGGAAGTAGTACGTTACTTAAAATAACAATAAAATTTATTTACCCATAGGTACATAAATATCATGTATTTACACGAGATTTCAGGACGGTGGGTTAATAAATTAAAAACTTTTATGAGATGTCACATCTTTTCGCATATTAGCGCTCTTTTTCTATTTTCGAATTTTCCTGCCAGTTTTAATTTCAAACCTACTTTGACAGACCCCCACAGGCAAGGAGGATATTATTTATACCAAACAGTTTTTAAACTACTCAGATAGGTTATAAGCTTTCTGATTGCTTTCGTAGGCTTTCCCTTGCAAAGTTTTCATATCTTAAGCTAGCTATAGGGATGCAACGATATTTCTATTACGATACCGATACGAATGACGAATGCATCGTAATAGCGATTACGATTATGAATGCATTACGATTCATTTATTTTACATTTAATAAAACAGAGAGTTTCAGTTTAATTAATTTTTTTCTCATAGGCACATTACATTGCTCTTAAGAAAGTCTTACAAATAAATTAAAAGAATAGGTACAATTTGGTAAAGTGAGAGTTTAAAATAAAATTAAAATTTACCATCTAACTAAATGACATATATATTATTCCATATATATTATATATTATTATATTTATTTCTGGTAAATTGTTATTAAAAAACATTTTTTTTTTCTGGTTTCTGTCTGTTTTTATATTCATGTGGATTAAACCAGCTGTGGATAACAATATTTTGTTAACTAAACTAAGTAATAAGTATTAGTCATCTTCATCTCAGCTTGATGCATTGCAGTTTAAAAAATCTATTTTCTATGTACCTACCGATTTTACTTATTTACTAGGTATAGGTATTTATTAGGTAGTATCAGAAATTCTAAACACATAAAGAAAACTCACTTGTTAAAAAGATTGATAGAGGTTCTTCAAACTCTTTGTCTGATATTATCTGTTGACAAACATTCTATTTTGTTATAAGCAGGTTCCAGTATTTATTTGAATTTGGTTTGTGCATGATGTGGTAGAGGCATCCAACTCTATTTCTTGATGCAATCTCTCTTTTACATGTTCAACAGCAAATGATCTATATCACCATAGCGAGTTCCCATTATTCTCACTGTCTTGCATTCCTTTTCACGCAAAATATAACATCAAACCAAAGTTTCAAGAATCGTTATGAATCGTAATACTTTTTACGATATCGATGATCGTCAAAAATAACGATAACCTGCGGTTTACGATTATCGGCATCGGTATCGTTGCATCCCTAGCTAGCTATTTATTATTATCTATTATTATTTATTATTTGCTATTTTAGCTTAACAGGTATTTCTGAAATAGAAATGTGTTGTGTTCGCTTGGCTGGTTGATTTACGCTCACTTATTCCCAAATTGAAAATGAAGCGGTAAGAAAATCAAAACAGACATCGGTTAATTGGTTAGAATAGAACAGAACCATGTGCTTGAATATTGGAAAGTAGGTACTATGGTAAAGTGCGTCCATTTTAAAGTTGCCAAGCGCATTATCCGGGTTTTTATAAAAATAGAAAAAAATCCATACTTAAAAAAATTACAATCCCTCTAAGTTCTAAATTCCCACCATTTGTGTAACTTAATATAAACCTCCATGTTCTTTATTTAGTTTTGTATGCTTTATATGTGCCTATGTGGATGTCGAAATAAATATTATTCCATTCTCATTAATATAATATATAATTAATATATTCTAAAAGTCTAGAATTCACCATCCTTTCTTTCACAGTTCCATTAAAATTTAAATTCCTTGAAACTGCGCGCAACTTACCTATGGCTTGACGAATTTGCAGGGTGGATGTTTGGACGGGGCAGTAAGGAGAGGTACCTTAACCGGTAGTTCTTCTACACACAAAATTATTATTTGATGCCTACCGATCCCGTTCTTGAACTGATCAAAAGTTACATTGTATCGACTGTGGTTGGAGTACTAAAAAATTCAGAAATCGTGCATCATACGATTTCTGAATATTCCATAGCCACTTTTACGTTGGGTTTCCACAATTTGTCAGCTCCTCCGTCAGGTAGAAACGCTACTTCAAGATCAACTAAACTTACGTAAATCAAGCGCTCTCTCCCTCAGACAATGGACGAGCGAACGCGATCACCATCCGGCGACCACCGCAGCGACCACAGGAGCGAACAGCGGAATGGCGACCATCGGAATGGCGACCATCGGAACGGACGGCGACCACAAAACAGCTCGGGACGAAACGACTCAGGGTCTGAGGTGTACGTGACCAGCGCTGCTTACAGGCCTCCTTCGGAGATCAGGTAATCCTAGGTCTTCTTGGTCTTGGCTGTGTGGTGCCAGCTTAGAATTGCACCACCCCAACTCTTCTCGCGGGTGATGTTGAGGCGACTGAGGGATATCCACTGGGGGCGGGCAGCAGCGCCTCCTGCAGTGTATTTTTTTTGTCATTTACATCGAACTGTGATTATGCGCCCCTACTACGTAACTCTGAATGACGGTTCATTCTAATTTCAACTTAGTTCGACCGGCTAAGCCGAAGCGGCCTGTATTTTGCAGTCTTCCATTCACACGGTCGTATCTCGATAGCCTGACAGTACAGGGTGAACTAGAATATTTACGATTTGTTTCTGTTAAACACTATATAGTGACACAGTATAGCAATACACGTAGATGCAGCGACGCCGCGCGGTATGGAATGCGCAGCAGGTGACGTCAGCAGATCCCTTTCCGGCCATCTACAGAAGCCCTATTGAGGAAGCCAGTCATCAGTCTACGGATATGGTCTAGCGGCAGATGTAAGAAGATTTTTGGAGCCAGCGATATCCGAGGTATACTCAATCCTAAAGAAAATGGTGTTTATACCTGCAGATTCACTCAAGATTATTGCCCGGTTGGAGTAGGTACGCTCACCGGAGGATCAGTGTTGGAATTGAAGATATGGCTCATTCCCACTGCTACGAAGTGACATGCGATGTTCCTGCGCTACTTGGAGACCAAGGCAGAAAACCACGGCGATTTAGAGAAGGCTCTGATGTGTAGGATTGGACAAGGTGTATCGTGTATAGTGTGCATGCGTAGAGTTTTTCAAAAATGTCTAAATAGGATGGGTGGTTTTGCGTAATCGCACAGCTTGTACCTAGGTGATGTCTGCGTAATCGCACAGCTTGTACCTAGGTGATGTCTGCGTAATCGCACAGCTTGTACCTAGGTGATGTCTGCGTAATCGCACAGCTTGTACCTAGGTGATGTCTGCGTAATCGCACAGCTCGTACCTAGGTGATGTCTGCGTGATCGCACAGCTCGTACCTAGGTGATGTCTGCGTGATCGCACAGCTCGTACCTAGGTGATGTCTGCGTGATCGCACAGCTCGTACCTAGGTGATGTCTGCGTAATCGCACAGCTTGTACCTAGGTGATGTCTGCGTAATCGCACAGCTTGTACCTAGGTGATGTCTGCGTAATCGCACAGCTTGTACCTAGGTGATGTCTGCGTAATCGCACAGCTCGTACCTAGGTGATGTCTGCGTGATCGCACAGCTCGTACCTAGGTGATGTCTGCGTGATCGCACAGCTCGTACCTAGGTGATGTCTGCGTGATCGCACAGCTCGTACCTAGGTGATGTCTGCGTGATCGCACAGCTCGTACCTAGGTGATGTCTGCTGTCTAAACATCAGCAGAATACATATACCTCCCTTCACCATTCTCTTATAAATTTGCTTTATTTTAATTTCTCAAAACAAAAACATATACCAAGAATCATATACCGCCATCAAATTACCTAAATATCACATACACTAATATTAAAAATGCGAAAATTTGGATGTTTGTTAATTCTTCACGACAAAACAATGAACGGAAATTTTGCATAGATGTAGTTCTAAACCTGGAATAAAACATACCGTTACATTTTATCCCATAAATCAGTCCCACAATGGGATATAAATAACGTTTCCATACGCAACGCGTGCGAAGCCGCGGGCAGAAACTAGTTGATTAATATCGCACACCTTTAATACCTATATAGACATATGTACCTTAACCTTTACTGGCCATAGGTAGGTTACACAAACTCCTCACAGGAACTAAAATGAACAAAGCTTCTGGCGCGCCCTTCCCACCGTCTCTCCATCCCAGACACAACACGTTTACTGCCCATTAGGTAGGTTATACAAACTCTCACACGAAGCTCTAAATCTCACTCTACGGTAAACTCTCGCTGAACCCGTTAATTGAACCAATAGGGCTGTCTCTTTTACATTTTAAAGAAAAAGTATAGTTGGAAGTTTTTATTTGGAACAAATAACACAGTGAACATATAAAAATTATATGGCAGAAGATTCTACCTCGATGGGCAGAAGTGATAATGGTGTAATCTCATATAATATGTAATAAATTAAAACAATTCTTAATGACGAATGCTATTATGACGGAAAGTATTTTTAAATGACTAAATAAACAAACTGACAATACAAACGACAAAATTTAATTTATAATATTTACTTGCTTAGACTAGACAACTGTACTAAGGTGAGTAGTAGGTACCTACTACTCACCTTAGTACCTACATATTTTTATCAAAACCAACCTCGGCCTCCCTTCCACTTATTGTTACACACAACAGGGTTCACATTGTGATACTTACATATATATTACCTACCAATTAAGCCCATGTGATGACTGATGACAACAATAAATATATATTGAGTATTGAGTATGTCGCAGGTCGCAACGTCCACATATTTAATTTAATATGTTACACACAGTTGAATTCAGTTGATTAGATTGTTGTCTACACAGCACACAGTAATTACATTTAAGGTTGATCGTTTTGTGTTGGCGCGTGGAATAAAACTAAAGTATTAATTACTATCATACCCACTCGTGGAAAGCAAAATTTCAAATGGTTGCCATTCAGTAAGGAAGAGTTCTGGCCTCTTTTTCAAACAGGTTCGTCGATAATATGACAGGGACCTAAATTCGAAGGGTTATAAATACAAGAGAATAAACTTAGTTACTCACAAAATTAACATTTTCGTTTTCAAATAATGACTAGGTATTTCCTGTTTCCTTGGCAGCCCTACGGTCCAGATGGTTCGATCTAGCGGAGTCCCAAAGGTTAGGTTGTTTAGTGAGCATCCGTTAAATCCATCCCCTAATTCGAGAGTACGGAGCACGGATACGGATTGGCCTGGATTCCAGCAAACGGGTGGTTCTCAGGCTTTCCTTTGAGACAATGATAAAAATATTTTGACTCCTTGACTTAACATCTTTGTAGTTGGCAACATGTATCTAGTTTGCCACTTTTCTGCCAGTGTCCGGTTCATGGAAATTACGTAATCATGAAATGGAAGCGTGGTTGCGATAATAATTTACGTTAATAATTAGGCAGGTAACCTCCACCTCCACAGCCTATCATTGTCCACTGCTGGACCCAGGCCTCTCCTCATTGTGAAATGCAGACTTATAACAGCATTAACAGACTAGGTGATTAAATAACAATCTGATTACCAACACAAATTGTGCTGATCGATCTGGAATGTGTGAATAAAACACGTCAGTGAGACTATGTTATTCAAATAACAGTGTTGTTAGTATAAGAAGTGAATCTAAGTTATATAAAACCGTAGTGAGATATGTGCACAGAATAAACAGAAGGGAAGGGTAGGTGTAGGACCTACGATATTAAATACTGAAGATTGTCTAAGACGAAGATTGCTTGCTTTTTAGGGTGCCTGTGTGTCGAATTTCAAACCCTCGTAATTTAGTTCTGTCAGTTTGTACTATATCTGGCCCCACACCAATTCAAAAACTTACAAAAAGTAAAAAAAATGGCTTCCTCCACCTCCACAGACTATATTGGTCCACTGCTGGACGCAGGCCTCCCCCTGATAAGCGCCTTATTGGCTGTTATATCACGGGGGGTAATGCCCATAATCCCCACGCTGGGCATGCGGGTTGGGGATAGCAGTTCAGTGGTAGAATTGTTCTGCATGGGGCGCTGCTGCCCACTCCCAGTGGATATCCCTTAGTCGCCTCTTACGACACCGGCGGGAAGAGTTAGGGTGGTGCAAATTCGAAGCCATTATTTATTATTATTATATATATAATTCCTAAATGTCATTTTCAATCCTAAACATTATCTACACAACTTATATCCAATAGAAGTTATGAACATAGATTTTATTTTTTAAATACCTTCCATTTGCGTAAAACTTACATGAAATAAAGATCTGTGTAAGGGAATACTTTCAGTGTTCGCTTACACAAAGTAAAAGGTACGCTTTTTATCAGTTTTTTATCTGAAGAAAAAGTGTCGTGACATTCCACATTCCTAACTTCCCGTAAAATTCCCAAAGCTAGTAACTCAATTTCCGACCATGACTATGACAGATTCCTTTGACACACTTGCCGCCATTGTTCTCTATTTGTCACTTGCCAGTTTGATTTATCCCATTATTTTTTATCCCGTCTAATTCTCTCCAATTTTCTACCATTTCTTATCCACTTCTGTCCCATTTACGTGACGTAATCATCCCGTAGTAAATGACCATACGTTACGGTGAATAGTTTAATTTTGTTTTTTGTTGCTTCAAGAAATCAAAATGTCACGGGAAAGAAATTATTACGAGGAGAAAGTAGAATTATGTTGGAGTTAATGGGCGCTTTTATTTAGTACTCTAGGCGAGGCTTAATCGGAGACGCAAGACAATATAAATACCGGCGTCAAAATAACCAATAGATGTAAGTTAAATAAGTTACTGTATAAATATACCTAGTTAAGATTTTTGGTAATATTTAGTAAGATTGTTGAATAAAGTCTATTATTATTTATTTAGTACAAAAACAGTACATTTATTTATTTGATATTTGTGGTTATGGAACAGACTCTGAGGCACGTATTAAACTGCTATGATGTTTATGCTTGACTAACGTTTTTCGATGGCATAATCGTCAATCAAGCATAGATCTATGACTGAGCAAGCTTTCATAATACGGGCTTGGTAGTGGTGGTGATTCCATAAAATAATCAGTAGTAATTATCTATATCTGTGCTTAATATCCTACCAAAGTTAAAAAGGCGTAAGTTTGTAACGTTGTGTTTGAACGAATACAACGCCAAAACTACTGAATAGATCGTGCTGAAAATTTGCACACATGAAGATCTAGACCTGGAATAGCATACAGGCTATTTTTATTGTAAAAAAACGCCAGCGAAGCCGGGAACAGAAGATAGTAAACATTATTTTTACATCTAAACATTTTTAACACTTTATGATGAAACTTTTAACAAAAGAAAATAAAACCAAAAGAAGGGCCAACAAATACAGAAGGTAAAGAGCTTCAGTCAGTAGAAGCTCTGTAGACGCCTAAAAGTTGAATAGCTAAGAATCCTATCTATATAAGGAAGTTCATTATTATATTCCTTACTAGCTGATCCGACAGACGTCTTGTCTTAACATCCTGTCTGTGAATTGGTATTATGATCGTTAGGTTTTCCTAAATTTTCTAATTTTCCGCACAACTTTAAATTTTTTTTTTTCATAAGAACCTTCTCCTAACAATAATAAACACAACAAAAAAAGAATTAGTGAAATCAGTCCAGCCGTTCACGCGTGATGCCGTGACCAACGGAAATAGGGATCCATTTTTAACAGACTTCAAAAAGGAGGAGTTCTCAGTTCGTTTGTGTGTTTTTTTTATATATGTATGTTACTTGATACTCAGATTTTACCGATTTTACTGATTCTTTCTATACCATAATAGAGAAGAATCCCGAGGTGGTCCCATAAAAATTTTATTCCCGAGGGATTAGTAGGTATTTATCTTGTTAAACTTAAAAAGCAACATAACATTTTTGGAGAATCACGACTAGCTACAACAGTTTTGGTGATATCTTCGAAATATCAATTTGTTAATAGATTTTGATGATTCTTTCGTTGTTGTATATATAAATTGATTTTGAGATGGTCTCCTATAAGTTTGATTCTCGAGGAATTGCTATGTGCGCCGTAAAACTTAGGTTTGTTAAAATTCTTCAGAATAATAATATGATAATATCATTATCGCCTAATTAATGGTTTCCATGGCAATGGGCGTCAACAATTTTATCCATGTGACATCAAACTACATTAGACTTGAATTATAACTAGATGTCGCCAGTGTAAACTCCATTTTTTGCACGTGAACATAGTCAGGGAAAGTAAGGGAGGGGTGATTTCGTCTTAGTACCGGAATTTGAAGTCGGTGTATCGTTTTTTAAAACACGCCAAATTATTATATGTATATAAAGAAGATAGAAGTACTGTGTTATTGAATTTTTCTATGTGCTAAATAAATTCCCCCTTCCATATGTTCCTTTTATTTTTACCCGGCTAATGGATGCGGGTTATGAGAGTGGTAGTACAAAGAGAAGTGAAGGAGATGGAATAACAAAAAGCGTGAATAAACAAAAATATTATGAAACTCAAATTACCATCAACCCAATTAAGTTGGTACCTACAAACAAATCAAATTATCCCAACAAATGACTCTTGCTGAAACAGTGAGTGATGATCTTGTGAGATCACGACTGGCCATTGATCGAGATCACTGACAGCCAAGGTCGTGTCGGGTTGCATAATGATCTTTGACGGTCATTAATTGGATTATTCTAGTTCGAGCAGGCCCCGACTCTGGGAGACGATTGTCGATTTAAATAAAATTGTCGATGCAACAAATATTATACTCACTAACTTCTAAAAAAAAAATTGTTACTAAGTAAAATAACATCGAAATTTTGTAACTTGGTTTTTGAAACCGACTTCTGTATTGTCATGCATTTTTTTCTTCTTTCTTCTTAGCTAATAGTCCGCCATTTAAACAAGAAGTTGAAGTTACTTCCCAAAATGGACCGAGTTACAGAATTTAAAAAATAGCATTTTTCCGTTTCGTCAACTCGCACCAGTTGGGACAAGAATCATGGTGTGAGTTAGTGAATCACTGGTCTTTCTATACTTGGTTTCTTACTTGGTGTGGTTCTCAACATTTCCGCACCTACGTACCTAGTTTACCAGAATTTCTGCCGCTCGGTAGTTTTGACGTTCAAAACTTATTGATTAACTGTCCCTGGGCATTTCTGCGCCTTCAATAAGCACATAGAAGGCACTGGGTCCTAATTCTGCTCACCAATCGGTTCATTATAACAGTGGTATCGTCGCAGAATCGCCAATTTAGCAGATAAGCGCCCGAGCATTTGCGGTATCTAAAAAACATTATTTTAACCATAACATTTATGGAACTAGGGCAAGTAAATTACCGTACCATCTCCCAAGTACCCACCATCCACCAAAGAAGATTGTCATCATGATTCGACATTGTCCCCTTTCCCTCCAGCCTATCCTATTAGAGAACCACAGAATTATTATGAATGGTTTAGTACGGGCCGAGACGGTAATTCTGTGTTTATCGTCAACGTTTATTAGAAACTAGTAAAATGCCTGTGACTTTTGTTTGGTTTTATTTAAACTTTAACAGGTCTCGACAAAATTTACCGGCAATGTAGTTTGAGCCACGTGAGCTTCTTAACATAGGCGCTTGCAGTGAGGCCGTGGCCTAGTAATAAATATTAATCTTCTTTATATATAATAAACCGCCAAGTGCGAGTCGACTCGCACACGAAGGGTTCCGTACCGTAAAAATCAGGAAACTTTTTCAAAGAGAAAGAGAAAGAGTTTTCTGAGAACCCTATAAATTATAACTTTATTTTATTTTTAGTATTTGTAGTTGAAGTGTTACATAATTATAGAAGGTTTTATGTGCCTACCTCTTGAAGTTCAAGAGATACAGCCTTGACAAATAAAGAGCAAAAAAAACATCATTTTATAATTATGTTTTTTTGTATGGGACCCCTTTAATTTTGATTTTATTTTTATTATTTTTTGTTCTAGCAGCAAGAGAAATACACATACACTTTTTTCATGTTATGTTCTTGTGTTTTTTGGGTAAATAAATGTATTTTATATTTTACCTTTATCTTCACATTCTCTGAAAATTTCATCTGTCTACCTCTTACGGTTCATGAGATAGAGCCCTGTGACAAACGGACGGACGAACGGACGGACAGCGGAGGCTTAGTAATAGGCTTCCGTTTTCACCCTACGGGTACGGAACCCTAAAAATCAATCCCTATTTCCCTTGGTCACGGCACCACGAGTGAACGGCTTGACCGATTTCGCTAATTCTTTTTTTGTTGTGTTTGTTAAGGTAAGGTTGTCAGAAGAAGGTTCGTATGAAAAACAAAAAATAAACTAAATTTAAGAAACCTTAACGACCATAATACCAATTCGAATTCGCTATTCATAGTTAAGACAGGACAACGTCTGTCGGTTCAGCTAGTAATAAATAAATAACGCTGAACAATCCACACAGCATCATCTAGCCCCAAGCTAAGCAGAGCTTGTGTTGTGGGTACTAGATGCCTCTGTGCTATACGTGTAGTCGTAATCACGCCTCTGTGTGCCTTTATGGTACATACGTGTTTATCTCGCCTTCCAGTAAGAAAATCGGAGAGTGGTGTTCGCGGAATTTTTCTAAAACGGCTCTCCCTTTACGTTCGAAGCCCATGGAATAATAATAATAATGTTTGTTTATTATTCAGATTACAAAGATCCATAAGTTAGTAAATTTTTAACCTATGTTAGTTTTAACTATATAATTAATGTGGTGACGGAGTGTCTGTACATCACTCCATCTAATTTATCAGCTATTGCTGACAGGATGGTGTTGGTACTCCCGCGTATTCTACTTTGCAGTGAGGCTGCCTTCTTCCTCATACAGGCGGCGAAACCATCTACGAATAATAATAATAATAAATAATAATAATAATAATAATAATTCGAATAATCGAGGGATTATCAGAACACAAATCTTCATTTCAAGGGACTACCAATTTCCTTTATAGTCAGACAAATAGTCGTCGACTTTTATATATTTATACATGGCATTTTACCATGTGAACTGTGACAAGTGAAAACGTCTTCATCGTGACATCTGATTAGACTCCCCTTAAAACCTTATTCCTTGTGTGATAGGGTTCTAAATGACTACAAAGAAACTGAAGAGGAGGCGAAGTCGTGAAGTTAAAAGGCTTAAAGCTGCTGTTGAGTTTTAAACTGTTTCTAAAGAGAATATGGTTGAAAATAAGTTGTCTGTAAATTTAGAACTTTGAGAAAACATATCTAATACAGACATAACTTATCCATACAATATTAGTGACGTATAAATGCAAATGTTTTCGGTCTGTCTGTTTTCCTTTTCACGATGGTTGAATCTTGACGTATGAAATTTGTTTTGTTTTTTACTTGAGTAGACCTTTTTTTGACTACAGTCTCATTCGATGGTGACGTGACGATGTGGCCAACATGTACGACGAAGGTCTAAAAGACACCTACTCACTATTCTCTTGAAGACATTCAACAAGATTGTATCCTGAGCGGACCTATGCTAATATTAGTAAAAAATAAATAAAAAGTTGTAGACGGTAAAATAAGGAATGGCAGTTAGTATAGGTGTGGCGACATTTATAATTATAGCATCAAATTAAATTACTTCTAAGATCTTGAAGATGTAACAGTGTCATAAAATTTTGCACCTAGTACAGTCTCTTGCAAATTTTTATTACATACCAGTAGGTACGTAAGAGATTTTATTTAATTGTGAGAATAGACCTTTTGTTTATTTATTTATTAAAAAGGTTTACCAACCACATACATGTCAATCACTTAAAACAAACTTAAAATTAAGTGCTGTTCTGATAAGCATGTTACTAACAGGTAAACACGACATTTGTAGGACTTACCTTCACAAATCTACCTATATTATATAAACTACACAATAAGATGTTATTTTTAAATAAAATAAAAAACATTTGGCGACAGTCTTACTTGTTGGTAATTGACGATGTGGCAGATCACAAAGGTCTTAGATGAATTTTCATTCATATAAGACTATATGTAGGTACTACCTACCCAGGGTGTGACATAATGCTTTTCTGAGAAGGCGCGTACGAAGCCGCGGGCAGACGCTAGTTTGACTATAAAATAAGCTTCAAAATGCCTTGCTTTATCCAACACTGACAGGTATCATACAGTAAACGTTACAGTTCCTTATGTCAATGGAACAGGGTTGTTAATAGAGTCGTGTGTTTTGGAACCTGTACAGCATGACGGATTTGTCACGAGCACCAGTTTCCAGGGTCAAGTGCGTGTAATTGTGGGATTCTCGTGCTTTACCTACTTATTTGTTAGGCTTTTATACGTGAAAGTGTTTTTATAGAATTCCAAGTTAGCTACTACATAGGTAGACAGGAGGTAGGTACAGATAAAGTGGTTTGAAGATTTTGGCCCTAACATCGACCAACATTTTTTTTTTTAATCCTTCCTCATTTATAGTTGAAGTAGAAGACACTTAAGTACAACAAGCGTCAGGTCTCTGAGATATTCACAATTGAAAATAACTATATAAGTATATATTTTCTTCATACTTATGTGAATATCTCAATAATCTGACGCTTTAGGTTTTAGTTGGTTACAGATGGTTATGTTACAGATTTTTTTTATTTGTTTTAATGTCTTCTATCCAATTATATAACTTTTATTGTGATTTTGGCATGAAGGGTAACATCATCGGTCACCATTTTTTTGTTGTCAAAATCGCGGCGCAAAATAGTTGTTGTATATTTGGATAGAATACACTAAAATAAACAAAAAATTCATATAAAATAATGTCCTAAAGCGTCTCGTTTCTAGGAAAATTACAGATGAAAATAGCTATATATGTTCATCAAATCTAGTTTTAAAGAACTTCCATATGAAGAACGACTTTAAGAACTAGGGCTAACCACCCTTCAGAAACGTAGAGACCGCGGAGACCTTCAAAATCATTACCAACGGATATTGTATCTATGTACCTATTTGTTTTTTTACCATGTGATGGAAACTGAAATCGTTTATACCCAGTCTCCCCGGACGGCGATCCACTGAATGGGAGATTTAGCGTTATCGCACAGGCGATCGGGCTGAAATTTTGCACAAATGTAGTTCTATACCTGCATTCACATTATATTCTATTATTTATGCCGGAAAAATGCGTGCGAAACTGCGTGCAGAAGGTAGTTAATTTGTAAACTTAAAGTTGAGAGAGGGTCATACATAAGTACAGTAAGTAAGAGGGATGGCTAGATAAGTTAACATGCATGTAAGTAAAGACAAAAACTGGCAAAATTTGTTGAAGAGAATAGAAACACGAAAGATACCTACTGACTGATGTTGTTGTTGACTGTACCACTAACGTAACTATAGCATATTCTACATCCTTAACGAGTGGTGAGCCGTAAATGAATCTAATCCTAACAAATATTTACTTTTTTAAATAAGATGTCAAGTCCTCGATAAAAATAAAACAGAACAAACTAACCTTTTTTACGTATCGTACCATGGAAGTTGGTCACGGAAGGGGAAATGAGTTCGAGTCGAATCAAGATTGTCTTTTTGCTAGAAAAACTCCGAAAATGCTTGACCATGACAACATACCTTTAAAATTGTGGAAAACAGTTCTAGTTTTCGATTTCTGTTGACACACTAGCCCTATTAGACTTGTAATATACAGCGCCGGCCCTAGCCCTTTCCCAAGGCATCTCGGCGCCTAAGCCAAGGCTGCCAGGACAGACAGGGCGGCATCGAACACTCGAAACTGGTTCATTGAGTTTAAAATTTTGGCACTCTTTGCCACCCGGCGGCGCCACTTCGCTCGCTCTTCCCTAGGACCGTAGCTGTTACTGCGTCCACACGCATTTTAAAATGCACCGGTACTTTGAATTTTATAAAAATCTAAAACAGCATCAACTATTTCAATCAAATCAAAACATTATGCCTTGCTATCGCCGCGCTTCTGGCCTAACCCGAGTTTTTGGTCGTTGAGAGCGCCTCAAAAGACGAAAATTGTCTCTTTGAAGGCGGCGGCGGCGTCGTCGCTCGGCGCCCGAATATTGCATTTTAACGCCCATGGCATCTGGCACCTGGTGCAGCCACGCCACTCGCGCCACCCTAGGGCCAGCGTTGAATACTATGTACCTAGGTTAGCTAGACTTAGGCTTTAATCTAAGGCCCGTATTAAGAAAGCTTGCTCAGTCATCGATCTATGTTTGAGTAACGTTTTTCTATGGCATAAACGTCAGTCAAGCATAGATCTATGAGCAAGATTTCATAATACGGGCTTAAAAATCGTTTTTCGTTCGTTTTATTAATTTAATTTTTTTATAAACTAACGAAATTTCAATAAAGCTTCATTCTGAGTTCAGTTTCCAAGGAGGTTCTCATTCATTTTATCTATCTCTATGAGGGTTTCGATGGCTTTGGACCAAGCAGGTAGGTGGTTCGCGCACGAGATCTGATTCAACAGGAATTTTCCTTTCTTTGTGATGTCGAGAGTCCTACGTGATTTTTTTAAATAACTGTTTATTACTATATTAACTAATAAAAACGTTTATTTTGTTCTAGTCGGCAGTCCCGAGCCCCTCGAAGTGTTTACTCGTACAGAAGTGCAGTAGCGCCCTCTGTCGCCTCTACGCACAGATCGAAGGTCTCAAGGAAGGTGAGTTCCTAATTTAATTTTATATGAAATCCTCTAATGACGGATACTGATTTGACTAAAATTATTTAGTGAAAAATCACTGATTGTGTTAATTAACACATCGAGTGCCCGTGGACATGGTGAACCTCATCAGAACGTAGATCAGCACGCGTAGTTAGAAGGATCTAACGCAGAATGGTAATAGCGGATTCGATTATCGCAAAAAACCGAAGGCCACGAGGCGCAGCCGACGGAATCGAATGGAAATAAATTAAGTCTTGTCAATTTGATTTGTTTTTTTTCTATATTTACCTTTTTTAAACCCCTGCCTTTCTTAAATCCACATAATTCTTTCCATCCAAAGGTTGCCTGGAAGAGATCGCTTCTAAGCGATAAGGCCGCCCATTGTACTTGTGTCTTATATAAATTGTATTTTGTATTATATTTTTGTTGGTACAATAAAGTATGTTGTATCGTATTGGATCTGTCCGGCTCGGTGCGAACGTGGGTTTATACGATCATCGTAACGAATTCAAAATCCTTTGGTTACGTCCGTCGTCGTCGCCGACCCGAAAGTAGTCAACTATACCCTAGCCAAATGCGATGTCAAATATTTGTAAACAAAACAAGAAACACGCAAAAACACTTGGTTGGGGTTGAGTTTCAGATATACCTAATTTATAAGCAATATTTATTGAAGGAAGGATCTCAAATTCACAAGTAAGTAGGTAATGTAAGTTGCCTATAAAAAGCGCGGCAACAGAGTGTATTTTAGTTTAAGTATGGGCGGTTTGTTTACAAACATTGTACATCCAATTTGGTTGTAATATAGTCACATCCACACTAATATTATAAATTCGAAAGTAAGTCTTGTCTCTCTGTTACCTTTTCACGCCTAAACGGCTGAACGGATCTCAATGAAGTTTGGCAGGGAGGTAGATGGGGTATCCCGGGGACAGACATAGGCTAATTTTATGACGAAAAAGAGCGTGCGAAGCCGCGGACAGCAGCTAGTGTTCCTATAAAAATCAAAATAAAACAAAATCAATTTTTAAGAAATCAAATAATATCCCTAAAACTTTCGACTTCGACGGGACTTGAACCCGCGTCTTTCCGTCAGTACGAAAAGGTGTTAACCAACTACACAACGAGGTCAAGGGACGTAGGAGTCGATAAACTCTGGGACTTCCATCGGACTATAGCGCCGTTAGCTCCACCTACAGAAAAATTTTCGTGATTTTATTCGATTTCTTATAAATTAACCCAGTGTGAGGCTTACGCACTATAACAATAAAATCCATAGAATCAATTGTAGTAAAAATGTCTGTCTCATTCCAGGCAGGTGTAAAAGTAGACGCGATGGCAGCCCCCAACCCCTTCTGTCCCAATGTGAAGGGCATGTGCTGTCTCATGCTGCTGCTGAACCTGGGGTTAATCCTGGTGACCCTGGGCTTCGTGATTGTGCTGCAGTTCTTCGAACCGCTGTTTGTCTGGTAAGTTCTCAGCCGAAAGACGTCCACCGCTGACTTCTCCCAAAGACACCCAAAGGCCTCAATGGCTGGTGCTGCGCTTGCCCTGGTGAGTTCAACTAAAAATATAGATTGAGCGCTCGGCTTGTGCGGGTTTACCGGGGGAGAGGGGGGGGGGGGTTCATTGCCTCTTTCAGTAAATTGGTAAATATTGTACTTATACTTAATACTAGTAGGAGTCCATGCCTCCTTTCACGACTTTTCTCTACCTCTCACGGTTTCGGATTTGGCCATCCACTCCCATCTCAAAAAGCCATCCTGTATACGTATACAGTATGGCGTACCTACTCTTCCAAACGCGACTAATTCTGAATCTTCCGGTTTTCGAATTTTTACTCTCTACTGGACCTCTGAATTAAGTCTCGCGCGTCCTAAGATTTCGACTCGGATCCCATACTATGTAGCTGAACTCGGATTAGGAAAAAAAAACTTCGCTTTCACAGACAGACACAACAGAGACTGAAGAAAACATTTTGAATTTTATGTTTATTTTGTGAGTACCTACTGAGATCTAGGCATAGTTTGACAACGAAACGTTAGGTTCACCCCGTTTTCGCGTTTGGGGTGAAAATATATCTTGTTCTTTGTTTAGCTAACACATTAGTAAACTTGGTTGGCCATAAAGAAGCTTGCAACAGAGTTTAGTTGTGTTCATTTTCTTTGTAAATAACCAGGAAACTAAGTATTCCAGCTCAATTTTAATGATCTCAAGTCACAAGGCGTGAAAACGGAACATACCATTGTATGACACAATGGATAAATTCATATTCATACAACTTGAGAGTCCCACATTGTATTGTTGGGAGACATTAAAAATCACTTACACATTATTGAAGTTAACGGGACAAATCGTTACTCTTTCGATTCGAATGAGGAAGTGACTTACTTTCCATTTTTTACTTGATTCAATTTTTGAAAGTAGGTAGATTAAGTTTATACTTCTTGGACATAAAAGACTTAGTACGAAGGTTCCATGGATAAGCAAGTCTTTTATTTTTGAATTGCCACCATTTTTAACGAGGCCAATCTTTTTCGGCAAGCTGAAAACAGGCGCTATTGCGCTCGTTAGGGAAGACCTATGTCCAGTTGTGGACTAGTAGGTATAGGCTGACATTGATGATTAAGCGTTTTCTTGAGTGTGTTGTAAAGGCTTATGTTCAATACTTTAATATAATGAGTTAATCATTGTATAAACACATAAATTATGTGTTTATAATTCCAATGATGTGACATAATTAACTCATCTATTTAAGAAGTAGGTACTCAGCTAAAATATAGCTTCATCATTGTAATCATTAAGCCACCCATTGCCCCTGCTGTCTACCTCTTTACAAGATTCATTCACATCTACAAAGTTATATAATACTAGTAACATATAACTTTGAGCGAGCAGAAGCCTACCTTACCGATCTTCACATCATCATCAATGGCCACGAAGGATGGTTTAAGAACCTACCTGCTGTTCGTTGTTTGCCACTTACGTAGATGACTTCCTTGTAAGCCTTGTGTGCCTATACGGGAGGTTCTGCTCGCGGCTTCGCTCACGTGGTAGGTACCTATGGTTCTCAGGGATAAAACATATTACAATATTTATTTACAACTTTCTGTTAGTGAAAGAATTTTAATATTCGGTCTAGTAGTTCCAGAGATTGCCCCCTACTCACAAACACACACAGATCTAAGCACTGTGCTTAAAATAACTAAATTTTAATAAAAACCTATTTTGAAGAGGAAATACACAAATTATTTATTTATTAAAAAAACAAAATTAGGTACCTAGTACCTGTTTATAAATGGTTGTAAAATGTTATACCATAAACATAATATCTTACTGTTATTTCAATAACTAACACTAAGTATCTTTTCTTTTCAGGATACTAGGCATAGTGTTCCTAATATTCGGCTTTATAACCCTCGTTGGCAGCCTCATCTACTGCGTGGTTCTCTGCCGAGAGAACCCTTACCCCCGCTACCCTGACGACTTCTACTGGACCCGCCACTGGTCCAAGACTATAGGACCCTCCGAGATCCACTACAGCGCCAGTGAGAAACCATATAAGAACGGGCACGATAGATATAATAATAAGTATAACGGAAAGTATTCGGACAGGGAAAGTGTTAAGGGTTATTCAGATAGAGAGAGTAAGTTGAGTAGGTATTGAGGTGGATAGTAGAAGTGGGGAATCCTGTTGGTTTTGCATCTGTTTTGGATGATTTGTTCAGAAACGGTTTACCCGTAATGTTCAGGATTTCTCAGTTCAGGGCAGATGCTAGATACTCTTGAAAATAATTGCAGTCTCGATCCCAATTTTCAATTTCATATCATTAAATGCTTTTCTGGTACTTTTCTTACCTGGTTTGGTTTGGTTCTGGCCTGGTTTCTGGTAAATCTTTATTATTTGAACCTAATTTTAGGTCCGTGTGTAACGAACGAAATTGAATAAACTCGATTTTATTCGAAGCTATATTTTAAAAGGTAGCTACTAAGTACCACAAATGATTTACCATTAGTGCAATAATACCTATTCAAAAGTGCAAAATTCTACAAAATCGAGTTTAGAATTTTAATTGATATTGGAACTTTTTTCAAACACTTTAGTGCCTGGGGCATGTTAAGCTGAATTATAATGGATAATAGGCCTCTGACCACTTTATAGGGCTTTGGCAATGTTTTGCGAAACCCTTAAATCGCAAATTTTTGCAATAGCTCGACTCATAACAGGGTGAAAATATACGAAACATTTATACAGAGATATTATATAGGTAATTTAGAAAATTTATTATTTTGATATCAAGTTTATAATTGATCTAACTTCGACTTACAAGTTATTAGAGAATGTAGGCACTTAAAATAAGTTAACATTATAACAATTAATTAACAGATGTAAATAAATATTGTAAATAACAGCACTCCGATATAAATGCCATATTATTTTATAGATATGGAGTGTCCGTTAATATTAAAATAAATAATATACCTAAGTTGTAATTTGTTAGTTATAGTATGTTACCTTTTATTTGAAGTTTAATGTCATATTAATAAGATTTTAACAAGGTTATCAGCAATAGCAGCTAAACATATACAACTACATTAAATGAACACTAAAATTTGTTACAAAGTCAATTCAAGCAGTTGAAATTCCATAATTTACTTATCATTTCGAGAAGACCGTCATTTGATATTGATTATTGTCGTAGGTAGTCTTGCAAGTCTCATCTTGGAGTTGTTACCTACGTTATTTTAAATGAAATTACTTACGTAAATGATGTTATAACACGATATAAATACCTACCTTATGTTACTGAGTGATAAATAATTCTAATAAAAATATCAATACTATCCCTTGGTTTCATTTTGCCTTTCTTTCACACCTATAAAGAAATACTTTTTTTTTTTTTTAGAAACGGCAATGGCCTTTATTAACAAAGAAAATTACAATCAAATTATAACTAGTATTTACAATTGAAACAATTAAGCTAACTGCAGACTGTTGCAAACAATCTACAGGTAGCTCAACTGATCCATATCAATACCAGTCGGAAGCGTCCCCAAGACGCTGGCTGCATTGCCCCGCTGTATGGCAATGCTGATGCGCTGCGCCAGATATCCGCCAGCTCTCGGGTCACGCGTCGCGTCGACCAAACGCTCAGATAACTTTTTAAAAACCCGGAGAGCCTCGGTACCCCACGGACCTAGGGTCTCGACCCCAAAGGGAGCAAATATGTAGGCTCTGTCGAGACCTGCATATTTGCGTCTCTTGAGTTCAAGAAATACTAGTTATTAATTTTTCATAACCAGCAACCTGCCCCGGCTTCGCACGGGTAACAGAGCATTTTAAGTGGAACATAATCTGTGAGACATCTGTATCATACTATCGGTTGACGCGGGCGGCCGCCAAAACTCTTAGGTCCAAATTCACCATTGCAATTGAAAGCGTTCAAATAAGATAAACTCAGTTTAGCGCTTTAGTTTAGTTTAAACTAGTTCAGCGCATTTTACCGACATAAAGATGCTCCGGTTCAATCGCTAAACAGAGTTCAAGAAATGTCACACAAAAGGTATTACGAATTTGAACTCGGATCAAGCTGAACTTTGTATTGTTGATCTTAGTTTTGGCAGCGAACGGTGAAATTGTACCTTAGTCGGCATTATTTTATCCCTTCTTCAACAACCTTCGACATATTTCACAGGCATCTTATGAATGTTTCAGTGAGTTTTTATTTTTGTTATAATTGATATCACACTTGTGTCAGAGGCAGTGACGACGTTCCCTGCAGTACTGAGTCTCTAGTTCAGTCTGTGGTTCAGTCGGACCAAGCTAATGCTCTATCTACACTTCTACCTCCTCTCAAAGTAAAAAAGTAAGTACTTTTATAATGCCGCGAACGTGACTGCCTCTGTTATGTCAAAATGCAACAAATCACTCATAATCTTTCGAAAACTATCGAGTTCTGCTTCTTGTCAGATGACTTCGTAAGAAACTTTAGGATCGTTGTCACTAAATAGTTCCTCTCGATCCGGTAGGGGCGCTGCAAGGCGCTAAATGAATGATGAAAGGACTCGAAAACGAAGAAAGTATTCGTAAGATAAAGCGCACAACCCATACATACTAAGCACTCAGAGCGTGTTAAGGCGAATGGTGTGACAGCACAAAAAACAGTATTTATTTTAAATCCTTTATTTCTTATAAAATAATTATCTAAATTACCGCTAGGATTTATAACAAAATGGAGCTCAAAAGTCGGCAGAAATGTATGAATTGTATTATGAAATAAAAATGAATCTACATTCTGTGATACAAAATGGAATGATGACAA
Organism: Eupithecia inturbata; assembly: GCA_963662085.1. NCBI lineage: Eukaryota > Metazoa > Arthropoda > Insecta > Lepidoptera > Geometridae > Eupithecia > Eupithecia inturbata. The sequence continues at coordinate 11,998,410 of OY759191.1, forward strand.
ATCTCGTGTACAAAAATATTGTACAATAGTTTTATTTTAAGAATCGTTGAGTGAGTATGGAGAAAATGAAGTCTATAAGCAACGATGAAAAAATATCCTGAATGAGCACACAAAAATACTAAAATATATGAATGTACACAAGATGAAATCAATAAAGGAGACAGTAAAAAATAAAGCGCGAGATGTTAATATATATTCTAATAGCTAACGGACTGCTTTTACGAGTGTCTCGCGACGACGGCCGACATACATTACCACCACGATTCTGTATGTCGACATAATCGTACGTGTTTAAAGTAAAGTTATGGAAACGTAAGTCAAAGTGAAACTGAAAGTTTATAACTCGCAAAATGGTCCCTAAAAATTTACGATAATAATTAAAAAATCGGAAATAAAACCTAGAAATACATAGAAAGATAGGATACTAAATTAAAACTATTTACAATTCCAGTCCAAAAATCTTATCAATCGCGAACGATTGAGAAAATTTGCGCGTAGGACAGTATTCTATTTTATCAACTATTAATAACAGTAGTTGTAAAAACTAAATAGATTAATAATAATAAATAATCTAGAGATTACAAGAGTCGTGTAATCAAAATCTTGTCAAAATGTCATATTGTATAAAAAATATTTAAACCATTTTCGGATAGAACTCGAGGCTTCTTGAAGACGTCATTCGCCAATAATTGGTTCTGAAAAGAATATTTTTTATTTACTACTTGTTCTACAACTGCACTATTCAACATGGTGTAAGATTCCTTCAATTTATGCTACTCATGGTCTGGGGCTAATAGCATCTAGGTTTTGTTTGCAATGCCTACATGTAAATAAAATAAAAGCAATACACAATGATGGCCGATGAGACAATGACACATCGAGAGAACGTGGATCAAAAAGGCGTATGAAGGAACCTCCTATCTCCACGATCTCGAAGCTACTAGCGAGAGACAGCCCACAACTGAGATGCCTGGCCTTGGTCAGGCATCTCCTGTGCCTGTGCCAGGGTGTGTGTGTGTGTGTGTGAGGGTGAGAGGGTGTGTGTGTGTATGTGGCCAAGTATCACAATGTTTTGCTGAGCCACAGGAATAAGTGAGAGAGTTCGACTATATCATCACTATTATACATCCTGACGTCACAAACTGCTGGCACCTCCAAGTTCGACGCGCGCTCTAAATTACCCCATCGAGCATCTGTCTACAGGTTTTCGCAGATCGTCCACCCACCTGAAGGCGTCCTGCTCTACATTTGCTATTTCGCGGTCTCTCAAGAACACTGCAACATACTAAGATAAGTATAGAATTCGACTGACCTGAGATAATTTTCCACTCACTCCCCCCTCAAGCCCTAATCGCTATCAGAACCGTCGCTAAAGTTGTACTTCTTCTGTTGTCGGGCGCGCGCGTTCGGCCGCGCGACCACGGGACTGGCGTCGATTTCGTCATCGGATTCTGAGTCGGAGTTCTTCTTTTTAGCCTTCTTTTTGGGGTTTATTTTGTTCTTCTTATCCTGGGAACACAGAATAGATATAAGTGGTGTGAAAATGTTTTGATATTTTTACAGATATCGCTGTTTATAACATGGTTTCAAGTGATATCCATCGATTTTTTTTCTGATTCTATTGGTAGATGGTAGACACATCTCTGTTCTGCACGGCTCTGGCATAACCGGTCCTTAAACGCGCTTATGCCATCTTTCTCTTGTTAAACTTAAGTTATGATATATAGATTACACAAAATAATAACAGAAAAAACTAGTAAATGGAAGCAAGGACCAAGTTATCATGTCGGTTTTTTACACCCATCCTTGTCTTTAAAAATGTTTTTGAACTGTTCGAAGGCAATGTCTTGTACTCAGCTACAACATGTGAAAGAACAAATGACGTCTAATGAAGCTGTAAAGTATCACACTAATATTATTTACGCGAAAGTTCGTTACTTCTTCAAACTACTGCACGGATTGGGTTGAAGCTTTGCATAGATGTAAACCTAAAATAACGTATTCTTACTACAAACATAACATACTTTTAATACTTTAAGAACTTACCTTTTTACTATCAAATATGCTATCATCATCACTGTCCAGGCTCAGTACCGCCTTGATCGGCCGTTTCTTCGGTTTAGCCTCCTCCTTGTCAACATTCAAGAGCTTCCGCTTCGGCGCCGGTTTCTTCTTCGGCGGAGTTTTGACCGGAGAAGGCGCCGCCGCGGGCTCGTCGTCTGAGGATAGGACTACGGAGTCGTGGTTGTTTGTGATCGCCTTGTCTTTTTTGGATTCTTCTATTAGGGAGTCGAAGAGGCAGTCTGAAAAGAGAATTATATTTAGCATCAATGTGTAATACTAATAAAGATTGTGTAAGTTTTGGTATGCACTTTAATTCAAACCTTGTTTCTTGTATACTGGCTTTTGGTCGTGACGTTTACTCGCGTGGCACCAGGATAAAACGTAGCCTAGAAAACTCGGGAATTATGAAGCTAAGTTGTGAAATACTTTGGATTTCGATAAAATAAAATATATTTGGTGACGGTTCGCAAAAACGAAACTTAACTAAATTGACAACAATAAATATGTTGCCGTCCCTTTCTGTACAAGTTAAATAAAAAGGACAACGACAGTTTCAATGCTGTCGATTTAGTTTAGTCTAATTTGTCCAACAACCGAATTGACAGCCAACAAACCTACAAAACTTCACTGTACAAAATATTTTGAGTCAGCTTTCGTGCGTCACAATAAATAGTGCATTCCGAATCCCAACCAAACTGGTTCCACTTATGATATTTCTTATGTCAATAGTCAATAGGGAATACTAACAGGCAGCAATGCCCGTTTTTCCAAATAATTTCATACCTGAATCCATCTCTGCGGATTTTTTGTTCTGCGTCTTCGTACAAAGCGCGTGGTTTCTCAACGTCGCTGTATTTTACATTTCTCTATAGTAAAGACAAAAAGTTGTAAGTCTGCCCAAATAATTTCATACCTGAATCCATCTCTGCGGGTTTTTTGTTCTGTTTCTTCTTAATAACCTTGAAATCCTCCTCATCATCACTAACGGACAGAGCGCGAGGCTTCTCGACGTCGCTGTCCACCTTATTGTCGTGCAGTTCTACCTCTGAGCCGGAGTCCGACTCTGACTCGCCGTCTTTGTATTTTTGTACCTGGATGGCAGAAATTTGTTTTAGGGAAGATATAAGGCTAGTAGAAGAAAGATGACTTGCAATTATTTGTATATGACGCGTACTACTAAGCGACAACCGGTCATTTTTATAAATCTTTAGATAAAAATTGAGATTGTAAATGACCGCATGTCTCATGCTGTCCCGCTTAGGTCAAATTTAATCACATAATATATGATCTAAGCAGGACAGTATGAGAGAGGCCGACATTTGCAATCCAGTTAGTAGGTACTACCTATAAGTCGTGTTCATAATGGGAATCTTCATGTACGCGACTTATACTTCTTACTGGAAGAATCGAACCCGTCATCTCATGACTCAGAAAGGTAGTTGCCACAGGAGTCCTAAGATTTGGGTATGACTACATCTCCTGGGTTTAAAACACACGCTATTGTCGTTTGAATGCGGGGAGGGTAGAAGATAAATATATAAATGCGTTTCCGTAGAGAAGCGGGAGCGATTTTTTTACATTATAGTCAACCACGCTGGAAATTTTCTTTTGACAGCTGTGAAAAGTTAACTCTTGCTTCCGCTGACTACAGAAAATGCACCCTTTGAGACACAAGTGTTTTCCTGATAAATCACACTAATATTATAAATGCAAAAGTTTTGATGTTTGGATATTTGTTACCTCTTCATGCAAATACTACTGAACGGACCTGAACGGCTGAAATTTTGCATAGATATAGGAATATAATATAGGCTACTTTATATCCCGGAAAAACGCGTGCGAAGCCGCGGGTGCCTGCTGGTATTAATTAATGGTGATATTTACTTTGGTAGCTGCTCGCCTAGATCCCGTGCGGTCCCTCGGAGCGGGCGCGACCACTAACTCCACGTCAGAGCCTGACAGGTCTCCAGATTCACTGCCGCTGAAGTTCATCTTCTGTAAATACATTCGTTTGTTTAAGACTTACTAAGAAACGGTCGCGAATAAGAATCTACTTGTTGAACTCGGCCCGTGGATGTCGTAAGAGGCTACTAAGGGAACCAGAGGAAGGGCAGAAGCTTAAATATGTGTATTTTTAACAACTCTACTGCTATCACCAACCCAGGCGGGTTGGTGATAGCAGTAGAGTTGCGTACCAAGCGTGGTGATTAAGAGGGCGTAATCCGCGCCGTTGTGTGAGAAGAATAGGCATAGGATTTCGCGTTCACACGAGCGGGACAGAGGATACGTTTTTGGAGCGGCGCACAGTGGATCGAAAAAGCCCTTCCTATAGACATAGAACTTTTTTTTCTAAACATGCTTTTTCTCATTGGAAACCAAGACAGAATCTTATTAGAAGCCCAAACTATATCATATTTTATGAACCTAGGTGATAATGACGCAGAAAAGATTTTTTGAACTTTAATTTGTATGGAGAAAAACATGAAAATCGATATTTTTCGGCTCTCGTGCGAGTGCCCGTTATTTCCTCCGGCATAAATAATGTTCCTATTTTTTACTATCTTTTGACATATAGCACATATGGGGCACTCGATGGACTTCAGGTGAAAAAAAATAAAATATATTTTTAAATTTTCTTTTTGCATTTTATTCATTATACAAGGTACATTACGACCTATAAATAATATTTCAACTCACCTAATTATTGTTACAATTTTAATGTAATATTTCACCTATCATAATAATGAAAATATATAAAATTTTTATGTTTAGTTAAAGTAAAAGCATAATTATCAAATAAGTCATTATTTTTAAAAAGAAAAGAATAATAATTACAAACTACAAAGGCGATTAAACAATTCACACGAAATAAATATTACTATTTTTTTAGACACAAGGCAAATTTTTCTATATTACAAGTTATCATACACAATAATTATTTAAAAAACACGTATTATGTACCTACATATAAGTTACAAAGTTTCTGTAAAACAATTAGAACATATTAAAAGACACATCCATATCAGCATCTGTGTCAGAATCTGTGTCTTCTGGATCAATGAATTAATGTGCTCTGACTTGAGGCACCATCAAATCCCCATTTCGATATTAATATCATTGATTGGTTTGTAATCACGTCAGATAAACTTTTTATTATTCTTTTAACAGTTATGTCAAGGAGTGTTTGAAGAGCTACTTTGGCCATTGTATCTGTAACAGTGATTGCGTCTTTCGGAGGAAAGCAATCCATCTTGGCTTGCTGCACTTTGTAATATGATGGATACAAATTTGTAATGCCTTCTTGAATGGCAGATTCTCTCAACGTTATATACTGCCACTTTGATAGTTTAAGTGACTGTAATAAGCCGAGCGCTTTGGTAGGGGTGAAAACACATTTATTTTTTTCATTTGCTTGTTCCACGATTTTTTCCGCCTCTTTTGGATTCTTTAGAATATGATCTATGGCTGCTGCCAAAATATCTTTACCCTCATTTTTCATATTTGCAATTAAAGCAAAGGCCAATTCTGAACTTTCTCGGCCTTTATAATTATAATTTTCAATCCTTCGTACCTTTTGTTTTGTTCCAAGTTCTGTGAAAGGTTTGCGCGGACTGGGAGCCGTTTTCGTTGATGTTCCAACAGTTGATGTACTCGGAGAGGGTAAAAACAATTCGCAAGCTTCACTTGTTTCTTGAATTGCAGTATTTAGCTGTTGTGGTCGTATATTTTCACGTACACAAGTTGGCCACTCGATATTCTGCTCCAACCAATCTGTATAGTGTTTTTTGAAAGTTTCTGTGTTACATTTTGCAGATTTCCATCTTTTTGTCACAGACTGACTAAACCTTCGACAGAATTCTTGGAGAGTGTCTGTATCTTCTTCAGATAAACTCAAATTCAACTGAAATTTAACACTTTCTAACAGTTTTAAATAGTTTCCAAGCTTGCCAGACTGTTTTAGAATCACAAATAGATCCAGATTGGTCACCACACTATGCTTTTCCATTTTTAACTCGAAATTTCACAGATGTTTTACGTAGTAAGTTTTAATATAACTAAAAAAATATTCAGAACCCTCCATATTTATTTATACTTACTTCATACCGGCTAACGACTACTAGAAAAAACTAGACAATTACAAATTGTTAATTAGGTAAGTACCTACTTAAATAACATCCATTTTTAATAACAAAGCAAAGGGGCTTAAGGAATTCTTAGAATAATAATACAATCATAAGTGACGGGTTAGCAGGTAGTTCAAGATAAGTAGGTAAACCTCTGCAGTAAATTTTGTAACAATGATAAGGTCGAGTACCTAACTTAATGGCCCCTTGTAAATTTAACAAAAAAATATACAATAGGTATCGTCTTTAACGGCTAAATATCATAAAACCACCATATAATATGGAATTATCAGGTAAAATTATAAAGTATGGCTGGTGAAATATTGCATTAAAACTGTAACAATAATTAGGTGAGTTGAAATATTATTTCTAGGTCGTAATGTACCTTGTATAATGAATAAAATGCAAAATGAAAATTTAAAAATACATTTAATTTTTTTTCACCTGAAGTCCATCGAGTGCCCCATATGTGCTATATGTCAAAAGATAGTAAAAAAATAGGAACATTATTTATGCCGGAGGAAATAACGGGCACTCGCACGAGAGCCGAAAAATATCGATTTTCATGTTTTTCTCCATACAAATTAAAGTTCAAAAAATCTTTTCTGCGTCATTATCACCTAGGTTCATAAAATATGATATAGTTTGGGCTTCTAATAAGATTCTGTCTTGGTTTCCAATAAGAAAAATCATGTTTAGAAAAAAAAGTTCTATGTCTATAGGAAGGGCTTTTTCGATCCACTGTGCGGCGTAAGCGCAAAAATCAAGTTTTTGCTTATTTACAAGAAAACTACACAACTTATGAAGCAACTGGTTCAAGGAACCAAATAATTAGTAATAACCTACGAATCAAACCATAAATCATTTAAATAGACCGCAGGATTCCTGAGATCTCGATCAAATTATGTGCGAAACCGTGCACTTTCATGAAATTTTTATCGTAATTTTTTTTCGCCATTGTTTTTTCACGTTCAAGGAATCAAAGAAAAATGTTGAATTTGGCGTAATTTGAGTTTTTTACCCGGGGATCCCGTGAGTACTGAGATCTCGGCCTAGTTTGAGAACCAAACCTGCTAGGTTCGCCTCTTATAGACGGTTAGCGGCGGTTGCGATAGGCTCGCAGTAGGGTTGAAGCCTAAGTATACATTTAAATCAAAGTTCAAGTTTGTATTGCAAAAGCAAATAAAAGGTATTTCCAAGCCAAGCACTTCGTATGCAAAAAATTAAACTGCCGTCAGTATTTTTTTTTTTTTTTTATTACACTGCACTTATTGTCATGTATTTATTTATATATTATGTGATAATAGTTTTACCTTTAATCTTTAAAAATTCATGATTGCTACACAACCACTATATTTCATACCTACGTAAGATATTTCTAAGTACTTACTTTTTTGGAAATGTTTGTTTAATTATATATAACTATTGTGCTTATCATTCAATTAGTATATTTATGTAAATTGTATGTGTGTCAGTAGTAACGATAAATTATGTATCTATCTACCTTCTTTGGTTCCTTCTTGAAGGCAAGTTTCGTCTGTTTAAGTCCATCCTTGTCTTTTTCCTCTTTGACTGGTTTTTCAGCCTTTTCCTTCTTGACGCGGCTTTTCGCTTTCTTCTCTTGGCTTCCCGGACTCACGCCGGTGGGATCATCCTGAAAATGAAATAGGTTGGAATAATGTTTATATTTGTTTAGGCTGCTATGTTGTACAATGCTGCATCTAATCTCTAACTTACTATTTGTAATGCAAAGCACTAAATTGGCGCAGTCAGGTGGATTTCACTTTGTCAATGATAGATTTTTTTATTACATGAGTAGATGATATCATCATCCGCATGACAGCATCATCCATATAAAGTTCATGCTTTAAAAATAAAGACACAAACAGCTTTTTGAAATATGGTAGGTATGATTATGAAATTATGTCAAGAGATCTATAACGAAAGTTGCGGTTCTTTTGGGATAGCCCTATTATCCTAAAAGAGCCGCAAGTTACTTACGCATTCTGTTTAACATTAAAACATCGATGTAACTCATGAGGTCTTACTCCACATTGTGATCCGATGGAACTATCTCGAACAAAATGTACAAATACTTACAGGATCATACTCCTTCTTCAAATCTTTCCTCGTTTTAGCCTTCTCCGCGGCCTGTATCCTCTTGATCAGATCTTCGGATATCTTCGGCTCCACTCGGCGACCGTTGCTTGAAGGAATGATCTCGAATAATGACTTGCGGTTCTTGGTCTTGTTTGCATTCTGGAAGCGTAAAGATGTAAGTAGACATATAAAAGTGCAGCTAACATAATTAACCGACTTAAAAATGAGGAGGTGCTTCTATGTTCTGCTGTATGTACCAGTTTTTATGTATGTATGTTCGTCGGATACTCCGTCAATTGAGGACCGATTTAGAAAATTATTTTGTATTAAAGAGAATGACCCCAAGACGGTCCCATAAAAATATTCTCAAGGGATAAGTAATATTTCCGCAAAACTTAAAAAAACAGTGAAAATATTGTTTTTTAAATTATGTCTGTTTTTAGTGTTTTTATAACAATTAAATAATTATACAGGTCAGTTCATTCAAAAGCAAAATTTCAAGTGTAGCCCTTCCAGCGTTCCTGTCTTCCATCTACAGCACTAGTTCTTTAGTTGAAAAAATTTTAAAGTCATCTTGTTTGGTCCCACCTGGAATTTCATTAAAAATTTCATTTTTAGACGAAGCTCGAACGGCTTGGCATAATGCTTGCCCTAATGCTGCTCCCCCAAAATCTCTTTTGTCTCAACGGCAATGGGACGGGCCTCTGTGTGAGTTGACACGGAATAGTTTGTTACAAACGTGCTCCAGCTCTGCGGATCGTGCCCGTCTCCTGGCCGTTTCTAAATGGGAGTCAGGACATTGGTTGCAAGCATTTCCTTCATTTAACACTGGCACTTTATTGGATCCCGTAACTTTCCGTATTGCAACATGTCTTCGGTTGGGTGCAATGTGTTGCGCGCCTCATCAATGCCAGTGCGGTACTGCTGTCGAACAGCTTGGTCATCACGGATTATCGTGTACTAGGGCCGCCGGTCGGATATCTCGTCATGCCAGCCTTAACGACGTCATCCGGCGGGCCTTTGTCACCGCTAACGTACCAGCTATTCTCGAACCGAATGGTCTGTTGCGTGACGATGGTAAGAGGCCTGACGGCATGACACTAGTCCCATGGGAGTTGGGGAGGCCCATTGTGTGGGACGCTACATGCATCGACACACTTGCGCCTTCCCATCTTCCGAGGACATCCGTAAGGGCTGGTGCGGCGGCAGATTTGGCCGAGGATCTCAAGAGACGCAAATTTGCAGGTCTCGACAGAGCCTACATATTTGCTCCCTTTGGGGTCGAGACCCTAGGTCCGTGGGGTACCGAGGCTCTCCGGGTTTTTAAAAAGTTATCTGAGCGTCTGGTCGACGCGACGCGTGACCCGAGAGCTGGCGGATATCTGGCGCAGCGCATCAGCATTGCCATACAGCGGGGCAATGCAGCCAGCGTCTTGGGGACGCTTCCGACTAGTATTGATATGGATCAGTTGAGCTACCTGTAGATTGTTTGCAACAGTCTGCAGTTAGCTTAATTGTTTCAATTGTAAATACTAGTTCTAATTTGTTTTTATTATTGAATTGTAATTTTCTTTGTCAATAAAGACTTCAAAATCATAATAATGTGGAAACCTTACCTTTTTCTTCATATTTTCCATCTAAGTATGCATGTAAATAAAATGGGGATTAAGGATGATGAAGTGTAAATACTCGTAGATCAGTACACCTTTCTAGTATATTAATTTATGAACCACAGCACCCGTCTCCAACGAAACTGGATTTTGTACAAGATATGTAAAGAGCGCTATGTTTAGACGGCAGGTAAGTGGAAACTCCTGTTATTGCTCTCTAAAGAATAAATTGTACAGTTTGTATATGTCAAACAGCAATTAAGTTTATGACAATTAAAAAATACTGGCCAAAAGCAACCAATCAAAAACAATCTAGAACTGACCATAAACTTAGAGCTCTTCTTGTTGACAGCATTTTCCTCGTCCCGTTCCTTCTTCTCGACCTCTTCTAGTTTGATCAGAAGGGCGTCCAGGTCTTCGCGCCATAGCAACGATGGGGTTTTTGCTCTGAGTATAGCAATAAAATTGATTACAAATTGTGAATGATACATTATGATTTATGATTTAAACACCACATTTTTTGATTTTTGGTTTTTATATGACATCTTCCCTCATAATCAACATTATATGTAGATAACCTCTTGTATGTTACGAGAATAGTTTATGTCCTTTAAACTGGCGCAGCCGGGAAGCTTTGAACTATACTGAAGCAACTATAGTATAATCAAGTTGTCCGTTTCGTGTGCACCGGCATTCGAAACTTGGTGTTCCGTTTTTTTAAGAAGACCCTCTGACACGCTTTGGCTTAGAGTCATGTGAGGATCTAGAAATGTTAGTCACGTAGTTTAAGGCGTTCCTCTCTTTCAGTAGTTCTGGAACGCTTTTTCTGGAAGGATCTAGAAATGTCGGTTACTTATTTCTAGGCACTCAGCTCAGCCATTTTCTGGTCCCTCAGTTTCTGCAGATCTGAACCGTTTGTCTGGGAGAGGATCTAGAAGGATCTAGAAATGTTTGTTGCTTACTTCAAGGTGTTCAGCTCAGCTAATTTCTGGTCCCTCTGTTTCAGCAGCTCGTCTTTCTTTTCTTTAGTCAACATCCACATCGACATTCCGAGCAGGTAGTTGAACTTCTTCACTTCTTTTAGGTTCTGGAACGCTTTGTCTGAAACAGATAAGAGACAGATCTAGTTTCAATTCATTATTTCATCTATTTTTAAACTAACTACATTTTAGTTTGGGCTGTCAACGGGAACAACTCAATCATAGCTTTTGTTTAACAGTCTGTTAATAAAGCTGGCACTGCATGTCACATCTGTATGGCTAGTATCGGTTTGCACAATACCAAAACGAAATAGTTTTCGTTTACTACCACTGACCTGTAGGCCAAGCACGGGGATTGTTCTCTAAGGTAGAATAGAAAATAATTACATCGCATCGTCCTACATTACGTACATTATTAAAGTTTAAAGGAATTAATTTCAAATAATTTACGCATTCAATGACAAAGTGACGTAACTTTTCACTATTCTACCCTAGACAATAATCCCCGTGCTTGCCCTACTGTCAGTTGTCAAAGTTGGACTGCTAAAATGCAACGATACCACTAAAAAAATCATTCGTAAACTATAATCGAATAGGCAGAATTGTGGCAAATAATCGTAAAAACCAGGAAACAAAGAAGAAGGATTCGTATAAACTATTGAATCGCTATCACACTACGAAAAATAGTTCCTCTATATACCGAATAGGTAGGGGCGCTGCAAGGCGCTAAATTTATGGGAAGGTAACGAAAACGAAAATAGTTACGTATACTATGCACAACTGCGCAACCCATAATAAGGACTGGACAGGTATACATATACACAGCTGAATAGTTAGAGAAACTAACCTGGATCAACGGGTTTCCCCTTCTCAACCTCAGGTTCTGGTTCTTCCTCAGAGTCCAACTCCTCCTCCTCTACAGCGGTCAGCCCTTGGATCTTGCTGGCTTTCTTCTTCCACTCCGATATAGGGTCCGGTGCGTAACCTGGAAATGAAGACAATGTATGATTAAGAAAATGAATTATGAAGGCCACTTTTAGCCAGTGATTTAACTCTAGCACATGAAACATCTATTGATAACTAGTTTGTGCCCGCGGCTCCGCACGCGTTGTTTCTGTAGAAACGTTAGAATTCAGGGATAAAAAGTAGCCCATGTTGTATTCCAGGCCTTCGTTTTGTGATTGGTCAAAATTATATTAAACGCTTTAGCTTTTGGTGTATTCTGTCAATAGCATCCGAATGGATTTTACAACTTTATTTAGGTGACGCATTCGGTGTGTGTATTTAGTAGTAGACTTGATATGGCGCTGATAAGGGGAGTCCTATCCCTCTAATAAGCGCCATAGCGCCCGTCTTCAGTTTGCCGCATTCAGCATCTGCCAGCAGTCCTTCCCAGGTCGCTAATCCACCTGCCCGGAAGGCGTCCCTTGTGATCAAGACAAGATGAGAGTCTTCGAGAGCCCCGAGGCGAGACTGGCAGGGCTATTCAGACTCAGCTACCGAGTCATCGACACGGAATCTGACACAGATTCGCGCGGTACTCAAATATTTTAGCGGTTTTTAATATTTTTTTGCGTTCTGCAAGGAAAGACGACAAATTGTACGTAATTTTCTATGAACCCATGTTACAATAAAGTATGATAAATAAATAGTGTTTCTGTAGAACTAAGTTCATCTCAAAAAATAATTACTTAAGCTAGAAATACAAATTATAATAGTTATAGTAAAACAATTGTGGATTAGTAAGAGCAATAATTATGTGATGATTCGTGTTATTTTAGATTTAATTAAAATAACTTATTGTTGATTAATATCAAGACTCAATATTAAACATATTATTTTAATTAAACTTCCAAACACTGCAATCGGGATCCGTTTCTAAAACAATTTTATTTCATTTCTTGTCGCCACGGATACCGGGATCAGCGGGTAAAAATATTTATTTGTTTTTCGTTGGAAACCGATCCCGGTATCAGTGGATACAACTTGGCGGGATCAGTGGCTAATTCAATCTGATCCCGGTATCAGTGGATACAACTTAACGGGATCAGTGGCTAATTCAATCTGATCCCGGTATCAGTGGATACAACTTGGCGGGATCAGTGGCTAATTCAATCTGATCCCGGTATCAGTGGATACAACTTGGCGGGATCAGTGGCTAATTCAATCTGATCCCGGTATCAGTGGATACAACTTGGCGGGATCAGTGGCTAATTCAATCTGATCCCGGTATCAGTGGATACAACTTGGCGGGATCAGTGGCTAATTCAATCTGATCCCGGTATCAGTGGATACAACCCCTATTAAAAGGTTTTCACGAGTAAGAAGAATAGTAGATAGGTACATAAAAAGTGTGAGCTTTTGGTAAATGTTGATTTTTAGAAATAAATCTCTTATATTATTGATTGCTAAATCTCTAAATCGAAATTTGTTAAAACATGGGTTCATAGATTTTTTTTATTATTTATGGAAAACTACTTTTCTGGTAGTTTCCCTTTCAGAACGGCCAGCAGAGCACCATGTGGGCTATCTCGTGCTCTGCCTGTCTCCGGGTCTCGCCGAGCGTGTACCGCCGTTATTACACAAAAGTCTATGTAACAACAAACTCACCTCTCTTGATAAGCTCCTCCACCATAGTCTTCCTCTTCTTGTTCTCCACCACGAGTCCCTTATCACACTTCTCTAAAATGAACCGCGCCTTATTCGACAGCTGGTCTGCCTCCGCTTGCAGCTGGAAAACTACTTTTCTGGTAGTTTCCCTTTCAGAACGGCCAGCAGAGCACCATGTGGGCTATCTCGTGCTCTGCCTGTCTCCGGGTCTCGCCGAGCGTGTACCGCCGTTATTAAACAAAAGTCTATGTAACAACAAACTCACCTCTCTTGATAAGCTCCTCCACCATAGTCTTCCTCTTCTTGTTCTCCACCACGAGTCCCTTATCACACTTCTCTAAAATGAACCGCGCCTTATTCGACAGCTGGTCTGCCTCCGCTTGCAGCTGCCCCTCGAGGTAGTCCTTGCGGCGGTTGTAGTACTTTACACGGAGCTCGTAGAATTCACGGAGGATCTCTTCTACTTTGTCGTATCTGAAATTAGCCCACCAGTTGAGGTTTGAGGTTACTTGTTTCTGAAACTGATTGCCGCATCTAGGCCACAGGTGGGCCTTTTTTGCGTGTCGTGTTGGGCTGCAAGTCTAACCACTTGATGCCAGGAAAGCCAGCTCGCTGACGCCAGGGCATGCCTCCTTAGGCGTCCTCGGTGTCCCGTCCCGAGGTAGTGTAGTCGTTGATAAATTATATATGTATATATCGCATTCTACAAGCACATACGCGGTCGTCTTCTCTGCGTTCATGCACCCTCTGTATAAGGGTGATACGCGAAGGTGTTTGTTAAGCATGCAGTGTCCTGTGATGTTTGAGGTTGTTTGAAGATCGAGATCTAGTGTTCTGAGCTAATTGAATGCAAATAGGACCTAACCTAACTTAAACCAAAGCCACACGTAGAGAAAAAAAATTAGCCCCTCTACTGCGATCACTAATCCGCCTGTAAAGCGTGATGATTATGACAAAATGTTTGGGGGAGGCATGTTAAGCAGTGTACGTATTTATGTGTGCTAAGGAGGAGGAAGCCGTAAGTCGCACGGCACATGGCATATCCAACTGCTTTTTTTTGAAATTTCGATTTGACCCAACTCGTAATTAATTATGTAGTAAATAGCTAAGTTACTAATAAATACAGTCGAGTTTTTTTTGTACTTACTTGTGCAAACAGCAGTTATAATCGAAAGCGTTCATGCAAGTGAGCGATATCGTGGTCTGTAGCTTGAAGACTTTGTGTATCCCTTCAGCTTCAACCTCTGCTAACTTTCCCGGGAGGAGCGAGACCACGAAACGTACTGTTGTGTCTGTGTTGTACTCCTAGAGCGGAAAAATCAATAACCAATCAATAACAGGTACTTTAATAAGCTATTTTTCTGAACAAACCGCTACTAGCGTTCAGGAAGGCAATTCTCGGCAATATATCACTCGATAAATATCAAAAGAACTGTCAAATTTGACAGTTTTTATATAGAAGAACTGTTAGTTCTTGCCATATTTATCGATTGATATATAGGCGAGAATTGCCTTCCTGTTCGAGAGACAATTCGGAACCGTGTTACGCGGTTCTCGTCAATATTTATCTTTTGCTTTGAGGTTTGTAATTAGCTGCGTTTTTCTTGACAGTAAAAACATGGGTCTCTTCACGACAAGAGCGAGCATTTCTTTTAGACCTTCGTGATAAATCTCAACATACCAATCTCACCTAATATTATTAGGTGAGATTGGTCAAATAAAGTCATTTGTCGGAGGCCAAGGTTCACGATGGGTCGTTCAAATTAATTAATAATATACCAAAAATTGTTCCGACTTCGACCAGACTTGACCAGCAATAATAATAATTTAATTTCTTAGAAATTACTCTTGAGTGTGAGAGTTACGCACTATATTATAACAAAAACCTTAATAATAGTCAGTTGATAGAATTTGAACCTCAGCTAGACCCGAAGCGAGCACACACTCGTGCTCAGCCTGTCTCGGGGTATCTCGGCGAGTGTGTACTCCCGCCAATAGTGTTATGAGGAAACTTCACTTACCCTGTACTCAGATATAACCGGCTTCACTTTATCAGTTCCCAACAACGGCTCCAGAACGTTCTCCTTATAATTCTGCGTCCAAGCGCCGACCGGAAGCTCCGAGATCTCGATCTTATCTCCAGGCAAGATGGCCGCTTCGCCGGAAATGACGTACTTATCGCCAAACCCTTCGACTGTTCCGCGGAAGTTTTTGTACCAGGGATGCATCATTTTCGGCTCTTCGCCGTCTAGAAGGCGACTGGGAAAAGAAAAGGGGTTTTTAGAGTTGGCATGGTCTAACATTATTAACTTTTTTTTTTTTTTTCCTTTTAAATTCTGCTTCTTGGCGATCTGTCACAATGAACAATAATCCAATCTGCTCTCTGATATGCTTTTGTGTCGTTAGTAGAGTTGACTCCAGTGAGTCACCTCTAAGTTTTTGTTTATGAATCTTTCAGCTAGGTTTGGGATACTGTACACAGTAATATGATAATAATACACAGTATTATTAACTAAGCGCGAATAATTCCTTAAAATTTTATCAATATCAAATAAAATGGGGGGGAAATTGTATGATACTACATGTTTCCATGTAAGAAAATTAGGACGCTATTATTTCATCCCGCCTTTGTTGGGCATAGGCTGAAGCTGACATTGTTATTGTCACAGGTTGCAATCCCAACAGCTAATGTAAATAATAGATTAGAATGGACTATTAGGTACATCATTTATAACCCCACAAACGTCCACAGCTGGACAAAGGCCTCCCCCATACGACGACGACGACGCTAGAAATAGCAATCCAGCGATTCAGATGTATTCGTAGACGGTTTATTTTGTTCACAAACATAGATGTTTTCTTTTATATATAATATGTTCGCCGCCCATTATTTATTTGCTTATGTTTTATTTGCAATCAAAATGAGTGGCGAAAATAGTATGACTGATACACTCACAAATTTTTAAAGGGGCAATGGCCTTTATTAACAAAAAAATTACAATCAAATTATAACTAGTATTTACAATTGAAACAATTAAGCTAACTGCAGACTGTTGCAAACAATCTACAGGTAGCTCAACTGATCCATATCAATACCAGTCGGAAGCGTCCCCAAGACGCTGGCTGCATTGCCCCGCTGTATGGCAATGCTGATGCGCTGCGCCAGGTACCCACCCGCCCGCTCTCGGGTCACGCGTCGCGTCGACCAGACGCTCAGATAACTTTTTGAAAACCCGGAGAGCCTCGGTACCCCACGGACCCAGGGTCTCGACCCCAATGGGAGCAAATGTGTTGGCTCTGTCGAGACCTGCATATTTGCGTCAAGCTGAATATTATGCTATAAGCCTAGACATAATAATAGACAATTACGAAACAAGAACTATAACACTGGTTCAAAAAAACGTAAACAATAGGAATGATAGACATTCTTTTTGTTTTGAAATTTAATTCATTTTTGTCTGACCAATTATAGATAATTAATTTTTAACTTTGAACAAACCCTTATGGTGTTACCTATGTCAAAAGTTTGTGTGTGATTGTTATAATATAAATTATAATAGTGTAACGACGTCAAATGTAACACGGTGGAAAAAAAAAGTAAAAAATATATACAGTCGTGGTCAACTAATTAAGGACACTCTTTGGTTAAACCGAATTGTGAATTTATTTTTTATTTTCCAAGGAGTCTAAACCATATTCCATATCTCTTACATGTAAGTATAATTAGTCATTTATGTGCCCGATTATACAAACAATAACAACTTCTTAAACATTAAACCTCTTTACAGTATAGCTGATAGATTATCATAGTGATATTTGTTCAAATAATGCTGGCTGGCCATTTAATTAGGGACACTGAGATATTGCGTTCTATTTTCAAAATTTGAATCTCAATACTTTTTTACTTATTCTCTTATTGTTTCGTGGTAGTTTTGGCGGCAATCCCGATATTTATTTTAAGTTTTGAAAAATATTTTGAAGAAAAATGGGCAAAAATAAAAGTTGCAATCCAACACTACGAAAAGTTATCATGAAGTTTGTTGTCGAGCATGGTTGGCCATACCGAAGGATAGCAGAACATTTAAATTGTTCAAAAACTATGGTATACAATGCAGTGCAATATGTCAGACGCAATAACACAGCTTTAAATGTGTCCAGAACAAAAAGATCGAGAAAAACAACTCCGCAAGAAGATAGAATGATAACCAGGTTAGCTAAGAAAGATCCGTTTCTAGGCTCTATTTTAATTAAACACGAAGTGTTTGGGACATACGAAAGAGCTGGTGTCTCAGCGAGGACCGTTCGACGACGTCTGGTAGAAGCAGGGTTGTTCGGAAGAGTGGCTCGCAAAGTACCGTTATTGAAGAAAGAACATAGAAATGCTCGTTTGGCGTTTGCACGTAAATATGGACATTGGACCTACGCCCAATGGCAACATGTATTATTCTCTGACGAGACCAAGGTTAATTTAATTTCTTCAGATGGAAGGCAATACGTACGGCGTCCAGTAAAAGCGGAAATGAATCCAAGATTCACAAAAAAGCAGGTGAAACATGGCGGTGGAAACATTAAAATGTGGGGTTCATTTTCTGGACATGTAGTGGGACCTGTGAGGAAAGTTCAGGGTAACTTAGACCAACATTAATACAAGGCAATATTGGAGGAAACGATGCTTCCCTATGCTGAGGAGCATCTCCCTATTATATGGACGTTTCAGCATGATAACGACCCGAAACATACCGCCCGTTCAGTCAAGTCGTTTCTTACCAGTCAGTCAGTATCGGTGCTAGATTGGCCAGCAAATAGCCCGGACCTTAACCCAATCGAGCACCTTTGGCACGAAATCAAGAAAAAAGTTGCCACTTATCGTACCACAACTTTAGATGAACTTAATGAAGCTTTTTGTGAGGCATGGGCAAACATTCCTGTCGAAACATGCCAGAAACTGATAATGTCTATGCCACATCGGTGTCAAGCGGTAATTACTAACAAAGGTTTTGCTACTGGGTACTGATTTTACACGTAATAAAATGGAGCTGTTAAAGATATTATAATACTGCAGATTATTCGTTTTGTTTAACTCTATTTTTCATTATAGTTTACTGTCCTTAATTAAATGTCCAGCTACAGAATTATACCTTAAAATTGAATACATGTTCAACCTTTTATATTAAATACTTTTTTCTATTTATTTATTCTTTTATTTACAGCCATTTATAGCATAATAATCGGACCAAATTATGCAAATAATAGTTACTGAGAAATCAATAGGGTTTTACATTTGTATGTACATAACCGGTTATTGTTCTTCACTATCTTGCATGTCCCTAATTAGTTGACCACGACTGTATATTGGAGTTATGGACGGCCAGTTGGTGTACTCATCGGATATTCTAATAAGACAATTCAATAATGACTAACTCACCGTAAGTTCTGCACAATATCCCGAGGGTTGTACTGCGGTATCTTGGTGGACCAGCCAGTCCCGATGCCTTCAGCTCCATTGACCAGCACCATGGGGATTATGGGCAGGTAGTATATGGGCTCGATCTTTTGGTTGTCTTCGAATTCGTGCTGGGGAGGATAAAGATTTCTTTAATAATGGTCAAAAGTTGTTCATGACCAGATCCCAGGTGGCCTTTTTTTTTATTTTGCCCAATTGGTGTCTTTATTACACCGAATTTCCAATAGTACCAATTTGCACAAAAAAAAGTAAATGAAACAAACGATTGCGTATTTTGGAGAACTAAAATAGGCCTTTTGAGTTCGGTTCGTCTCATATTTGAATAGGATATGCCATGTCCGCACGATAGAGCCGCTGTACCTAATTCCATAGAAAAATGAGACGTCACGATGACCTTTCGATACTCTCGTCAAACCCAATTCAAGGCTGAAGCAAATGTCATAAATCATAATAATGGATCACAAGAGCAAAAGCCAAGACTTCCCCGGGAACTGCTGGAACTCCCCCAATGACGCTCTAACTCAAGAAGACCATTGCAGCTAATCGGCTACCGAAAAGATTTTGAGAGGCCTGCAGGACTCTTAAAGCGAAAACACAAGACTCGAGTGACGTCTAGCTCGACGTTGAAGCCAGAAGAAAGAAACTAAGTTCGATTCTTATCCGCATTTCGCATAGTCGAAATGTTGAAGACCACTGATGATGAAAAGGCAAGAGACATGAGAGCATGAATAATAGAAATTAATAAAGACCTATGGCTGCGTTTTCGGTGGACAGCGGTAGCGGATTTTTATCAGTTTATATTAGTTTCCCCGCGCGCAAGGTTTCGTTTGAAGACGGTCAAAAATCCGCTAAGGTTGAACATGCCACAAATATCAAATATCAAAGTGCTTTATTTCCTTTAGACCTTACAGGATTCCTGGACACGTCACAAAATTCAAATTACTTAATTAAAACAAGGAAAAAAGTGATCATTTTGATTATTTGTTCTCTTCAATCTTTTTAAGGTAAAGTAAAGAAGCGAACCAGAAACCTTTACCTTGTTAGGTTTTCGAGTTGGAGCAAAACTCGTCCCAAGCTTTTTTATCCTCTAGATAATCTGATATTTTGTAGCAAGCTTTTTTACAAAGGATATGTTTGACAATTTGTTTAAATTTATTTATTGATAATTTTTTCAACTCATTTGGTATTTTGTGCAGCCTAGTTGTGGGCACAGTGAGTTTATTCTTAATTCTAGTATTTAAATTATGTATGTCGCTATTTTTAGGGAACCGATTGATATTTGTATGACTGTACAACAAGTTTTCATAAATATATTGACATGGTACTGTCATTATGTTTATTTCTCTGAAATTATCACGTAGGGTTTCTCTGGGATCCATATTATAGTTTGCACAAACAGCCCTCTTTTGCAGCACAAAAACGGTGTTAATATCTGCAGCTTTCCCCCACAGCAGTATGCCATAAGACATAACACTATGGAAGTAGCTGAATAGACTGTCTAGAAGTATTAACGTCTCTGTAAGATTTTCGTTAAGCAAAAGGTTATTGACACTAAATCAATAGGCTACTTTTGAGATTGCATTATTCACATCGTCGTTTGTGTATCACAAAGATCGTAATATAAATAACTTTATTCTCTTAGAATAATCTTCGATGCTAGATGGCGCTGTGTAAAATGTATTTTAGCACTGAACTTACCACAAGCAACGGGTCATCATGAGGATGGAATATCAACCGTGTCAGCGGCGACATAAGAGTGAAAATGTAACGAGGGGACGCAGAGTCCTTGCCTCCACTCAATCTCGTACCGAACTGACCGCGCGGTTCAAGGAGGTTAATGTTGTTTGAACCCACGTAGTTTTGGGCCAAGTTTACTATTGTCATGGCCAGGGACTGCTCACCTGTAAGGTAAAATAAAGTATTTTTATATTGTATTGTAAAATGGGCTTAGAGCGATTGGAAAATGGAACAATGTTAGTACTGATTTAGTAACTATACTCCGTCCACGCGTTTATTTTCTTTGACTGAATGAAAGATTGCAATATTTCATATAATTTCTGTTTCTTTTTAAAAATATTGGTGCGAATCTGTAGACTCAAAAAATATCGGGACTAATGAGAGCTTCATATTTATCGAGCTGGCTGAACGATTACGTGTCTATGAAATATTGCATTATTTCATTCAGTCAAAGATAAAAAATGCATAGTCGAGGTGCCACGTTATTCATGTACCAAGCCGAAACTGGGTTGTAGTGCACCCTATACTCAACTGATCCGCATGGTTGATTTTAGGAAATACGTTTAAATTTTCATACAAAAAGAAAACTCATCTCAAACGCTAACTACAGCGACAACCCTAACACTAACGCAAACACATCATTTTGCCGACAAAATTTTAGGGTTCCTTTAACTAGGCTGCCTTTTTGTACTAGGTTTGCCTTAGTTTCTAAGATTTATTTATTAGTTTCATGTGCAAATAAGGAATACATTCATTCATGTTAAAAATAGAAGAAAGAAAGAAAATGTATTTATTAGTTCTATACAATAAAAATTACCTATAATTCTAAATAAAGCAACAAGTGTTTCTATGTAGCGAACCAAAAGGTCCTGTTCAGCATAATGTTGCTCCACAGAAAGTAAAGCAACGCAGGTTTTCTGACAGGACCTTTGGCACGTAAAATAAAACTAGTAATAATAAAACAAAATAAAACTAAGCACGAAGGTAGCACTTTTTAAAATTTCGGTATTTTCTAATATTACTGAATCTAACATTACTGATGAATATCGGGTATTTATCACGTAACTTTTACTAAAATATCACACGAAACAAACATACCTATCTACAGATAAACTTTAAACAATAATAGCTTAAAATACCGTAATAAAATAAATGTGTGGGCATGGCTAAACAAAAGATGGCTCGCCGCGGTCGTCTCATTGGCTCACGTAACGTAACTACCACGCCTACGCAACAGGAACGCGCCGATGGGCGCTAGGCCTGGCGCTTGACTCTACACATTTAATGTGTATACCTAAGTACGGGCGGTGACAATTTGAGGTCAAGAACCTTACTGATGAACAGCTGATGTTAGGGTTGGTCACTTACAAATTGTGAAAGTTGCGAGGTCTTTTGTTCAGTAAAAAAACCTTGAAACCCGGAAAGTGCTAGAACAAAAAATGTTCGTGGTAGGGGGGTAGACCACCTCCTTTCCGCTTAGTAAACCAATAATGTGGCACCTTGTATATGGCGGCTCTAACTAAATAAATAATGCTGGACAATCTACAAAGCATCATCTAGCCCCAAGCTAAGCAGAGCTTGTGTTATGGGTACTAGATGACTGATATACTTAATACAATACACTACATAAAAATTTTTTTTTTTTTTTATTATACATAGGAAATACCCAGAACACCCGGAACAAAAATTTGCAGACCATACAAACATTTGTCCCAAGGCAAGAATCGAACCCGCAACTATTAATAAATAACTATAAATTAATGCAATCAGCCTTTGTTATCAATGTGAGGTTGTTAAAATACAAACATCACGGGAACTTATTAGTTGTCTTTAAATTTAATTCAGCAACTTGGTAGACCACAGAAGTATTATTAGAAATTGAAACATTTATGTAGGGCAGACTCAGACTACACATTCGTTTTTTCCGTGAACTTAACTTTGTGAACAATTTTCATAGAAATAATAACATACCATGATGGTAAGCAGAATGTTCTGCCACTGAACCAGCCAACTGGGCCACTTTGACCTCCCGTTTGTCGTTACGCTTGATGCACGTGAAGATCACCTTACGCTGGCCGGGTTTGAGACCATCTATCATGGACGGGATCGATCTAAAACAAGAAAATACTTTTTTAGTACATACTAGAAAAATTAATAATTTCGTACAAATAGAAGTGAAAATTCAACATGCATGGATTATTAACTCTTAAATAGAGTTAGGACACCCATAAATTCTAGCAATATTTATAAGTTTCTTCTTACCTCACATTGTCACCATTGGAGAAGAGAACTAGCTCTAAATTAACGAAATCCGAATATGTAACTGCTTTGGTTTCCTTTGTGTACAAATATCTCTCTGGCAGACCTATCTCCTTCCTTCTCTTAACTTCGTCCATGTGACTCGTCAGCCATTCCTTACGCTGATCAGCACCTTTTTTCGAAAACGCCAGTTCAATGTGATGGTCATCGGTCGGTCCTCCATACTTGAACTTTATCCTGTGTCTCTCCATATTCTGGAAATATTCTTTAGCCTCCTTAGATGTGGAGGTACCCAAACCTTTGTAGTATTTGATGTTGTATGTGTGATGGTTTTCTGTATCATTCTTCCATTCTTCAAATTCAGGTAGGGAGTAGAAAGAAATTTCCTTGTCCTTTTTAGTTGCTTTGACGATGGGTGTGATGAACTCTTCCAAGAAGGGTAGTTTGAGGAGTTCTGGCCAGTTGTGGTGAATAAAGTTGATGATAAGGCCTTTGATGTGAGAACCGTCTTGATCCTGATCAGCCATTATCATAACTTTTCCGTATCGGAGAGATTTTAAGTCATCAACACATAAGTACTTCTTTTTATACTGCAGACCGAGGATCTTGATGAGATTATTGATTTCAACATTTTCTAACACCTGCTTGTGTGAGGCGTCTCTGACGTTTAGAGGCTTACCTTTGAGTGGGAAGACCCCATAATGGTCTCTGCCCACAACACTTAACCCCGACACAGCCAAGGTCTTGGCTGAGTCTCCCTCAGTCAAGATGAGGGTACAAAGATGAGCGTTCTTGGTACCAGCGTCGTTTGCATCTTCTAATTTCGGTATACCCTTCAACTTACTCTGTTTCTTTCCTGACGCTTTCACCAGCTCAGTTTGAGCCTTGAACTTAGCCCATGTGAGTACAGACTCAACTAATCCAGATTTGCTGACAGCAGTTATGAATTTTTCAGAGAGATTGCATTTAGATCCAAAGCTCTTGGCTTGGAGTGTCATGTTCTCTTTGGTCTGGGAGTCAAAGGTCGGATTTACAATCAGACAGTTAATAAAAACCCACATGTGATTCTTAACTTGGAAAGGTTTAATATTCACACCGCCCTTGTTCTTCTTCTTCAATACTTCTATGATGCTTTTTACAACACTGTCAGAAACTGAGTCAACATGTTTACCACCTTTTGTGGTAGCGATAGAGTTCACAAATGAAACCTGTTGGAAGCCTCTGTCGGATAAGGTAAGAGCTACCTCCCATCTGTCGCTTACTTTCTCATAGACAACCTTCAAAGGTTGTCCGTTCTCATCTTCTTTCCCTTTTATGTATAAATCAACATAATCCTTAAACTTATTTATCTTAAGTCTTTCACCATTTAAATAAACCTTCACACCTGGAGATGATGCTGCGACGTCATACGCTCTGCGGGCCATCAGAGACACTATGTCATCCTCCAACCTTTCCATTTTGAACTTAGCTAAGTCAGGGCTAAAAGTCACTTTTGTAAAATCATCATCTTTGCCTGATTCCTTAACCTTAGGTTCTGAAGCTTTTGTCATATTTGAGCCCCAAGTCTGTTTGAAATGTTTTTTGTACTGTTTGGATGAAGTCTCAACAGTGAACTTTGTTGAGAATATGTTGCATAGTTTGGCACCATATCCATTTCTGCCTCCTGTCACTTTTTCTTCCTCATCATTGTAGTTGGATGATGTCAATAGGTGTCCAAAGATCATCGTTGGGACATACATTTTCTCATCCTTGTGCATTACGACTGGGATACCACATCCATTGTTGTAAATAGAAATGGTGTTTGTCTCTTGGTTGATGTCAATTCTGATGACATCCATCTTAGCATCTCTTTGCTTGTTGTCTGCTGCATTCACTAATATTTCATCATAAATTTTGTACAAACCTGAAAGCCATAAAAATGTCAATGTATCAAATTTTTACTATATTAAGGTACCATTTTTTTTTTTAATTTTATAAAAATTTATAGTTTGTCATTTCTGGAATTTTTTTCCATACTCTCCCATGGTGTACAGGCAATAAAAATTCATTGTTAAAGTATATAACAATGCTATGGTCTTCACCTGGTACATAAGTCAATTCTCGCTGCGTCATGCACTCCTTAGATTTGTCAAAGACCCACATGTTCTCAGTTGCTCTCTCAACAGACCCAATGTAGGTGTCGGGTCTAAGGAGGATGTGCTCTAGTTGTGATTTCTTCTGGTAAATCTTCTCAATGGTTCCTTTCTTGGATGCGGGCGCAGCATTACCGTTCTGGGTAGCCCCGCTACTCATTTTGTTAAACATAGCCTGTAGATTAAAGCTTAGATAATTTTCAGTGGTAATGCAGAATGATGCAGAATTTAGAAGCTAATATGCTAATCTCTTAACTAATGCTTGGTAGTAGGCTGTTGGTACTGTTAAATGAAGTCGGATAATTTTGTTGATAATTGAATTGGTCCTTATGTGATCAACAGTTTCGAGGAGCATTTTAACCACGTTTCTTGATACAAGTTATCTTATTATTGCAACAGAGACATGGAGACTATCGAAGACGCTTTCTTTTGCAAAAATTCTAACTTAGCAATACCTTGCAAGGCCAAACAGAGAGTATTGTAGAAAATAAGTAAATAACATACCTAGCAACTGTGCAGTTAAATCATCAAGGAAACAAGGAACCATGGGAAATGTTTACCATGATTGTTGCCCAGACCGTTACAAACAAGCGGCAAAAAAACCGCCAAACGCAAGTAATTCTTACCTTGATATCTGCCATCTTGGTGATGCTAAATAAACGTTTGCGGTCAATCCAATGCACCGTTTGTCTAATCCACAATACAGTACAGTAATTAATCGTGCAAATTCGCGTAAAACGCCATTTCTTTCTATTTTATCGTAAATAGCACAAGAACGAAAAAAGACGAGACGCCAAGAATAACCATAGACAAGACAACAAGACAATAGCTAGCAGAGCAGATTTTGTATTTTTTTTTTAGGCACTACGTAGACCGTAACTAGAAATAACTTACAATACAACCAACCCAACCGACTACGACTCACAAACTAATCACTCCGACACAACGTACTCACCAACACCCAATGAGAAGTTTTTGATTCAAAACTTTACGAGTAAACCTATACCTCTAAAACACAACACCAAGCAGCCTACGTCCATGAAACAAGCAAATTGCAATGAAAAAAGAGAGAAAAAGAGAGAGACACCTTCGGTTTGCAAGATGAAAGATAATCGATTTAGGGGAATTTATAAGCAAAGATGGTAACAGTAGTCATAGGATCTTTACTTAAATTCATTGGGGTATTGAGACGAGTCATACGACACCGCATTTGATGCAATAGGACTATGTAGTAGTTTCAGTGCTACGTGGGAACATATCAATCGGGTACATCCATACATCACAATACATAGGGCTACCCTCATAACCCTCCTCCGTTGTTAGTCAGGCAAAGCGATGTTTAAAGCCCGGACTCCACCAAAGCGGAGATGTGCGGAGATGTCCGAAGCGGAGACGAGAAGATAATTATGTTTTCCAGTTAGGATGTAGGTATCGTGTATCCACCGAAGCTTTGCGGAGATGCGTACTGGCTAGACTGGAGCGGAGATGTGTGCTGGCTAGAGCAGAATTGAGCTGCGAGCGTTGGATGTGTGTGCATATTCATGTCAGATCGCGTAATCGCGTTAAACTGTGCATTCGCACAGTTTAACGCGATTACGCGATCTGACAGGAAACGTTTTCACTACACGCAGCTCACATCTCTTCTCGGCTCCGCTGTGCCAGCTTGCGAGGCACAGTTTACAATATCTCCGCTTTGTACCGCCCTCGCCGAGACACAGCTCACACCTCCCTCCCCGCTTCGATCGCAATTCGCGCCGTGCGCCATACAAATATGATACATCTCCGCTCTGTGGATATAGAGGTAATATATATATATATTTATACATATCCACTGAAATTGAGTGCAGACGAGATGTGTGAATAACTACGTTCTATTGGTTGCTTAAAACACAACATCTCCTCTCATCTCGCTTCCGCTTTAGTGGAGTCATCGACTATACTACCACAGACCACCAATGATAGACCTGCACAGCGCAGGTACCGACGACACGGATAAATCAAATCGTCTGTAAACAGCTTTTCACCAACGACTTCGCATAAGGTAGAATTCAAATTTGACAATCAGCTGAGTGCTGTCATCGTCAATCTTGTATTTATTATTATAATCTAACCTCAAAAAGGGCAAAAAACTAAGACAAATACAGCTGCATTTGCCAAAAATAGTAAATATTGACTAAAATGTCGATCCTCGTATGTGCATCAGCAATACTTCAAAGAACTGCTGCGCTCCGTTATCCATTCCAATGTAAAAACTGTGTGAATACCATCAAAAGGGTTTCTTTCAGTTCGGTCACAACAAGAACAGTTCACGATGTAAACACAAATGTTCTAAAAGATGTTATCCTGTTCAAATACGAGAATCCAAGATTTTTCAAGTACATGAACGCATTCGCCTTAGTTCAGTACATGTTTTGGACGTACTTGGGCGTATTTGCGTTCACCTCGCTCAAAGATGCACCCGTAGATAAATCCACTATTGACGATAGCACTCCATGGTTCAGGAGGATAAATCTCGGTGAAAATAAATACAGGAACACTCTGGGTGTTCTGTCTGTTGTTATAGGTATGTTGTACTTACATTTACTGCAATTTTCGGACTGACGTCAAGAATTTTCCCTCATGAAAATCATCATGAATAACCTGCAGTAGGTTATTCTTGATGGACCTTTACGTAATTTTTTTATGAAGACAAAATAATTACGTCGAGGCATAAAAAAATTATCAAGAAATTAAAAACCATTATTTAGTTGCTGATTTATTTATTATGAAAGGAACGCCAACAGTGTGTACATAAATCATTCTTAGATAAACTTATTTTAAGTTGCTTTATCCTACTGTAGCTAACTTGTATATTGTAACTTGTTATCTAAGGTAGGTAGGTAATAAAAATAATCTCTTAATTCCTTACAGGCACAGGATCCCTGGCAATGATTTGGATGTACACACTCCGCTCAGTTCGCTTCCTTATCCTCAACAAAGGGGGGAAGAAGATCAGCTTCGTAACTTACACACCTCTTGGCCAGAACCGCATAACAACCGTACCTATAGAGAATATCTGTTGTAAAGAGTCAAGAAACATTGCTAAGGTTCAGCTGCCGTTGAAAGTAAAGAATAACATGATGCATTACATGCTAGATATGAGAGGAGAGTTCAAGAATCCAATTTTGTTTGATTGTACTGCTGGGCTATCTAGGAAGTTGTAAGAATTTTAGGTACCAAATGTGGTATGTTATGTAAATATTATGATTTAGCCATTGTGTACATTATGTTTAGATTATAGATCCTGCAGCCTAAACTTGCGCGGCCTTGCTCCATTTTTGACAGAAATTAATTGAAATCTAGAAATAAAGTTATTAATAAAACAGTTTACTTATAAGACATTCAGGTAGGTATTAATTTGAGCATCCCACTTCAATTTATGTAGATGCAGTGTAAAATGCGCAAGTTTAAACTGCAATCTATTAATTATAATTATTCTATTTATACCAAAACAGCGTTGTTGTTGTTCTAATTTTGTATTGAGAGACTAGATTTTTGAGTAAGCTTGTTCTCCTCAGAATGTCTGGGATTCTATTCTGTCTACATACATATCTGCCTACATAAAGTGTATATTTCAACAGTAAGGGATTTCAATAAAACAATAAAAGAATTTTAATTTATCCGAAAAAATCTTTATTATTAAACTAGATTAACGGAAAGTTTAGTCTCTGGAAAAGAAATAAAGTAAAATCAAATAACAAAGAATAATTTTTATTTTCTATTTACAATCCTGATTTCTAGTTTTTTACAGATACAAACGATTAAAAATACAAACATATTTTCATTAAGATTTGCATATGAATAAACCAATAACATAATCAAGATTAAAGTCTTTCCACAAAAACAAAGACACTAAACTAAAAATAATGAGAAACATTAAATTAGAAGCAACTATTAATTGGCAAGGTTCAAATGAGCTAGCTTTTAAGACACTTCTCTCTTTATACAATTTATTCACATTTGTGTGTAAGCTGTCTTGCCAATGAATCGCTGCCATCACTTAAAACTA